>OX183136.1:39914954-40637989 GCA_945261195.1 Cryptosula pallasiana
AGTAGTAGTAGTAGTAGTAGTAGTAGTAGTAGTAGTAGTAGTAGTAGTAGTAGTAGTAGTAGTAGTAGTAGTAGTAGTAGTAGTAGTAGTAGTAGTAGTAGTAGTAGTAGTAGTAGTAGTAGTAGTAGTAGTAGTAGTAGTAGTAGTAGTAGTAGTAGTAGTAGTAGTAGTAGTAGTAGTAGTAGTAGTAGTAGTAGTAGTAGTAGTAGTAGTAGTAGTAGTAGTAGTAGTAGTAGTAGTAGTAGTAGTAGTAGTAGTAGTAGTAGTAGTAGTAGTAGTAGTAGTAGTAGTAGTAGTAGTAGTAGTAGTAGTAGTAGTAGTAGTAGTAGTAGTAGTAGTAGTAGTAGTAGTAGTAGTAGTAGTAGTAGTAGTAGTAGTAGTAGTAGTAGTAGTAGTAGTAGTAGTAGTAGTAGTAGTAGTAGTAGTAGTAGTAGTAGTAGTAGTAGTAGTAGTAGTAGTAGTAGTAGTAGTAGTAGTAGTAGTAGTAGTAGTAGTAGTAGTAGTAGTAGTAGTAGTAGTAGTAGTAGTAGTAGTAGTAGTAGTAGTAGTAGTAGTAGTAGTAGTAGTAGTAGTAGTAGTAGTAGTAGTAGTAGTAGTAGTAGTAGTAGTAGCTCGTAGTAGTAGTAGTAGTAGTAGCTCGTAGTAGTAGCAATATTGTATCAATAGTGCAAGCTAATAAAAATATGGCTAACTTTGTGAATTCCTCGCATATCAGTCGGACAATCTCATTATAGCCAACGATAATTGTAGCTGCAGTCTCGTCGATCTCCGTTAAAAAGCTCGGATGTCGTGTAACACAGCTGATTGGAGGAATATGTCTGCTGCTAGGTATAGGGTTGTCTGCTCTCTCAACTCAACAATGGCATGCCATCTTATTCTATGGTGTTTTAGCAGGTAAGTTATTCTTTACTGTTTGATTTTATATTGATGAATTATTTATAGCTTCAAATCATTTCTGCTTAGATTAAAAATTTGAAGTCTTTTCTAATGTTTTTTTTTACACGTCTTCAGCGTGCAAAATAATCTTCCAGTCCATTTCTGAATAAAAAAATAGATTAAACTTTTGGCAAGTAACTTTCAGCAAGTAATTACACAGTTTTAACACTCTTTCGTGATGAGTTTATAACCTAACACATTAAATATCTTTTCCAGCTGTTGGTATGTCCAACTGTTTCATGGCATCTTCAGAGATTCTGGTGCAGCACTTTGACAAATACAAACATCTGGCATTTCCTGCTGCAGTCTTGGGGTATTATGTTGGTATGATGTTCTGGCCAACTGTCTCGCAGATACTTCTAGATGCTTTTGGCTACCACAAAGCCATGGGTATCATGTCTACATTCCAGGTAGTTCACCTTCTGGCAGGTGTTCTATATTTTTCACCATCAGAGTCTGCCGACCAAAACACCAATGATAGTGAATCTTCTGGAAAAGACAAGTTTTACGACAATGCTGCCATGGAAAACGTAAGACTTCACAAAATCAAAAACTCTAATCTTGTTGGCCTGAAGTTTTTTCGTTCTAAAATACGAAAAGGGCAGTAGAGACTTTTAATAAGTTTTTGAGTTTCATAAAAATGGATCGATTCTAGTACATTGCAGGAGGACACAATCTCTAATGGAAGTGGATCCTCTGACGTCAGCTGGTCTGGTGATTCAGAAGATCCACCTGCTAATCAGGAGAAGAAAATTTCTGATGAAGTAAATGTTACAACTTGTGAACAGACAGATGATGCAGTCAATCTCAGACATAATCTATGGAAGATTGTCAAATCTACCAAGGTCAGTACTAGATAAAGTATATTGTATACTATATATGGTCTGGTTCTTGAAAAGAACACATATCATAAAACTTTACTAACCAAAACTTGCTCTTATCTATTTCCTGCGCTTTACCCAAGTGTCATTTATTTTTGTATTCCGTTTACTCTGTTTGATAGATGCAATTTTTACTACAAACTTTTAGATTTGCCTGCTCCTAGTGAGTGGAGTGATGTATGGTGCCAACACCTTGAGCTACCTTGTACTCATCAATGACTACATTGTGGAGAAGACAACTTCTACACCAGCTCAGGTCTCCATTGGCATAACTGCATTGGGTGAGAAATCATAAAGTTTTGTAAAAGGATACAGGAGTAACTAATACAGACTTTTGTGGACTTTGAGTTTTGGATTTCTTACCATGGTATCAGCTTACAAAACAAAATTATCATGAGTTTTATCTTAAAATACTAGCTTATATGCATATTCCATTTCAGAAAACTAATTTTGGTCAACTGGAATCCTCGCTGTGGCAGTGAAATACCTTCACCAATTCAATGGCTATTTTGTTAATAACTCAAACAATAATACAAAAACATATAAAGTAGCTAAAAACAGACATAAAAAGATAAATTTTACATTAAAAGCATAATGGTTTTTGTGGAAATGTGTTGAATGCCAAACAAGTAAAACAAATCATCTTACAGTGATGTTATTATTGGAAATTAATAGCTTACTTTCTTAGTTATTTCATACCATCATACCAAAAATTTTTATTTCATGCAACATCTCGGTGATTTTGGTCTGAACCCTTTAAAAATATCATTAGGTGTTTCAGTAAATAATGCTCCAGATAGTAGGTAAGCAATGGCGACTGCAAGATAGATATATTTTTAGGTGTTATTGAATCTTTGTTGCTACTTGCGCCTGCAGACCTTCATTTAGAAGCAAAGGCTGTCACTCCCCCATAAATGAGTTTTCAGAAAAAAGTGTATGCTTATGCCACGTCATACCATAAGCTTCTCATTTCAATTATAATCATTCATTTAAATGAGTGCGCCTGATACATAATTCTATTGCAGGTATCGGCAGTCTGGTGGGAAGCATTGCTGTTACTCTGATAACTAAAGTGAAATTTAACAGACTCATTATAACTGTTTCCTGTGAAATGGGTTTTGGTCTTACAAGTGTTCTATCTGCCTTCTCTTATAACCTGGTAGGTCTGCGTTCTCTTACAACCTGGTAGGTTTGTATTCTCTTATAACATGGTAGGTCTGTATTCTCTCACAATATGGTAGGTCTGTATTCTCTCACAACCTGGTAGGTCTGTATTCTCTCACTACATGACAGGTCTGTATTTTCTCACTACATGGCAGGTCTGTATTCTCTCACTACATGGCAGGTCTGTATTCTCTCACAACCTGGTAGGTCTGTATTCTCTCACAACATGGTAGGTCTGTATTCTCTCACAACCTGGTAGGTCTGTATCCTCTTACAACATGGTAGGTCTGTATTCTCTTATAACCTGGTAGGTCTGCATTCTCTTACGACCTGGTTGGTCTGTACTCTCTCACTACATGGCAGGTCTGTATTCTCTCACAATCTGGTAGGTTTATTTTCTCCTACATCTGGGAAGTCTGCATCATCTCATGAGCTGGTACATCGGTTAAAGACCAGCAGTGCCTATTTAATAAATTAAAGCTGAAATACCCTACAATAGCAGCTTTCATTTCTCACTCAATGGAGTATTGAGTTCAATTTTGAAATTTATTTCATTTTTTCCATTTTGGATTAATTGTTCTCCCAGGCCACTTTTACTGTTAAAAATGTACAAATTCCCATATTTTGTACTTTGAATTGTCAATTATTGATTTTTCCTTTTGTTGTAGACAATGTTCTATGTTTTGGCTCCGGTTTGGGGATTTTTCCAAGGTGCCAATTCCGCTAACTTATTGAGCGCAACAGGAGAATTATGTGGGGTGAAGGAAGTCATTCTGGTTCACGGTCTACACTGTTCTATGACAGGGCTAGGAGGATTGATTGGCCCTTTTGTTGCTGGTGAGTAAAACTATTTTAAGGTCTCTTTAGAATTTTCAAAAGTAAGATATTATTATTTTCCATGGTATTTTCTATAACAACAGTTATAAATTCTGTTTATGCTATAAATGCGTGGTATAATTGGTACATGACCATACCATTTATTATCTCTGTGTTTTTTCTACTTCTTTGTATAAAAACTACTTTTGCATTTCCACAAATAAACTTGTCAAGGCATTGGTTTCTCTAGATATAGTCCACAATTGGTTTATGAGGGTATTGGAAGTTCAACATTTCAATGTAAAATTACTGCAGAAAAAATTGATCAAACAGTAGCTCTGTCAGAAAACAATGAAGAAAATCATATTTCAAGTTTCTTGGCATTTATTTAAAGAAGTTAGTTAAAAAACAAAAGTTGTGCAAATAACCAAAAACCTACAGGCGTTGATCTTAGCATAGCTGGCGTTTGCTGGCTCTCACAGTTAGTGAGTTCTCTCCTCTTCCATTCGGTAAAGGGAATTGAGAGCTATCTTAGAATGGCTTCCTATAACAGAATTTACAAGAAAAAGTCTTTTGGTAATTTCGTTTCCCAAACTGAACAGTTTTATTTTCTAAATCGAAACACGACACTAGTACATGTTTTAGCCTTATGTATCAGCACAGAATGGTATTTTATCGAATTATAGCTCTCTATCACTTCTTTTGATATGTTGTAGCATACATAGCCCAAAAGACTTCACTGCAGTATGGAATCATATTCACAGGATGTTGTGGAATATTAGCAAGCTGTCTATTGTCTATTGTACTAGTCAGTATGCTATGCAAAAGTTGCAAATCTAAAAAGTGAATATGTTTTGGTTCTGTAGATTTTTTATTTTAATTGTCATGACAGCTAACTCACAGCACCTTAGTTGGTGCACACAAAATTATTTACCTAGATTATTCAATATTAATTAAAATTCAGCTGCGAAGCAGGTTATTCACGAAAATGAAAAAAAAACTTCTTCTAGTAGGTTCCAAACCTTCTTTTATATTTTGTTGCTCCCAATTTATGTTTTATGCAAATATTCACACAATTCACTTATTGTTGTACATTTTACTTTTGGTGTATATATACAGTATGTTTATCAACATTGTAATTGTTATTGCTTTTGTGTTTTCTGTTATACTAGAAAGATCCTGTTCAGTTTCAGGTTTAGTACATGGACTTCTTGATAAATATATTATTTTCACACGATTGCTTATACAATATATGAAATAATATAATAAACTTCAGCAAAAGCAAAACAGTTTTTGTACATTGAATTATCTTTAAATGTGACAAACAATTTTTTTAATCCTCAATATAAGCTCTTGTGATTGGTAAACTTATGTAACGCTGGGTTTTGTGTTTCAAAAGTTAACCTGTTGGAACATCACATTATATAAGTATGGGATCAAAGAGCATTAACTGTTCAGAACCGTTGAATTTTTTTACATGACGAAAGAGCAATTATACCATCAGAAGTTGTAACACTTTCCTAGCATTCAAAATAATGTTTCGTACAGTTTAGCAATGTCTGTTTTATTATCAGTTTATGTCTGACTTCACCAAATTACACAAAAGTGAACACATTCAAGCCCAGAATCTATTGTTGTGTGTAAGATTGTGGCTATATCTTGTAAGAGCACTATCTATGTAGCAAGCAATAGTATGCCTCCACCTAAATAGTCCATACGAGGGATTTTTTATATAACGCTATTTTTGGAAGCTCCCATAATACTGCACAGACGCAGCACGCAATGTTCAGTTATGCAGAAATAATCAATACCATTGGGGGTGACTGTTTGTAATAATCTTGTAACATCCAGCAAGTCTGTAGGTTGTACTGCTGGTTATCTTCTAACATTTGTTTAGCATTGCAAGAAAGACATATGAGATAGAAGAGCTCCCCCTGATTATGCCACCTGTGCTTGGTTGTGCATTATTTTTAAAAAATTTTGCATACCAATGGTGCTACTGGTTTTAGTATTGCATTACAAAATAATTTTCATATGTCTACATAGCAGTAAGATTTGTCTTCCCTTGTCCCCTTGTCCCCTTGTCCCCTTTTTTGTCCACTCCTGAACATTCTCTTTCCTTCATCCAATTTCTTTCACCCCAATCGTATTCCCTCTAAGCCCTGCCCCCTAACTCCTACCCCCTCCATGGAACTGCATTGACCTCCAGAAGTGCTCTAACCTGTAGCCAGTGTTGATTTATAAGGGAATGCAAACCGAAGCCTAAACACTGGAGTTGTTCACCCTTGAAACATTCATGTCGCCTTTCACACCCCTAATCCTTCCAAGAATAGTCCTTAACCCCACTTTTGACATTTGCCTGACCTAGTGACCCTGTAGGGAGAGATACGCTAATGAGCCACGTGCAAGCGGCTAGGGATCCAAACATTGAATTAACGCGATCACGCTTATATATGCTATCGTTGCAGTTGAAGTACTTGCTCCAATGAATTATTTTTTTATTTTCTCACAAAATTGTTAATCTTTAAAAGTTTTATGGGGAAAAAATGAAAAAACCTTTCGATCTACCAGAAGAAATAATATAAACTTCACAAATTAACTAGCTTTGGGTATTTTTCATAACCTAAATAATTGATCGTGATATCTTTCGGCAGCGCAGCTCTATAGTTCATATACAAATATTAGCTTTGTTTACGATAATAAATAAAACTGCAAAATCTAGTAGCAAATATTTGTTTATTGTTGTTATTCAATATTATTGTTATAATTAATAGAGACTACACCAGAAAAATTGATATGCCGGGTGAGCTTCAATTTTTTAAATAATAATGATTATAATATGGAATTAATTGTATTGTTTGTGCTGAATAATAACAATAAAAAACTGCAATTTAATAAAAAAAATGTAATTATTTATTATTAAATGAATAATGAAAATAATATTGAAATTGTTTTAAAGTATAGGTCATATTACATTGTATTACATTTTATTATATAAGATGGGATAATAATTAATAATTATTATTGGTCACCTTTACGCATTTATTTTAGTTTTTAATCATTATTAACAACAACCATAATTTTATGAAGAAGCTTCAATTATTTTTATTTATTACATTTCAGGTGCTTTATATAAGCATTTCTGATCATAAAACTTAACAATGGAGGATAATCAGATTTATCGTAGCAAATTCTGTACCAAAGTTACAGTAATAACAATGGTGTCAATCTGGATCCCTGGGCTTGACCCTTCATTAGTCCAAATTTAGAGTAACTTTGTCATACAAAAAAAGTCTCACTGCTTGTAGCAGAATGTCTTTTTTATTTTCCCCAATGAATTATTGAGATAAGATTCTGCAGTAAAAAGTTATAATTTATTTTGTAAACCCTAGTATTTTGGCGTAATGATAACTTATATAAAATTTTGCCCGGAAACAGTTTTGTCTGTAACCCAAAAGCCGTTGCACGTGCATTTTATACTGCGCAATGATTGGCGTATCTCTCTCTACAGGGTCACTAGCCTGACCTTCCCACATTAACAGCCATAGAAAGAGAATAAAAAGAGGTAAACAGCAATAAGTTAAGAGTTGCCCCTGCTTGCTGGAAATACCACCAGCTGGCTCTGTGGCTTTGGTACTGCAAACACCTCAAATTAAGAAATATAAACTGAAATTACAAAGCAGATTAAACTTTTATTGAAACTGGAGTTTGAATATATTAAAGTTCAGAGAAAATAGCAACCCCTTGAGGTTTTGGAGAAAATTGTAGAAAATGAAGAAACTCCTGATTGGATTTTATTAAGCAGACAGACCTGTGCTAGCACTACAGGAAATTAACGTTTTGGAGATGGTGAATCTATGAGCCTGATTTATTCAGTTTACGCTTTGTAGATAATAATTTTCTATTGGTCAAGAATTTAACCGCCCATTTTCGTATTTTACTACATATTAATACAGCATTGAGAGAAGTACAGCTCAGCTTCTCAGAGAGTTTGCTTGAGCACAATTTCATCTTTACTTGTGAGCCCCAATGTGAACTGAAGGGTTTTCTTTTTATGTATCGCACCGTCATATATCTGGATGGGTGCTTTTGAGAGATGCTTGCTGGTGGTTTTTAGAGAAAGAGAGGCTCATCAATTGGTGGTGGTCTGTAAAGAAAAGAGAGAAGACTTTTTGGATAGAGAGTAAAAAGGTGAGACTGACCAACCTAATCATGGTTTGTAGAGTTGTGAGAGGTGAATAGTTTGCTGACAGTAGCCTGTTGAACTACAGCAAAGTGGTGCTGACTTGGTGGTGGTCAGAGTACAGAGTACAGAAACTGCTGTCGGAAAGTAGTGATTGGACGACATCAGCGAGATTAGACTAGTGTCAGTGTAAGAGTTTATTTTATGGAATAAGTTGTATCATGTAGAAGTCTATAAAACCCTCTACAATAACAAGTACATCTATATGTTGTACGTGGCACTGAGATGTAAAAAGTGTTGTGATGACTGTAGCTCATCAAAAATAACACCAGTGCCATAGCATTTCTACATGTAAATTGGTTTAGTCAAGCAACCATAAAAAACATTTGACAAAAGTTAAAAAAAACATGAGAGAATAAAAAACTTTTTGTATCATTATATTTGTGTCAGTTGAACACGATGAGTTTCATTTGCACCAGGGAATGAAAGCAGTTCTTCAACATTGATATAGTTTTCAAATACTATTTTTTTTCTAAAATGAGTTACCAGTATTGTTGGTCAAGATTCCACACAAGAGTCTGCAGCTGTTTCACAGATGGAACTTTTTAGCCCTTTAGTGTAATATGCTTCCGTGTAAGGCATGCTTAAATAATAACTGGTGAAACTTTCTGATTGGCTACTGAAATGCCGATTTGAATCTGATTCACAAGCAACTACAAAACAATAACCAACAATAAAAGCATCTTGTGAGCTTCTTATACCTAAGCCCTGAGGCAAACACTTACTGTAGCTGAAATATCTTTTCTCAACGATTGAAAAGTGTGCGTTTTTAGTTACTGTAAAAGCACTTGTCAGTGCTGGGTCAGTTTCAGTCTAAAAATTTAGTAAATAGAGAAGATAATAGTAGCAAAGTTACCATTCCAAGATTTGTAGTATTTTGCATAGAGCAAGTTGGCAATTGGCAAAGTGAGTAGCAAAAAAATGTTCCATTGATAGTTTTCCTTCTGTAGTGTTTCTCTCATAAGTACACAAAAGGTTGTATGGAGTTATCTTCTCTTGAACCATTTCTAATCTCATGATATAAGTGGCTGTTTGTTAAATATAATGAACCAGAATGAGAAACACTATATAAACCATTTAGGTGATGTTGGCTAATAAAATACTAATATAGTTTGATGTACAGTCTGTGCCCATACAGTGATATAGACCATTTATTTGTGACTTTAGTCTCCATTTGCCAAAAAATGTTAAAAAAAAACTAAAATTATGTGAACACTTAACCCAAAAACCTGATCACAGCAAAACAAAAACATTTTAAACTAAACTCAGTTGTTCTTATGAGCTTTCCGACTCTCATCTGTCTGCGGCCAGAGTTCAGTGCCACTGAAATAATGCTCAGGTAACAAAACTGAACTAGAATTTAATACAAAGCTACTGAATGGCTGCGCTTGTCAACTCCTAATTGGTTTTTATAAAGAAAGCTCAAATTCTGCAGCGAGGTAAAAGCTAGACTCAGTTTCTCAAACGGATGTTGGTTCAACAAGCTGGGGCTGAGTGAATGAGTCTTATTGTTTACAAAATCTACTCAACTAATTCTTCCTTAATCAAAAATAATGGAATAGTAGATAGGAAATGAAAATTGCCTCCATTTTCTGAAAATGCAACTTTATCGACAAAAAGCTTTGGTAGCCAATTGGAACCATCTACTTGGTTGGTAATAAAACAATTCATTCACCTTAAATGGATCAATTAAGGCCTATTCACACACAAGGAGTTTTTCACGGAAATGGGAAACGGTTGTTTATTTTACCGTTGACAAACCAATTTTCCTCCTTTTGACGCAATTTTCCAGAATCAAGTGTTTGATTTTTGCCCTCCGGTCTCACAATTGTAATTATTTCCTGAAGCTGATTTGTCAACTCAGATCGCTCGTATCCACGATTTATTATTTTATGTTTTCAGCCGAGACAGTCCATGCATTCATATAAGCATCGTCATGGGCTCATAAACTGTTTATAAGCACCGTCATGTGCATAATTGTTGTGTTTGGAGTGCAGCAACAGACTTCAATAGGAAAACTTCTCTCAAAGTGCGGAACTCGTGGCCATAAAACGCTGGGTGCGGTGAGGCCTTTACTATTTTTGTTGGACTGTGTGTAACTAGTTTGTCAAACCCTCAAGCTATATTAAGGTTTCGTTTCTAAAATTCTTTTCAAACAGTCGTTGTCCCGTTGCAGAAACAACTCAGAATTTTAACACAACAAGTAAAAAACTACAATGCATGCGCCACACAATTATGTATCACATTTTGCTTGATTGCCTGTTGGTTTATTTGCCTGTTTGTTTGTTAGTTTGCCTGCTTGTTGGTTTATTTGCCTGTTTGTTTGTTAGTTTGCCTGCTTGTTTGTTTATTTGCCTGTTTGTTTGTTTATTTACCTGTTTGTTTGTTTGTTTGCCTGTTTGCTTGCCTGTTTGCCTGTTTCCCTGCCCGCTTGCCCACCTGCCCGCCTGTCTGTTTGTTTGTTTGTTGGTTTGTTTCAGTTTGCCTCAGGTACAAGCCTTAAAGCAAGCCACATAAGCAAGTAGCTAGTAGCTTGTTGTCCCAAGGTAAGAAAACAGTCTGTTTTCAAAAATATAAAGATGTATTGCATTGCATTACTACGCTGCCAGTAGTTCCTGAACAGCAGGTCAATAAGTCCATGTCGGCTGGGTGAACTGATGGACACTACAGCTCTGCTGTAGGTCTGACCGCTGTAATAGACCTCTTAGTGTTGGTTAACCGGCCTTTACAATGCTATTGTTCATTATAGGAATAGAATACGGACTCCAGGTAGGTAATCTAAAACTCAAACAAACTCCAGGATTGTAAAGTTGAGATTAATTTTCCAAAATTTCAGGTTTCAGGTGAGAATTCAAAATCCTGTTCAGAGAGTATTTACAAAGAAGCAGGAGGGCACAACTCTTAATCTAGATCACGCTATCGGTTTTATAGATTGTAGTACTGATGCTAGAGTGCTGAGAATTGGATGTATGAGGGAAGAAGTAAGGGAATCTGATGAGATGGGTTGGGGGTGGGGGGGGGGAGTGTAATGGTTGGAGGCCTCTCCAGGAATAGACAACTCCCTGCCTCTCTTTTAATCCTGCTTTTATTGTATAGATGTACTGGCTCTTGGTTGGGTAGGCTTGAAGGTAGATGTAGCTGCCGAGAGACAAATTCAGGAATGTGGAGCAGGATGGGAAGGGTGTAACAGGTTTAAAAGGTGTGGGGGTGCTGAAGGACAAGGAGTGGATGGGAGAGAGGTACAGTACGAAATGGCTCAGAGCACAAAATGTGTACAAACACTGTAATAAATATATGCACATTTTTGCATAATAATTTGATGTCTTTTATTTTTCTATCCATTATTTTGTTATGACAACTGCTTGAGCTATTGATGTCAAGGGCAGACAACTTCATGTTGCCCTTTAAAGCCTTTGCTTGGAAGTAGGAAACTTTTCTCTAAAAAGCAAGCACTCTTTCGAATGAAGGTTTCCGACAGACAGTTTTAAAAACTTCATCCTGAGGTTGTATGCCCCACGTTCTTCAAAGGCATTCTAGTAAGCTTCTGATCTAAATTGCCATAAACAGAACAGTTATTTCAGTAGTTTATTAAAAATTGTGCATTGTGTTAAAAACAAAACAACACAATAAGTTTGGGAAGACTATATATGAACCATAAAAAAACTATTATTAGCGTTATAATGGGCAAGAAAGTTTTTGCCACTTTTTTGGAATTTTGATGAAAATTAAAACTAACACAAAATCTGTTAATGTAAGTGGGGAACTTTGTTGTTTTCTGATGCTCAGACCTACTTTTATCAAAAATATATTTTTATCAAAAATTTATTTTTATGAACTGATATTTTTACATCTTTTATTAACTTATTTATGTTTAGATCAACTCACTCAAGTTTTGTATAACAGTTAGCTGTAGATACAAATGCTAATACATTCTCAGCCATTGATAGTTTGCTTTCTGAAGCGCAAAGCTCCACATGTTTCTAATTTGGAAGTTATTCCTCCTGTAATGTAATTCAGTCAGGTATGTACTATGTAACAGGCAATAATAAAAATGGAGCAACTGCACGTGTTAATACTGGCTCTTGGTTGTGTTGGCTTGAAGGTGGATGTAGCTTCCAAGAAACAAATTCAGGAATGTGGAGCAGAATGGGGAGGGGGAACAGGTTTAAAAGGTGTGGGGGTGTTGTAGCAAAAGGAATGGGTGGGGGAGGGGTGTAGCAGGTTTAAAAGGTGGGACAAGGAGTGGATAGAAGAGGGGTGTAGTACAAAATGGCTTAGAGCACCAATTGCAAACAAAATAATTATAATAAACATATCTGTATTTTTGCACACAATAATTTGACGTTGACTATTCTTCTATTCATTATTTTGTTATGACAACTGCTTGAGATAATTATGTCAAGGGCAGACAACTTCATGCAGTCATTTAAAGCTTTCACTTGTAATTCAAAAGCCTTTCTCTGAAAAATAAACACCCTTTAAAATAGTGGAGGGTGTCTGACAAATAGTTATCAAAAGTTCATAATGAGGGTGCGCAAAAGGTTTTTCAGAAGCATTCAAGTTACTGATCAGAAGTTCCTTTAAACAGAACAGCTGTTTAAAATAATTGTCTAGGAATTGTGCAATGTTATAGAATAACGTAATAAGTTTGGGAGGACTATACATAAACTAGAATATAACTTAATTATTACTGTTAAAGGACACAGGAGAAGTTTTGCCAATTTTTGGAATGCGTAGTTAAGTTAAAATTAATGGAAAAGATATAAATGTAAGGGGAAAACTTGGTTGTTTCCTGATGCTCAAACGTACTTTCACCAAAAATATATGTTTATAAACTGATATTTTTACACCTTTTATTACCTCATTTATATTTAGATCAACTCACTCAATTTTTGTATAACAGTTAGCTGTAGATACAAATGCAAAAATATTCTCAGCTGTTGATAGTTCGCTTTCTGAAGTGCATAGCTCTACTGGTTCATAGGTTGGGAGTTATCCCTTATGTAATATAACTCTCTCAAGCATTTGGTAAGTAACACGTGATAATAAAATAGAGGATCTGCACGTGTTGAGCCACGAGATGTTGTTAGACACAATAAATGATGATTTCTCTCATTTACTTTGGCATGTATTCACTTTGACATGATATAAACCAAAAATTAGCGCGAGCAAGACAAAAATTCCTTCAATCACCAAAACGCAGATGAACTTTTTCTTTCTCGTCAGATAATAGTAATTGGTTTAGACAGATTCACTGAACTGGACTCTTCTCACAGTAATAGTTTGGTAAATCCAGAAAAAACTGGTACAGATAATATACACAATATGTTTGGCTTTACTAAGACCGTCTCGATAAACAGAGAGAAAACTGGTTACAGCGATTTAAAGTGAGCAGCCGATAAAAAGAACATCAATTGTCAATAGTTATCTTTTTGTGTAAACTTTTTATCACATTTCATTGTGACCTGTTCTTACAGATTGTGCATTGCAGTGCAATAAGTAGTAATGTTAGCATAGACATAGAGTGATGTTGACATAGTTGTCTGATACAATCTATAACTATGTTCCCACATCATGACAAATTATCGCCAACTCTCTGTGGTTTGTTACCCCTAATAATTAGCAACAACGGCATGTATTTTCATAACTAAAAGTTTATCGTCGTTGGTCCCACCACACCCACAGATGCAGTTGCAGTCAATGTGTTGTTAAGGGAAACTCAGCCGACGAGCGTTGCTGACTGTTTGTATTATTATTTCTTGTATTGTGTTAGAATAAATCAATGAAAAAATATCACAAAGTTGTTGGCTGGCAAGGAAAGCTTTGTGGTGACAATAGATTTTAGTAGCACATTGGCTATCATTCAATAAATGATATTATTTACTATTAGTTAGTACTAATAAAAAATAAACCATGTGAATCTTTGCTGGAACAAACCACCATTTATTTTTCATTTCTGCAATAATTAATTACCAGCAGCTAAGATTCGTTCGTTTCAAATCAGTCGTGTTGTTTTATAAATAACAGTGTAATAAACCACAAACAATCATCGTCGGTAATATAAACACACAAGCTGACAATGTCATATGGTTACGATGGATAATTTGTGGCTTCCTGTTTTACTACGCATGCCTGGTTTTATCGCCCTTGGTAGCATTAGCGTTTCCAATAGCAATAAACATCTGGCATTCGGCTTTCGACAATTTTTCGCAATCAGCGAGAGACAAAGTTTTTTTCAAAAAGTCTCGTGACTAATTTATCGCCAATTCTGTTTCTATCAGAGTTTTGGCTTTATCGCCGGCAGTTTTGCCAATTTGTCATGATATGGAAAAATAGTATTAGTGTATTTGATGCACAAATAGTCCTGTACTTTATACAAAGATAGCTAATATTGTAGGGACATCAAGTAGGACGCGAACAATATAATTTCATTTAACAGGTAATGTAAAAATCTAGCTCTAATTTATGTAGAACCAAACTATTATGTAACTGCACTTTCAAATAAAAATAACGCAGTAGCATAAAAGGCAGCTATTTAAATGAAATTATTTTAACAAAAATTTTTCAAATTTTTTTGCATGCAAGTAACTGTACAGTTAAACAATCTTTGTTGTATGTATTAGGCAGTTTTATTATCAAGCTATTATAGTACAATATTAGACGTAGCAGGTAGTACAGTTTGTTGTACACCACTCCTATTTTTTCCCATAAACGTGGCTCAATCTACCGTGGGACGACGCCTACACCAGAGGGAGCTATCAAGAGTAATCGTGACAAGTTCGTCAAAAAAATGCCCAAAAAAATATGTGTTCATAAGTCAATACATTGCGTACAAAACAGAACATTAGTTTGGAACATCATAGTTATTCGATAAAATCTTATAGATTGCCAAACAGATCTTAAAGAAAATAGCTCCCAGTTTGTGAAATGATCAAGAAAAATAAAAATGGCATCGTATAAATTAATAAAATTTGTGATGTCACTCTTTCTATATGGTATATTGTCTATGTTAGTAGTTTTCTGATAAAATTTTTGAAGATATAAAACTGGTTAAATAAAATAAACAAATTTGATTCACTCGTTATCTTTTATCTGGTGTTCAGTTTCAGTCGTTACCTACAATCATTGTTAGTAAACACTCATTGATTATCAATTTATTCAATGATATACTTTTTTGACTCACAAGTTCCAAATAAAATCATTCTTTTTTGATTAAATTTATTGCGAATCTGATTATTGTTGTTGTAAAGAATCTAATCAGTACTTTATCAAATCTAAAATACTCTTTTTGTTGTTGGTTTCATTGTCGTTTCTCTCTTTTTATATGGAGAATTAGACTAATCCCCTCAGAAACCCTAATAGATAGACAGACTGACAAATGGGCGGGCGGCCAGGCAGATATCGATAGATGGATGGATGGATAGATAGATAGTCAAACTTGACACTAGAAAAATGGTGTTAACTAAATGTTCGTTCTTCACAGTTTTCCAAACAGTCAAGTATTTTGTCAGTCCAGATATTTTCAAAAATATTGTATAGGTGGCTAGAGAAATAAACCTAATCAAAGTTTTAATTTTTTGGGCAGTGCTTTGCAAATCAAGAGCAATAACATGTTGTTTTGTGCATAGGCCAAACAAACTGCTTTTTATCAAGTGATATTATGGTGCAATGGTCAGCATTACTTGATGGCTGGTTAACTCTGTTACGTGCTGTTAACAAGACCGAGGTTCTAACCCCAAATGTGAAAATCTTTGTCACATAAAAACTGCATACAAATATGTGTTTGTTGATAAACCTCATGACTAGCAACATTCAGTGTGTTTTCAGAGCATTTTATCACAGAAAATGTGGTCGCGTAGTTGGTAGAATGTGTGGTTCTCTTAACCAAGTACTCAAATTCAAATCTCTCTGAACATTTTTTTTGTTATTGTCTAAAATACTCTTGTTCTAACTTAGAAGAACAACCGCAATGTCCAGATTATATTGTGTTTTGTTCGGCGAATGTAGTAGTAGGACATGAATATCCTTGATGTCTACAGCTGTTGTTGAATATACATGTGACATTGTATGGTTGTGCGCTACAATTGACCTAATTATTTAAAGATTTTGGTTGTTTTTGTATCAATAAATAAAATAAAAAACTCAAATTTTATCTTACAAATCTCTCTGCACCCATAAATCACAATATCTTCAAGTGAAATATTGTAATGGATTCTGCTCTGGTTTCCACGGATATCCACTATTCTCGAGTATTATGCCTTTCTCCAAAGGGGACACTGTGCTGCTCGACAGTGACAACTATGTAATGCAACCGAATTATCCAGTATAGACAAAGCCCATGGCTCACACAAACAGCACAGCGTGCAGTTTGAATATTGGCTTTATTTCTCAACAACCAAAGTCCTAGGGTGGCAATCCACTAGGGTTATTGGCAAGACACGAGAAATGAATACAAAGAATATTGTAAAGGTTTTTGTTGTGATCTCGAAATATCTTTACCGACACTGTTGAGAGTAGCCCGTGTAGTGAGTAGAGACAATACGGCGTTACAGAGTGCAAGTCAATTGGTAGCGTTAGCTCTCTGTGCAAGGCAATTAATTACTACTATCAAATGCTACCGGTACAGTAGTAATGTCCTTTATTGTAGAAAGTACTAATAGATACGAACAGCAGGCACTACCGGATGGTAGTAATGGCTCTTTGTTGTAGGAGATCTGTATAGCAGACAGATCCGGTAGAACAAGGTATGCAAACTTAGTGTTACCGGCAACCGGCCACACTAAAGATACGAGTTTCAGATTAATAATAATATATTATCAACATACAAAACCTTGCAAAATAATAGTTCTCGAAGCGTACAGTAAAACTTGACATCCCTTAAGACTAAGACGGTACAAGAATATTGCTGAATACACCTCCAGAGCAACTATACATTATCTCAAGCCAAGCTAAGCAAACTCTGACCAGTGGGCGATCTGCCTCTCTATTTATGCAAAAGGATAGCAGTTGAAAATAAACAACAATGATTGGCTATCCAAAAAGCAATCGCATTACAGACACGAATCACAACAGGAGTGGATTAAAAATATATAAAATAATACAAGCAGGCGCATTGATAACTAGCTAGCAGCCAAATAACTCAAGCGTTAATAATAATAATAATC
Organism: Cryptosula pallasiana; assembly: GCA_945261195.1. Lineage (NCBI taxonomy): Eukaryota > Metazoa > Bryozoa > Gymnolaemata > Cheilostomatida > Cryptosulidae > Cryptosula > Cryptosula pallasiana. The sequence goes on from OX183136.1 coordinate 39,932,159, forward strand.
GCATGCACAAAATGGCGTCACTCAACAGTCCATGGCTGGCACTCCTAGTGCTTGATCTCTACTCATCTGCGGGTCCTTCGATTGTCTGGCTCATCTGGGTAAGGATCTTTACTATGCTTGCAATGACGTTTGATCTTGTCTATATACGCTCCATTGGCAAGCCACTGCTCATTTCTTCTATCGCAACTACTAGGTTAGTAGTTACTAGGCACACTGCCAATCACATGGCCGCTCTGTGCATTTCCATTACAATATGAACAATGCCAGCCCTTTTATAGGTAACTGGCAGGAAGTAATTAGTATAAAATCATATAACAGTAAAAGCACAGGAAGTAATTAGACCAATGCGATTACATATATAAATAACTAACCAATCATGCAATGTACAAGGTTTAAATGAAATAAGCGCCAAGTGGCTAAAGGCAGGAGTCCTATCTCCTATTGTCCATTCAGAGTGTCCTACAGGGTCCCAAGGCTCTGGTTAGCTTGTGATCTTGACTACTTTGGATACGAGGAAGGGTATCTCCAGTTCTTGTCTTAGAGCAGGATCCTAACTGGTTTTGGAACTCCTCTGCTATGGCAGCCATCTTTGACCGACCCTGAGTTACCATACCGAGTCGGCAGGGGTCAATACCGGCCCTGCAGGGGTCACTACCAGCCCTGCACACTGTGCTATCGGCACGGTAAGGCTTTCCTACTGGCACAGCATCTTACCGATGGCTGTGGGTGAAGCTCTAGCGCATTCTTGTGGAGATTGTTTAGCAAACTCCCAGTTTACTATTTTTGTTCACTAAAACCTACCACAATATGCAGTGACACAAGCATTCACGTTTTGACAACGTGACATGTCGTTTAATCAAGTGAATTGATGATTGATTGAGCAACATATATACCCACCAATTACTAAGAGTTTCAGTATTTTCAGTAGACGGTGAAACTTGAAGAGTGACTAATTTTTCTTCACAACCATTTTTATGATCAATCTCCATATCACCAATGTATTCCACATCTGGAATTCGGATCCAAATGCAATTTTTCACAAGCCAATCCCAATCCGTTGGTATTCCCACACCACTTTCCTCTCCCGTTTCCATTCTCTATTCTGCAACAAAAAGGAAAGAACACGAGGCTAATAAAGTCCTACATTTAAATAAAAAATTATTATTAATAAATAACTATTTTATATTAAAACAAAAATATAATTTATAACAGCTCATGTATTTCTCTTAAAAGACTTGTTCTTTTGATATCAGGTAAATAATATTTATCTAGCTATTGATTTTACAAAAAATAAGGGAATGTTTCCAAAAATACTAAGTTTTTATTGAAATCGAAAACTTCAACTAAAAGCGTTTCAGTGCAATGTTCAATACTGAACCACGAGCGCTAAAAAAACATATTGATAATTGAATTGTTAAGCTGGACTATGACAAATATTTATTACGATCCACCAATTTTTTTTAAAAGCAGTATTCTTCTTCTTCTCTTGAAATTAGGTAAATAATATCTAGCTAGATATTGATCCTGTAAATAAGCAAGTGTGCCTGCAAATAAACAAATTTTATTAAAATCGAAAGATCAAACTGAAAGCTATTAACAACGATGACTAATATTTAAATACAAGTAATAAAAAAAGAGTAATGTTCAATAGAACTTAGTTGATGTTTTAATAAAAAGGTATAGATCAATGATAAAGACTTTGTAGTCTTGAGAGCAAACTTCTTAGACTCTAGAAAATATTTCATCTCCAGCTCGAGATACATAATTACGTTCAATGATAAATAAGTAGAACCTAGTTGTTGTCTCTCTGATTAAGTCTATTTTATCGGAGAGGCAACAGCTAGGTTCTACTTGTTTATTATTATATGTACTTAGGTATCTCGAGCTGTGGAGATGATGTACTCCTAGAATCCAACCAGTTTGCTTTCAGTACTGCAAAGTCTTTAGCGTTGATCAAATTGATTTTATCAAAGAACGAACTCTATTCTACTTGTTTATTATTAAGAGTCGTTGTGTAGGTTGCACTGTTTGTCTTGAACTTTAAAAAATTGATTTTAACACTGCAAAGCTTTGAGACTGATAAATACTGAGTTTTTACCTGAAAGCAAACTGGGTTCAACTTATTTTAACACTGAGCGTAGTTGTTTGATTCAATTTTAAAACGAATTGTAGTTTAAAAAACAATTATGTTTTATTGTTCTTAATAATACCGAATTTGTTTTCGATTATCTTTTAGACTATTATGAATGTCACTTCTGAATCCAAGGTTGTCGTAACCCCAAAAGGGACCAAAGTCAAAAGACCCAAAACACTTCTTAAGAGAAAATATAATGTTGAGAGAGACCCAGCAACAAAAAAATGAACTCCTCTGAAATTGATTCTACCAGTAAAGGAAATGCGTGAAGAATAAAAGCGTAATCAAATGGGAACAAATGTCGATGAAGCTCTAATGATTACCAAGTCCCTCAAAGGATGGAAAACAAGCAACTTGCAAAAAATATGATATATCCATTCGCTAAAAACTCTCGTTGTCCAAACCATCATGAAAGTTGTTTGTGTCGATAACAACACTGGCACATTTGGTGATTACTTCGTTCTCTCTAACTATGATGAAACACAAGTGAGACAGATTCAGAGAGTAGTTTGCCCAAGCAAAATAGTTGAATGCCTCAATATTTCCAAGAACCCATTACCTTGCATCGCCGTTTATTTGGGTGAGTTTCAAAATCCTAAAAAAGAAAATAGTACTTATTATGATATCAAATGTGTCACCATGGAAAAGTTAAGCTCAGCAGAAGTTGCTGCTAAGGCCGGAAAAATGAGACAGTTGTCCAACAATAAACTCAATATCAGTTACAAGAAGATTATCTCAAGAATTTCACCCAATATGCAGTTTTTCCTTGGGAATTGGAACGAACGTAGACAGGAATGAACGTCGACAGGAATGAATGCAGACACAGCGGGAATGAATGTAGACACATCCTGGAATGAATGTTGACATACCTGGAACGAATGTCGACTATGCAACAAACCAGGGAAATTCGACTTTCATTCCTGGATGTGTCTACGTTTGTTCTCGGCGATATATAACATATCATTTCGACTTTCATTCCAGGAGTTGTCTACTTTGGGAAAAATGATAATTTATTTTACTCCTGGAACGAACGCCGAAACGAAAGTTTAAATGTCGCCAAGAATGAATGTCGACACTTCCTAGAATGAACGTCGAATTTTTTTTCTCTCTGACATAGTTGACTTTCATTCCAGGTCTTTCGACGTTCATTTCAGGATGTGTTTACGTTCATTCCAGCTATGTCTGCATTCATTCCTCTCGACATTCATTCCTGTCTACGTTCGTTCCAAATTCCTTTTCCTTACATTGACGTTGTTGAAAGATTCATGCAACATTGATTCCAGGGAGAAGAATCTGTAGCACCTTGGATCAGATACTTCTTGGAAAAAAATAGAAAGAGACAGGTGAGAACGCTTCTCATACCAAACAGATAGCTCAAAGGTGCTAAAAGATGTGCTCCAAGTGCGATGATTTACAGGGGGAAAAAACGGATCCAATAAAAATATATATCTCAATGTAGTCTTCCTATCCGCATCGAGCACCAAAGAATGGCTGCAAAATCGCAGTCAAATAAAATAAGATGAAGAGCCATTGAAAACGATTACAAACCAGGATATTGTCGACTTTATGGATGACGACTTTGCAGAGTTCGAAAGAGTTATCAACTTTGATGATCCCTATTAGACTATTTCTAGTGTTTGTTGTTAAGTCATTGTTTTTGTTCACTATTGTAAACACTTCATCAAGTTTTTAGAAGCTTTATTCATATCTAGTACTAATATGTTATTAACACTTTCGATTTTATAACACGCATCATGAACACTACTACTTATTATAATAGACAAAAATGCGCAACCTGATCCAAAGTTTTATTACTGGAGAAACCCAAAAAATAATTATTGCCAGCTTATATAAAACAATAGACAAAATCTGGAAATCCCCGTAATTAGTTAGGTATTCCCCGCTATTTGAAAACTTTCTCAAGTTGCGCGTTTTTCTCTATTGTACTACAATTAAGTTATATTTAACTTCCAACTGAACTATGCAAATCAAATATAATCTCACAAAATACTATTGGGCACGTGTACCAGCATACACTAGTGAAGCAGCAATCAAAACCGTGATACAAACCACGAAATAAACAATCGCTGCACAATAAATACATTAAAAAACCGTAATGATATACCATTTCAAACACTACAATATCAACTGGGAATATCAACAGCTGGTGCACACAAAAAAAACTACTCACCAGGCTCTCCTGTACACCTGGTGCAACTAAAAAATCATTTGTAACAAGGAGAACCATCTTGTCCTTAGACACCAGTATGGAAATCTGCTCCTAATATATTACTATACGGAGTTGTAGATTCTATTGTACTGGGTGGTACCTGCTATTAGTATACATTCGCAAGCTCTGGAACTGTTATAGACAATAAAAAAACGGTCAGCGTTTGGAAGCAATACTTTTGCATATCTAATTTTCAAATTTTTCTAAAAAAAATTAAATCCACAATAAGCAACTTGTATGAGCTCATCACAACTATTGGCATATGACTGGTTTAATTGAATGCGATAAATTATATATTTGAATAGTAATTCAATTGTTACATTGTTACTTTGAACCAGCAGTGTTGTTGCGATTTTAGTTTGTTGCTGGCAGCTCTTTACCCTGAAGTGTGTAGGTCTCTTAACCAAAATGCAAACATGTTGCGCATAACTAAAATGAGAGTTTTGTTAGTAAATCAGAAAAATTACAGAAATGGTGTCAGGGTGTCAGAGAGTATTTACAAAGAAGGAGGGCACAACTCTTAGTCTGGATCAAGCTATTTATTTTGTAGATTGTAGTGCTGATGCTAGCATGCTGAGAATTGGGATGTATGAGGTAAGAAGTAAGGGAATCTGATGAGATGGGTTGAGGTGTAGGGGATGGGGTTGTAATGATTGAAGGCTTCTCCAAGAACAGACAACTCTGTGTCTTTTCTCTAATCTTGCTGTCACAGTATAGATGTACTGGCTCTTGGTTGGGTACGCTTGAAGGTAGATGTAGCTCTCGAAAGACAAATTCAGGAATGTGGGGTAAGGTGGAGAGTAGTGTCGTAGGCCTAAAGTGTGGGCGTGTTGTAGGACAAGGAGTGGATGGAGGAGGGGTGTAGTACGAAATGGCTTTGAGCACCCAATAGAGAAAAACGCGCAACCTGTGCAAAAGTTTTATTACTGGGAAACCAAAAAAAATAATTATTGCGGGCTATATAAATTCATGGACAAAATCTTGAAATCCCGTTATTAATTAGGGTTCCCTCACTGTTTGAAAACTTTTTCAGGTTGCGCGTTTTTTCTCTAATAGCAAACAAAATAATTATAATAAACATATCTACATTTTTGCACACAATAATTTGAGCTCATTTATTCTTTGTTTATTATTTTGTTACGACAACCTCTTGAGCTACTTACTTCAGGGCAGACAACTTCATGCAGTCGCTTAAAGCCTTTGCTTGGAAGTCGGAAGCCTTTCTCAGAAAATTAAACCTTTTTTCAAATGATAGACCCTACAAATAGCTATCAAACCTTCATGATGAGGGTATGCAACAAGTTGTTCAAAAGCGTTCAAGTTTTTGATCAGAAAGTCTTTTAAACGGAAAAGCTGTTTAAAAATAGTTTGCCTAGGAAATGTGTATTGCTACAGAACAGCGTAATAAGTTTGGGGAGACTATACATAAACTGTAATATAATTTATTATTACTGTTAAAGGACACAGGAGAGGTTTTGCTAATTTTTTGGAATGTGTGTCAAGTTAAAGTTTAATGCAAAAAATATAAATGTAAGTGTTGAACTTTGTTGTTTTCTGATGCTTAGACATGGTTTTATCAAAATATATGTTTATAAACTGATATTTTTTACATCTTTTATTAACTTATTTATGTTTAGATCAACTCACTCAAGTTCTGTATAACAGTTAGCTGTAGGTACAAATACAAATATGTTCCCAGCTGTTGATTAGGGTGGCTCCATAACGTTAGATACTTTTGCTTTCAATGCGTAGCAAAGTTTTGAAACCGTCTGGACCATTTACAAAGTGACTTCTACATTGAAAAATAATTGGTAATTGTAGTAGAATAATCCAAGAAACTATATTTAAAAAACAGGCTTGTTGATATAATAAATAAATTGTCGCCCTTAGCAGTTGTGGGAATACATACAATAAAATATGTTTCCTGTCTAACAATTGTAATTTTTGCAAAGCGTATAGTCGTTTAACAAATAATTCAGGCAATTTAGAAATGATTTAGATGGTTTAGAAAATTACAAACCGTGTGAAAGCTTTAGAAGTATTATGAACTATTTAAAACTGTATGACCTATTTTGAAATAGTCTGAACTGTTTTAAAATAATCTAAACTATTTTAAAATAGATTAAAAAGTTTGCAAAGCACAAAACGATCGCCATCATTTTCTTTATAGCCTCTATGCAACCTTACCAGCACAGGCATACATAAATAAAGATGGAGTAAGTTAAATAACTGTGTAAACGATTGTTGAATATCATCTCGAAAATTATTTTTGCACAAACATAATTAGGTTGTAGATATTATTTAAAATAATATAAAACGAATGATGTTTATTAGACAAAAACTGTTTTTATTTATTCAAAGGAAATTTAACTGTTTGGTGTTTAGTAAAAAACATTATCAATCATTATTGGAAAAGAGATTTACGATCAATAGAATGAACCAGCAAATCTGCTCAGATTTTCAAACTGTATGAAACGATTTCACAATGCGATCAAAAATTTGGAAAACTTCAGATTATTTCAACAGTGTTCAGACAGTTTGAAAAGCATTCAGGCGTTCAAAAACGCAAAACACAAAACGTTCCGAGTCACCATAGTTGATAGTTTGCTTACTGAAGTGCTTCATTGCTTCCCAAGTTGAGAGTAATTCCTTCTGAAATAAAACTCTCTTAAAAGTCCTATTTCACCAAATTTTATGTGAAAGAGTAAATAGCATAGTGAAAATCCTTATAGCCTATTACCTATGAATCGTCATGTATTTAAGTCATCAAACCACCACAAATGACTGCACTGGTAAAAGTATAACTCTGGATAACTAAACTGCCAAGAAAACATGATGGCGATAACATTCAAAGTGATGAGTACGCGAGCACATATCAGAGCCAGCGGACCATGTTTTATTAGTAAATAGACCAACAACTGTCCAAACGCCAGCATCGGGAGTTTCTCACTTGCCGGTATTAATATGGTTATCACAGAATTTGTGTACAGGTTTTTGAACTAAAAAAATTAACAATATGATGACAATAAATTAATAAGACAAAAATAATAATTAATATTATTATAAGGTAAGTGATAATTCAAGATGAGAAAAACTTATTATCATTAATGAAAGGAAATAAACTGAAGTGACATAATAATAATCATTAAATATAATGCTAATAATCATCATTTATTTTTTTATACATCAACATATTGTGGTAGATTTCAGTGCACTCTAGTGTAAACGGGTAGTTTACACTAGGAACCTTGTGAAGCAATGCGCGAGGCTTCTGCCCACAGCATTTGGTTAATAGCTGTTGGGTAGGAAGTCATACTGTGCCGGGTAGCATGGTAAGCAGGGCCGGTATTGACCCCTGCAGGGTCGGTAGTGACCTCTACCGACCCGGTACAGCTGTACTGGGCCGGCACAAGATGGCCGCCTTAGACGAGGATCTGTAAAGATGTTCAGGAACTTAGTCAAGGTCGTAAACAGGAAGTGACTACCCCTAAAGTACCAACTTAGTGGACCTGATTCTATATACAGCCTGTGGACCCTGTAGGAGATGTCATTGGACAGTTGGGAGAAAAGACTCCGCCTTTAGCCACTTGGCACCTCCTTGTATTATCTTGCATTGCATTGTGATTGGTTAAGTATTTATATAATTGATGTCATTGGTTGCATTACTTCCTGTGCATTGTATCTTATATGTTTTGTGTTCCTTAGCTCTCCTATAAAAGGAGAGCTCCTACTGATAATCAGTGCATTCATTACAATGAGCCATAGCATGTATTCTTATATTGCTAACCACCTAGAGGAATAATTACCCTCAGGACTGCTTTGTAATAAAGCCACTATAGCAAACACTACTCGGTACTGTTTGTCTGAGCCATGGGCTCTTGCCTTACCGGGTAATTCGGTTGCCCTATACAGTTGTCACTGTCGGTCAGTACAGTGTCCCCTCTGGAGAGAGGTAGAATACTCGAGACTAGTGGATGTCCGTGGTAACAGACCGGAATCCATTACATTGGTGGCAGCGGTGGGATAAACGGTACCTTCCCACGCTGTGCTCTTTCACGCTACCCTCTGGCCCTGCGAATGCACTGCAGGCCAGCTACCACTGAAGAAGGAGAAGTGATCTACCGGGTGTAGATCTGGAGAGAGAAGGAGAAATTGATCTACCGAAGTAGTAGATCTGAAGAGCAATTGACGCGAGATACTACCGGATTTCTCTGCAGGTTCGTTTGAGTGCGCTCCGAACTGCAGCAGCTATCCCGGCACAGTATCCACTACTAAAGGCTGTCTGCATCAACCGTAGAGCTTGCTCCGTTTGCAGCAGTCCAGTACAGACGCTACCGTATCTTCTACAGGCTCGTAGAGTTCGCTCCGACCTGGACATAGAGATACCGGCACTGTGCGAAAAGAAGAGAGAGTCGTGTATCAGCTATACAGACTCAGCTACCAGAGGTTACTCAGCTTGGAGTGTTACTCAGCTGGTAACAGTGACCCCGGCACTGTATCCATTTACAGTGTCACTACACTACTGCCTGTAGGCCCGTAGAGCTTCGCTCCGCCCTGCAGCAGTACAAGAAGTTTCGTAACGGTTGTTACAAGCGACGGAGTGCCGGATACTGCCACAGTATCCATTGGACCAACCCCTAGATCTGCTAGAGCCACTGGAGACACAGCTACCGACCCGGATCTAACCTATACCGGCCCGGGATCCAGTTGTACTGACCATTTCTTAGATTTGAGTTGAGATCACTCCTCTATCTGCAAAGAATGGCCACCCAGAGAGCACGCAGCGCTGGTCGAGCACCCGCTGGCAACCCAGAAGCTACAGCCATTGATAGATTGACCGAAGCATTGACGGCTATGATGAGGCCCAACCAAGACAATGCACCAGCTAGGCTAAAGGCTCCGAAGTTCGACGGCGAAGGAGACGTCGAGTACTTCATCAGCCGATTCATTGAGGTAGCCGAAATGAATGAGTGGCCAGAGAACACGGCCATGTTATACCTAAGGGATGCATTACGAGGTAAAGCATTGGACTGTGGAAAGCCTCCACAACTGCAGGGTATCTTTGCTGCACTACGAGCACGTTTTGGGCTAACACCCAGGGAAGCTATGTCCCGGCTGACCAGCCTACGCCGCCAACACAAGACGTCGCTCCAAGAGCATGCAAGTGAAGTAGAGCGCCTAGTGCGCGTTGCGTATGCAGATCTACCTCACCGACCCATGCAGAGGATGATGCTGGATATCTTCAGCACCACGGTTGGAAATGCTTACCTGCAAAGGCACTTGTTGGCCATGCAGCCCATTGACATTGCTGAAGCAGTCAGGGCCGGCAACGAGTATATGCAGATAAAGACACCGTTTGAGGAGCGCCAGGCTCATGTACGGATGTTGGAAGAGGATGCCGACGAGGAGGAAGAGGAATGGATGAGGACGGTTGCCAAGGGCCCGTCTCAACGTGTCTCCACCACTACTGCCGTACAGCAGACACACCACACCCCTACACCTGCCATACCGGATCCTATGACAACAGTCATGGACAGCCTAAAGCTACTAACGGAAGAACTACGGTCGCTGAGAGCAGCAAGACAGGCGGCTCCCGCTCCACAGTTGGAGGCAGAGCCTGCAACACGCTGCTGGGGCTGCGGGCAACCAGGTCACATGATGAGTACCTGCCCCCGAACTCAGCGCGCAGCTCACTTCACAAACAACCCCAGACAGACGGGAAACGGCCGGCGCCCGCAGTAGCGCCACCGGCAGCTGACTGCAGCTGGGCAAGCCGGACCACACCCACAACCCCTTATAGTCCTGGAACTCTGCAGAAGAGTGGACAACCTCCCAAGATACAACCGACAGCAACCAACCACAGCTGGACAAGCCAAGCAACTCCTGATGCCCCGTACAGTCCTGGAACTCTGAAGAAGAGTGGACAACCCCCCAAGAGAGCATCAATACCCGCTGACTGCAGCTGGACAACTCCTGACACCCCATACAGTCCTGGAACTCTGAAGAAGAGTGGACAACCCCCCAAGAGAGCACAGACGCCCGCTGAGGACAGCCGGACAGCTCGACAAGCCCCCATTAGTCCTGTAACTCTGCAGAAGAGTGGACAACCCCCCAGGAGAACACAGACTGACAGTAGCCGGATTGCTCGTCAACCCCCTTACAGTCCTGGAACTCTGAAGAAGAGTGGACAACCCCCCAGGAGAACACAAATGGCAGCGCCACCGCTGGAGCGACCTTACCAGGCCAGCTACTTCCTGGCTGGAAGGTTAGCCGGTAGACCAGCCTCCCTGTTGATTGACACAGGCTGCACAACCAACTTGCTGTCGAGACATCTGTACCAGCAATTGCCACAGTCAGTGAAAGACATGCTGCAACGCAGCGAGGCACATGGACTCATGGCTGACGGGTCGAGGATTCCCTTTTACGGTACCCTGCAAGTAAGCTTGCAGCTTCGTAAACTGAGAACGAGCGTAAACTTCGTCATTAGTGACATCAATGAAGATGCCATAATTGGCATGCCGTTTCTCACCTTACACGAGTGTGCCCTAAGGTTTCCAGACTCCCATGTCATCATTGACGGACATGTGTTGCCTTGCACAGACAAGCACGGGCGGCCACTTAATGATAGTGTCTGTCTAACACAGGCAGAGCTGACGGAGAACACCCCTTACACCCCTGAAGAAGAGGACGTCCCCACACAACCAACCACTGTAGAGAAAACTACAGGTGGAATGTATCAGGCTGTGAAGAGCCCCCCGCCACAGGTAGATGGCAGAAGATTTGAGCCGGATCGGACAACAACTGTAGAAGCTATAGGCCAAACAGTGTTTTCCCCCCCGTTGGCTACGCCCCTGCGCTGGGGAGAAGGGAGCCCTGCTGCTGGAGAGAGGCAGCTGCCCTTTGACTATCAACCCTCTGTTAAAAGATGCAGAGATGAAGCAAACCAGCACCACACAGAAGCAGGCTATGAGAGCGCTCAACTGCGCATAGATGGGAATTCCCACCACCCGCCTAGAGGAAAGGCAAGGAAAGCAGTAAACAGACCCAAAAAGGCTGCAAGGGAGGTGCGGACCACATCACGCTTGGTTTCAAAAGAATCCCCAGGAGCTCCCCGACAACCTCCAGTGAACAGGATCACTGTAGCAGACCGTCGGAAGAAGTTGGAGAAGCGGCCAAAAACCCCCAGTACCCAAACACTTCCTGTGGAGCCAGACAGAGTGAGTCAGAGTTGTGAACAACACTGCAGCTCCAAGAAGCCACTCATACCCGCGAAAGTCGTCGACAGAGTAACACTTGCTCACAAGATGTCCAACCACTGTCTAGAACTAAGTGACGCAGAGGATCTGCTACTGGACTTAGACGACTACCCACCTACCCAGAAAGAGCTGGAGACCATGCCCACGGCAGAGCTGTTCACCAAGCCTGACCAAGGAAAAGCTGAGGAGAAGGAGATCCAGCTGGCCAAGAAAGAAACAGAAGGTGAGCAATTAAACGCAGCGTTTTCGAAATGGTTGTTTGAAAACTGCACGCCACGAGATCCGTTAGCACTACGGAGTGGCAGCCCACCTGGCTATGCTAAACCTGTACCTCTAGACTTACCATGCGCTGGTGACAGTAGAGAATGCGCTCTCCCACGAGTTGGGACTGCTGACACCCTCAGAAGGGCAGTAGATAAAAAAGAGCGGGAGATCAAGTGCCCACCACTTGATGCTGCCTGCCTGCCGGCCCGGGATGACTCCCTACCGGCCCGGAGCACCTCTATGCCGGCCCGGGGCAACCCTGTACCGGCCCGGGGTCCTCCAGAGATTCAGTCAGGAGGGACTGAGAGGTTACAAGGCAGTAATTACCCTTGTAAAGCCTACCGAAGGAAGAAGCCTGTGGTGGCAGCTAAGGGTGAACGTCCCACGACGTCTTCACCACCAACCTTAGTGCCACACAGCACAGTGCACCACACCCCGGCACGGGATGTTGCTTGCACCCCCGCGGTACAGTGGGAAGAGGAGAAACGGCGCTGGCTTTCCTTAAATAAGGAACGGCGTTCTCCTAGGAGTAAGATACGGAAGGTTCTGTCGGCGCTAGAACTTCCAGGGCCACTGCTCTCACCCATACATGACACTATGGTAGAGCAAGCTCCGCTGCAATATAGGCAGCCCATTAACACATTGCATAAAGTCTATCATGCACCTTGTGTTGTAGATTCACGCTCCCAAGTGGACGTGACGCCGAGGCTCACCATCCGGTTGGTGCAAGCGCCCAGCCCTACTGCAGAGGAGAAGGCAGAGGAGACCGAGGAGAAGGTGCCGGCCCCAGTCACCCCTACGTTGGACGATGAGCCAACCACCTCATGGAAGGAGGATGGGAGACGAAACCCTACAAGATGGCGCATGCTGCGCTGGGTCACCTCGGAGACGGAGGAACGGGTGGAACACCTGTTACAGGAGGCCGTGGACTACACTTGTATTCAGTGTACCTACCGAGGCCGAAACACTCGGCAGCTGAGAACGCACCTTCTGCAGCATTATGAGAGGCACTCCTGCCGAGTACACAGCGCTCTCTATTGAACGAGACGCCGGACACTGTATATATGCTATTAAATATATACTCTTGTCTAATATATATCTGTTACATAATCAAATATATAACCTGGGTACAAGTGTTACCCCCCCACACATATCTACTCTTAATATTTTATTATTAAAGCCAGGCTATGACTTTAATGGAGAGAGGTATGTGGTAGATTTCAGTGCACTCTAGTGGTAAACGGGTAGTTTACACTAGGAACCTTGTGAAGCAATGCGCGAGGCTTCTGCCCACAGCATTTGGTTAATAGCTGTTGGGTAGGAAGTCATACTGTGCCGGTAGCATGGTAAGCAGGGCCGGTATTGACCCCTGCAGGGTCGGTAGTGACCTCTACCGACCCGGTACAGCTGTACTGGGCCGGCACAAGATGGCCGCCTTAGACGAGGATCTGTAAAGATGTTCAGGAACTTAGTCAAGGTCGTAAACAGGAAGTGACTACCCCTAAAGTACCAACTTAGTGGACCTGATTCTATATACAGCCTGTGGACCCTGTAGGAGATGTCATTGGACAGTTGGGAGAAAAGACTCCGCCTTTAGCCACTTGGCACCTCCTTGTATTATCTTGCATTGCATTGTGATTGGTTAAGTATTTATATAATTGATGTCATTGGTTGCATTACTTCCTGTGCATTGTATCTTATATGTTTTGTGTTCCTTAGCTCTCCTATAAAAGGAGAGCTCCTACTGATAATCAGTGCATTCATTACAATGAGCCATAGCATGTATTCTTATATTGCTAACCACCTAGAGGAATAATTACCCTCAGGACTGCTTTGTAATAAAGCCACTATAGCAAACACTACTCGGTACTGTTTGTCTGAGCCATGGGCTCTTGCCTTACCGGGTAATTCGGTTGCCCTATACAGTTGTCACTGTCGGTCAGTACAGTGTCCCCTCTGGAGAGAGGTAGAATACTCGAGACTAGTGGATGTCCGTGGTAACAGACCGGAATCCATTACAATATAACTGATTATTAAATTTTGTGCTTTATCTTGATCTATGGCAAAAATATTAAAGACATGTGTTAATTTGGTTATCACTCGATGCATTCAACAACTTACAAGTTAGTTGTTTTGATCAAGCCAAAGCATAGACGTCGTGAGTGAATCGTCCTTGACATGAAAAAATATTTAAACCGATCGTAATAATTGGATGGCTAAAGCCTAATAAAAACAGTTTTTACTGCTAGATAGTGAATGAAATTGGCCAAAGAGGTGAAACCACAGCTCAATGAGTGTCTTCTGATAATCATGCTATAGGCCCCACCTCTCAAGTATTTCTGTGATAAATGGCAATGAAAGTTGGGGTTTTCAATGCTGTTGTGGTTAGGTATTCAGTTACCCTTTATGTAATCACGCTAGTGTCGGTCAAAGGTCAACTGCTCACGTACGTCACAACAATGGCTGAACCAATGCAGAGATTATTTTTGGCCCAAGCAAAATGGGTGTTTTTATTTTTATTTTTTGCACAGGTAGCGTAGGGCTACACTAAATCTATATTTTGTATTTGATTTTTTGGCATCTAAATTACACTTTCTTGTTAATATTTTATCCACTTAAATTCTGGTTAAATAGGACCTTCAAGCTTTTAGTAAATAATATCTAGTAATAAAATTGAACAACTGCACGTGTTGAGCCGTGAGACGTTGTTAGACACAATATATGATGATTTTTCTCATTTACTTCGGCATGTAATCACTTTGACCAGATATAAACTGAAAATTAGCGCAAGCAAACCGAAAATTCCTTCAATCATCAAAACGTAGATGAACTTTTTCATTCTTGTAAGATAAAATTAATCAGTTTAGACAGATTCACTGAATTGGACCTTTCTCATAGTAATAGTTTGATAGATCCAGAAAAAGCTGGTTCAGATAATATGCCATTTACCCACAAGCAATGTTATGCAATATATTTGGCTTCACTAAGACCATCTCGATAAATCCACAAAAAACTGGTTATAGCAAATCAAGGCATGCAGCCTGTTGAAAACATCAATTGTCAAAAGTTATCTTTTTGTGTAAACTTTCTATCACATCTCATTGTGACCTGTTCTTACACATTGTGCATTCAGGTGCAATCGACGGTAAGGTTAGCATAGACGTAGAATGGTGTTAACATAGGTGTCTGATACAATCTATTGTCTAAAAGAAACATGGATAGCTAATAGTGTAGGTGACTTATGTAGGATACAAAGTAACTTTAATAACAACATTTAGCTGGCAACGTTCAAGTCCAGATATAACATATTATGTAACGATGCTTTTAAGTTAAAAACAAAGAATGTTACAAACTGCAGCATCTGAAATAGAATTATATTGTTAAAGAATTTTTTATATGTTTTACCAAACTTGAAAAAATAAAAAGCACTATCAGATAAATTAATATAATTTGTAAAGCCACCCCTTTAACATAGTATATTTCCGACTATAGTAGTTTCCTGATAAAGTTTTTGAAGACATAAAACCGGTTAAATAAAATAAACAAATTCGATTCACTCGTTACCTTTTATCTGGTGCTCAGTTTCGTTCGTTACCCACGAAACAGCTAATAAATTCACGTTGAATGTTTTTGGAATTCAAAGAACAACTTTTTTTGATCCAAGAGTTTTGAATGAAATGATTAATTTTTTTTATTAAACACATTGCTGATCTGTTTACATACATGCACATTGCATTTTGTTTGGTGAACATAGATAGCAAATACTCTTGATGTCTTTTATTGAATGTACACGTGACATTGTATGGGTGTGCACTACAATTGGCTTAATTATTTACGGATCATGGCTATTTTCGTATTAATTATAAAAGAGAAGGGTTTTGTCACTAGTTAGTTTTGCACACGATACTTGCTATATTTTATGTGAAATACAGTGAATGTCTGGTCTCTGCACGTGATGTTTGTTTGATTTGTTTGTTCGTTTGGTTTATTCTCTCATACTAACGTATATGAATTTACACAAGTTGATCACCCAGAGTGAGGTGATGACAGGCCAACATGCGCATGGACCTCGCCTGGTTATGCATGTGTGATACTTATTGTGTTACATATTAAGGTTACTATGTAAGCAGACAAGAGCTAAAACTGGGTGGCAGGAGGTTTGTTAGCTCTAATGTTATCTTTTAAATCTCTCTACACCCATAAGTCACAACATCCTCAGATGATTTATCCAGTGACACAAGCATTCACGTGTTTAACAATGTGATATAATTAGATGGACTCGTTGTTTAATCGAGTGTATTGATGATTGATAGATCAATCTATCCTAGTATATAGCATTGCTTGCAGTACAGGTAAACGAGTCAAGGTGTAGTTGAAAAACCGAATAACAAAATTATATTGGACAGTTTGCCAACAGCTCACTTGGCGTTGCGCACATTTGTAAATTTTTATAGTAAATTCTGTTGTAATGGATAGTATTTTTTTATTATTTTCTATTGGCGAGCTTTGAAACTGTTATAGACAATAAAAATATGTCAGCATTTGAGGGCAGTCTTTTTGGGTATCTAATTTTTTACTTTTTCCAAAAAAACCTAAATTCACAAGAATCAACTCGAAGGAACTCATCACAGCTAATCTTTGATTGGTTTAAATGAATGCAATAGTTTATATATTTGACTAGTAATTCACTTGTTAGATTCTTACTTGATCATGTGGTTTTTTTTGTTTTTCTCTACAATGCGAATTTATCAATACCCTATAATGGAGGAATAACCAATAGGAAAGAACGTAGACCACACAACTGATTCGTTACATCAGAAAGAAGATGACTTTGAGGTGCACAAGGGCAGTGGAATACAAAGGCAGCATTTATTTCTTCTACCTAACAATATCATCTGAAAGTCTTATAGAAAGTTTTTGCCCATCGCGTGACATAATTAGACTATATAAGTTCGGCTTTCACATTATTCTTTCACTTGTCATTTAAGCTTTGGATAGACATGAGAGCGTTTAAAGAGCAGCCTAACATGGAGTGTCTAAAGAACCTGCTGAACAAAAAACCAAAATTGGTAGCAGACAAAGGATATGCATGGGTCATACTTTTTATGTCTTTTCTCTCTCATGTCATGCATATGGGTTTCATTTTTGGTGTAATTGGTAACCTTACCATTGAGCATCAGCATGTGTTTAACATCAGCTTACAGCAGAGCAGTCAAATATCAGCCATCAATTCTGGTCTCTCCTTTCTCCTGGGTAAGTCCTGTTTGTTTTGTTGAAGCATCAATTGCTTTTTAATGAAACAGCATTTGACAGGAATTGCGGGGTTGTTTTATAAATAATGCATGGTATAGTGTTTATGCATTTGATGATTAAAAATGTCATTGTAGAAGTTCATAACAGAAGCAAAATTAATAAAATCTTTTGGTTTTGGAAACAAATTCTTGCCATAAATATTTTCATATCCATTGCTTAGTTTTATGTGTTAGTATATCTTAGTAGGATATACATTGCTGTCATACAGTTTATGATTGCTAAAGATTGTATGTTGGAGAACAACAAGACTCAATCAATATGAAACGAGTAAACCTGGTGTAAAATCTTAACTAAAAGACCACAAGTTTAGCCCTGATGCTAAATAATTATTCTTAATAAAGAAACAGTTTAAAAATAATAATCTTGTATAAACTTGCAAGTATTTGTAAGCAGCAATGTTGTATCAATGTTATAGAAGCTAACCTGTATGTCTAATGAAAACAGGGCCCATTTTGTGAATTACATGCAAATCAGCGTGACAATCTCTTTATAGCCTACAATAATTGCAGCTGCAGTCTCGTCGATCTCCGTTAAAAAGCTCGGATGCCGAGTAACACAGCTGATTGGAGGAATATGTCTGCTGCTAGGTATAGGGTTGTCTGCTCTCTCAACTCAACAATGGCATGCCATGTTATTTTATGGTGTTTTAGCAGGTAAATTATTCCTTCCTGTTCCATATAATAAATAACTTATTATAGCCCATAATTCTATCCTGTTTAGATTGAAAATTTTGTTTCTTTTTTCTAGCTGTGGGCATGTCCAACTGCTACATAGCATCTTCAGAGATTCTGGTGCAGCACTTTGACAAATACAAACATCTGGCGTTTCCTGCTGCAGTCTCGGGGTATTATGTTGGTATGATGTTCTGGCCAACAGCCTCACAGAAACTTCTAGATGCTTATGGCTACCATAAAGCCATGGCTATCATGTCTGCATTTCAGGTGGTTCATCTTCTGGCAGGTGCTCTATTTTTTTCACAATCCGAGTCTGCTGACCTAAAGACCAATGATAGTGAATCTTGTGGGGAAGATAAGTTCTACGACAATGCTGCTATGGAAAATGTAAGAATTCATTCAATCAACAACTCAACTTTTTTTTATTCCAAAATACAATGTCGTGCTGCGTGCATTTTCGAGAAGTTTTTAAGTTTAAAAAAAAACTAATAAATTAAAGTATATTGCAGGAGGACACAATCTCTAATGGAAGTGGACCTTCTGACGTCAGCTGGTCTAGTGATTCAGAAGATCCACCTGCTAATCAGGAGAAGAAAATTTCTGATGAAGTAAATGTTACAACTTGTGAACAGACAGATGATGCAGTCAATCTCAGACATAGTCTATGGACATCTCCCAAGGTCAATACTGGTTACAGTGTTTTGTGTACTATATATAGTCTGATACTAGGTCAATACTACATAAAGTATATTGTATACTATATATAGTCTGATACTAGGTCAATACTACATAAAGTATTATATTGTATATGGTCTGGTTCTTGAAAAAAATATTGTTCTGAAAGGTTTACCTTCAACCAAAAACTTATTGTTCTCTGTTTCCGGTTCGGTTGCCCCAGTGTCGTTTATTTCTGTATTTTTTTAACTCTGTTTTAGATTTATCTGCTCCTAGTAAGTGGAGTGATGTTTGGTGCCAACATTTTGAGCTACTTCGTACTCATCAATGACTACATTGTGGAGAAGACAACTTCTACACCTGCTGAGGTCTCTATCAACATAACTGCATTGGGTGAGAAATCATAAAGTTTTGTAAAAGCGTGCTTGAAGAAAAATACCTCTATAATTACTGATTATTATTGTGGACCTCAAGTGTTGAGCTCTTGTACACATACTTTGGTAGCATTAATGCAATAATAATTATAAAGGAATACTAATAAACCGAATAACTATCTGAAATCATGTGACGTTGCCATAAACGGACACAAAAAGATTAATATTAGTTTTTATTTTGTTCATTTCCATTAAAAGTAAAACAATTTTTGGGGATGTGAGATTGAAGATAAATGTGTAATAGAAATCATCTCACAATGACGTTATTCTCTTTAACTATTATGGCACTTTCCCAATCGTTTGATATCTTCATAAAAAAATTTTATTTTAAGCAAATACCTCGCTGATTTTGGCAGAAATACTTTATAAGCATCATTAGATTTTGCAACAAATCATGCTCCACATGAAAGGTAAACGATGGCAGCTGCATAATAGTGCTGGTAATGGCTTTTATGGAGTTCCTTTGAATATTGTTTGCAACAGAGTCTTCAGCAATCACTACGCTTAGTTAAAACGGCCGGATTTCAGCCGTATTAGACAGTCGTGTTATGAATCTGGCTGAGAATCGACTGCACCTCCGACTGGTTTAACCAGAAGGAGTTGAGGCGGAAAGGATAGTCGGTTTTGGGATTCGGCTGCAAAGCACTCCTAGTTTAAACAATCAGGCCTCTTAGTAGTGTTTTATTATTATTATTTATTATTATAATTACAATAATAATAATTACAATAATAATAATAACAATTATTTATTATATCATTTATTGCTGCTCTTATTTATTTTTATTATCCTTATTATCAAGCCTACCACGACCACTTGACATGTGAGCGGATTTTTATTACTGGATTGATTGGCAGGCTGTCTCTCATCAATCAATGACAATAACAACCGCTACTACTACATGGTTGGATGGCGTTCACAAATACAGAAAATCATCACCTCATGAGCTGCCATGTGGTCATTGTTGTTTGTTATGTAGTCTCATGAAATCTCGCTCTAAATACGCCTGAAAATACGACTGGCCATTTCTATGTCGGAGTTACGGCAACCGTTGCCGCACTTACGGCTGGAAATCCTACTAAAATGTAACTGCTTTATTCAGTCGAATTTGGTGCCGTATTGAGATAACACAACTGCATAATACGGCTGAAATCCGGCCGTTTAAACTAAGCATTAGAAAACCTATAAGGGTTGGCACTTTTCTTAACTGCATTGTGCATGACCAATGATTGACAAATAAAGATTTATATAAGATGATTTGAGGCTTTACAAAAAGTGTGTGTGTTCTTTTTTTGCTTTACGCGATAGCTTCTTTTTTATTTAAAAAAGAACTTAGTAATTTAAATGAGTGCGCCTGATACATAATTCTATTGCAGGTATCGGCAGTCTGGTCGGAAGCGTTGCTGTTACTCTGATAACTAAAGTGAAATTTAACAGACTCATTATAACTGTTGCCTGTGAAATGGGTTTTGGTCTTACAAGTGTTCTATCTGCCTTTTCTTATAACCTGGTAGGTCTGCGTTCTCTTACAAGCTGGTAGGTCTGTATTCTTTCACAACATGGCAGGTCTGTATTCTCTCACAACATGGTAGGTCTGTATTTTCCCACAGCCTGGTAGGTCTGCATTTTCTTACAACCTGGTAGGTTTTCATTTTCTCGCAATGTTGTTGATCTGTATTCTCTTACAACCTGGTAAGTCTGCATTCTCTCAAAACCTGGTGCATATGTACTCTCTCTTTGAATCTGAAAGGTTTGTACTCTCTCACAAACAAAATAAAACCAACTCCACTTCGTTGTCTACAAAGATAAAATTGAAATGTGCCTATTATATCAATAAAACTTGACTACGGCTCTATATCAGCTTCTATTATTTACTCAACTTTTGTACCACGATCTATTTTTAGTTTTTATGCAAGAATTCAATTTTGGCTTGATTGTAGCTGTTTTAATTGTATAAGTTTCTATTTGTTGTATTTCATTTTGTCAATTATTGATTTTTTTCTGTTGTAGACAATGTTCTATGTTTTGGCTCCTGTTTGGGGATTTTTCCAAGGTGCCAATACGGCTAACTTATTGAGTGCAGCAGCAGAACTTTGTGGAGCAAAGGAAGTCATTCTGGTCCATGGTTTACACTGTTCTATGTCGGGGCTGGGAGGATTGATTGGTTCTTTTGCAGCTGGTGGGTGAAATTATTTTAGGTTTCTTTGGAAATTTTGAATAGTATGATATAATTATTTTTTTTGAAAGTTTTATGGCAGCAGTTCCAAATTCTCCTCATGCCAGATATGCATGTTTAAATGGTACATGAACACACTATTTTCTGTGCTACTTCTCCATTATTGTATAAAAAATACTTTTGTACGGCCACAAATAACCTTATGGAATAGCACGAGTTTTTTTACCATTGCCCACAACTGGTTTTTCATAGCATTTAAGTGGTCTTTTCAATGTAAAAAAAATCATATTCCTGTCACAAAACAATGGAAAAAAATTATAACTCAGCGCCATTGTCATTTATTTATATAAGTTCACTAAAAACAACAAACGTTTTACAAACAAACCAATAAAGTAAAGGCATTAGATTTAGCATGGGAAACATCATTCTGCTTTAACAGCCAGAGAATTGTCTCCACCTTCATTCCCTTGGTATATGTATAACTCTGTCTTATGTATCAACACATTAGTATCTTATCAATTCCTTACACGCTATTACTACTCTTGCTATGTTGTAGCATACATAGCCCAAAAGACTTCACTGCAGTATGGAATCATATTCACTGGATGTTGTGGAATATTAGCAAGCTGTCTATTGTCTATTGTACTAGTCAGTATGCTATGCAAAAGTTGCAAATCTGAAAAGTAAAAATGTGTCGTTGTAAATTTTTCAGCTCTCTCATCATGCCAGCTAACTCACTAAGCCATCATTAGTGCACACAACACCCCTCTAGCTATGCTATTAAGATTAACTTTCAGCTGCCGACAAATAAACAGATTTCTGCAAAAAAAATTTACTAGGTGCCAAACCTTCAATCATATTTTGTTGCTTTTAATTATTTTTATGCAAATATTCACACAATTCACTTATTTTTGTACATTTTACTTTTGGTGTATAGATACAGTATGTTTATCAACATTGTAATTACTGATTTTGTGTGACTTTCTTCACACTAAAAAATTTTCTCGTTGGACTTTAATGTGTAGTACATAGACATTTTTCTAAATACTTATTTTGTCATTGCTATTGATACAATATATGTAATAATACAATGAACTTTAGAATATACAAAATATTTCTTTTATATTGAGTTATCTTTGATATATGGCGACAATTTTTTCTGCATACTCAACATCAGCGCTTGTATTTGATAGATTTATGTAATGCGGGAGCTTCTGCTATGCCCGAAAGCCTGCTGTAGAATCACACTAAATAAGTATAAGATCAAAGAACATTAACTGTGCAAAAAGTTTAATATTTTTTACTAAAAAAAAGAGAATACATCAGGTGTTTTCATATCTTCCCAACACACAAAATAATGTTTCATACAGTTTGCAATGTCAGATTTCTAACCCATCGATATCTGACATTGCCATCTATATATATATAAAACTGCAAAACATCTGTCTGTCCCTGTGTGTATTTGTGATTCCACTGAGACACATGTCTGAACCGCTACACTGTGAGAAATAAAAACTGCTGTTTGAACCCTCTGCATGGCGAGGGTTTAAATTTTTTATTAGTCCTCAATCTTGAAATGTTTGTAGATTTAATATTTACAATAATGTGGGTGGAGACGAATTACAAGTAGGATATTTGGTTACAAAGGGTAGTACTGCTAGTGTCATCTAAATGTAAAGACATGCAAGCCCAATATTGATTGCTGTGTCTAACACTCTGTCCATGTGTTGCAAGAGCATATCGTCCATGTAACAAATAACGATAAGAGTGTTGACCGAACAAAATGCAAGAAAATAATCAGATCGGCAATAAATTTAATCAGTTAATAATTATTTTGTTCCGAACTCCGTGTTAACAAAAATTAGCTCACAAAACAAGAAGAAATAATCAACGAGCATTAATTTATATTGTCCGTAGGTTGGGAATGAAACTGAACATGAAATAAATAAGAATGAGCAAGTTTATTTGCTCATCGTAAAGGATCAGTTCCATTATTCTCAAAAATATCATAAAATCAAAACAATCGTCAGATTCATACTAAATAAAAAGGGCAACTTTACAAACTATATTTGTTTATAGCGATTCCATTCTTATTTTTTTTATAGATTACTTTACAAATTGGGAGTTATCTTCTTTATGACATGTTTGGTAATCGATAAAAACTCGTCGAATAATGATGATACTCTAAACCAATGTGGTGATCCTGTAGGGTCACTAAACTAATGTTCTGTTCCATATGTGACTCATTGACTTACATACACTAACTTTTACCTTTTTTTCGACAGACTCGTAGCGAATACTCTTTATATTACCTTTTAACTAGGACTTACTAGGGATTTTTCATCCTAAGCTATTTTCCGAAACTCTTATGGTACCACGCAGATGTAACATGCAATGTTATGTTATAACCTATTCAGAAAGAATCAATATCATTGCGGTTTACGTTAATCTGCAATAATCTTGTATCATACCCATATCCTATCCACGGTTATTCTTTAATGATTGTATAGCATAGCGAGAAATGCTCATGAGATGTAATAATATAGCCTTATCTGATCATACAGCCCATGTCTGGTTTTGCATTATTTGTATATGTATTTTGCATACCAATGGTACTACGGGTTCTTTTTTATTGCATTACAAAACAAGTTTTATTTCATTATATAACAATCAGATTTGTCTTCCGTTGTTTCCACTTTTTCCTAACTTCACCCCTGTACCCTCTTTCTCTCTTCATTCAACTCTTTTTGCTCCTAACTTATTCTCTTTAACCTCTTGCCCCCAACCTCCTACCATCTTCACAGAGCTATATCTAGTGTACCTTAAGAAGTGTAAAAGCCTTTAGCTAATGTTGTTGCATAAACCCATATAAAGCAAAGCCTAAACAGTAGAGTTGTTCACCCTTGAAACATTCATGCCACCTCTCATATCCCTAATCCTTCCAAGAATAATCTCAACTCCCTTATCTCAGCATTGGCCTACCCCTTCCAGCCGTAGAAAGAAGACAAAAACATGCAAATACCCTTAAATTGAGTTATCCCCTCCATGTCAGAAGTACCATTGGCTAGCTCTGTGTACATTGTTACTAGCACTGCGAACACCTCAAATTAAGAAATCTAAGTTGAAGTTTAAAAACAATTGATTTTTTGTGGAAACCAAAGTTTGAATACGTCAAAGTTCTGGGAAGATAAAGTTTTTAGAAACTTTAGAGCGAAAGAGAAAAAATTAAGACAACTCCTGTTTGGATTACGTCGAAAGGAGGGATCTGTGCTTGCACTTCAAGGAGCTAGGGTCTAGGAGATGGTGAATCCGTGAGCCTGCTTTATTCAGTTTACCCGTTGTAGATAATAATTTTCTATTAGTCAAGAATTTAACGACCAATTTGCATATTTTACTACATAGCAATACAGTAGTAAGAGAAGTACAGCTCAGCTTCTCAGAGAGTTTGCTTGAGCACAATTCCATCTTTGCTTGTGAGCCCAAATGTGAACTGAAGGGTTTTCTTTTTATATGCAGCATTGTCATATATCTGGTGCTTTCGATAGATGCTTGCTGGTGGTTGTTAGAGAGAGAGGCTCATCGATTGGTGGTGGTCTGTATAGAAAAGAGAGAAGACTTTTCAGATAGAGAATAAAAAGGAGAGACTGACCTACCCAATTGTGGTTTGTAGAGTTGTGAGAGGTGAATAGTTTGCTGACAGTAGTTGGTTGAACTACAGCAAAGTGGTGCTGACTTGGTGGTGGTCAGAGTACAGAGTTAAAGGACCTGCTGTCGGAAAGTAGTGATTGGTTGACATCAGCGAGATTAGACTAGTGTCAGTGTAAGAGTTTATTTTATGGAACAAGATGTATCATGTAGAAGTCTATAAACCCTCTACAATACCAAGTGCATCTATATGTTGTACGTGGCACTGAGATGTAAAAAGTGTTGTGATGACTGTAGCTCATCAAAAATAAACAAACCAGTGCCACCTCATTACCACGTTTAAGGTGAATAAACATGAAAACATGAGAAAAAAAATTGAAGAAAACATGAAAGAATAGAAAAACCTATTGTGTCATTATATTTGTGTCAGTTAAAAACAATGAGTTAAAATTAACACCAGGGGGCATAAGTAGTTTTTCAACATCGATATATTCTCCAGAAATGTATTTTGTTTCTAAAATGAGTAACCAGTGTTGTTGGTCAATGTTCCACTCAAGTGTCTGAAACTATTTCGCAGGTGGAATTTATTACTCTTTTAGTGCAATGCGCTTCCATGTAAGGCTAGTTTAACTGATAACAAGTGAAACTTTCTGATTGCCTACTGAAATGCTGATTTAAATCTGATTCACGAAGCAACTACAAAACAATAACCAACAATAAAAGCATCTTGTGAGTTTCCCGTATTCAAGCCCTGAGGCAAACACTTGCTGTGGCTGAAATATCTTTTCTCAATGATTAAAAAATGTGCAATTTTAGTTAAAAGCACTTGTCAATGCTTGTCAGTCTCATTTTGAAGCAATAATCTATAAATGTAGTAAATGGAGAAGTTAAGAATCTCAAAGTTACCATTTGTAGCATATTACATACAGCATGTAGGCAATTGGCAAAGTGAATAGCAACAAATCTTCCATTGATAGTTTTCCTTCCTGTTGTGTTTCTTTAATAAGTAAACAAAGTATTACATGGAGTCGTTTTCTCTTGAACTATTTATAATTATTTTAAATATTTAATTGCATAAGTGATTCATTTTTAAACATAACAAACTAAAATAGGAAACTCTATATTGAGCATTTATGTGATGTTGTTTAATAAAATACTAATATAGTTTGACAAACAGTCTGTGCCCATACACTGATGTAGACGAACAGTCTGTGCCCATACACTGATATAGACCATTTATTTGTGACTTTAGTTTCCATTTGCCAAAAAATGCTGAGAGAATTACCACTGTGTGAACACTTGATCCAAAAACCTGATGACATAAAAGCCAAAACAATATACTTTAATTTAAACTCATTTGTTCTTATGAACTTTCCGACTTTCATCTGTCTGCTTTCAGAGTTCTGTGCCACTGAAATAATGCTCTGCTAACAAAACTGAACTACAATTTAATACAAAGTTTCTGAATGGCTGGACATGTCAGCTCCTAATTGATTTTATAAAAAAAATCTCAACTTCTGCAAAGAGGTAAGAGCTAGACTCAGTTTATCAAACTGATGTTAGTTCAATAAACTGGGGGTGAGTGCACACAAGCCTCATTGTTTATAGGATCACATCTATTATTTTCTTGCGCAATTAAAAATAATGAACTAGTGACTGGTAACTAAACTGTTTCAATTTGTTTAAAACGCAGTTTTGTCATCAAAAAGCTTTGGTAGCCTATTAGAAACATCTACAAGGTTGGTGCTAAAAGAATTTATCTATCTAAAATGGACCAGTTATTATTTTTGGTATAACGGTTGTCTAGTGTTGATTGACAATGTTATTATTTTGTCAAACCTGCCGCTATATTTAGGTTTTGTTTTTATGATATCTTTTTTAAAACACATGTTGTCTTAATACAGAAACATCTCTTGGTTTTAACACAGCAGGCAAGAAAACTATAATACATGTGTATGCACAGCATAATTATATTTCACAATTTGCTTGTTTGTCTGTTTGTTTGTTTGCTTGCTTGTTTGTTTGTCTGTTTGTTTGTTTGCTTGTTTGTTTGTTTGTTTGCTTGCTTGTTTGCTTGTTTGTTTGCTTGTTTGTCTGTTTGTTTGGTCGCTTGTTTGCTTGTTTGTTTGCTTGTTTGTCTGTTTGTTTGCTTACTTGCTTGCTTGTTTGTTTGCTTGTTGGCTTGTTTGCTTGTTTGTTTGCTTGTTTGTCTGTTTGTTTGTTTGCTTGCTTGTTTGTTTGTCTGTTTGTTTGTTTGCTTGCTTGCTTGTTTGTTTGTTTGCTTGCTTGTTTGCTTGTTTGTTTGCTTGTTTGTCTGTTTGTTTGGTCGCTTGTTTGCTTGTTTGTTTGCTTGTTTGTCTGTTTGTTTGCTTACTTGCTTGCTTGTTTGTTTGCTTGTTGGCTTGTTTGCTTGTTTGTTTGCTTGTTTGTCTGTTTGTTTGTTTGCTTGCTTCTTTGTTTGTTTATTTGTTTGTTTGCTTGTTTGTTTGCTTTCTTGCTTGTTTGTTTGCTTGCTTGTTTTTTGTTTGCTTGTTTGTTTGTTTGCTTGTTTGATTGCTTGTTTGTCTGTTTGTTTGGTCGCTTGTTTGCTTGTTTGTCTGTTTGCTTACTTGTTTGTTTGTTTGCTTGCTTGTTTGCTTGCTTGCTTGTTCGCTTGTTGGTTTGCTTGTTTGTCTGTTTGTTTGGTCGCTTGTTTGCTTGTTTGTCTGTTTGTTTGCTTACTTGTTTGTTTGCTTGCTTGTTTGCTTGCTTGCTTGTTTGCTTGCTTGTTTGTTTGTCTGTTTGTTTGTTTGCTTGCTTGTTTGTTTGCTTGTTTTTTTGCTTGTTTGTTTATTTGTTTGTTTGCTTGTTTGTCTGCTTTCTTGCTTGTTTGTTTGCTTGTTTTTTGTTTGCTTGTTTGTTTGTTTGCTTGCTTGTTTGTATTTTTGTTCATTAGCTTGCTTGCTTGTTAGTTTATTTGCTTGTTTGTTTGTTTGCTTGTTTGCTTGTTTGTTCGTTTGCTTGCTTGTTTGTTTGCTTGTTTGTTTGTTTGCTTGTTTGTTTGTTTGTTTTTTTGTTTGTTTGTTTGTTTGTTTGTTTGCTTGCTTGTCTCTTCATTTGTTTCTGCTGTGCTTTAAGGCTAACCCGAAAGGCAGTCCACATAACCTAGTAGCTTGTTGCTCCATTGTAACAAAGCAGTCTGTTCTCAACAGTGAGAAGATTTATTGCATACAATGAGATATGAATAAATGATTATGAATATATAATAAATGATTTTAGAACGAAAACTCTATTCCTGTTTGTTGACTGTAACATGTACAGCAATATGATATTATGTGGACTAAAGATTTCAGCATTTGAGAAAATAACTAGTCATATTTTTGCATCAACAGAAAGTAATCAAATAGTTCATCAATAAGATCTAAAGTAAATGTAATATAAAAGTTGCAAACCAAATCTGAGTAAACTCGTCTTGATGTTCCGATTAATAGGAAGTTGATTAATTAATTAAAGGGAACAGCATTCCGTAATTTGTTGGTTATAAAACCATATAAGGCATGCAACTGAAAGTTGTCAGGTTTTTAACCGGAAGAGTTCAATTTAGCCATCTCGGCTTTATCCAAGGTGTCACAGTTATACTTGGACTGCAGCGTTTCAACTGTAGAATTGGAGCTCGTGACAGACTGAATTCGGTTTTTAAGCTTGCTTATGTTTTTCATTGTTAACAGTTGCGCCAAAACCACAAAAACTCCCTGAAGTGTCAAAAATATGTTGAGTATAGTCCAAATAACAGTCTGGTGAGGACCTTCTATCAGAGTAAACAGCAACAAAATCCAGTGAAAACCAAAAACTATTTGCAGTTTCACTATAGTGATCACTTTCCTTTGCGTTCTGGTTTTGTCATTGGCTGTCACACGACTACCAGCATCAAATATTTTGACCATGGCGACGATGCATAAGATTGAGTTGAGCAGAATAAAGAAATAGATTGGACCAGTGAAGACGAGCAGTCTGCTCCAGCCACTCGCTATAAAACAAATGCTATCAGAGAAGACAGGGTAGAAGATTTCACCTTGGTTTGCATCTAAAAAGTAGGCAAGAGCGACAAAACACAACGGAGTAACCCAAGCATAGGCTGCATATCGTACGTAAGATTTCCATCCTAATTCATTTGCCCTTCTTATCGATGTTATGCCTCTTACCATCCAAACACCGATGGCATTTGTCCAACTGTGTACAGCGAGCAAGAAATACTGACTTAGCGAAGCAACAACTCTACAACTAACTAGAGATGCATCTACATTTATGAGGCAGTAACAGATCAACCCGGCAGCGAGGGTCAGCAAAGAACTAACAACAAAGTTTCCAGTCACAGATCTGCGAGCTTTGACAAAGTAATAAGTGACATAAGCAATGATGGCAGCGACAGAGAATGCTGACAGAACATAATTATAGATCTGTAACTCAAACTCAGCTTGCACATACTCAGTACATACTCTCAACTCTTCACCTCTAAGCAAGTAATCAGGATATGACTTGTTGTCAGCCACGTCATACAGAACATTACCGTTGCACACGAGCCATTGTCTGTTGGTGAGATTAGCTACACTGTAAGCAGCACATGTCTTTGACCTGTTTCCTAGATCGTTGGTGAAAGTAGAGAAAACTTGTTCAAAACCACTTTTCGCAAGCCCATCAGTTGCAGCCAAATACGAATAATTAAAACTGGTCGGGTTGTAAGAAATTGCAATGCTGTTTAGCAGTGATATAGCGGTTCCAGTAGGTAGTTCGAATAGCGGGCTACCCACGCCACTCAGCGTAAATAAAGATGTGCAAGTTTCATCATCTTTTGGCGTTTTACATCTAACGATTTTGTCGAAAGCGCAATGAATACTTGAATGCTTTATTGTCATCCTTATGTTGTCTGTAATTTCATAAACAGAGCTACAGTTCGCCGAGTCGCTGTCACAAAGTGAGCATTGTTGATTGGCCAAGTCCGGAGTTTTAAATGGAGTATAGCGAAAGGATTCTGGGCAGCTTTTAGCAGCGTACGAGGACAACTGGAAGGTCTCTGATTGGTAGTTGTTAGTTAAACAGTTCAAGTTGGTGTACGGAATCTGTAGACACTGACCAGTCTCTAGATTTAGTATCGACTGACAGTCACACTCTTTTAGTTGACTACTTATAGTTTTACAAGTGTCAAAGCCAGTTGTATAGTCACTGTATAACAGTGCTGCGTCTGAATCCATTCTACACGATCTCTTATTTAAATCTATTTCGTACGTAAACAGATAGCCGCTGGTGCCTGAATTGTATTTTTCAAAGATTCTAGGATTCCCATTAGTTATTTCTGCACTTTTATTGGCATTGCAACCAAGCCATGCCACTCCATGACAACTTGCGCAATAACTATTGCGAAACTTCTTATCTTGGCTGTAAGACGTTATTGCAAAAGAACCGACCCCTTCGTATGAATACACCAAGTCAGTGTTGCTGAAGTAATAGTCATTGCTAACGCTGAGCGCTAATTCCCCTCCTTCATAGACAAAGGAAGCCGGGGCGCTCTCACATCTCTGTGCGATGACCCAGTCTTCAGTGTGCTCAGGACACGAGTCTATGTAAGTCTCAGCATCATATTTACATCTACGTACAGTCGATACCTCTGTGGGTGGTAAGTATTGCTTTACGCTGCAGCTGTAACAAAATTTATCAGAAATTTAAAGTTCATAAAAAATGAAAATTTTCTAGAACTAATGTAAAACCGTTCATGTCACAGTTGAGGAAACTTTGGGCTCATTTGGAGTTGTTCCGTCTTTTGATAATAATATCATTTATTTTAATATTCAATTGGTAAACAAGACCAAGCTGGTACTGAATGAAAACTCAACTAATTTATCTTCTATGATAAAAATAATTAGTTTGAAACTTATTTTTGTCCCTCTTGCAAACTAAGAACGCATGTAAAACTATTATTGCCTAAAATGTTAAATAGTTTTTCAGAAAAAAGGCATTCCATCAATCTAAAAGGAAATGCATAAAGACTTTTAACTATCAATGTATTTCTTACTCCCAATTGTTGAAGAGGGATCTGAGTTGCTCCAATGAAGGATCATTCCTCAAGGTACTAGCTGCAGCATACAGCCTATCGTTCACTCCACTGTTTGGTTGAGCGCACTCATCATTAAACACACCTTGGCAACCAATGTCCATCCTCCAGAACCTGATGTCTTGTACCCCATGGCATTGGGCACAGTACATGTTGGCATAACTGCAATACGATTATTTCCTGTGTCCTGTTTCTTGTTATAATAACTAAGTATTTAACAGCAAGGTTGTTTACGAAACCAATTTTTGCAAATGATAAAAATCTAGTTGCTTAAATATGAAATTGATAATGAAGGTAAACAGACTGGCAGCATGCCAAAAAGAAAGCATATAGAGAAACAGATGCACTCACCGAACTCCGGAGGAAATATCTGTCACTGGTATTTTTTGCTGGGTCAGTCGTCTCCCAAAGCTGTAATGGGATATCGCTTCACATAAAATCTTCACAGCAGTGTCCATGTATGTGGATGGACAATGAGTGACCTCCATGACCCCCCAGGAAATAATGTCATTACCCATCAATGTAATATGGTCATCTTTCTGACATTTGAACGTGCCGGCTGGTAGTTTTGTTTCCTCGGTAGCTTGGTATGGCGAGTCTTCACAGCAATCGTTGTAGTAAATACAGAGCTCATCACAAAAACAGTTTAGTTCATGTTCTTGCATTAGTCCCAGATCTAATAACTTACATTGACTCTGATATGCACAAATAGACTGAGAGTGCCACGGTAAGTCATTTGTCTCTAGAACTTCCTCACCACCAATTACTAGACTACTAACATTCACACATTGAAGCGTTTGTGGGTCCAGTATGCTATACTCTCCACAGCCTGGAACCGCGCACTCAGAAGTAGGAGCTACTAAAAATTGGTCACAAACTTTCATGTAAGAGCTGTAGCAAGCCAGAGAACGCAAGTTCCAAATTGGTGCTGTTGTATTTTCACTTGCACCTACTTTTTTTACCAATAATTTCTCAGCACAAAAACTCAAATCAGTTTGGGCAAAAAACGAACAGGCTACATCAATGGCACTTTTAAAGTTCGTAAAGTTGGAGATGGAGTAATCATGCTCGTTGTATGATAGGCGTGGCCTGAAGACAGCAATTTTTCTGCCATCAGTATACTCATTAAAAGTGTGACGACTTATTCTACCATTCAGCCACTTTAACTGAACGGTGTCCAT
Source organism: Cryptosula pallasiana (assembly GCA_945261195.1). Taxonomy (NCBI): domain Eukaryota; kingdom Metazoa; phylum Bryozoa; class Gymnolaemata; order Cheilostomatida; family Cryptosulidae; genus Cryptosula; species Cryptosula pallasiana. Next base: position 39,964,224 of record OX183136.1, read on the forward strand.
GTGGCGATTTAATTCAGGCTGAGAGATTTTTTCTAGGCTCACCCCATTGCAGAGAGCACAGAACTGGTTTCTGTACACTCTGCCGATACTAGTTATATTTATATAGTTAGCTGGTGCTGTCTCACAAAGTTTTACTAATTCATCACTGGCTCCATCTGGGCATGCTCTCTCAGCCTCCCAGCAAAGATCTGGTGCTTCTGGTGGAAGGAACAGCACTTCACATGAACTAAAACAATTCTTTCAAAGTAGAGACAACAAAGTTTGTTACAAAAATAGTTACCATTCAGAAGGTGTATTTATTGTTTGTGTTTTTATTGTCTTCATAAAAATAAAACATTGTTATTAGCATTTTTTCAAGAAGAGTTTTTAAGTCAGGGGTTTGCTACAGGTAGCCGCAAAATTTTGTTCTATATATTTTAAAAACAAGTTCATTTCTTTGCAAAAAAGCTTCTAAAAATAAAAATTGCTGTTTCATGAGGGATGCATATTTCTTAGCTGTCTCCCACTAAAATGCATCTACATTATTTGTCTTTTTCAACGGTAGTTCACACAAATTTAAAACTCAAAAAGTAAACCAGCAATCTTTGACACATTAAAACCACACGTACCTTGAGATTAACTCAACAAGTTTCTGGTGGTCTGGTTGGTTGGCCAAATAACTTTGTAGCTGTTCTGACGAACATTGCACGCTAGCCACCCACCATTCAATCGATGAAACAGAACTGTTCCGCATCTCTTCTGATCCTCTCCAATCCTGAGCATCTAGGTCAAGCTCTTTGTAAGGGTCAAGACCATTACAGAGGGCGCAGTAAATGTTCTTGTAGCTGAGATGGTTTACTACTCCATGCACTGGCCACCTCTTCATTGATATGTCTACAATTGATGCAAAACAATGTTCTCGTAACAAAGGTTACTCGACAATTACGACATTTGATTATTGTGGCTATTCCGAAGTGATAGTTTCTTATGCTTTTCAGTTTCAAACTTGAAAACGTTCCACCAAGCCACCAACCTTTACTTTAGTAAACTGTTCATGATATTGGTTTGAATGATTCGGTTCTCATAGCCAACATAAACATATTTATTTTAGACATGGCATGCTTGGCACCACCCTATAAAATATTTCCTGCTTGTGTCTAATTAATCTTCATAAAATAAAACTGATTCATAAATTTTCAATTCATACGGTAAGTAATACTTTACACAAACAAATATTAATTTGGTGCTTAGATATTGCATCAGTAGTTACCCAACAGGGTGTTTATGGAGATGCAATCTAATTGTATTGGAGAATCACCACAGTAGCATTCTGCTTGTAAGAAAGTGGAGCAAACTTTAACAGAAACTCTAGTAGTAGTTTTATTTCCAGACTGAAAATTTTTAATCTGCCAAGTTAGTGCTCTTGAAGCTTCATTACTCCCTGAAAATTTTTAATCAGCCAAGTTAGTGCTCTTGAAGCTTCATTACTCCCTGAAAATTTTTAGACTATGTAAGGCTATCTTTTACTAACCAAAGTAACCGAACCAAATATTTAATTAATAACAGAAATACTAACTCCAATGACAGTATAAATGCGAACACTGAAGTTTGCAGCAAAAACGCCAGCTGTTCAGATAGGTCCGCACCAATACCGGTTCCGTATCGCCTCAAAACTGCAACGGGGCCCAAGGTGTTTTCATACGGATACAAAACTAATGCACTAGACAAACAATTGTCTGAACAGGCACTTTGGTGCTGAGCAGTACCGAACCATAGCTGTTACAACTTTGTACCGTGTTTCGTAGCGTACTAGTGTAAACCGAGCATAAGTTTGCTGCTAAATGTTTGTGGCTTCTGGCAGATGAAAACCCGACCTGTTTCAAAACTGTTTTTGATATGGCTGGCAACTAAGTCTAAAGAAAGCATTTTGATTTCTGAAATCTATTTTTGATTATCGGTGACTAAATGTTCACATGGGGAGGGAGGGGTTTGGGAGAAGAGTGGAACGAAAGTGAGGAGAGTAGTAGAGCAAAGCAGAAGTCGAGCGGGTAAAAATATTTTAATTCAATCCCCGAACATTCTTGATATTGTTAAGTTTCTAAGTGTTTGATTCAAATGTGAAAAAAATTTCAGCCAAATAGATTTATTTTATACAACAAATTATATGTCATGCCTTCGCTATGTTCTGTCAACACAACACCAAATGCTTTATCCAACGCTTGATTATGGCGTCACATATCAATAACCATTCGATTCCTTACAGCTTCCTTGTTAGTGTACAAGAGAGAGAAACAGCTAAAACTGCAGCAATGAAGGAATAACACAAGCATCTACAGTATCGGCGACTTACTAAGATACAGTCATGATGAAACTCAAACAACTAGTCACATACAGCTTGAACAGAAAAACATAATCAACTTGCTAATGCATAGATGAATGATGGCCATTCCGATGGCTGCCTGTCATCTGCCACTGGCGTCTGCAATAACCGTGGTTTTGGTGACAAGTGTTAGCACAATATTTCTTATCGGAAACCAAACAATATCTTACTTCTCCATTTAATTTATGTTTAGGATACAAAGGCAAAGGCAAGCTTACTTTTCCGGCCCGGCATAGGCCAACCTGCTCAGGCTAAAACATGCTGGTTACGTTTTGAATGCCCACATTAAGTAATAATAAAAAATTCTGTAAATAATAAGAAAGGGTATTACATAAGTAGCCAAACATTGAAAAATTGAAATAAATACCTTTATCAACACTCTTGCAAAGACTTTATTTATGCAACTGGTAAAATTTTAGGAATTGATGCGGGCAATTGAGCTCACAATAATGGCACAAATATTATTTAATACGCTGGAGCTCATTTTCATATCAGTCTGAGATTTCTACTTGTAGGAGGCCTTATCAATTCCTTGGTGCCCAAAAATTATAGTTTCTACAAAAACTTGCGAGTGAAGGCTATGTATGTTTTGGTAGAAAAACATTTGAAGTTCGCACAAACACAGGCACTCTCAAAGATGAAGGCAAGGCTCCTGGGTCGTAACTAGTTAGCTAGAAGACATACAGTACAACATTGCTTGTATGAACCAGCTCAAAACAGTCTATTGTTATATGAGTAGATTTTGTCAATGAATCGTGTAACATGATAATGAGTTTGCTATCTTTATTTACTTCGTTGCAGATGTGATTTTTTTGTTGCACATGAACTTGTATTTGAGGACTTGGAAGTGCACAGTTAAGCTTGAGTACACGATTTCGCAAAGCAAGTTTTGCCTCGAAAGCAACAATAAGACTGGGTTCCTATAAATAAGCACATCACTGAAGAGAAATGGACTAACATAGCATAATAACAGCTCTGGCTTGCTATTTTGGCTGTCATGTGCGTTATACTAGTAGTAATGTGAGTACAGTCAACTAATAATGTGGCAACTATAACGTGGTCCCTCACATAACTGATGAAACATCAGCCAGGTTGTCTCCCCAATACTACAAGGTAGCAACAGCTCTTGGGAGACTTTCGTGCCTCTTTTTACAAAGAGCACTCGTGTCAAGATCAAGGGTGTTATTGGTCACTGGTTAGTGCAATCGCTAACTACAATGCAAGGTTCTATTACGACAAAAATTTATTGTACTCAAATTAAAAAAAACTACACTACTTTCGTATTATGATTGGTTAATCTTTGACTATATTTATTCAAAAAAATTTATCGACAAGGAAAATAGTTGCTTTACATTGTACCTGTCTTATATTGTACCTGTCTCTTTTTCAACCGTACCCATAAGTATGAGTGTGATTGAACTCTATTCATCAAGTCAATATACTAGGCAACTAGTAGTACTTACAAGAGCAGAATGACAGCTAAAATGTAGATAGAAAATGTAATGTATTTATTAGTATTCGATTTTGAATATAATATTTTGCATAAAATAAAGAGTGAAAAATAAATTTGAAATTTGTAAAATTTATTAGCACCACTAATCAATGCTGCCATTGCAGTTTTCTAACCTAAATTTTTAACTAGTTGAAATTTACTTGATTAAAATTTGTATGGCTAACAAAGCACCATTAATCATTAAAACCTCGGTACCGAAATGGTAGGAGTTGTAAATACATAAAATTGGTTACAGAAAAAGCAGTAGTAGACTTTTCGAACTAGTTTAAATAATAGGCTCACTATTTTGACTGATAGGTGAGAGATGACCCCAGTATTATGCAACATTTAATCAAGGGTAATGAAATGGGTCACTAAACTTCAGCTGGTACTAAATCCTATCTACTACTAACCATCGGCATAACTAGATCAATGAGATACTGCACTGTAAGCCATTATAAGTATGTAACCTACTCATTCTATTTAGGATGATGCAAAAACTTAAAAAAACTCAGCTATTAAAAATTGCAAAAATGTTATCATTCATAGGCATTTTTTAATAGAGAAAAATGAGCAGCCTGAAAAAGTTTTCAAACAGTGGGGAAACCCCAATTAATTACGGGAATTTCCAGATTTTGTCCATTAGAGAAAAACGCGCAGCCTATGCAAAAGATTTATTACTGGGGAATCCCAAAAAATAATTATTGCGGGCTTATATAAAACAATGGACAAATTCTGGAAATCCCCGTAATAAATTGGGGTTTCCCCACTGTTTGAAAACTTTCACAGTCCGCGCGTTTTTCTCTATTGTTTTACGTAAGCCAGCAATAATTATTTTTTGGGTTTCCCCAATAATAATTTTTTTGCACAGGTTGTGCGTTTTTCTCTACTGGATTGATAAAAATATTGTTATAGATAAAATAAACTATTCTTTTAGAACAGTTTGGTATTTTGTATTAAGTAGTGTGGGCGAGACCAGTTTTCAATACTGGACAAAATGCTGTTTTAATATATTCCACCATTTTGTCATATTTATGCAAAAGATGGCATGTCATCTATTGCTGCCAGGACACACAACACCAATGCTGTTTAGTCCTCTCTCTACTTATTCTTAGTATACATCAGATGTTTTCGTAATTGGTAAATTCCCAGTTGCGATCTCCCAATATTATGGCTTATGTCGAGTAGGCTGGTTTGTTATTCAGCTACATGCTCAGTCATGCCCAGTTTTGAAATCATTAAATCATATTTAATGGATGATTGCATGCAGTAGATGAATCACATGCATCAAATTTGCATACAAAAGTTATTTTAATATTATAGTATTGGTTACTTTGAACTGCCACGCATCTTGATAAGACACAAACACTTCTCTATTTCATGTTCCATTCTCTGACCTAAGTAAACAATCATTTGACTAACGTGCATGGAGGAGCACAATTGAAACCAAATTCTCCTATTCAGTAAAGGCACCCTTAAATAAATTTTGACAAAAATGATTTTAGAGCGATAAATTGAACTCTATTTATGCCATGGAACTATCCTAATAAACATTTCGGTATATTATTGAATCACCTTACCAATTATTTATTATCTTGTCACACAGGCTATGTTGTAACTATTCAGGTTAGCATATGTGTAATATTGTACAAAAGAAAAAAGCTCATAATTTTACACTGAGTGGTCTTTGCTACGCAATTCTGTTTTGGCATATTTCTTCTGTTTTGCCATTCTTCCTGTAAGATCTTTCTAGATTTTCAGTAGGGTGAGTTATTAGCCACCAGATAATATAATCACTGTATGCAAATTATTGTCCATCAAAAACGAAAATAAACCGAAAACATTATTTTCAACTATTGCAGAAGTGTTAGAGGAACTAAGTACAGATGGAAACTATAATTTTGCTAATCTGTAAATACTGATAACTACGAAAACTCGCAAGAGTTTTTTTCATTATAAGAAGCAACTTTCAAGTTTGTTTTAAGGGATTACCACAAATAGCTGTTTTTCTGAGAGTGGGCAATCTTGGGATATCGCTCATTACCAACTTATAACAAAGACTTAAAGTAATAATATGTCGTTTCGCTGATGTAAGAATACTCTAATTATAAATTTTATTATTTATTGTCTTTGCCACTTACAATAGACTGGCTGATGCACATTGGCAGTGGTGAATAGAGGGAAGGAGGCGTTCTGTAAACCACTTATTGCTCCCAAAATTTGTAGCTCGCAAAATGTTTTGAGTGCCAACTATACTTTGTGATCTATGCTAAAACATTTAATATTCATAGACAGTCTCAATTTATTTTTGACCATAAAACATACAAGCCAAAGCTGTCAGATTTGTGATTTGTCTGTGTCAAAATTTTTGGCACACCCAACATGTACAATCATACTTTTAAAAGTTGTCATGGGTTGGCCAGATTTCAATTTTATTACAAAGGCAATCCCAGTTTCCAAAGACTACTGATCAAAAAAACGCTTCATCATTTTGAAAACTAACATATATCGGTTTAAATTTGGACTTTGGTGTAAGCCTTTGGCATCAGCGCATGATCATTGATTTTGAAAATAAAAACTAAATTTAGAGTAGCAACTTGACTGTTACCACCAATCAAACTTTCGAACTTGTGAACAACTTGTTGCAAAAGTGAAAAAACTCCTACAAACCTTATGACTCAGGATCAGATCAAAAGGCAGAATTAAAAAGGCAAGTGAAGTCATCAGAAATGCCTCAGATGTAATGCCTCAGATGTAATGCCTCAAATGTAATGCCTCAAATGTAATGCCTCAAATGTAATGCCTCAAATGTAATGCCTCAAATGTAATGCCTCAAATGTAATGCCTCAGATGTAATGCCTCAGATGTAATGCCTCAAATGTAATGCCTCAAATGTAATGCCTCAAATGTAATGCCTCAGATGTAATGCCTCAAATGTAATGCCTCAAATGTAATGCCTCAAATGTAATGCCTCAGATGTAATGCCTCAGATGTAATGCCTCAAATGTAATGCCTCAAATGTAATGCCTCAAATGTAATGCGTGTAACAGTTTATATGATTATGCTTGTTTGAACTCGTCTGGTTTTACTGTCAAAGTCCATTACTCTTTTACAATTTGTGTTATCAATTTGAAACGGATTCCACAAAATTTTTAAAGCAACTTCCATGTTGAGCGCAGGAACAACAATGCCGTTGATAGTTACAATGGCGAGATTGATCTCATTGTGATGGACATTTTTCCCATACGCCAACGATGTGGTGTAGACTCGACTGATTACTAGAACTGTTGTGCTAGCCACAGTTATTCTATTTCTCTCATCAATATTTCTATGGATGTAACGTTTGCGATGATTCCTGATCAAAGCAAACCTTTCACAGCAGACACTGTCCATATAAAGTCAAATAACCCAAAAAAGTGGTTTTGATTTTTTTCATTCAAACTGCAGTAGAACACTAATAACTAATACTAGGTCGAAGAGCAATTTAATTTCTGTTACATAACCCATTAGCAGATGTTGTATTATATTGCCGCTGTTTCTTAATTCTAAACTAGAGGTCTTGCTTTATTTATATATAATCATTATGATTATTGCTGAAAGCGTGTATCAATAATTTGAATGTAGAAAGCTGACTGGGTGTCCAGGTGAATTTAAATTAGTGTTTTTTACTGTTTTTTGTGCCATTTGTCTAAGTAAAGTGGCATATTTTATTATCCGGTTTTGTCACACCGGTTTTGTCACACCGGTTTTGTCACACCGAGTAATGGGTAGTTTGGAGGCTGTGAAGAACCAAAAATAGTAGAAGTGACAGACACCGCGCAATTAATTTACATAGGATCTTCTTATTTGAATCAAAATTAAAAAGCTTGTGTGTGGCAAGTGACACGTATGTGTGGCAAGTGACAGGTATGGCATATATGATTTAATGAATGAATTATCACATCTGACCAAACGATACAACGCGTGTACTGGATATGGACAAAAGATTTGTGTATTCGATTAGATAATAGTGAATCAAATTTCTTTTTATATAACTCGACTCCAAAACCATTTAGTAGACAGAAAGCGACAACCTAGTAAGCTACTAAATTATCACTTGCATCGGAGCAAATGATTTATTTCTTACTGCCCGCCATTACTGCTTTTTAACTAAGTGCAAGTGCACATCTATATGACCTGCACTGATGGCCAGATCTGTCAGAGTGATTGAGCTAATATAAAGTGTCTGTGCACTAACACATTCTTATACAAATCATGAAAATAACTGTAACGTCTCTCCAAGTTGGTACAATACAAAATAAACAAAATAAAAACTTTCGGTCCACATTTGATGGTTTTTAGAAATTTCCGTCATTAAACTTCACTTACCAGATTCTTCTGCTGAGTCACCCTCGCACAGATCTCTAAGCTTCTTACTCTTTGTTATTGGAGGACATTTGTCTACGATGTAGTAGCCATCGTGGCAGGAGAAGGTTTTGGGAGCAAGTTGTTCTAAAATTCTGGTTGGAGTCATTGCGCAACAATCGCCGTAGAACTTGCATCTATCAAATCCATTAACATTATACTGAAAGCAAGTACCATTCACCAGAGAGGTCTTTGTTACATTTGCTGATTCTGTCATTAGCCCCAGATATATCTCTGTAGGTACGTTATTCCAGCTTAGAAAATAACCTAGAGAAGGATCCTCTCCTCTGACTGTAGCAACAAAAATTACGATCACCAGAAAGTTTTTCAAAATATGCATCGTTGAGAATATCATGCAGAGAATAGACTGTAAGAGCTGTCTAGCGCACGAGTCGACATATAGGTCACATAGAGTGTACTAAAGCTAGCTTTGCTACTCTGCACTATGGAGTGCTATCAATCATACTTCAAGACATCTATGTCAAGCGTACAATCTGATTGGCTCCTTGCTTTCAGTTGTTGCGCATCCTCATCGCAATATCTTATTTGCAATCAACAACTTCACTCACAATAATTCAAGTAAGATTTGATCAAAGTAATTACCACGTACTGAGAAATGTGAATGTTCTAGATTAAATATCATTCATTTTTTTTACATCCATTTCTCATCTAAACATTTTATTAAAAAGTATTTGACAGTATACATTTTCTCAATGTCTCAAGAGAAAATTTTATACAACCTACATATTATATTATATAGTTTCACTAATTAAAGTCTACATCGCTCAAAATTGACCAAACCCACTTTCAAAGCGCTTGTTACGTACATTTAGTCCCACCAAGTTATCGGCTATAGTGAGAAGCTTCAGGTCTAGTTTATTTTCTGTATAAAAACTGAATGGATTGGAGGAGTGAGAAGCAGAAATCAAATTTCTAAGCAACTTTTGGCACATGGTTAACAGGCTATAGAGACTACGGGAGTGATGGTTCACAGGCTATATTGACTATGTGAGTGATGGTTCACAGGCTATATTGACTACGGGAGTGATGGTTCACAGGCTATAGAGACTATGTGAATAAAGGTGCACAGGCTATATTGACTATGGGAGTGATAGTTCACAGGCTATAGAGACTATGTGAGTGATAGTTCACAGGCTATATTGACTACGGGAGTGATGGCCCACAGGCTATATTGACGATGTGAGTGAGATTTATTTTACAAGAATGATTTTAAATCGATAATGAAGTAAATTATTAAAATTAAATCTTATGTTAATCTTGGCCTAAATGGGTGTGAAACGATTTCAAGTTAATCATAAAACAACCGGCCATAATTGTATTAAGCACACAATAATTGTCTCAGCTAAGTTTTATACTCCTCTCTTTGAGTAACTTAACTAGGTGCAATGGTTACTAACCGTGAGAGTTTGTGCTTTATATTTCCATCAGTACTTCCATTTGTATTTCACATCAGATGCTGATGGCTACAGTCTTAATTCAAATGAAACATGTGAAAATTACTCATCATTCAAATAAGAAAGACTCGAAGCATTAGTCTCAGACAGTCGAGGCTGGTTTTGAAGCTAACAATACAAGAACTGAGTAAAGAAGGATGATGCATTGGAGTTCGTTCTCTAGGAAAGATAATGGAGTTAGGGTGAATGGAGAGGGAAACAGGGACTGCTGGAACATAAGGAGTGGGGGACTGGGAGACGTCTGAAGCTCACACGGTTTTATAACATTAAAATCAACCCTAGACTATAGAATAAAATGGCTAATGCAGCAGAAAATGTGTGATAGTTCACTGCACGAAATATAATATTTTCGTTCCTATATATGAAACTTTAGTTTTACATTTCACTTCTCTTACCAAGTTTCAACATTCAAAAACTTCCTTTTGTTATTTAAAAACCTTTCACTCGGTTAGATGCACTCAGTTTAAAAAAAAGTATTCAAAATTAAGGTGTTATCGTTTCACAGAAATTTTGGAGCCGTTTGTTCACCCAGTAAGTATATCATGATTTTATAGACAGAGATTCATTGACTTATATTAAGACATGAGTGCTGTTACACATATATTCAAGAATATAATGAATCAACACACAATATCGTAACATAAAGTTGAAATTAATATATATTACTTGGAGTTGCCTTTCTTTCTTGTGTGTTAAGTGATGGGGGGGGGGGGGGGGGAGGGGATACGAATGGGAGAGAGCACAATCCCAAAATTGACGAGCCAAAAGACAAACGATTTGCATGTGCCTCTGTGTGTAATCCTGGAAGTTGTGGAGAGTGATCAATGACTCATGATCGTAAAAGTTTACTATAAAAAACTAACTTTCTACAGCTTCGTAGGACAAATATAACAATTTTCGATTCAAATAAACATTTAACCAAACAGTATTTGTATTATACCACATGTACAGATTCCTTATCTTAAAGTATGTAAATTTATCATGGAGGAAAATATAACCAGAAGAAGCTATTTATTATAAAATGACAGCAACGATCTCTCAAGTAACAAAAATACATCAATGAGCTCCCGAGTATAAGACAAGCGACAACCATACATCATTAAAGTCACCACTACTTTTATGTAAGTATCTAGTGCAGTCATGTCATATCAGCTGCATGGAGAGGATAACTCCACACAATGTATGACAAACCATATAATATCTCTAACTATGAGAGGTGGCAACGTTAAGACAAGCACACGATCACAGAAATATAAACAGCGAGAGTTATTGCTTAGCCGCCTGAGGTATTTGTGGCAACCCAAACTCATCTACAGGTACACCAGTCGTAGACTCAGCACCAGGTAATGTAGTTGGTACGCTGGGTGCTACAGCTTCATCTAAGTACGATGTATCATCATCCAAAGCTAAAATAAAATCAAACGACCCTTCAACTTACAGTGTAAATGTTAGCTCTTAGGCCATAACAACAGCAATGCGTGGCATATTGAGGACAGTGGCACAAAAACAATGAAAATAAAAATTCACCGAATTAAAAATTTACCTAGGAGTCCACCATATATCAGATTATCAAAAATAAAACAACAACAACTTTCCAAGAGGAGCTGACATAGTGGCATTTGTGTCAGCAGCTGGTGATTTAGAAACAGTCACAGCACTAACTAAGAACTGCAACAGCAAAATTTAAATCGCTGAAGTTTGCAGGTAGCTTAGGCCTCAAACAGAAATCAAAGACAGCTGAGAAAATCAAAAGCAAAAATGAGCGATGATAATTTGAAAGAGTAAAGAATTCAATCCAAGTGAGCAATGGTATCACCAATCTAGAAAACATCAATTACTTATAATATTGTCTAATAAAATAATATTTAAAAAAATCATTTTACAGAATTAAAAAGAAATAAAACCTCTGTGCAGGTGGATAATGAGCAGGACAAAAAAGGCAACACACAAGTTTAATTCGATTTTCGCTTTTATTTTTCCACCTGACCGGTACAATAACGTAAGATATTGAGTAAACATTAAATAAAACAACCTGATACTGTATTGTGTTTGTAAACTTGGTCGTATTCCAATGAAAAGTATCACTTTCGGAAAAAAATTTAAACTAATCATGCCAGTAACAGAACTGTCACAGATCTGACACAATTCATTGCTAAAAGTATGTCCAAATATGATTTAGAATTGGTTAAGCTGACATTAACTCACCAAGATCATCACCCAAAGCATCTAACTCTGCGGCAAGATCATCTTCGTCTACTTCAGGGGTGCCATAACTCCTACCCATAACATCATTGATCTCATCAGCCTACAACAATAACTATAACAATGCAGCTGATAAATTATTATGCTGTCAGTGTTTTGCTGCACGAATTTTAATTAAAAGAGTGAATAATAATACACCGCATACCTGCTCCATCATATCTTCCATCTGATCTTGAAGGTCATCAATTTTGTCAATGTTGATGTCTTTGTATGCATTCTTGAATTGCTTCACTCCAACTTTCATCGCATCAACTGTTGTTTTTGTGTCTTTCAGTGACTGAATCGTGTAATTTTGCTGCTCCATGTTGAAGGCTTGGTTTGAGAGATTCTCACGCTGCCCTTCATACATCTTCTTTTGTTTCAAAACTCTCAGAGCTTTCTGCTTCACAATGTTTTTGCTGGGACCTTCCCTCATTTTTTTCATCTGCTCTTTGTATTTCATCAATTCGGCATCTAGCCTCGCTATCTTTTTATCAATTGACTCACCCCGACTTTCAATATTGTTGACACACTCGTTTAGATCAGGTGCTGGTGCCTTGGGTTTTCCTCGACCAAAGAGCCTATCCATTTTCTGTAACAAATATAATTACTTCTTCAACTGACACAATTTTAATGCTTTCGTACTAGTACTACTACTGGCGAATAGTTTATTCGTGACAATGACTCACAGTTAACAGAGGCAATTGATTGTTTCCTGCTTTGTAGCGAGCCGCGCATTTTGCTTTGTTTGTCATTAAAGTTTCTTAGCCCAAATTTTATTCGCCGCACTAACACTAATGTATCCAATAGGAGGTATTTTAAATAAAACCGCTCATCTGTGCGGCAGTTTGAGAGATGAGATTATGGAATAGAAATAATAAATAATAATTCCGTCGTGAATGGATGACACTTTTATTTTCACATAGTGACGGTGACAAAAATAGCAAAACATTCGGTTAGTTATATGCATCCTTTGCCTACATCGTCAAGGAAATGTTTTTAAGCGCTCTGGTTGGTAGCAATAATAATCACCTGCCCTTCCCGAACACTAACAACTACTACCTACTACTAACTATTATTATTGTAACTACTAACTTCTATCATCGTCTTCTTATCTTCTATCTATTATTATTTATATATCTGTTATTTATATATCTATCATTATTATAATAACTACCAAAAATCATTAGATTATTATAATTATTATAGAGATCTACGTTTCGCATATAACACAACTGAATGAATTGAATAGCAGGAACAGCTACTACTGTAACTTTTACTCACTTTTCAACCACCATTTACTGAAATCTGCAGCCAATACAAATAGATTTTTCAAATCAGCCTTGGGACATTAAAAAACATATCATCATGGCGTAGAATCATATCTTGCAGTCACAATAGTGGTAAACTTTTTTTGTCTCTCATTGATAGTTACTGAGAAAATGAGTTTTAAAAATGACTTTCTCTGCACCAAATTTACTTTGTTTTATGATTGCACTGCTGCAGGTAGTTTTACGCCTCATTATTGATACATTAGAGTGAAATCCGTGACGCGTGACCAAGCGTGCGTTATTAATTTGCGGTTAGTTACTTATTACTTCATTGTAATATTTAAACATTACAACGAGTTGAATTTGGTACCACGTGACCCTATGAAAACATCAGTATAATATTGTGCAGGATTGGAACAGTTGGCCAGTCCCACATGCAGCCACCTGCACTACCTCTAGGCGTCTGTGACCAGAGCAGACTGTATTGTTAGGCAGGCTTGCTAGCGGTCGGTCTGATTCACTGCCTGGTTGTCAGCATCGCTGGCTGACGGCAGGTCATGATGACGGCGCCTGGCAAACAAGTCTGCCTGTTGTCCACTGCTCGCTTGGACAATATTCTGCTATTTCGATAGTGAGTCGTATAGCTATTGTCCTCCCGAGCAGTGGAGCCTGCCCTTATTGTATGCGTCTGTAGATAATGGTCAAGTAAGAACTTGAGTGAGTGTAATAAAGCGTTTATTCAACAAAATGAATACAGCTCCAAAGTAACTCTGATGAACTAAGGGCTCACAGCTGCTTTTATACAAACTGTTACATCACATGTTACATAATGTCTTTGTCTACAGTTGTACTCGTGAATAAGTGCTAATAGGATATAAAAGTAAATGTAAAGTTAGAGGCTAACAACATGGAAGTGTTTCCTAGCAACTAGGTAATACAAATGGTAGCTCAGAGTTCGTCCTGTACAATATCTCGTCGTACCCGGTAGTTATAAACATGTGTTTTTATTGTTTTAATATCTTTGGAACCCAGGTTACTACCGCCAAAATTTAAAATTCACCAGATAGCCAATCATTTACATCAAATGATTCTTCTGAATTCTTCCTCTCATACCCATATCAGTAGTAGTAACATGTGTTCAAACTTTGTATACTTCAACTGAAATCTGTCAGCACCCAGAATGGTATGTTGGCAGTTTGTTAATTTTTATTCATGTGTATGCATGTTAGCTATCTAGTGGTGTATTATTTCGAATAATTGGTGTAACTTGTTTGGTAAAAATAATTATTTTCTGAAAAAGAGTAAAAAAAATATTTTTCGAAAATTTTACAGACTACAGTAGCGTGAGAACACACCGATCATAATACGTTGATATTGCGGGCAGAACTGAACATTGATTACGTTAATGGTTTTACGTTAATAAAAATTTATCTACTGGCTATCAACTCAGCCTACTGAGACTGAATTACTAAAGTAATAATATAATTATTTGTCTAAATGCTTTAATTTCAGCGCTGAAAAGTTTAATTTTGCTATCAGTGTGACTTTGAAAAAAAAATACTTATTTTTGCAGTCTCTCAATAATAATGATTGAAAATAAAACTGTTTTCACATTTCTAATAATAATAATTAACAACGGAAATAATAAAATATTAATTAATAACACATTATTTTATAATAATTACTAATCGATGGAGAGTAATTATCCTTCTGGTTGTTGTGTAGTTAAATTAATTATTATTGAATATTATAGAAACATAATTGCAATTATTGATTATTGTTATCATTGGTAGCGAATTACAATTGTCATGATAACGGTTAATTAATGGTTTCGATGTACGCATATATATATATCATATATACACGCAAACAATGTGTATATGCCCGTATAATGTTTTCACTAGTAGATACGCTTGGTTGATCCGCCTACGGTGCCACCGCAAACAATGTATTTTTCAAGGCTTCAAGCTTTTTTTTAAATTCATTTTTTAGTATGTTGATCAAAATTGAGCTAATTATTTTTAGCGCCAATGAATGTATCAGCTTCTACTAGACAAGTTGCCACCAATTTTGATTATGAAAAAATCTGAAAATTTTCAATGCACTATCTTTAATATATATAAAAAATTATGTTTTTATTTGGCAAGGAAATTATCAAATCTATTTTCTTAACTTCAGATGTAAATGATCTATAACAAATAGTATATTAAAAAGTCGGTAATCTGATAAGCTAGTGATATAACACGAACTAAAATCATAAGGTGTCACTGCGCACTGGGATTTTTCTTGTTTGCAACGTGGTTTCCAAACATTTTTTCTCAAGCCTGCAGCTATATAAGCAGTGCAGTGATTGATTAATCTCGTCCGGCAAAGTGTATCCTATTAAACCCTTTTAAAACTTTGTTTCTTGCAGCCTGCGGTCACAAGTTATTGAAAATTTAGTAATTCCAGAATATTTGGAAACTGAAAAAAACTGGGTGCTACAAATATTTATATCAATGCTTTGGACGCGTGACGTCATATTTCGTGATCAATTTGTAGACGTTAAAATCTGAGGCCCTCTCTTTCTCTCTCCCTTCTGACAAGGTGAGGTAAGTTATGATACCATGGACCACGCTAAGCCACAGGTGGCTCCAATCTACTGGCCTGGTGGCGGGTGGGTGAGTAGATTTAAGTGTATAGAGATGAAAGAGATAATAAGGTAAGACACTCCAAAAGAACAAAAGGGAAAAAAACCACCCCTCTTAGTAGCCTAAGTTTTAGGCCAACGTTTGAAGCATATGTGTATTTTGCTTGGAATTTGATGTGCATTTATTTATTGGGGGTGGCATGCCCCATTGTTATCTTGAAAACTTTTAATTGGATTTCATTGGATGATTGGTTTAGTGGGTGGGGTTTTTTGTGCTGGTTTGTTGGCCTAAGTTAAAGGGACAGCTTCGGCGACCAAATGGTCGCTGGTGCAAAGATTGTAGTATACATTAATTACTCTCTTTGGCCCATAGCTTGATCAGCTATGTTTTGCTTCGAACTTTTTATTAGACCTCAGTTTATTTTCAGCTTTTCAAATTATTGATATTATTATTATTATCATTATCAGTTATTAATTATTTTGAAGCTAGTTTACAGGAATTTGGTGTGTATGTGGTAGCTGCCACCTGTACAGCCTCCCATGAGTGAAAGAGTTAGTTGTGAGCAGTTTATTGTTTGGTGATTACTACTTAGTGCACAACAGGGTCGACAGTGATAGCCGAACAAGAACGAAATGTTCAGTGCTGTCTACGTGCGGTGATACACAGTGAGGGTCGAGATGAGCGCTTCTCCTTTCACTGGATTTCGGCTGTTTGGGTGAACTGTCTGTAGTCGAACTATCGGTGGAGAACGAGAGACTTAGTACCGCATGCCTATTGGTCGTACACAGTGAGGGTCTAGCTGACTGCTCATTTTCTACTAAGCAGTGCTCGCACCGATCTTTGACTAGATCAAGTTGTTGCCACTTGCGTCTATTCTTTGTTTATCTGTGCAGAGTAAGAATTTTCGGAGAGTCAGGTTAACTCTGATTTTATTATCCTGTTACAGCCATTTAAATATAGGAAGAGAAAAAAGGAATAAAAGGAAAGTGTAAGCCACGCGTTATTACTTGTAACCAAAATATTATTTATATGCTTCATGGAAAAACCTATAATGATTAGTAATTATAATAAATAGTAAATGTGTTCCAGATTATGAATAAAGGTAGTAAATGTTCTAGAAAATGTTCGGGATGTTGAAACGTGTACACGTTGCCATGGAAATGGTGGTTGTTGTCGATGGCGTGCCTCACACAAGCACCAACAAAGACAGGTTTAAAAATTACAAAAATTATTATTATTATTTGTATAATATTATTTAATAGATTATTGTTATTTTTTGAATAATATTATTTAACATATTAATGTTATTCACACCATAATAATTATATTGTCAGGACTTATTGCTGGTTATTGTTGTATCTATTAAATTATATTATACAAATAATAGTAATTTTTTAAACCTGTCTTTGTTGGTGCTAGCTTCAAAATAATTAATAACTGATAATAATGATAAATATCAATAATAAAAAAGCCGAAAATAAACTGAGGTCTAATAAAAAGTTCAAAGCAAAACATAACTGATCAAGCTATGGGCCAAAGAGGGTAATTAATGTATACTAAAATCTTTGCACCGGCGACCATTTGATCACCGAAGCTGTCCCTTTAACTCAGGCAAACAAACCAGCACAAAAAACCGCGCCCACTAAACCAATCATCCAATGAAATCAATTTAAAAGTTGCCAAGATAACAATGGGACATGCAACTCTCAATAAAAAAATCCACAACGTATTCCAAACAAAATACACATATGCCTCAAATGTTGGCCTAAAACTTAGGCTACCCTCTTAGCTGACTTTTCTACTCAGTTGTGACCAGACTTGGGCGTTATAAAATTGTAGAAAGTTGTCAGAAGGTCTCACTGGCGAAATGAATGCTCTCAGCAACAACATGACAGTCTATTTGCTCACATACCAATGATATGAAAAACCAAATTATTTTCAAAAACCTGAACAAAAGTTTTCATGAACGTCCCTCCTTGAGGCACACTACCAGCTGAATAAATATCAGTAGATATGCTCGCTATAGAGAGAAAATTGCAATTCAATTGGTGATTGGTGATAAATAATATTATACAAATAATAATCATATATCGCACCCCCAAATAATTTTGGCTAACATTTTAAAAAGACTATAATACTGGAAATAGGCGAATCATATTATGATTTTTGTTTTTAACGATTCCATTATCGTTTATTTTGGAGAAACATTTTGTGCCTTATGGAAGGACGTGTCTTAATAGTTTTTACTTTGTTTTGACCAGCGAGTTTGACCTACTGGTAACACATCTACAGCTTTTCATGCAGTCGACAATGTGAAACAAACCATTCAGCAGTCTAAATTAACACACAAAAAAATTTGGGAAAATGTAAATACTGGTTTAGGCATAACACAAAACACCTCATTTTCTCAGATTTTGGAGTGTCTTATCTTTCACTCATTCTTCTCATATGCTCTCTTTAACTATCCTCCCCCACCGCCAGGCCGGTAGATTGTAGCTGCCTGTGCGCTGAGCATGAGCGAACATTTTTGTTGCTTGCTATTGAAACAGGAATGCAATATACTTTCAGCTAAAAGTACATTTTTTAATTTTTTTTTCAACTTCAGAAATACTAGCTATGGGAGCAGACTTTGTATCAATCAATGGAATAAGCAAAAAATGGTTTTTGGGATTTTTGCACTTGCTAAATATATAGATACATATATATTTGCTTATTATATTACAACAATCTATTAATGATGCAAAAATAATAGTTATAATATTACTATAAGCAGACTGTCAACTATCATTATTAGCCACCGTTTTTTGTTTCACATTTCTTTGACTTATATTATGCAGGGATAAGACAAGAAGAAAGTGAATGAAAAATTTTGGGACCATAAATCAATGATATTGTTTATAATAGTAATACTTAATAATTACTATAGAAATAAATAATAGTAATTGATAATTGACTTACGATAAAAGAAAAACATATTTTTGCTAGATATTACCATCAAATTCAAAGATGGTTAGAAAATTTGTAATTAATACCAAAACTTGTTTTATTATAAACTGCAAAACAAACAAAACACATAAAAAGTAGATGCTCAGAGTCAGACAGTCAATCAGCGATGAATCCAGCAACGATCGTCATAACGTGGCCAGAGTATCTTGTTTTATATAATCATTAGAGGGGGAGTTCCACCGCACGCACTATGTTGCTACATTGTGATACAGAATACCACACCGTAGCCTATTGACGATTGGAAATGATTTTTTGCTTGTTTTTGAAAAAAACTCAGAATGTAAACATCAGTTAACCAATTAAAAAAAAAAATTGACGTACCAATGTGCAGAAAACGTATTTTTTGAATAGCTCAATGACATTTATATTGCAAGCTGGTATTTCAGGACTTGAAAAATTTTTGATAAAATTTTAGAAGTTCAAGCTCAAATTACTACTATTAACAGTGAATCTTGGTTGTTTTGCTATTAACCGAATTTTCTAAAACATGATTCGCTACCTGGTGATGACCTTACTTTTGTAATAGGAACCTTAGTTCAAAAAATATTCATTTGTTCATAAAAAGGTTTGTCATCATTGCTTTGGACGTTTTCATATACTAATGGATTTGAACGATCACTTTGTACACTACGATACTTTTTGAACTTGCTATATTAATTATTATTGTTAATTAATCAGTTTAGGGTTTTTTTTCAGTTTTTGATAAGTAATAATAAATCAGTTACTGATTTCTAAGCGCTCTTTGTACCATTGTTACATATAAAACAACTATTGCATAGATTTAAAAAAAATTTTTATCACTTTTTTGTTCTGATGCTGCCTACTCTCAACTAGCACACGTGGAATTTTTGAATGGAGAATTTTTTTCTTAAAAAAAACACATCAGCTTTGAACTAATTTGCTATCTGTCTGTTGGTGCAAAAGTTATTTGTGTCCCACCTGGTGAATCACTTACTAGGTATAATATAGAAGCTCCAACACAGCACAACCACCACCCAGTGTGGCCACTCCAAAAGTGTCCCCCCAGCTTTCTAATCCCCTCGAGCTATCCACAATTCTTTAGCTACCCTTAACCTTCACTAATCCAATAGCTACATTATGCACGTTAGGCCTGGACGATATGGGAGCAAGAACAAACGAAAGATATCTGCATCTGAGGTGGCGATATATCGAAATTTCGAGTTGCCCTTCCTTACCTGGAATTTCCAGATGAAATTTCGAGATTCACTGAATGCTTATCGGTAGATCGATGTTTCGGACGCGTCTGCCTCATTGGGGGGACAACCCTAACCTCCAGATATATCCCATTCAGAACAATAAGATAAACACCAAGGTGTTTATTTCATTGATCAGAAATGCACTGTATTTATGATCCCAGTGGGTACTGAATCATTGATGAATACGTGGTAATCAAATTACAGATTTGGATGTAATAAAATTTTATTTTTGAATGGATTAGCAACTGTGATATATGCATGCTGACATGACACCTACCCACCTAGAATGGCTTTTATTAACAGGAATGTTAATGCATTGTTAACAATGATATCAACAAAAAATAAACATTGCGTAAATAAAACATGGAAGTATGATTAACTGTCAAAAGGTGTATATAATTAGCGCATGATACAGCATGTGACGTGGACCGCATAGAGTTACAGATGGTAAAGTACTGACGGTAGCATCAATTACTAATTCAGATAAGACAGGCAGATGGTTGAAATAAACACTTGGGGCAATTAGATGGTGAAAATATTTCCATGAAAATAGTTATTTACATATTATAATATTACTAAAAGCCATTCTACAGTATTAATTCTGGAATTGATCGTGGATTATAAGACAGGCAAGTTAACATGTCAACTTTGTCTGGTTTTAGTGATGTTCTCTTCTTTGAAACAACTTGCCCGGCGAAACTGAATAGGCGCTCTGAGGCTGTGCTGGTGGCATTGCAGCATAAGAACTTTCTGGCCACTCTTGTGAGCTTGGGATACTGGCTAGCATTCTTTCTCCACCATTCATCTTTGGCTGTGATGGTTGGATAACTTGACTGGATATAGTATTCAACCTGCTCAAAAGTAATGAAAATTAAACATTGGTATTTTGAGGCCGCTCAAGGGGCTGGTGTTCCCTCAAGAGATCTTGTCGCAGAAGGCTGATGAACATCATGATGAGAATGTGAACAGCTTCGATAATCAATACTGATGCACGTGTGACAAAACACCAACGTAAAATGAATGGGGTGCCACAGAGTGCATTATTACACACACCTCTCGTCGTGCTCGGGTGTCGGCATCATCATGTTGAAGCTCTGTCTTTGACTGGGAACTCATCAAGATTTCTATCAGACTCAGATCTGTATCATTGGAGCGACTCTGTTCCTCCTCTTCCGGCTCAACCTCTCCAACCTCTATACATTCTGCAAATACCATAAAATATATACATGTACATAGACACACCAACTTTACATCGACAAAAGAAAGCGCTCAAAACATTCAAAACCCCTCAGATTCCAAACACAAAGATGCAGAGTCGCAACCATAAAAGCATCAAAAAGATTGGGACACAGGCAAACAGCAACCGCCAGGATGAGGCTATCAGCTATGGGGATGAAATGACTGGTCAGTAAGTATTTATCTTACCAAGAGCTACAGCTTGCATGGTGGCCTGTTCCTTTGTGTCAACCTCGGCTGTGACAGCAAGCCTCTTATCCAAAAACCCTGCCAACCTCAGCAGCTTTGATAAGGCACCGTCTTTATCTGCAGTCTTGTATCTGTAATTCAACATAATGTCCTCTCAGTCAATGTAAGCACATCAATCTACATGTGAATGGCAATCAGGGAATGTAGTGATACAATCATCCCCGTCTTTAATTCAATTCAAAAATGGCTGAGTAATACATAGTACATGTATGCTGAACATTTTAGAAACTAACCTGCTCTCCATGTAAGTCCAGATGCCAGCACGTATCTCCTTTGCGAGCTCCTGGTAAGCTACCTCATCACAACTCACTTCAGACCGACATATATACTGAATATGCCGCAGTGTTGAATGGACGCTGGATATTGATACACTGTTGGAATTGCTCAAGGAGTTCTGCAGCGAGTTGAGGGGCTTCAGAGCTTTAATAAATGTTTCCATACAGCAGATCTGGTCCCACGTCAAATTATGCCTGGCATGTTTCTTGTCTTCAAAGCACATCACAATCTATCCAAATTCACATCTCAAGTGGTTAACGAGTCGACATTGTGCATGTGGTTTTGCATATAAAATGGAACCCAGACAAGTTGCAACTCACCATTGAGTAGTACAGATTGTACAACTTCTCTGTTGTCATATAGCCGCTCAACCATAAGATATTTGCTGTCCCACCTTGTTGATACCTCGCCAACTAGTCCTTGGACAGGAAAGCCACGGTCCTTTTGCTCTTTTTTGAGAGCTGCTTTCAGTCTGTAATGTAATGGAAACAGTATACATTTACATGTATGTAATGTGATACAAGAGGAGTTTTGTCCGAGTCCCGACAGACAGTGAATGTTCCCTATTTATGGACATGTAGGACATAACATGAGCACAGTTGTATAAGAATTACGTGTGAATGTACTCACTTTCCAGAATGGCTGAATGTGCTGACAATGGATTTTGCACTTTTCACCATGGCTACTACTGACTCCTGTCTACTGCTGTTGTTCACTGCATTATGCTGGATATGACCATAGCACGGTATCCTAGTGATCTTCAGCGTGTCACAAGCCTTGACCATATTGGTACCCGAGTCAGTCGTAATACTAACTACATTGTCCGTGTATAGGTCATACTCTTTGAGAATCTCTCTGATCATGGTTGCGATGTTCTCTCCAGTGTGTTCGGTGTTCATGTAAGTTGTCCTCAGGCAATAACTTCTCAGTTTCCAAGTGGGGGTTATGAAATGACAAGTGAGTGACAGATACGACTCCATGGTTGCAGAGGACCAAGCATCGGAGGTAACACTCACATATTTCACCTCTTTGACATCCTTTTTTACTTTCTCCTTGATTTCATTGAATTTCTGTGGGATAGCGGTGTTTCTAAGGTATTTCCGAGAAGGCGGATGGTATCTCTCATCAAGGCTGTGCACAAACTCTATAAACTCTGGCTCTTCAACAATGGAGAAAGGCAACATCTGCTTAGCCACCATCACCGTGAGCTTTTCTGTGATCAACTTCCAATGACGGCTATCAGACTCATAACCTTGTTTGCGATTGAGACATTCTTTTACAGTAGGCTGATTAGCTTTGCGTGGTGCTTTACACTTCTTGTTTTGGTATCCTGTTTCTGGCTCTCAAGTTCTGTGTAATGACGCGCGTGGTGGTTTTTCAGGTGGACCCACATATTGGTAGTAGAGGAGTCTGTTGTTTTTATCTTCCTGACTGTCGGCATGCATAGATCACAATTTGCTCAATCCTTATTGGTTTCGGAAAAAAATGTCCAGATGATGCTTCTCTTGTTGGTCGTTTTTAGGAGGGCTGCTACTATCTGAAGATCATCATCATCACCATCGATATTCACCGAAGCCATCTACAATCAAATATCCGGATTCATGGTAATAATCTAATTCTAAAACCAATCTTAACCTTGAACAACAACTGGAGTTGTTGAAAATTTTTAATTTTATTGTATTTTCTTACCACAGAAATGAGTCGTTCAACTCATAGGAAAATTCATCAATGGGTTTTAGTAGTGATAATGAAAAAACTATTGTTTGTATTTATTATTATTTTCCATAATTATTATTATAATAATATTAATAATTACAATATTTATTTATAATAATAACAATTATGACACTAAGTATTATAATAGTAATTATAATAATATTTATAATAATAACAGAATAATCATAGAACAAAGAAAGATAACTAATAATAACTTGAATGATCATCAATACATAAGAAATAAATATTATAGTTGAGTAATAATAATAGCGTAGTCATAATTAGCGACAGCATTATCATACATGCATAATAATACTACTGATGATGATGCAATTGGTAGGTTAAAACCACACATTATAAATAAACTTGCTTGTACTTATTATTATTATTATTATTATTATTATTATTATTATTATTATTATTATTATCGTTTTTATTATTATTCCTATTATTAATAATTTATTATAAATAAACTTGCAGCATCATCATCATCATCATGTACTTATTATTATTATTAATTATTATTATCGTTTTTATTATTACTATTCTTATTATTAATAACTTATAAATGAACTTGCAGGTACTTATTAATTATTATTATCGTTTTTATTTTTATTCTTATTATTAATAACTAACTGTTATGAATTATTATTTTCTATTTAATTATATTATTTATAATTAATTAATAATAATTATTATTTTACGCAATCCTTCCTATGAAGTTTGATGACAGATTCTTGTTGATTTTCTCTCCTACACCGGTAAAATATTGTTAGTACATTGAAGCTCTTGATACTAGAGGCTAGATAGAAGGTATGATGCTCATGGACTCACCTTCAGAATCAAGATGACAACAAGACAATACAACACCAGACGCCTGCACTGTCAGACCACCATGGGTAAAAGGGCGATTTCGCATGCGCATAGATGAATTTCTGTTAGAAATATGTGGAGTTTTCCTCCCTCTTATCCGATTATCGACAACTCCAAAATAAGCGAAACATCGCTTTGCTGTGAAGTGTACAACTCGACTAGCTTCAGTATCACTATATCGACTATCGACTCGAATTTCGAACTATCGTCCAGGCCTAATGCACGTATATAGCATGCCCTTTTTTCCAAGCTAGCACGATACACAAGATACTAGATAAACAATTACGGCTAGCTTCAGAGGTGGAACATCATCACAAGCATACGCCGAACCACGCACCCGAAGGAGTTCTACATTCATACAGTATACAAAAATAACAAGGGTGCAACTCTTCAAAATTACCTGAAAGAAATAAATTCAATTATAATTCAGTCAAAAATCCATGGTACAGCACCTTTAAAGCTCTCAAACCAGTTGGGAGTAGAGGTTAACATGTAAAATTGAAGTATGTTTGCATATACATGATGTTGAATGCTTGCATATGGTTTGTGGATGAGAAACAGATTGTCACAATTTTCTCTTTAGTGAGCTATTCTATTCAAACCTTAGCTTTTACAGAAACTTCTGCCTGGGTCACCATTAGTCTAACTGCAGAATGGCCATATGTAGTTTTCAGTACAACATTCAAGTTTGATGTGTTATTCACATAGTTGGATGTGAGTGAATGTAAACAAAAACTTTTGCTACCAATCTTTATACAGGCGGTATTGCTAATATGTGAATGCCCAATACTTAAAGAGTTACTGCATTTTTAATTAGAGCGTGGTATACAGAGTTATCTACTCGCATTGACTTGAACAATGCTTAACAACATTTGAGTCTTTGTTACCTCCAACCTTCTACACTTGCTGATGTTTTGATTTCTTTCTTTTACAGTATCATTTCCAGCTTTCTTCAATTGTTTGAATGGTTTATGAAAGTAACAAGATTTAGAATTGTAACAAATCCTAACAGTTCGACTGTGCACCCGATTCAGATGTAGCCATTGACCGTCCGATTCGTCTAGTGATTTTTGTAATAGTTGTCCATGTTTTAGTCATGAATTTATACTTTGAATCATCTTATTTGTCCAAGTTTTTACTTAAGTATTTTCGTATTTAATAAATTAAATTTAGCTCATGAAAATTAATTATTCAAGTGTATTATGATGAGTTGCTTAGCATTTTGCTAATGCAAACCCTATAGAGTTTTACAGGCTTTTGCTTTTGAGTAGGTAAAAGATGAAACAGGAAAACTTCAAGAATGCTTTAGATTGCACTGAACATAATAAATCCAAAGACAATGTTATTAATTACTGAATGTGTTTTTAGCATAAGAAGCTAACGCTGCACCCCCATCATTTTACAACCATGAAATATTAGGTGGTTACGTTAAACTTGGTCGAATGAGCAGACTGCACCTTTTTAGATTCATTATCAATCTCGAGTGGCAGTAGTTTTAACAAGAGATTGAAGGCATTTTTAAAGTTGGTCTTTCCTGTTCAATGTGACTTTTGTAGGTAATTATTGACTATGTTGAGATTGAATGATTTGCTACAAAAAGTAACATTGTCACATTGTATGATCTTGTGTAAAATTATGAATAGAAACACTTCTTTGCCAAGCTTTGTTTTATTTTTGTCAGTATTTCAAGTTAACACTATTTTTATTCTATACTGCGGAATATATTAGCTTCATATTAGCAAGAAATATGTTATGGGAAATATACTTTCCAAAATATTTTTTCACCATATGATTGCAACGTTATAAATATTTTTACATAACTTATAAATACAAATATGTTGTACTATCAGCATGAAAAAAACACCCAATAATTGGTGGTTGGAATAAAAATAAACATCTGTGTTTCATGTTGCGTATGACTTATGATACACCATACTCATGGTCGTTGGCTCAGTAGTGGTTGTAAATGTTGGTTGCCGAAAAAGACATCTTTTCAAAGTTTCTCTAAACTTACTTCCTGATATACAATAAATAGCAAATGTGCAAGCAGTACCTAAGTACTGCATTAAATAGGCAATCGTAGCTACTAGCTCTAACCTAATTCTTCCAGAATCTGTGAAATCTGTTCCGTCAATGAGCTGTGTGACTGACACCGGAACAGTAGTGATTACAAAAATACAGTTAACAACCATTAACATCACCGTCAATGAACGTCTGCTTTTTTCAGCAAAACTGTTTCTGTTTGCTGAAGGTACTTTGTGATTTGAGACAGTCACAACTATAATTATATTACATACGATAATGATCAATGATGGTATCAAAGCAAAACTGACTAAATCAATAGCTGACCAAATTTGACCAATCGTTGCATCCGAATATGTGCAGACTTGTTCCTCTTCATCATATTTCAACACGACCACCAGGAAGCTATTCAGTGTCAGCCCTAATGCTGTTTCGATACTTATTATTAACAAACCATGTCCATGTTTGCATTGGCGGCGGTGAAAATATGGATGCCGAAGTGGCACAGCCACATGAAATAATCTATCCAATGCGATTGTTGCTTGTATCCATGCTAGCATTTGTAATGAAAAATACGTCAAGATTGTGTGCATGAAACAGATGGTTTTTGATAATGATCGTAGATCAACTTCCCAGCCGGTGTATCCCTGGATGGTCCAACGAAGTAGGCCAGTGTAGATAGCAAGTAATCCTATCACTGAGAGGGATATGATATATACTCCCGATGAGTGACATCTAAACGATTTTCTTGAAATGACTACGATAATAGATACAATGTGGCCGATGGTTCCTATTATTAAGATGATTGAACCGAAAAACTTGTATAGATCTAGTATGATACAGTCAATTTTGAAGTCATAGCTGATGTCAAGGTCTAATCCATAACTATGATTACTGCAGTGGTAGTTTGTGAAAGGGGTGGTAGTGGTGTTCATCGCTACAGCATCCACCTACAAGAAACATATGGATACATATTATTTTGATAATTTGTCCATTAGGGAGACTAGGCTATTGATTTCAGCGCTTGCAAATTTCTATGTTTGGTTTTGTCACACATAAAGCCCGATGAACTTCAGCAAATTGCGTTAGGAGTTCATAAATGACCACTGCGTTGCAATATGACAAGCATTATTTCTATTGATTTGTTGCTAATGTATTGTTGATCAATCATAAAGTACATACGAGTAGTGTTGTTTGTATATATTTTTTTCATAACAAATGCAAGCTTTGAAAACAACCTCTGCTCCATATAAAACGAATGAGTTGGTTAAAAAAAACTTGATTAAATTAAAAAGCTGCTATGAATCTATTTAATTTAATTCTCATTCATCTGAATATTCTACACTTTTTCTTGAGAATTTCTAAGGGTGAACCTGTGTTTCAGTAGTTGATTCCATTTATAAGTTTGTGTTGAAAAAAACAAAAACTTTGATTGGAGTTATCATAACAAAACTGAGTGCTTCTGACTTATTCTTACCAAGTTAGTTTTTATTTGAGTTTTAAATGCTGTTGTTTCATGTTGCCTGTTACATATTAACTGTTACTTTTATTCATTTTTGTGATCAAAAGCAACAGCATTCAGAATGTTAATAAGAGTATTTGCGACCTCCGTTCGCCAAACAAATTGCAATAAAAATAATCAGACCGGTAATAAATTTAATAAATAATAATTTTGTTTGGAACTCGTGGGTCAACAAAAATTAGCTCACTGAATGAAAAAAATAATCAATGAGTATTTACTTATATTGTTCGTAGGCCGCGAATGAAACTGAACACTAAAAGAATAATAACGAGCGAGTTCGTTTTTTTTCATTTTTAAAGACCGGTTTCATATCCTTGAAAAATAATTCAAAATCATTGCAACTGTTCAAAGTGTACTAAATTGAAGGGTAGCTTTACAAACTATTTCAGTTTATAGCAGTTCAAATTTTATTACTTTTTTGATTATTTTTAAAATTGGGATTTATCTTCTTTATGATTTGTTCGGTAAACTACAACAGTACATTGAATAATTATCATGTTCTAAATTAATGTTCCGTTGCATACGCGACATATTGAATTATGAACACCTATTATTTTTGTACTTTGTTTGACAAACAGGCCGCGAATACTCTTATTGTCAACTTCGTTTTCGTCCAAAGTTGAATAGTTTTACATATAATTTGCAAATGGCAAACTGTTACACTTCAACTTCAATACTTTTTTTACATGCGAACCATTTGGTGACAATACATATCCAGCCCAACACTATTCTTAAAATATTCATGCTTTTAACTTCTCTGCTCACTTGTTTCAAGTCAGCACAATAATTTTCACTCAATTTTCAAAGCTATTGCTTGCATCGAATATTACAAAACAAGAGTTATGTAACTCCATCAAGGAGAATACAGCAGTTGGTGTTTTTAATAACAAGCGTGTTTGTTTAGTAACTGGAATGAACGATTTTTGTTGCATATTGTATTACAGATGTGCATATGATGAAAATAACGATATTCTTTTCATTTTAGATTATTATATTTATTTATTCTATTTATCGCATTCACTTACAGTTTTGCTGCTGTGATGTTACCCACATCCAGTGCTTTGGATATTTTGTGTAGATTATATCTCACTCTTTGAACTGCTTTCTAAACAGTAAAGTTTTGTTTTTCTGAAATCAAACATTTGACATTTCATGCTTCACACGATACTTATACAAGTGGTTTGGATGAGCTGACAGCAATTACATCACAATGCGTGATGAAATTCGGCATGTTTTATGACAATTTAATGTTATATCAGGATATTTCATTTAATGGTGGATCGGAGTGTGTCTGTAGCACTGAGCCTAACTCAAAGTGCCACTGCATTGGTAAGTTTACCAGGGTTCACTCTAGAAATTGTCGATAATAGATGCACTTAGTAAAGTCTATAGACAATAAGCACAAGTTACGTCTACCAATTATAAGAAAGTTGTCTCGACCTGTTTAGCGATATTGAAGTGTTTCTTATCCCCCTCAACAAACTTTGATCTCACTCGGGTAATTAATATGCAACATCCCACTCTCATCATTCCCTCATTCTGTCTAATTAAATTATATCTCTATGATTCTTTATTACCTCTCATTTGCATGGAATAGTGCTCCGCTTGCGTAATGATGCTAATATTTCTCTAGCGCAATCGGCAGAAATCACTTTTCATAAACAGCATTTAGCAAGGCAACAACAGCATACGTCAATGGTATGGTACGCCTCCTACCCTCCCACTCTGCGCCTGGCTATGTTGCAGGCTTTTCAGTCTAAAATCTAATTATTTGAACTGTCTGTGACAACAGCAAGTAGCTTTTTCCCATCAGATGACCAGTGGTAGCTAATTATGTTAGTCTTTCTAGAATGTCTTCAGAATATTGATTGACGTTCCAGTGACAAGTGTTAACTTTTTTGTCATTATTGTCATATGAGGTTGGAGTAGTCAAACAATGCTGAAAGTTTTCTAATCACCATTTATACAAACATATTTCTTTCCTTTTTTGACTTTTGAGTGTTATTCTCTTCAAGTTCTATTCTAGAGGCTCATTAAATAAATGAAAAATGTTTCCTAGCCGATTGAATTATCTATGAAATTTCCTCCCTGCAAAACATACCACCCATCTTCATAATATTTTTTTATTAGGTTTGGTTTATCAAAAAGCATAAACATGATAAGAAGTTGCAGAAAATGGCAGGTATTTCCTCTTTCTGTCCATTTTAAATATCTTTTCTGTCATGAAAAATTATTTTAGAACATCAATTTGCTTGTGAATTTATATGTCTTATATGTCTTATTTTATGTATATTAAATGCTTTTTTTTTATTCATTTACTCATTTTTGTTCTGAATAGTTTTCTACTTCTTGTTGTTATCATTTCGTTTTTTATCATTTCAACTTTTGTTATGCAAAAGGGACAGATCTATTTTTATTTAATAATCATGATTTTTAGTTTAATAATAGCATTTTTGCACCTGGCTTTTATTTATCATTCATTAAAAATAGAAACCAACTTATCACAGATGAAAATACAAGAAGTCTTTTCTTTGGAATATTAATTTTTTTATTTCATTATTGGTATTCAGTTAATATAAATTAAACCACTAACGTGAGTTCAATTTTGAAAAGAGTTATGATTGTAAAATGAAGTTGCAACTTTTCTTCTTTTCCGTTGCACAATTATCTATTAACCCACATCAACAATATGCTATTAATTGTCACTTTATCGTCGGTAGACAGAATATGTATCATAAAGGTTTATTTGCCTTTAATCATACCAAGTTCTGCCTATTTTTATGACTGTGAGTTGGACTACTGGAAAAATTAGAGATATATCACAGGTACCAAATCAAAAGTTGTACTTTACAACATGGCAGTTCTCGCACAAAAAAGTGGTTCTATCTTTATAGGTGGAAAATCATGATTGGCTTGCTACATGCCAATGGGATTAAGGTTGTCATTTGTAAAGGTTTTCACTTACCTCTGTAAGTCGTTGTAAGTATTGTTTTAATTGCATTATTAATTTGATTAGTTTTCCTTGCTTAACTGATTTTCTTGCCTACTCTCGGTAGCTTGTAGGTACTGATACTTTGCTATTTTGTATATTTTAAGTGTAACTTGCAACATGTTTGTTTTTAAACAATTTGAAAAGTTTTCATTTTTTATAATATAGTTTATAGTTTGTTATATCATGCAAGTCCAATATATACAGTATCAAATGTCATAGAATGGAATTAAAATCACTTACATGAAGACACAGTATTGCTATCTGAGCTGGTGTACTTAGGCAAGTATTCCATGCACGTCTGTTATCTGATCTGATACATCACATCACTCTAGCAGGTTGTGCTACGGCTAATGTGCTAGCACTGCTAATTTAATCTTATGACATCACATAGCTCTACTAGAAGAAAATGGTCTTACAATAATGTAATAACTTAGTCTTATAATGCACATTCACTCACTTCAAGTTGACTACTTTTTACTTTATCTGTTGCTACCATATGTATGAACATTTATTCTGATTGCAGAAAATATTGTTTAGTGTTGAAGATAAAAATTGCTTGAACGCTAAATTGATACCTTGTTGATTGAAAACTAATGGGAATCTATGTTTAATTACATTTTCGCTATATTTTTGCTGATTAAAAATGTAGAATAACTCACACATTAAGAGTATTCGCTACCTGTTCATCGAACAAAATACAAAAAATAATATGTGCTCATAATTCAATACGTCGCGTATGCATCGGAACATTAGTTTAGAACAACATAAATATTCAATGAAATGTTATAGTTTACCAAACAAATCATAAAGAAGTCTACTCCCAATTTTCAAAATAATCAAGAAAATAATAAAATTTAAACTGCGATAAACTGGGATAATTTGAACAGTCATCCTTCAATTAAGTAAATTTCGAGCGCTTGCAATTATTATGAGTTTTTTTCAAGGATATAAAACCGGTCCATGAAAATGAAAAAAATCAACTCGCTCGTTATTATTTATTTAGCGTTCAGTTTCATTCGCGACCTACGAACAATTTAAGTAAATACTTTTAGAGTTTTTTTATTCAGTGAACTATTTTTTGTTCACCCACAAGTTTCGAACAAAATGATTATTTATTGATTAAATTTATTGCCGTTCTGATTGATTTTATTACAAGGTGTTTGACGAACGGAGGTTGCGAATACTTTTATTGGGTGGTTAGTTTTTGTGTTTCATATGATATATTGTCTGAATTGTTTTATGAATAGTTATTGAAACTGATATAGTCAAAAAGTACCTTGAAGTCTCCAAATTGTTTAGTTTAGACTGTCAAAGACATCTAAGGTTTAACCAAACATTAGTTCCACTTATAAGTGTTGTGGATTAGGTTTTGAACACATTTTCTAGCAGGTGTTTATGTCTGTTTGGTTGATGTAAATT
The DNA here is from genome assembly GCA_945261195.1 of Cryptosula pallasiana. Taxonomy (NCBI): domain Eukaryota; kingdom Metazoa; phylum Bryozoa; class Gymnolaemata; order Cheilostomatida; family Cryptosulidae; genus Cryptosula; species Cryptosula pallasiana. The sequence continues at coordinate 39,996,624 of OX183136.1, forward strand.
TTTTACCCACGAAGACTTGTGATTCGATCATAAATGATGTTTACCAAATGTATGAGAAAGGAAAGCGGACTTCACTATTGTTGTAAATAGCCAGTAGGAGTTTTCATTTAAAAAAAACTTCAATGTTGTTGGGTGTTGTTTTGTGCATTCCTTTGCAAAGCACTGCATAAATAACTCAAAAATAGGGGTTTTCATAACTTACCGCGCATTAATCTTAGATCACTCCCTCACAATAACAAGTACGCGCATTTGATCAAGATCATTGATGTACTACTATTTTTGCTATACCTTTTTTAATACTATAGATGAAGGTGTTTGATAGGTAATGCGTAATATGTTGAAATTTTCTATGTACATCAAAGATATCCGATGCAGGATTTCACTGTGATTGATGGGGTAGCTGGCTAAAACCTACGCTCTGCTACTTTATGTTGATACCCAACTATTGTTTATTGCGAATGACTGCTCTAATACAAACGTAACTAACTACTTGTTTGTATCTCAGAAAGTTGGACAGAGTTGCTTATGTTGCAAATTTATTGTCGAGAAGTGACAGTCTATCTAATAGTGAAATTGCTGCGGTCGCGCAATGCCGGTTAGTCAAGTTTCAGGCCGGTTGTCTATCAATTAACCTACCATTATAAATAATAAAAAATGATAATAAATACTGATTACTAGACATTGTTAATGAAAACACTCAACTACCTCTAAAATGCACAAAACTTGTTCACTTTTTAAAAACATGCTGATTTCAGTGCTTTCAAAATTCAGGCACTATTGATTCTTGAACTGATATTGGAAAATAAATTTGAACAAAAGATCTACCTGATATATCATTGTTGGCCTGGGGCTGCTGTTGCTAGTTGCCAATGGAATGGAAGTAAACCAAAAGACTTATGAAACTAGAAAATAAGCTGTGGCCAGAGATTTATGATTATTTATTTAATAAAAACAAGTTCTACATGATTGATGCCAAAATTTCCAAAACATAAAGCTAATTTTTTATTGATAAGTTCATACCAAAATGTAGATCCTACTATTTGCTATCTAGACAAAAAACTCATGGAAAGACAACTTCTGATTCCCTATACCATGCATGAGCATACTTGTGGTGTATTACTGTTGTTGAGAGATGCCAAAGTTCATAAAGTGTTATTATAGTCAAATGTGTTTTTCTTTATGAGAAACCTTATTTGGGCATTATTCCGTTCAAATTTTGTTTTCGGTTTTTTCATAAACTAATTTTTCTTCTCGCTAACCTGGTATGCCAAATTGTTTTGATGTGTACTTCAACAGAAGGTAAACAAAAGTAATAATTTTTAAATGGATGCTAATTAACAATGTGGATAATTGTTATGTTAAGCCTTTGCTCATATTGACTGTTTTGAGAGTAAGGTTGGAGGTGCTAATACAATGTACCTACTAATGAGACAATTTATGGTAATTGGGACCTGGTAGGAGTTATCTCCCATCTTTTAATGCCATTGGCTATTAATAACTTTATCACAAGCAGCAGTGATTTATTATTTGATTAATTAGTGTTTGTTATTTATCTTTTGGAGTTGATAAATTGTTTTGATTTAATTTTGAATCATCTTTCTTTACGTATAGATTTGATGCTAATAATAATTACTATGAATAACTTATTTTGCTCAAAAAGCAATAAATCATAATAATTAAAGCAATAATAATGGTTTTGAGTATAGTAATAGCAATAATAATAACCAATTGCCCTATAAGTTCAAAAATACAACAAAGTATACAATTGTCATTTATTACCCACAACTTTGGTCCACCTAGTGATGATCATCTTTATTATTATTTTAAATTTACAAAAGGTACAACAAAAGAATTATGATCATTAGGTACATATGGAATGTATAACACTGACAATTTTGTGCATATAATTTATTTATACCTTCGTACTTGCAGGGCGCATCCTCATCAATTTATGTTCGCAAAATTAAATGAGCCCATAATACGAAACTACTGCTTTGTCAGATAGTGTTTATGAGCATATTAGTTTTTTTTTTAAACTGTTCAAGTCAAAATCGTTTTTAAAAAAATTGTAAATGCTATTTGATCCCTTGAACCATCTCAACAACATTATCTTTGCCGTGAAACTACTTGAAATATCTCAAAACAAGATAATATTTCAGCGAGTCAAAATTTATAATGATGAATTATTTAGTATAGTACTTTGAGTTGAGGGAGATAACTCCTACCATGTATCCATTGATTTTCTCTGCGCTATAGCCATTTAATGTCATTTTTCTCAACATTAGTGGAAATTTCAGCTGTAAATGAGTGGGATTTGTAACCTCTGATCATATGCCTAGGTTATACATCCTTAATTTATTTTGTATATCTTTTAACTGCACCAAAGTTATACACAAATTATTTTAGCTAATTAAGAGTTACCTCCTCTCTGTGAGTCAAAAAGTATTTTACTCCCCTTGCTACCAATTATTTTGCTTTTCAAATAATTTCTGTCTACTTTCTCAAATGCATCTGATTAGTGGTCTTTGTAGTGTGAATATTGTACTCTGATAGTGAAAGAAATAGTATCACTTCCTTTTTCACAAAACACGATGGCTATTAAAGTGGAATCGTCTTCTTTTACCCTTATTTCCGTGTCAGAGATGATAACTCTTCATAGATCTAATAATACATCATTCCTTGTATTCTTACAGCACAAAGTTATGGGCTGTGCTGCAGAAATGCTCATGCATTCTTCCAAAAAGGCTCTTTCTTGGCTACACAACAGTTTCCAGGTACCCAAGATGAATTTCAAGGTGAGCTCGTAGCATGCAGTTGTGGGTTTTGGTAAATTTGTGTTTTAAAATAACCTGATTTTCAGTTAGTTTTATGTTTGTTACAAAACTTCATTTCTAGTTTTTTCGACAAAAGATCTGACAATTGAATTTTTTTAGGTGCGGCATTCACTTTCTGCCCCATAACTACCCATGTTTGGTGAATTGAGGGTAAGCTGACGCTTTTTATTGGTTCATCACTATAAGTATAACAGGATTGCCAGCCACAGTCGTTCAATATAACATTGACCACGTTTCAAGTGAAGCCGTTTGTTGGAGGCACCATGTTAACTCCATTTTTTGCAGTTGCCCACCCCTGGAAATTTTTATCATATCCCATAATTCTATATCATGTTCCTCTCAGTTTTTGAAACTTCATCCATGGCGGGTGTGAATTACTATTTATGACTATTCAAACATAGTTGCATATGTCTACAATTTCTGGTTTTTACAAAAAAAAGGACGAAGTCAACAATAATATATCTGTAATCTTTGGTAATATCGCAAAAGCCGTAAATTTACATCGTTTTTTAACCTTAATTTTTAAATCTCTTTGATGTTAGATTTTTACTGCTACCTTTATCACGAGTCAAATGCAGCCATTTGTAGAAGTAATATGTATCCGGTCCTTACGAAATCGCTAAATTTAGACACACCTGAATTGAGTATCTGGCAATCCTGTTATACTTCATCCATGATCAATTCATTCTGTCAATTCATCGCTCCTCCATCATATCAAATAGTTTGCGTTGTTGCACTTTTTATTTGTGTTCACGCTAACTGTTTTTTTTTGTCACAGTTATTGAAATATCACCTCGTCTAGAGCGTTTACACAGAATGTTACCACACAGTTTTGAGTTGTCTGGCTGGAGCTGAGTCTGGGCGAGATTGATGTAATCAAATTAATTATTATTTGTTTGCAGTGGAGAAATGTCCACTAATCCAAAGATAAGCTTTTTCTTTGACAGAGAGAAGCCCGGCTAAATCCCTCCATGTGACAGATTATGTAACTTTATGGTAAGTGTGTATGGCTGATCGTGTCTGGTATAATTGGCACCTTTTCAAACCAGCGTAAAGTGTGAGATTGCTTACCAGGATTTGATATTTGGTTAGTCATTATTCCAAGTAGTTGCGACAGCATCGCTAAATAAAAATTCAAATTTAATCTTAAATGAAAAATTGAAAATGACCTGTGAAGGTCACCGTTATTGTTTTGTCAGCTCTATTTTCTTCAATGAGATTATTCTTTAAAATATTTGCTTGAACAAACACTAATAATTTTTTTTATTTATTAAGTTGGAGTAATAAAAGTCCTAATTTTTACTGATCAGCTTTTTAGTTTTTCTGATGTTTGAAATGCTAATTATTCTTACCAGGTGAAAGGCACATCAAAGTAATTTTAGTTGTATTATTCAAAAATACGAAAGCATTTTTTCTGTGTGTAACTTCACTTCATATTCTGTAGAGGGTGGTCTAAGAGAAAGTAGCCATCTATATGGAACCTTTTGATGTACACTGAGCTACATGTGCAGAGTGTGAAGGTGAGAAACTGTAGAAGTGCGACTCAGTGTCTGTTGACTTTACTAAATGTTTACTTTATGCAAACGAGTAGTTACTCTTTCAAGAAAATGAGTGATTGGCTCATCTATAATGGTGAATAACTGAAGGTAAGACAGTTACTAATTATGGCTAAGTAAATGGTAGTTAGCAGCTTTACTCATTGAGGAGAAAAATGAAAATAGAGGGATAAAGTGTTTTGTTGATCCTTATTTTTTTCATTACTTGTGGCAAGTGTGATGAATACTTTTGATGTGAACAAATAGTTATCAATTATTTATTTCTATACCAAATGTTCTTTAAAACTTTCTGATGAAAAATACAATACTGGTTTTACAGACAGATTAATTAGCAATTTTTTAAATACCGATTTGAAAAACCGGATTCGCAATACTAAAAATTGAAACAACCGTGTCTGAATGAGCAGAGACGACTATGTTATCATTGATAGGTTATCCTCTCATGTGAACTTGTACTAATTAACTTATATTCAATGCCTTCTCATTCCATTCACTAACACAGTTTCATTTACAAACGCTTCAGTAAAACCCTCACTTCAGTCTCTTTTGCTGTCAGGTGTGAAGAGCGTACAGAAATTGAAATGATTGTTTTATTCAAGTAGATGGTGTAAACAATTAACTACCTGTTGTCGTTTAGCCGTCACCATAGTGACAAAAGTGGCCACCTCTAACCTTCGCATTAATGAAAATAATGGCCGACTCTAATCCACCGATTGTCAAACATTACGTAAGACAAGAAACCATCTCCATCTCCCGTCTTGTGTGAATGTCTTACAAATGGCTTTTTGATTAGTAGAAATCGTCTCCCCGCATCTGGCGTTGAGCATTAATTGCTTTCCAGCACAAAGACATCTACATGGTAATACATTGGGTCCAGGTGCCCCCACTGCTCTTAGTAACACTCTTACATAACGCCTCTATTTCTTTCGTCATTAAATATTATTTATATTGTGTTTTTTAGCATAAGTTTGCTGGTGTTCTGGAGTGATTGCAGCGGAACGGGCTGTACTCCAGCCTCTAAGGAAGGGGTTTATAATAGAAATTGTGGATTTTGCCGGTAATTCAATTATTTCCACTGCGATACTTTGATGGATGGCTGATCAACTTTGTAGAGAGTCCACTGGCTGTTTCATTCAAAATAGGATGACTGTTTATGTCCAAAGGATTAGATTTGCTTACGTTAACCTCTTTTTCCCAATAGCCTCTATCTTTATATGATATCATGTATGTATATCATAGAGTGTTTCAGGTGTCAGCTGAAAGTATGTAAATACATGTGTTACGATTGTCTCTGTCAAAATGTGCTAAAACTTATTTCCAGTCCAATTTGCTTATATTGAGTATAATAAACATTTCAGTTAAAATAATTTAATAAATTGTTTCTCGAAGTCCTTGAAACATTTTTACAGTTTGTATAATTAAATAAAACAATCTTGACACGTCATTAATTTTTTTTTCATATATTTCTTTCGCTATTTATTTATTTTTTATAGGGAAAGTGTGATGACTGATTCCTTGTCACAGAACTGGAGAAATGATTTCTGACATGCAGGTTAGCATTCACTGATAACTAATGGTTAGTCATCAGCAGCGGCTGACACTTGCTTTGAGTGTCACAAAGTGAGCGCAGTTTTGTCTGTTATGTAATCCAAAGTTATTGCTTGTTGTCTCATCCAGAACTCTTATCAGTTCTGAGTGAATGTCGGCGGAGGGCTGAGCTGTTTACAGGAACTTTGCTGCTGCTAGACTGCTGATAAAAGACCAATGTTAGATTGTGTCATCCGTAATTGTGGTGGTTCATTATGTGTCATAAACATGTGAAAGTCTCTCCCAAACATCACAGACATGTAAAAGTATTTTGTGCAAACAACCATTGACATTTCAAAATCGCTTGCATTGCGCTTTCACTAATTTCTTTGCTATTTCTTTAACTTTTTCGATGTGTTTCTCAAAAATAAAAACTGCAAATCAAATGGATTCATCTGCTTAATTTATCTCGTACTGGTATTTAAAGTTATTTATTATTGTATTTGAGTTATTATTAATTCATTTTTATTTGAAAATTTTTTTACAAAAATTAGGTTTACTCAATATTCTCAAAAAGATTATTTGTATATTTAGTGATTTCAGGTGTTTGTATATTTATGTTGTCTAAATTGAGAAAACCACACATATTCAGAGATTGTATAAAAAACCAAAATATATCAGCAGTTTTACTGTATAGTACCAACTAAATACCACTGTATAGTCCCAATCATGTGCTGCAATATCAAGTATGTATTGGTGTATAACACCAATTGTTTACTCTATTGTCTCAACTAAATACCACTGTATTGTACCAATTGTTTACTATACTGTCTTGACTACATACTACATACTACTATATGGTGTGCTGTACATTACAAGTTACCTCAACTATATCCTTAGAGAAATCTGTTGTAGATAAGACACAAAAAGGTTTCGGAATGAAAATGAAGCGAACCAATCATATGGCCTAAAATGTTGTAAGTTCACTTTGAATATTCTCCAGAATACCAAGCGGGCAAATCGATTTTATTTTCTATAAAACCGTCTGTATCGCTTATAGTTACTGACTACTGACTTACACTCGTTTGTAGTGGATGTACTGTTTTGTGTTATCACTCACACACTTATAGGCATGTTCTATCTTACTGTGGTGTCATTCTATAAAAACTACTTTATGCTAATAAGTTGTATCTCCAAACATGAGTTTCTTTGTTGTAGAGTTTACTAGCTACTTGCTATGCTGTGCAAGTTAGCGGAGAACTCCTGGAATATGTTTGATATACTCTGAATGTAAGTAAACTTTTGAATATTTCTACCAGAGTATTTGTATTGGCAAATAACTCGATACTAGTGTTAGATATAAAGTTGACAGTAGCTCAATTGAAGGGAACTTGATTATAACAATTTCATTCACACCGAATTTTTGTGTAATACAAATCAGTTTTTAAAGTCTTTAGGGAACGAATGCCAGTTCTTCATCTCATTCACAGTCAATTTTTGTAAAACAAACACAACATCATACACTGTTTCACTCCACAGTATATATATGTATTGTATATATTTTCTTACTTTTACTATACTCACATTTTTTATGTGTTCTAACTGTTATTTGAATTTTTAAATTACGTGTTTACTTTGATTTTAAATTTTTTTTCAGTTTAAAACAAAAATTATTTGTGAAATTATGAAAGATCTCCGACCATGCAGGCAACATCTCATAAATACCATTTACAAGATGGAGATAAGGACTGGCCCCATTTGTTTAGAAAGGTATGTGTTGTCTACCTACTACACATATTTTTTCATTTTTAAAGTGTTGCCTCTCACACAATTTTGTTCAACTTCATTCAAATTTAAAGATAAATCCATGCATTCAATAGCTCGATTCTCTCACCTAACCTAACCATAAATCTTGGTTGTTTTATGAACAGATAAATTTTCATTGCTTATAGCTATTGGTGACTTTACAAGAATTGATATTATTCATGCAATTACATTTATTTCTTGTTGTACGCTATATTTTTCTGTATTTGATAAATGTGCGAAGAGTTTATAAAAAAGTTGTTTCCAATGTACTCTAACAATATGTTTTGAGTGATACAAAATTTTTTCATTCACCGTACAATTACTAGTAGTAATAGTAACAAGTTCTTCAGGCTTTCCATATAATAAGATTGTTACGCCATTTCATTGGTCCAGTCATTTGTCACGTTCAGTTCATGATTATCTTATTTTCTCCACGTAATTCACACTTGCTCGTGAAGTCTAAGTAATCAAGTGCATTGTTGAGCTTGTACAGTAGATTTGTTTGTTTACTTATCAGCACATAGATTAAAGAGAGAACTGTAAGCTGTTGATAGTCTCTGCCTTTCTACCGCCTCTTGAAGTCGTGTGCCTCTCTATCGAGTCCTTCTCAAAGGTCAGTGCATATAATCTTCAAAGTTTTCATTTAATTTTGCAAATGTTTGGTTATTAACTTTTTACTGTATATAAAATACAATTAACGTGACATTGTTAAATTTTGATATTATATCTAGCGTTTTTTTGTTTTGCTTATTAATTGGTGTATCAAATATTGTTTTCAAATTATTTTCACACTAGATGTTCTTTGATTACTTTCCTTTACTCATTTGGTAACTGTCATTTGTATTTCTTTGAACTCAACGTTTATAAAAAGTTATTTAACGCTATATCATTGCATCTATGTGGCTTCAGCTTAACTAATATGTAAAATCATATTCATCGTATTATTCTACACGGTATTTGGTCTCATAAAAGTTCTGATAACATTTAGATATAGCATATGCGTTTATTATTTGATAAATTTTGTATTATCTTTCCATAAACTATTTACAATCAACATATATATATATATTATTTTATGGTAATGACTTGTGATTTCTTTTAATTTAATTCGGAACTTTTGCATAATTTTTTCATCGTTACTTTTCGTTACTAAACCTATGTGTTTGTTTCATTTTATCACTAATTATTTCTCTGCTTTGGTTGATCTGGTGCTTTTTTTAATGTTTTACCGATTCACTGAAGTTGACATTTCGCTTACTTTCTTCTGTCTTTACGTTTGTAGTATTGAGTGCTGCTGTTACTGTTTCGTACCTTTGACAGCTAAAGAACACAGTCTATTATTTTTATCAAGAGTGGGAAACTCAGTCTATAAGGTAAGCAAGCATTCTTCAGAGTTATCACCTAATACTACATGTATATATTGTAGGTTGTACTTTTAAAATAAAGTTACAGTGTTCAAATAGTTATAAAATGAGGCTTGATGTGGCGCAGAGCTAAACAGTATTGGTCCCTGATGCTTTGGGGAGATATACTAGGTTAAAAACGTTATCGTTAATGTCACCATATTCTATCTGCTCTCTCACCTCTTTCCTCCATTTCCATGCCAATAGTTCCTCTCTCTTTTCTGTCATAATCTACTTACTTACTACATTTGCAAAGTCGCTCACTTTCTTGTTCAGTTTGCACTAGTACGCTTGACACCATAGAAATATGTTACAGCTGCAGTTTGGTACTGGTTGGCAGCTAAGTACCTGTTAGACGACTGTTTTATAGCGCGTCAGTTCCATATTCATATTAAGACACCTTCAGCCACGTTCTCGTTTTGAGACTATACTGAACCGGTATTGATGCGAACCTATTTGTAGAGCTGGTATTTTTGCTGCGAACTTAGGTGTTCACATTTGTATGGAGTGTGCACTCGTGCTATGATATAAACCAGTGTATCCAGGGCCTCTGTCACAGAGAACTGGTTGGCCAGTGCTAGTGATACATATATATACAAATATCACGATGGGTTAGAAGCTATATGTAGTGCAGTGTGTTTTTGCGCACGCTGTATGTACACAAAAAGCTTACAATACATTGAATTAAACAATCAAACTGCAATTGGAGATCAATAATTACCATCGAAATCTTTGGCTCTGCATATTTTTTTACCACCTACAGAAATAAGATTGCCTAATAGAGAAAATAACGAATTGTGGTTTGACAATGGATGAATATAGTGACTTATACAAAGTTCAGGCATTGAAAATCATTTTAAAACCAAAATAATTTAAAAAACGTGTATGTGAACGTTAAGGTGCAGTCAAAAGTTGAAAAAACTTGTTTCAGGAAACGAATGGTGTAAGGTTACAAGATGGGTGACTACAGGAATTCAGCAAAAACGCTGATATACAGTTTCCTTCACTTTAGCGCAAAAACAACAGTTACTCTTTCCTCCAGCACACCTTATCGCACTGTTGAAGAGCTCCATATGCATGTGAGGTGCAACAAAATCCAAAATTACAGAGATCTCCGCATAAAAAACTGCAAAATAAACCAACCAAGCCAATGAAACTGGTAACTTTCGATGTAAACTGTGATTGATATAGCAATAAAATGTGCAGTTGAGGCACAATTTATACAAAAGCAAGCAATACTAAAATGCTAGTATACTGCAAAATAGTTTCATAGTAAATTATATTAAGCAATAATCATATATCAACTGATATAAGCATTGCAACCAATTTATAAACGCATAACATGTAACATATGAATATATAACAAAGAGTGTTTAGTTTGAATCGTTGAGTTGAATAGTCGATATTTTATGAGATGCAGTTAAGAGCATAACTTGTTTCTGATCTAGAAGTTGTCAGTAGTTCTCAGCCAACCTCCAATGAAACTCCTTCATGTATAGTTCCTGTAAATGCCGTCCGAGTTCAATATTTTCCTCAGACGAACATCAAATTTAAATAACAGTGCTGCATGGAGTAATCTTGTTTCAAAAAATGGTGGAATCATTTTTTTCTATAAAAACACTTTTTGGTCTTTTTAAATTATTTTGCGTCAACCCTTCCCATGATGGACAATCATGGCTCTTCTAGGTATATACATACTACTGTTTCACATGTCTTGCCTCTCTAACTACCTGTCATACCAGGTGCGCTAAAGCCTAAGACACAAATGCAGGTAGTATATTGTATTGGACTGATAAAGTAGGTAACTTGCGCGCAGGTGAGGTTGTTGCTGGGTACTGAGGTTTATCAGGAATAATAAGAAATTCTTGTAACCTTATCTTCACTTTCACCTATCTCACCGCCATATCTATGCCTAATATTTATTTACGACGTGATGCAATAAGGAAATGCATTTTTGTATAAAGTTTTAGTAACTTCAGTACAACTTTTGTATAACTGAATACTGTTAAGCCTTTCAAAATGGTTGGTGCATTTTTAAAATGTTAGAAATGATTCTATTTCATTTCTTCATATCCAAATATTCAAATTTAGCATCCAATGAAGTTAGCTTGAGTAGAAAAGTTTCGCATTGTTATCCGTATTTTGGGTATATTTGGGAGTTGTCTCATTTGGTACAGGGTCAATAGCAGAAACTGATGTTTTTGTACATGTATTAATTTGATTGAATTCTTTGTATTTTATCATTAGAAGTCTTTTGGATTCTGTCCGCTATCAGACCCTTCAATGAACCTACGCTTAGCCCATTTTACCTGGTCAACTTTTTTTTGTTAATTTGTTGAAAGATTTAAAACAATAACTACATAAATTGTTAAATGGTACCGCATATTTTACTTTTCCTTTATTTAGTTGGGAAGCGGAAGATGTCAAAAACAAGAATTCATGTAGATAGGTGTAGCCATAATCTAATGTGGGAAGAACGGTTAAACAAGATAGTTTTGACATTTTGTTGCTCAAACCTACCGTATGAACATTCAAAATTTAAACGGAAATCACAGCCGCTGTTGATTGACTGGTTGATTGGTGTCAGTTCAAACCTTTGTCATAAATGGTGGGCACCACCACCGTTGACGTAATCATTGAGGCTTTTTGTTTCTTCAAAACTAATTAAGTAGAAAATAGCTTTCTTGATTGTGGACATTTTCTTGACATTTCTAGTGAAATAATTAGCTCCTTTGTTGTGTTTGCTGTCTGTGAGTGGGCTTTCAGATACGATTGTATTACCACCAAATATAACTGCTGCCAACTCTACTGGAAGAAATCTGCTTGATCATTTTATATACAGCAAAAAGTCTTTGCGTTAAACTTGGCAAGAGGTTTGAAAATATGACTAGTGCTTGTTTTCTAAGTTTTTATTAGCTGATTTTGTAATATCCATGAAGAACTAGGAATGTCCCCATCATATATTCTGTTTTTAATTTTAATCTTTGTACTGAATGCCATGCGAATGAGTTTAGTGATTTTTCTCCTGTAAATTTATCATTTTGTATAGTAGTAAATATTTTTTTCCAGTAGTTAGTTACTAGCTGAGCCAGAAATACAATCAGTGATTATGTAATGTACTATTACAGAATTGGAGAGTCTTTTTTTGTTTTGATTAACATTTCATCGCATTTCCTCCAGGCGAATTGAGGCAAAGTACAGCGGCAGCCATATTCTATTACATGTACTTCAGGAGGGGTGGGCTTCTTATATTGGGAGCTGATGCTCTGGAAAGTTCTTATTTGCAAAGCTTTTTTACTACTTCAATCTTTTCTTCACTCACAATGAAGAAAACATGAAACTTCCAGTTTTGAAACCTTGCCAGAACACTAACATATATTTATTATTTTTTTTCCCTAGAAAGCGAATCATATTGTGAAAATATATTTAGGAATCTACCAATTTTTATCAGCGCACTGGTTTGTTGTGAAAGTGTGATGACACCATGTTTACCGAAACTTTCTATGGGAATGAAAAGTACATTTTATAAAGTTGGTGGTGTTTTGCATAGTTTTGTCTTTTCCTGTAAGATAAGCACTTCTCACAAAGCCTCTACCATAACAACAATGGAACAGACATCCGCGCCAAACTATCATCAGCAACACTGTGAAGGCAACAATATTGACTAATTTAGTATATAAAACACCAACTTGGGCATCATGTCAAAATTCTAGAAAATTTGCATTCAGAATAAACTTGTAATTACTGTCAAAGTCTAACAAAAATTGTATGAAATGGTGAACCTGCCCACTAAACTGTCATGTCTCTGAAAAATGATATAATAATAAATTACTTTAATTGGTCTGTTACATTGCTGCTAGTAAACTTACTAAAATCAATAGCTTAGCTCAAAACACAACAAAAAGTTTTAACCTAGATCACTTCTTTTTCTTCGCCTTATTCTCGCCTTTTTCCTACCAGTTCGCTTTTCTCCATTGTTAATTGTGTGAAAGTTTTTTTGTTAATGCGTTCCTACAATGCCGAAGCCTTCATTTTTCTGAAGTTGTTCAACTTTTTCTCTGTAAATAAATGTGCATACTTGTCAAAGAGGTTATCCTAGAAATGACTACCTTGTAGATCATCAGCTTCTATGATGTCGTGTTTTGTCAAGTCAGTATTACTGCTGAAAGTTGTATTATTATTATTATTCTCATACGCAAGTAGAACACAAAAATGCTCTCATATATTTGATCTTTGCCCCCTTCAATGAAAGGGTTGTTATGTAATATTAGGGTGTTGTCTGCTCCTGCTGTGCCAACATCCTGTTTGTATAGAGAAAGGTTCAACCGTTCAACCAGATTCCTAGAATTCACGAACCACATACTTGTCGCTGTACTCCCATCTCGTGGTCACTGCATGTCATCATCATAAAAAACTGGTTTCACTCTCCGCTGTGTGGTTTCCATCATGTCTAATGTTTTCTTGCGCGGTGTAAGCTAGCCTTGTATTTGGTCTAAATTACTTTTGGCATACATTCTACCTGTGCTTGTGTGTCCCTCCTCTTTCACCTGCCATTATGGGTTACTCGGTTTTCACCTGCCATTTTGCTTTATGAACTTTCCTTTTACCTGCATTTTGGGGTCTACCGTTTCTTTTCTTTTTTAAATTCATCTCAAAGGATGCTAACACATAGTTTTAACCATTGAACTGAGATAATTTGACATATAGAATTTATTTGGTGTCACAGTTTAGTGTGGCGTGTCTACAATCCTTCTTTAGAACATACTGGGTTTGTCATATAACTAACCATCTAATCAAAAGTTACTACACAAATGTGAAATATACTATTTATAATGATCTGATAGCATTGCATTCGTGAGAAACTTCAAGTTTTGTTTTCAACCACTAAAATGCCATAAAATAATATTGAACCGTACTTCACATGTATAAGTGCGTCATAAATAGATATGTAAGGAAATATAAACCTAAGGCTATGTTGTTATTAGAGGAGTTGATCAGATATCCCTTAGTTGTTATCCTAATCGCAGGCTATTTCGTTTAGAATACGGAGATGATTACTTACCATTTGCTCTTCATCTACTATCTTTACTCTTTTGAAATAGTCAACAAGAGTTCTCCACTGGCCGTAAAACTCCCTGATATTTTCATTTACAACACAGCAAGTGTCCTTCACAAAATAGCGATATTAGTTTTTATATATGAGCAACGCTAACTCGTCGAGAGCTTCAAGTGGGGACGAGTTTCAACTGTTTGTACTTGACCACTTTCAACATGGCAGATAACTTCTCTGTCATATGTTTTATTAGTCACGTTGGCTCGTCATTTAATGATAAGTTTATCTATTTCAGTATATTTTTCATTCCTTTGCAACTGACTTGCTCAACTCGTTATCAATAGAATTGTTTCTGTAGTTTGTTTTATTTTATTTAGTTATTTACTTATGTTGACTTTCATGTAGTTAATTATTTGATCATCTGAAAATTATTTTTATCGCATTTTTTTGATCGAACCTCGTCAAGAATATTTATGGTTTTTGTGTGCTAAAATACAGTGGCTGCCATTGGCTTGCCATCATGAAACAGGTCAACGTTTATTATGTCATCTCATTCTTCTCATCCCACTCTCATCCCAGTGCTTTACTTCTTAGCTTTTCTACTCTTATCACATGTTTTTAAAATTCTCTGCAAGTTTTTATTTCTCTTGGCTTTAACTACAACACGGATGTTTCTTTTAATTTTTTTTCTCACTTGACACCTTGAAAAATGTAAGACTATTTATTTAGTCTATTACTTGATCTAAAATTCACTCGCATGCCTGATTATAAAACGATGTCAGTGGTAGAATTATCCCTCGCTACTGAAATCACTGGCCACTGATTGGTCCCACCAACTTCTCAACTGTAATAAATAATACTACTTTCTACAAACAATAAACCCGCCGCAGATCCATAAAATATGCACTAAAAGTAGGCTGTCAGCTAATGCTGCTGAGAATCTTTGGTGTACAAATGGAAAACGCGACCACATATACTGCTGGAGTACATGTTAGTACCTCGTTTGCTTGCGCAACGTTTCTTTCAAAACTCTAGGCTGTTTTCATGTCCTTTTGGCTATACACATAATTTGATCGTGTAGTAAAATTGATATATGCAGCTGTTATGCTTTTGTGGGAGTTGACGGAGATTTCGGTAAATGAAATATTTCATCTTGACACGCATCACGAATCTACGTAAGGGCGTGTTGTGAAAAACAGAAATTTAACCTTATGAAGAAGTTCATGTACTTTATTGGGCCGACTGCTTGCACCATGTTTCATCACTGCTCTGTCGCTCACATATTTCTACACTCCATTCTGCCCTTCATCAGACTACGGCTTGTTTTGACAGCATTGTTTTCAAGATCTTTTGACCTAGATGGAAACATTTGCACTTTTGATGATTGAAAAAGGCGGTGGAAGTTATTGTTATCTGCTTTTCGTCTTGTTCATCAAAGTAGTTTGACTTGTAGCCTCAAATCTCTGCGCTTGATATCAGTCCGTAGTTTTTGTGCGATTCTTTTAGATTTGTTCACGCTGTTCAGAGCCCCTGGTGCTGGAGGCTTTGTATGGTCACATGACAAGAACTACCGACTCTCTGAGGTTTCTAAGGTCACGTGACCTTTACACTTTTCACATGTCCAGATGGCATACTTTTCAAAATCGTTGTCTGTATCTCTACTGAAATCCATAATTCCGCAAAACTCTCATATTGGCGCGCTTATATTGATATTTGCAATAGCGAAGTATGAATAACAAAAAGTTGGCCTGTCAGGGAGTCGCTTTTATTCTTTGATCACTGACTCTAAATAATCACATAATAGGCAGTGAAATGTGGATTGTACACCAAGAGAGGACAACTCCATATATATAGAGTTGTGCGCTTCCATTAGGGTAACCATCCTTGAAATGGCTACAGATTGACGCAGCAGCGAGATTGTTATTGTTTTCTGGAGCTGGCTACTTTGTCCCTAGGCCTGTGTTGTTATTGGCTGATAGTTTGGATATTTTTGTGTTGTAGTTTGTACAAAACCATCGTAGGTTCACCTAACTATTAGGGTAAATAAACAGGCTCTCTTAACAACATCGGTGACCATTAAACCCTGTCAACTTTCTCACTGGGTGGTCAGCGCTGTCAATTCTAGTTAGGTCAGTAATTAAGCTTCTGGTGTACCTTGGTTTCCTTCCAAAGTTTTGGTCGCATCTAGGGAAGCACTTGTGCCATGAAAACAAAATTGTAGTTCTGAATGTTTATTGCTAATATGTTATACATTGATTGAATGTCTTGACTTCTCTTATTTTATTCTAACTCTTGGAACACTTCAGGTCATGGCGGCTGGAGTACATGCTGTGTGTTTCAGGTACTACACCTGCTAGAGCACCTGTAACACATGTCAGATGTAATAGTAGCTATCTTGTACATCTAATGTGAATTAGATAAGATACTAGTGAGAGTACCTGCAGTTTGTGTCAACATTTATACTACCTGTATAACCTAGCTAACTAAAGTACACACAATATTGTTGACACCTGTTGACAGGTCTGTAACTAATATCATTTTTTGTTGGCTGCGGGCAGGCCAAACTCGACTTGATTATATTACGTAACAGATATAATTGAGTTCTATTTGCTAGCTATGGCAAATGGCGACCTCAGGGTCAGATTGCTGCCTGGACTTATTAGAGATAGTGAACACGCTGTCAGTGTAGCAAACAAACCACAGTGGAGAAGTGCAGGTATTGGCAGTAGGCTGAGAGAGTTGCGCGTTGTAGGCAGATCTGGTGAATCAACTACAAACTACAGCGATAGTCACTGTCTGCAAGTTACTGGTGAATGTCAGAGAAGTTGGATTTACGCTGTCAGCGATAAAGGTAGGCAAATGATTTTTGTTCAACGCCTGCAGCATTGGCAACTCCAATTATGGAGTTACGTTCAAAACTAAATTGACTTGTTTGAACTCCACTAACACTAATAATAAAAGTGATGCATAGATTGCCAAAGGCTTTCATCTCTTTATCTAAGCAGCTGGTCAAGTTGTATGTTTTTATTTTTTATATTTATTTTTTATAATACTGGCGTTTGCAGTTTCAGCTCTAATTTTTATTCTCTTCAGATTAGAATTCAATTTTTCAAACTTTATTACAAAGTTTTATTTTTTATTATTTATTGTTACTGAAGTTGTCATTGATTCTTATTTTAACAAAGAAAAAATTCCCAGCGTGCGAAAAATGTTAATAGCTTCAGGAAAACAATTATTTTACCTTCCTTAAACAATTACTGCCATGCCTTCTCACAGTATTAATGTTAAATTTATTATTTATCTTCGAGCTAGCAGTTCAAAAATTTTAATGATAAACTATAACCCAGTGGTTTGCTGTTTCAACAACACATACAATCAAAGCAAAAGAATATTAAATATTATAGTCAAATATTAACGTCGTTTTTATGCTTCGATCGATTCCTTTTTGATGGAATTATAGTTGTTTTAACAATTTTCTGGTATCTGCGCACTTGGAGTTGTCTGCACATTCACCTCTAAGTAACGTAGTTAACTATCTGCCACCTCATTGCTGGAACCAAAGTTACTTCCCTCAGACATTTTTGAAATCAGTTTCCTGTCTTGAAGCTTTTTGGGTTTATTGAAAACTGCTAGCGGCTTTTCTGACAACCATATGCTTGCTGCAGCTGCCTTCATCAAATTAAAGTTGTTCTAGCTGTTATCTACTATGGGAAAGGTTTTGAAGCTCAAAGCATTGGTCATTGGTTTCTGTTGTAGAAGTGGAATACTGCGAGGGGATGATGATGCCTATGGTTAGCTTACCGAAGAACTTGGACCTAAGGCCAGCTCCTAGTTCTCGCGCTCAGGTGTGTTTTATATCACCAGGAATTTAAATAGAAGAAAAGTGAATAAATAGTTTTTTGACAGAGCATTGAAGCTTTAATTAGCATAAGCAATGTCATGTCATGACTGCCAGCAATTGAATTAATTGTAATCTACACCATAGCACTTGGCCTGAGGCTTTTCTTAGGATAATCATAGATAATCAGCAGGAAAAATGTAAACTTCCTCATACGAAACCGAAATTAGCAAAAAAATATGGATTTATCCTTCCTTTCAATTTTCATAACTTTTTCACTGACTTTTTATGGTTGCTTTATGTTTGATCGGCCCTGTGTGTGATATTTTTTATGTGTGTGAGTTTATCATCTTATGGCTAAATTACATTATAATTATTAATTATTATAAATAATTAATTAAAATGCCTCTAATTACTTTAACAAATTATGTTAAATATGTATTGAGATTAAATACAAAAGATTGTTTTTTATTATTTTTTGCAAATTTCATTGCTTCAGTGATTATATTTTTTGCAAAGTTTTTGCAAGCTGACAGCTAGCTCGTATATCTTGGCAACTGAGCTAAGTGAACCTGAATTTAGTTTTTAACCCCAAACAAATTTGTTATCCAGGCTCAGTATCGGCATATAGATCAAGCGTCATCACAGCAAAAAATCACACAACACGCTGCCAAAACAAAAGTGTTGACCCATTAATGCTCTCTCGCAGTTTGGTTTAAAATTTTTTAGCTGTAGTGATTGTGGACTGGTCACTAGTATTTCATTTATTTATAGTTATAGCCACTACATGATGAACAATTTTACTTCCGGGTGCAAACTTTTGTCATTATATTTTTGAAATGTTAATTAAAACATGAGTGGTGATAGCCCGAACTTTAATTTGATTTGTTCAACTTGCAGTGTTGTTCTCGTTTAACTGACAGTCTGCCATCTTTTTAATGAGTGACATTAATTTATTCTGGTTCCCCTTTCTTCCCTTTTTATTGCCCAAGTCAGCCCCTCAATTATTTTTGTCTTTCCTTATTTATTTATAATTTAATGGTAAAAAATTTCATCTAGTCTAGTATACTAAAAATAATCTCGTTGGACGTTGGTTTATTTCGCGATAGGGTTTACTTGTTTTCAAATTTTTGCTAGTATATGTAACATTAGAAGTAATAAACTTATTGACTCTAAAATTAATCATATGTTTTGATAATATCCTTATGTTTATTTTGACAGCAGTTTGATGGGGAACATGACAACCACTAAAATTATTTGTTATTATTTGTTAATGTCCTCTTTAGATAGCTTTTGTACTTTCTAGCATATTTATTTGTATTAGTTAGGCACTTTGAGACTAACAACTTGTCAATTATGTTATGTGGGAATTTTAAGACCAAAGTTTCTCTTTGTTATTGTGAAATTGAGAATTCACCAATTATTAAATTTAGGGTGCTTTCGGATACCCTACGTAGGGCTTAACGATTGGATTAAACGAGACCATTCGGAAACCCCGTCGTTGAGGGCAGAAAAAACATGGCGGCAATAGGCAATTTGGGCTCAACGGTGGAAGTGACAAGCGAGGTAGGTTGCGTCGTTGACTGACCTTGACTCCACCTAACAAACAGTTTTAACGAGTCAACTTTTATCAATCACTGTTCCTCCCCGTTTCAAGTCGTGGCAATGCATTATAATGTATATAGAAAATACATCAGACGATAAAATCATCGTAATTCTTTTTTGTTTGTAAAGAAACTAAAGTGGGCTCGCTCCAGCTATACAGTTTTCATAGACGTTGATGAAAATAAGTATGTCTATGGTTTATGCTCAAACAACTTCCGTTAAACGACAGTCATCGTTGAGCCCTCAACGAGTGTTCAACGACTGCCCTATGCATAGGGTATCCGAAAGCACCCTAAAACAAGGATGTAGCCAGCGCAGGAGATGTAAAAGGTCGACGGAGTGGAATATTTGTCCAAGCCTCCCGTCCCTCCCCCCCCCCACCCCTACCCTGCAATTGATTACGCAATATTGATTTTTCCATTCTTAGTTCGTCTGCTGTACTTTGAAATTAATGCGGATTTAAACAATGGCCGAATAGGTTGCCAACACCAGCTGTACGGCGAGATATTTAACTGTGTGTATTCTTTCCTCTCTCTGACAATAGAAAACAATAGCTGATTATATGTCTGTCAGCGCATTTCTTCCCTCTCCACAGCTGGCAGCGCACCTGATTGGTGCACAGGGGTGGATCACCTTATTGGTGCACAGGGGTGGATAACCTGATTGGTGCACAGGGGTGGATAACCTGATTGGTGCACAGGGGTGGATAACCTGATTGGTGCACAGGGGTGGATGACCTTATTGGTGCACAGGGGTGGATAACCTGATTGGTGCACAGGGGTGGATAACAACGCTGACCGTAGAGATGGGGAGGGGGGTGGTGGAGATGATATCATAGGTAGAAAACTATATAGAGCAAACTTATAATACGGGTAGTGACAATATAGCATAAAAATATATGACAGCAGGAAGTCTACAAGTATGGGAGAAAATCAAAAGTAAAATCTTGGACGGTACTAGAATTAGAAAGAAATTGCGAGCAGCGATGTTTACATGTCTTAGATGAGTAGAAAGAGTACTTTTCACCCCTGCTGGTGAGAGCTGATTCACCTCTTTGTACTCTTACATAATCACAAAGAATTATAGAGGAATTTTTGGCACAACATATGACACTATCAACTTAGTCATCTGTGGCAACTATCAAACTAGCATTGTTTACTGGCGCAGTGTAACAATGAAAATCTAAAAATCGCTAAATTTATCTGAGTTAGATTGAAAATGTGATCTGTCAATAATTTGTAAGCGTTGCACGTGTTTGTTAGTAGCTGGTGGCGATCACTTGTACTTTTATATGCGTTGGTTCATCCGCTGTCTAGACTTTGGTGCTGCCAGCTCCTAAATGACTTTTCAAGTTTCTCCAGTTGTGCTCCTGTCAGCGAGCTGAGATGTCTGTGCTCGATGTGTCACAAAAAGGAAATCACATAATTTGTGAAGCAGTAGCTATTGTGCAGGGCAGAAGTCCCTATCCATTGTTTGCGAAAGTCTGTCTACCAAATAACTCCGGTGTGATAAGTAAATTACTGCGTTTAATTGTCCAACAATATGGAGTTGTTTTCCCTCCATGAATTTCTCATATTATATCTAGTCTCACTAAAGCTACATTTCTAACCAGCCGTTTGATTTTGATGCAGCATTAGAGTTTTTCTTTTTTGATTAATTTTCTTCCATTTAAAAATGATTTTTCTATTGATTAGTACGATTAAGACTCGATCCGTTCAAGTGAATCAACATTTCTGCATCGGCCATCTCAGCTGTTTCCTTTAGAATATTATTTTTTTCATTATTTAATGAATTGACTCTGTGAGGTTTCTGCTTGCTGTCTGCTAGTTACACTGCTGCAGCGATGCAAAGTCCGATTGGTTTTGTTTGTCACTTCTGGCAACCATTTTGTATTACATAATACTGTGCCAGCCACTTATTTGCATGATTGGTGGGGTGGCTAATGATGCCACCCGACCTTTTTGTCGCTGAATTGACAGCTTATATGTTATATAATAGCCAGAGTATTTTGTTTTTGGTGTTATGTAACATCTAAGAGATGCTTGATTGATGCTGTAGGAAATGAAGTATTTGTCTTGCTGTTATGATCAGGTCAAAACAAATCAAATGCCAAATGATACATGCAAAAACTCGCGTTCGAATTCCCCAGTGCAACCGGTTAAGCTATGCCTTCGCATAGCCATCTGCAAGCTTTGCACTATCGTTATGTTAATACTTCTGAAGTTTAGATTGTCTTGCCTTAGTATTTATAAAAATAATTTATTTTTTGTATTGCATTTCCTGATACTTCCACTTTTCTGTAAGATATCGCTGAAAAGATTTTTTGAATCCTATTGCAGACAAAAACTACGTTGTTCAGACAAGCAATCCTAATTTTTTTCATATGTTAAAAATTTGCACAAATCAACTTGTCTGGTTTCATTATCCAACCTTGTACAAACAACTTCTGTTGGATGTTACATAACATCTACTGTACGTTACATAACGTTTGATATAGTTAAAGCTCCATTTCTATCTAATGGCATACAATATGCAGCTGTTATGCATGGAAGAGGATGTTTTTTAGTGTTTACTATTTCTGTACATTTCCTAAAAACTACAGTTGTACATAACTGTGCTGCTACCCGCTGTGTTATGTACGCTGATGACATCACAAGTGCTTGCATCTGGCAGCCTTGCTGACTCTCTGGCAGGTGAAATAGAATTATTTGCCTGTAAACTTTGAACTTACAAGTCATTACAAAAAACTTGTTGAAAGTGTAATAGAGAGGATGTTGACTGTAGCCTCCTTTATAGACAGACCTGCTGCCTCTTGTACTCTTTCTTACCTCCAGGCTTATACTCTTCCAAAATGTCTTCAGCTTTGTTCCTTTTCTCCATCAATCTTTTATTTTGCAACAAAGAAGCAACTGTTTATGTTTTGCTACTAAATACATTTTTTGCTGTTTGCATTGAACTTGTTTATTCCAAATCCTTCCAAAAGACTTAAAGTTTTACTCTATTTTCTACCAGTTAGCTCCATTTGTCTTGTTTTAATAAATTTATTATATGTATCAGATTTTACTCTCTCTTGTATTTAGTTTTAATACTTTCAGCTGTCAGTGTGGAGTCTGCATGAAATACCAGAAGCAACAAGGTTTGGTCCAGTCAAAGGAAGAGTTATCACTGACGATGAGGCATTTGATTCTCCTTGGAAGGTTGGCTTTTATTTGTTTTATAGATTTACTAGCTGACTTACCCATTGTAAACAACAATGACTAGATATAGTCAGGCATGTTGCGCTTCACTCCAGTCCCGTTACCCTTGGTCACCTCCTCCCTTGATCGCCTCCTCCCATGGTCGCCTCCTCCCACGATCGCCTCCTCCCATGGTCGCCTCCTCCCACGATCACCTCCTCCCACGATTGCCTCCTCCCATGGTCGCCTCCTCCCGTGGTCGCCTCCTCCCACGATCGCCTCCTCCCACGGTCACCTCCTCCAATGGTAATCTCTTCTAGCGCCCACTTCCTCACATTTAATAACAATTTTCTGTCATGAGTTCATACTTTGACAGTAACTATCAAGACTAATCAGTAAGAAAGTACATGACAGCAGCATTTGTGGTAATAATAAAATCAATTAACAATAATACATTAAAAATCTGACGATCTTCATCTTTTAATATTCTAAAACTATCAAAGATGGTACATTTGGTGGCAAGTTTTGCTGTGTTTATTTTAAGTGTAATC
Source organism: Cryptosula pallasiana (assembly GCA_945261195.1). NCBI lineage: Eukaryota > Metazoa > Bryozoa > Gymnolaemata > Cheilostomatida > Cryptosulidae > Cryptosula > Cryptosula pallasiana. The sequence continues at coordinate 40,019,973 of OX183136.1, forward strand.
ACTGATGTTATAAACCAAGTTACTAAAGCATACGCAATAAAAAAGCAAGCAAAAATGGCGGTTGCTGGTAATAAATAATAATAAATAAATACTATAACAGTAAAAAAAACATTGCTAATAATGAGAATACCTAAGGTAAATAATAATAATTACTGAATCTAATAATAATTCAAATTGAAATAAATGGAGAACTTATTATTATAGTAGCAATGAGGATGTTTTTCTATTCCCTGTTACTTACTTTATCTATTCCCTGTTACTTTATCTATTCCCTGTTACTTACTCTATCTATTCCCTGTTACTTACTCTATCTATTCCCTGTTACTTACTCTATCTATTCCCTGTTACTTACTCTATCTGTTCTCTGTTACTTACTCTATCTATTCCCTGTTACTTACTCTATCTATTCCCTGTTACTTAGTCTATCTATTCCCTGTTACTTACTCTATCTATTCCCTGTTACTTTATCTATTCCCTGTTACTTACTCTATCTATTCCCTGTTACTTACTCTATCTATTCCCTGTTACTTACTCTATCTATTCCCTGTTACTTACTCTATCTATTCCCTGGTACTTAGTCTATCTATTTCCTGTTACTTACTCTATCTATTCCCTGTTACTTACTCTATCTATTCCCTATGACTTACTCTATCAATTCGCTGCCAACTTTATTTGGAGTTGTGCTCTTTCTTTAATTTGTATGGGGATAGGAAATTTTAAAATATAGCTCAAAATTCTTTATATATTCATGTAGTCTGTGCCCCTTGTTGTTGACCATGATATCTAATACAAGTACATGCCACGGGACATCTACAGTCGCACCAAGGCTCAAACACTTAGAGCAATGGCAAATTACTCTGATCCATTAAAAATTTTCAAATTACTCTTCAGGTAGGGCAGTGAGAAGAAAACTCCAAAGTTTTAAATACTTTTGCCATTCTCAATTATTTAGTTGCTCATACATGTTTAAAATTATGGCTGGTTATGTACAGACATAAGAGGACATAAGTGTTCACTAAGTGGTTTTAACATTTTGTGTGAACAATACGAATAGAGTAATTACATAATTTAGATTTCATATTGTGGCTTTCGTTCTAGAATTAAATTTGTCACCACAAGATTTGATGTTGAGTCACCGATGATACATTCAGTTCACCTTTTCACTATCTAAAATTTAACACTTGCACTTGTCTCCTCTTGTACCTGTTGTAGAAATTAACTAGGAAGCTTCAGTGTTTGCCAATCAACACATTTCTGGCTTCTGATATTTAGGTGGTAGAAGATTGGCAGGTTGCACTAGAGGAAAATACCAGAATCATGCTGCAACCTAGGCTTTTATGGCTAGCGCATGAAATCTTTTACTAGATTTTTTCCACACATTTTGTAACATTTAACACAAAGTTGCTTATCTAACCCAGCAATTTAAAAACTAGAAATCCAACATGTCTGGTTGAGTCAAGTGCCTGCAGACCCTTTGGAGATGGAAATCAAACGTTTTGGCCCCTGAGTCATTGACTTCTACATCAGATAACAATGTCAATAATGATAATAGAGTAATCACACTAACCATGTCTATTCATGGATACAATATCAATAGTAAACAACAAACAATAGTCGGTCTTTGATGTTCAATTAGCGGGCAGGTTTAACTGTCTGTGCAATGCATGCTTGTCTGTTGTTTTATCTATGAATTCTTGTGACCATTTATTTAACTCTTTGATTTCTACTGCCACTCGGGAATTTGAAGATTTTGAGTATTTGAGATTATTTAATTTGAAGTTTAGAATTTTCTTAAACACTTTAGTTTTCAAGTGAGTTTTCCCCTCTCCATATCACTTTCATAGCATTTTTGTCTGCTGCTTTCATCTGTAAATTTACAGATGAAAGCAGCAGACAGAAATACTATGAAAAGTGTAAAAAATATCATTAAAAAAAATGTGGAATTTGCAAATGATAAATAACTACCAGTAATTTTTTTTTCCATTAATAAATATGTAGTTAAATTACCTTCATAGTGCATGTATTTCTATGGTATTTTTGTATACAGGATTTTTAGCTGAGTTTTTGTATGGAAAAATTTTTTTTTTGTTATTTCCGTTACATCTTTCTAAATTATCATGAATATTTGTCAATAGTGTACTGATATATTTCACAAGTCAAGTTTTCCTTATTAGTTAGAGATGCGCCACCCAAGAAGGTTTTCAAATAGTGGGGAAAACTCAATTAATTACTGGGGTTTGGGATTTCGTCCATTGATTTATATAAGCGTGCAGTCGTAATTTTTCGTGTTTCCCCAGTAATACAAAGTTTGCTCAGGTTGCGGTCTCTACCTATCATGGAAGCGTTAGTTCGCAATGTCAGTTCTGGCAGCCGTAATCATTTTCAAAACTTGAAGTAAACTCGCCAAAAATTTGTTCTTTCAGATTTGTTGTAAGAGTCCGAGTATGCATTCTCAAGCAGAAGATTCGGTTTGCTTCCTTCGATCGCACCCTGTCACAAAATATGATAGTTTTTTTGTGCCACCCATGGTGTCATTTATGCTGAATTTGGGTGATGGCAGAAGCAATGCCTATTGCCAGTCCCTGCTCAGTGACAATGTTCAATTGAAACAATGGATTCACTTAACATATCATATCTCTAACGCGAGGTGATTCTTTTTGTTTTCGTAAGCAATAATTACTGAAGTCTTTGGCGACAGTTTCTCCCCTTCAATTGTCTTTCATCTTGTCTAATTGTCACAGTGGTTGCTCTGTAACGTTCCATGCGCAATAACAATATAGCCTTAGCTTCAATTTTCATCACTTTCATTGGGGCCGGCGGGTTAACCAAGCCAACATTGCTTGTAGAACTGACAGATATCAATTGATGACATGAAATAACACCTTTTGTAGGTCGTTCAGTGATTTTGCGCCCATTTATTGTTCAGATTATTTTTCCCACTCGAGCTAACAGACTGTGTCTTGAAATCTGAGGCATATTCGGCAATAACAAGAGCAGTAGGCTGTACGTGGCTCCCAAGTCGCTTTCCTCTCTTTTCTTTCTTATCAGATGGTGCCAGTGTTTATTGTGTGCATTGGGGGGTGGCAACGGTTTTATTACTCACTTGAGTTAACGCTACATGAAAGTTTTCTTATTTATATCACCTTGAAATACTATTCCCTCTCTTTGATCTCCTACACCGTACATTGAGCTCTCCCCTATTGTCTCTCTCAGCATAGCGGAAGGGGCGTCCTCAATGTTGCTTTTATGTCAACAGTAGAATTTGGTCCCCTACAAAAATATTTAAATGGTCAAATTTAATTTATTTAGCAGCCTTTTAGCAGACTTTTTATCTAAAGTTTGATCATTTTAGCTTAGGGAAATTCATTTTCCAGTTTTCAAAAATTCTCAGACAAGTTAGTGATAATATGGATTCCATTATTGATATACATATCACTAAATTCTCACCAATCAACGATTTGGTCCGGAGGTAGTTCCTTCTTGTAGGTGTCCAATTTTGTCCAATAAGTCCTTTGCCCTTGTGACCAGCCCAGCTTCCTTCACCGTTAGCTCTTCTCTTGCACAAAACATGTACAATCATTTTATTCTCTCAGATCGTCAGTGGAGGAGAGATAGATCGCAGTCTCGACACCTCGGATGAGAAAGAAGGTAATTGGACTCATTTCTTGAGAAAGGCAAGTCAGAAAGAGCAGGTTAACCTGGTTGCCTTTCAGGTAAGCTTCAACAGATCATGTTTTTCAAAGAAGTGTGAAATTTTAGTTTTTAATCTTTTTTGTCAAATTAGACAACTCCATTGGTTCACTTGGTTGAAAATTTCCTATGATGTGAGTAAATAGAAAATTTGTGTAGCGTTTCATGGTTAGCAGAATATTTATCTGCTTCACCTGCAAAATTATTTTATTCAAAATCGTTGCATGTTTTTATTTAATATTAATTTTGTGACAAAATTTAGTTTTGAGATAAATAGATGTAAATTTTTAGTTATTTAAGAAGAAAGGTTAAATAAAATAAAATTCAGTTCCAACCTTATTTGTGATGGAAATAATAATTTTTGAATTGCATCTGTCACAGACATTGTCAGTTCTGATTGGTTAATATCGCAGCAGACGAGATGTCGATCCAGCGATGTATCATTGCTGATAGCCTGCTAATAAAATGCCTCATTGTTTTCTGATATGAACCTATGAGAATTTCACCGAGACTACGTTTATCTTCCGTTGCTGAGCTTGTGTTGTTGAGATCCATAGATATGTTTTCTATGCGAGCCGCTCCATTGCTGGTAGCTCTATGTCCCACGCATATTTTTATGTGTATATATATGTGTGTGTATAGTTATACTATCGTTGCACACTGCTCCACGCAATTGTATCCATCCATACGGAGGCCATCATGATGTTCTCTCAGCAACTCAAACTTATTGTAGTCAATTTTTAAGTTTGTTTTACATTTTTTAAAGCAACATTTAATGGCTGAAAATGAAGAACAATTATAAAATAACTTACAAAAATAGAATGTATAACTGACGCAACAAATGCTTTTTTCAGCGAGTTTCGTACCAAAGTTTCAGTAACATTTCAAAAATTCTAAATGTTGAAATTAAATGTTTTTTTGTTATTTAATTGCAGTTCAACAAAGAAATCTTTTTAGTAACAGTAAGGCCTATTAGTCCAGGAACTGAGTTGCGGTACGTCTACGACACTCCCCCGCCTTCACCCTCTACAGACTCGATTTCCAACCTCGCACCACCTACTCAGTTCCAAAGACCGTTCAAACATCCATTGTCTAGTGGCTATCATAGCCTAAGTTCTCCTTTAGCAGACGAGGGTTCTCAGCAACTGCCCCCAACCACTTCCATGAACCGAGAGGAGTCTGAGAGCTATCCTGCAAAGAGAAGCAGTAAGCAAATTCTGATATGGAAATTCTTACACGCAGGTAAATTATGCTCCTACGAAAGTAGGTCCTTGGAAATTGTAACAAAAATTTCATTTGTGAATTTTAGTTATTTTATTTTTAATTTTTTTTGGAAATTAAGACATGGTAAACATTTCGGTGTATCACCAAAGAAGTTACATATTTCAGGAAGAAATAAAAAATTTACTAGGAGTTTTTGGAATCAAAAGCCATCAAAATGACATTTTTCTTGCAAAAGTTTTTAAAGGTTTTGAATTTTTCGGCTGATTATATGTAATTACTAACCAAGTTCTAATAAGACCTTGACCTGAAGTATTGCATACAGTTTCATCAACTTATCTCTGCTTATGATAGCAATCTGGCTAGAAAGGGCCTATTGGCTCAAAAATTCCTCTTTGCTTTTATTACTCTCCCAAAATTTGACTCCTTTGATTTGAATTCATTTTATTTATGTTTGATTCAAGTTAATCGAATTCAAATTTTTTATTGCTACTTTTATTTCACCCTTTTGTTTTTACTTTACAATAAATCACCTGCCGGTTTCCGTCTCGAATAAGTTTCTTTTGATTGATATTCATTCTGAAAACCCAGAGAAGTATTTTTGATGTTGGTTTGTGTAGCGACTATAAGGTTTATGATCTATCAATTGGGTAGTTATCAGTGGTGGTCATCTCTCAATGCTAGATGTCATGGGCTTTCTGGTGCCTCCTTCATACCTATCTATCTCTCTACCTACCAACACCTACCATCGGCCTTCCTTTTTAGCCCTAGTCTCTTGCTACTAGTACGGAACACTGCTTCCACCTGTCCACTCTTTTGTTTATAAATAACATAGCAAAGCTTCTATATCCTGTTAAATATTCAACATATATTTGTGGTGGATATTTCACCACGAAAATTCCTTTCTATTGATTGGAATGCAATCCTTTCATTTATCAATAATAATCGCCAGTTCAATATTTTATTCTTGAGATTTTGTTTATTAAAAATTCCGTAGTAACTGTCGCTTTCAAATGGTACAATAGGTTTTTGCCAAAATTGGAAAATATGATTAGTCAAGCAAAATGTTCTGTTAGATTCTATCTTGAGGTCAAAAAGTTTTTAATTGAGAGAAAAAGGTGACTAGTTTAATATGATATCATGAATCTATAGACGTTAATTGGGTGTGTATTAGTCAGAGTTGTGACAGAAATGAAAATCATCAGAAGACCACAAACAAAGCATGACTTGCAACAGAGGAATTGATGTTAATAAGAACCTCATTTTATCAACTCTTCGTATATGGAAAATTACTCTGTTGTCATTTCGGTTGCCGGAGCTGTGCGTATTTTTGAAGGAAGTATTTGTTTAAACAGAACTTCCGTCAGCATTATGTCCATTACATTTTAAGGCAAAGCACTTGATGTCCCTGCACTGCCGTGGCCTCATCTGGTATTGCATTTATGGGAGTTTATACAGTACGTTTTGGTTTGTTTTTGGTTATTGGCAACAAGCAACAGGTCGTAGAAAGTTATTGAGCATGAAACCAGAGATTTACTCATTAAGCTGTTTGTTGACTCTTTGCCTTCACAAGCCCTTCATTATCTATCGCTTGTAATTAAGTGCCAAGTCAGATAAAAGTGTGTATCTGTAAAAAGTTATCATATTTAGTTTTTATTAGACTTAATAGCTCAGCAGGGCGACAAGTTCTTATCTGATCCAACCGGTGGCTCTGTGATGTGACGGGCGCACAAGTGGTGATACTGACATGATGGTACTGCATTAAGTGGCACGCGTGCCATGTGCTTGCCGTCGAGCATGTCAGGACATCATGTGACATGCAAGTTACAAGCTACTGCCGCTTGTCAAAGTGACATGTATGTCAGGTTGTGGCAAAATAGCAGTGACATTTTTGACACCTTTTTTGATGCAGTCAAAGAGACCTGTTTGGACAGGTGCTTGTCAAAGCACCAGTGACACTCATTGCAGGTACCCATATGTTTCCGCCTGTTACTGGTTATCGTGTCAAATCAGTAATGAAAGTTGGACGATTTGGAGGATTGTTTTTTTTTCTTAAAGCATCAAGATATAAAAGGCTAGATAATTTATCATGTACTTTTCCTAATTTACATCAAAATACCACAGTTTCTTGCATATGCAAGCTGCATAGACAAACATCCCGCCAATAAAAACAATTCTACCAACCATAATATATTGAAAAGGTTAATGATGGGTGGTAAGTTGTTATCAACATCGGTTTGCAAGGAATTTACAATACAAGAACAAATTTGTACTGCTGTTTGAAGTCAGTGTCCTCGGGTTAAATTTCAAAAGCTACATATATATGTAAATCATGTTTCGTTTGGTGATTAGTTGAAAATATCCCAACTTGTGATTGTTGGCCTGTGTCTAATGGTACTCAAATGTACTTTGTTGTGGGATAGCTCGTCTGCCGCCACATCAAAGGTGATAACGCAGTAGGTAGTTAGTCTACTCCTCACTTTCACCTCGACCATTAGACATAGATAATGGTAGATATCATGGTACAGCATACACAGACAAACTGTCTATGCCTCACCACCCAGATCTGACAATCTTCTACATATCTTACACTCTATCTCCCTCTTTGATCTAAGTTAGAGATGTGCCAGTTTTTAAGACCATATGGTGAAAGCCACTGAAACATGTCCTTTGAAATACGAATATCTGTGACTATGCAAGTAGTTATTGTTTTTCTCTGTAATCCTGAATTGTGAAACTCTGTGGGCTGGATATTGAGGTCGGTGCAGCTCTAGTTGAAGAAGTGTGCATCTGCGATGAAGAGTGTAGAGATTGTTTGGTTTCACCCTTCACTGATACAGTTGAGAGAAATATTCTCTGCGTCGCCTGGTTATCACCCTCTTCGCTTGTGTAGTTGATGCTATCAGGCCGTCTATCTCTGTTTTCTTCTCTCATCTGTCTTTCACTCGCATTCTCCGTCTTCTATGCGACAAAGAACGTCGTTGTTTCACCATCTTTTTCCGTCTCCATCAAAAAAGTTGTCTCGTTTTCATGCACCAGTTTTTGGCAGAGCTTTGAGTCAGTTAACCTCCATCGATTGTGAATTCTTGCTGTAATCTTAATAAGAACTGATGCATGGGGACGTGGAGTGTTATTATTTTATCAAAAATGTTATATTGTGCGCTGTGATTATTACCAATATTACATTCAGCGTTTTTTTGAAGATTACTCCTTCGTCATATTCTTAAATTTTACTTTTTTTTGCGTTTCTCAATATTTAATATTGGTGGTATTTGTTGGATTTGCTTTGTAGTAGAATTAGCTATGTATTCCACCAGCGACTCGAATTGTTTTGATAGCCTAACTGCACCTGCTATGTCAATGTTTAATCACATTGTTGTAGGTTCTTTTAATTTGCATTCCCAAGCGCTTTGGCCATCTTTTAGCAGTTGTATTTAGGGAGAAATTAATATGTAAATTATATACAAATTAGTGCAAAAATAAAACAACTGGGAGTTTGCAGCAAGTGACTTAGTGATACAATAAAGTCCCTTTTCCTGTGTTCAGTCCATTACATTTGTATAGCTAATGGCGGATGAGCCTTTGAACCATTCTACAGGCGGGGAGGTTCTACAAGATTTATAGAAACTTCGTCTAGGTCATTTTAGGATATATTTATGAGAATCAAAATTTTGTTTGATTCAACTCGAGGGAACAGCAATTAATTAAAATTATTTTCAGTGACGAACATGATTGCTCGCAGAGCGACTTGATAGTTTACATATCCATGCTTCCTCGGAGACTTCACTTGAAGCAGCAAACGCTGACTGGTAAATCTTAATGGAAAAAAAATAGCCGTTTCTCTGAATATTCGACAAACATTGAATTAGGCGAAAGCGTTTTTCATTCTATCCTTCTAAAGAATAATCGCGATTAAAGTATAAATTTTTGTAGAAGAGCACTTGTTGGCCTGTGTCAACCAGCCATCATATTTTAAACTTAAATTATCTCCATTCGGCTTATCGCTCTTGGAAGTGCATTTTAAGTAAATTTTTAATATTTTCTGTCGGTCGTTCGTTATTGTAGCTTAAGCTCTCACCCTACTCTTTGTCTCTCTCCTTCCACTCTTCTGTTTGCACTTGAGGTTTCCAGGAAGTACAGTACGATATATATATTCTGTTAGATTTGATTGGTGTGGTTGGTATATTTACATATAATGTTAGTTAAGATTGGTTAAGGTTGAGCTAGGATACCAGTGCCTTCACTTTCACCTCACAGGAATGTCATATTATTGATTTGCACCTTTGCTCATAGCCCTAATGATTGACAATGCGTGGCCTGCAGGTGCTAACCATTCCCAGCTCCTCGTATTAACTCAGTTTAATACTACAAGTTTTCAATTAAACTCTTTATTTAGAGTGCAATTATAAGTCTGAGAAACCACCCTGCTTCTCGTAACAGGATATGGAGCTACACCTAGTGGTAGCCGACTGCACCTATTACTTATAGTAACACATTGTCAATGTGATTAAAAAAAACTTGATATTTTATGATAAAGTGACTGTCGCAAGATTTTCACTGCTTATTGTGTCCTCCAAAACATAGTCGGATGGCGTGAATGTATTTTTTTTTGGTGTTTGTCTCGTAATCGGAATGGAAAGTTTTTTCATACAGAAATCTTTGCCGCCGCCCGTTGTTTGGCGTAGCCTGATATAATGGTACCAGCATCGTTTTTTTTGCAAATCTAGTGCAAATGTTTGAATCAGTTGGTATGTGTAGTCACTCAATCCCTCTTTCTGAGTTTCACTCAAACCTAAGAAGTCCGATATCACTCATTCGTAATTAATAAACTTTATTTTCAATTAACAAAACAAATTCTAACAGCAGAAATGTTCATTTTTAAAGTTTTATTTAAAAGTTAAGTTTTAATCACAGTATTTATAAATAATCAAGTTTTCGCTAATAGTTGTGTGCCTGCTTTCATGCACTTAAATTTGTGCCTCGTTTTTTTAATTGGATTTTGAGATTAAATTTAATCTTCATTCTGCGAGTGATAAAGTGAAACAGTCACTCTATCGCAATAAATGATTAAATAATACAGGCAACAGCCTCTCATACAACCAGTATGTCTAGAAGAGATAGTACAATGTCACTTCGCTGTGACTGTCTCGTGTCTGACGCTGTCTGCTGTCGAGGTATGCTGTGGGTAGGCCAGGTTATTCATCTCTAAAGACTGTCTCTGCCCATCAACAGAAATGCAGAGACCTCTTCATAAATCTCATTCCATCTGGTGTTGCTTGCATTTCTGTAGACTCGCCGATTTTGTTGGGTTTTGTACACTTTGGCTCGTCTATCGTTTAATAAGGGATAAACTGTCAGAAAACTGAGCAGTAATAGCCACTTTTACTGTTTGGTTATTTGAAAACAGTCTTTTTAGCAAAAATTATTAGTATTATGTGTTACTTTTGTGCGTTTAAGGACAGTTTATTCTTTAGCTTACATCATCGCCTACACCACTTGCTGCCATTCACCAGCTCCTCCCACTTCCTGCCATTCACCAGCTCCTCCCACTTCCTGCCATTCACCAGCTCCTCCCACTTCCTGCCATTCACCAGCTCCTCCCACTTCCTGCCATTCACCAGCTCCTCCCATTTCTCTTTCTTCTGGCAGCTCACAGCGGGCTAATTATATTACTGCTTTGTTTTTTTTTTCATTGTAATGTCATCAGTGTTTTGATTGCTTTAAACATTTGAGTTCCTGCTTATGATTGGTCAACCCATTCAAGCATCGTATATTATTATTTAGCTAGCTATAAAGTGATAAATGTTCATTGATAACTCTAATTAATAAATAGTCAGTACTGCTGTTACAGCACCTCCAAACGGATACATTTCTATTGACTTTTTAACTCTAACAAGGTAGGCTTGTCTTGAACTTAGCTGCAATTTCTGGCGGAGCGCTTTGTGCCTGTCTCTCGGTAAAAGAAATTAAACGCAAGCCTTAAATTTATTCATTTCTGTGAAGTTGTTGGTTTTATAATGTATATACGGGTATGCGCTATTGGGTGCGCGGTTGTGCTCTTCTCTGCACTTGGTATTACCATACAAGGTCACCACCAGGGTCTATGCCTTTATTTGACATTCTTTGTATAGAGTTGTTACTTTTAGGTACTCTTATGTTAATACAACACGTGTTCTTATATATAATTAAGACTTTTTATAACAATAAATTAGAATTAATAATAGGAGCTGGACATTGAATAAGCCAGCGTAGTGCTAGCTACGATTGATTGATGTCACTTTCATTGTTGCACCCAGTAGCTCCGCATCTATTGCTATATAGCGTGGTACTTCGCCCGTTGGTTCACTTTCTGTTGGTATCTACACCACATAACACTCGACGTACACAACACTCGACGTACACCACACTCGACGTACACAACACTCGCTATATACAACGGTACGATCTAGAACTCATCATCTTTGTGATAAGAACTTTCTACATTTGGAGAACAGTTGTTTTTATTTTTTTGATTATTTTGTATTTTTGATTCAAGTTACTAATGGAAATAAATATTTGTTTTCCGATGTCATTGTTAGGTACTGCATTGTATAGTAACAGGTGTATGTCTTTTGTAGGAAAGTTGAACTGTTTAGCTCAACCTACTGCGTCGGCAGCGAATAGAATGAAAGCAGATGGTCCGCTGCTGTCTATGAATTATTTAATGAGAGACAACTCCCTACCTTTGCATCACTCCTTGGACCATAAGATGGCACCCAAGGGTTATCTCAATGTACCACAGCTCAAATATTCGGCCAAAGGAGGTGAGTGACTGGCAGTGATTTCACGTTTTGGTTAATAAATTAATTTACTGGTAATTGCTTGCTTTTGTTAGACTTAATTATGTTCGTTCATTGTGTGGCTATGTAACTGTCTTCTAATTTGTTTGATCTCTAAAATTTACATAAACTTTTTCCAGTTGAACTTTGATATTTCTTTGATGGTCTCAAGTGAATTGTAGTCATTGCTAATGGATAGCGTTTTGTTATTTAAAACTTCATTGTTATTATATTAGAAAGTAGCTTCTGCTGCAGGTTGTAACCGCTTGTGATTCATATATTTGCTTAGATCTCAAGTGTTAGCCTCTAGTGTAACATTTGGTTTTATATTTATTATTGCTTCACCAATATTATCAGCATATTTTGTCTAATTCTTTTAAAAGGTTTTTACTGTAATTGCTGTAGTAGAATTTATTTCGCTGTAATAACTCGTCGAAGCCAACAATCGTTAATGTATAAAAATTGCTGACGGTTTCTTTGAGCAGCGGTTGAAAGTGTCTGGGTCTGCTAGAGACATTGTATTATTTCTGTAGAACGGGACATCAAAAGTGAGCTCATCGTACCGCAAGTAGACTTTCACAAACTGCCGCACAAAATATCTTCCGAGGGTAGACAATCACCAGGAAATACTCAATCCAGCATGGCGGTCATTACATCATCGGAGAAGTTCTCTCCTGCCGTTAGACTGGCTGACAGCGTTAAACCACACCCACTGGCATCCTTACCTCCAGCACTGTTAGCTCAAGTGTATGCTCATATGATGCCGGGACATCTTGCACCCCTGCCCAATGGTTAGTACATATTGTTTAGAAACTTTGGCTAATGATATTTACCCAAACTTCTAAGTTTTGTGATTATTAATAAGAAACGTTGAACATTCCCACCAACGACTTGAGAAAGGTTGAGAATCGCGTTCTTTCCTATATTTGACACTTTCTGTTTCCCAGTCACCCCTGACACGCATCTTTGGTGTTTGTTGACAAGATGAGCAAATATCTGTCATTCTATCATTAGCCAAGAACACAGGCTATGGTTGCGGGTTGCACCAAATGACTTGTACCTTTGTGATTGCAAGCCACAAGACTTGCCAGTAATCTAGTACCCAAGTAAAATCTTTTTCCTCTGTTGGTTGGGGGATGTCACCCAAACCACAGCATTAACTTTTCTCTATATTCCATGCATTCATCCACTTTCGCACCGACTGTCCGTTCTTCACTGCCTACGGTCCCTTTCCATATGACCTACTTCATATCGCGCCAGGATTAGTTTTTTTTTTAAATTCCTTTCAATTTCTTTATATCCCAGATTTCCTTTTCATTTGTGTCTCCAACTGTTGCGTAACGTAATCGTCTGAGACAGTTTGTGGAAGTAAACAATCTGCCAGATCTAGCGCGCGGGTTGTCAGCTTTCTATCCGCTCTCTACTTCTGTTGATGCATTTTCACAATTTTTTGCTCATCGTTTTTGCTGCTGGTAAAAAGAATCAACATTTATATTAAATGTGTGCGTGGAAATGTAAATGTTTTTCTGAGAATATTTGGACATTTAATAGCCGCTTGCACTAATTAACAAAATAAATACTTTATTTGGTGACTGTGAGAAACCCTCCTCCAACATCCTGTGAACTTTCGTGTAATCCCACTTCTGGCTGTAGAGTTCTCAACAGTAGGAGGTCATAAATGAAACGCCATGTGGTTTGCGCTCTCTCATGTTGAGAAGTAGAGTTATATAAGAAACTTTTTGATTCAGACGAATTGAGTTTTCTGTTGACAAATCCGTCTTTTCGAGAGATTTTTATTCCATCAAATTCTTGCTTTGAGATTGGATGACGTTAACGGGTTTGATTATTTCTTTACAAAGGCGTATAGAAAGTGTACAGAAACCATCCACTCCACCTTAAAGGAGTAATTTGCTTTACGTGGAGGTTAAGGCGTATGTTTTTTCGTTCCGTTCATTTCTTGCCTGGCCAGCTAATTTCCTGCCAATGCATTGTACGCTCAAGAAGCTGGAATGTTACACCATCTGGCTGATGCCTTTCTGCACTTGAATCTATAAAAAAAAATATTTACAGAAAATGTGTTAAATTTACCAGGCATTCGTGTCAGGCTATGATTTAATGTACTCCATAACCTGAAGTGTAGCGGTGATTAATGGATGCAGAGTGTATGAACATAGGCTTTCACTGATCTACCCTCGGTAGCTGTATATAATGTGTCATAGCCATCAGATGATTGATGGCTAGTAATATCTTATAATGTCGACTCGCTATCTGTACTGACCCAATCAAATTAAAATAAAAGTGATTCCTTACTAATGTTATTACTGAGAATGTTATGTAATGACTCGTTATGTAATTTTTAATGAGCCTTTGCCTAATTTTATATTAGGATACTGAGGGCAGTAAATTATTTAAAGAGCAGCTGATGAAAGGGTAAAGTCAAATAATGTTGGATTGAATTAATTGGGTGGTAATTGAAAATAGTTAATTATAACTTTTTCATTTTATTATGTACTGTACATGTTTTATTGGCTATCATCTCCGCACATTACCAGCTGCATTCGTCTGCTCTACGGTTCATCTATCCTATTATTTATATAGTTTAATTAAATAATTATTGTTTTAATTTGGTGAACAAAATGTATTCATTAATTACAGGACCAGGCCTGACATTACCACCGACTGCTCCGTCATCTCCAGCGTTCTACAATCCTGCAGCTTACCACGCTGCCATGCAGTATCTGCATGCCTCCCGGCTGCTCCAGCAGGTACGTCTCTATGGATATATTCCATAGATCTATTAAATTATATTTATTTTGTTGTTATACTCTATAGATGTTCGTATCTATTGGTCGTGTTGTAGATGCAGCACCATCAGGCGGTTTTACAATCAACTTCACCCCCTCTACCTGGGATGACCTCCCCTCTACCTGGGATGACCTCCCCTCCCATGTTCCTCACATCACCACAAAGTATGACCAGTCCTCAACAGAAGCCCGCTGACGGCCCTGGTCAGCCATTGAACTTGACCAAGCCCAAACACGGCAACAGCCACTCTGCCAGATTTGACTTCATGGTAAGAAAGAGTTCAATTTTCTCCAAATTTTACTCTGCATGTACGTTTCGCTTTTTTCACTTTTATGACTTGATTTCATTGCGTTTTTTTAATTTGGTTGTAGGGACGCGGCTATAAAAGTCTCCCATATCCTTTGAAGAAAAAGGATGGAAAGATGCATTACGAATGTAATGTGTGTCTGAAGACATTTGGTCAACTATCAAATCTGAAGGTGAGAAGTTCTGCACCATTCGTATTTCTGTCGTCTGCTACAGGTCTTACATAATTCTTTCTACAACCTGAAATTTATACTTTTGTATTATTTTTATTATTATTTTGTTACTCTTGTTGTTATACTGTGGTGGCCAATTGATCTCTTATTGTTTAGCACCAACATTCTAAAGGTAATCGGTTTGTTTTCTTTTGGAGTTTTGTGTGTTAATCCTTCGATTGTAGTTTGATTTTTTAGCAAAATATTAACAGCAAATAATTGTTGTTATTCGTGTGTTTTCGCTTGGTGTAACTAATCTTATTATTAATCAGCCCCAATATGTTTTCAGTCTCGTTGTGATTAGACATTTTAGTGAGTCCAATTTGCCTAAAAAATTTATCACATTTCTGTTCTCTCCTTCTCAGGTACATCTGCGTACACACACTGGCGAGAGACCTTTTGCCTGTAAGACGTGTGGTAAAGGGTTCACACAGCTAGCTCATCTGCAAAAACACAATCTCGTTCACACCGGCGAGAAGCCCCACGAGTGTACTGTCTGCAAGAAAAGGTAAGATTCACTGTCAGACCACCAAGGCAGAATCTCTCCTGTTTTCGATAATATGAATAACTCATAATAAACAAAAGTATTTATGATTTGTCCCCAGTTTTATGCGCTGGAATGAATCACCTTGCAGACGGCCACTATCTTCACACAAGTCTGAGCACCAGATCTTATCTGCTCTTTATAGTACACATATAGGGGCCATTAAATGCTTGATAGGGACGGCTGTAGACCACACCGATGACAATGCTTTGTAGCCCTCAGTCTACCGGCTCTTTTACCTTGTTGTTAATTGGCTGATGGCCTTTGATGTGTCCTGAACACTTTCATCCAGTCTTGTAATTACCGTTTTATTGAAGATGTACAAGTGAGATTGGCTTGTAGTGCCGACTATTTGACTGGCGTTCAACTACTTGTCCACACTTTGTCACAGATAGGGGTCGTTTGTGGTCTCTCTCTTAAACAGCCAGCCTTTCCAACCAACTCCTTGTTTCTTAAGGGCCATTTTGGGGTAAAAGTTAATGTTTTAGCGTTATTATCCACCATAACTATGATGTAATACTGGTTCTTTTACTAATTGCTAACAAGTTAGTACTGTGACATCACTTCCGGATTAGACCATTTCAGAACCTTCTCCCATGTAAAGTAATTAGCGAACATCTAGTGGCAGTTTCAGTGATCGGTTCATCTCTATAATTTTGTGGCTTCGCCATTGTCGTTGTCGCGCAAGTAATCCTTTTGAACTAGTTAGCTACCACTCTAAAATTCCTTACTGTAATCTCTGGGTGGACTCTATCTACTCCCCACCAGCGATTGAGGTTTTGTGGCTAAATTAATTGATTTTTTGTAAACAAAAACAAGAGTGAAGTCACTGAGTGCCTTTTACTTATCAGATATCTAACCACCCAGTGAAAATATTTAGTCTTAGCATGGGCCGTGCTATTGCCACCCCTGGATGCTTTGGCCGAGAACCACGGCTACTTATGGTCATCCTGATTCACTACACGCAACCAGCTTTTCTTGTCACATCTGGCTCTCTCAGCCAACTGGTTATTAATTATTCTTATTATTTTTAAATAACAAAGTTGTTACTTTCTTGTGTCACACGGTGCTATTGGTGGACTTTTTTATGATTCTTTACCGTCACACAGAGATCTAGCTGAGGCTTAAGCCCAGCACTTGTTTTGTAAGCGGTTTGTATTGTGAGTTCCGCCATCTTAGTTTTACTCCGCCATATATGTCTCAGCTTTTTAAACCTTTTGTTTATTATGGAAGATGCACATTCTAACAGTTAGTGGATCCGGTTTATTTTAGATTCAGTTCTACGAGCAATCTAAAGACCCATATGAGGCTACATTCTGGAGAAAAACCGTTTCACTGTAAGATGTGTCCAGCCAAGTTCACACAGTTTGTGCATCTAAAGCTCCACAAGCGTCTGCACACTAATGAGAGGCCCTACGAATGCCCCAAGTGTAACAAAAAATATATCAGGTACTTAGGCTAATAAGTTATCTCCCTTGTATTAAATTGAAGACTAGCACGCGCTGATAAATATCTCAATTATTCTTCTTCTAAAATGTGTCAGTCCGTGTTTTAAATAAATTTTTCGCTATCATTTCAAAAGAAAGTGAAAAACAAAGTGTTGCTGGTTTTGACATAATTTATAGCCGTTACTTATGTCATAGCGTTTGATCAGATCCTTAGCTATCATTCCTAATGAGTTAATGTTCCCCAAAAAGTGGAATTGGTTCTCAGAATTGGCACAATCATAACCTCCGAAATAGTTGTGTGTTTCCACAAGTCATGTTGGCTCAGCTCAAATACCACTTGGTCTGCGCTGGTGTATTAGAGTCTCAGGCTACGTCATAGGCTTATATTGCACCTGCCCTTGCTTCTGGTGCTGGTGCCTACAGGTGCACCCTACCCAATATCCTTAATGACCACTAAGGCTATGCACAGCTGCTACAGATTATACCAAAGTGAAATCTGCACTAGTTGACCCTCATCTTTAAATCAAAGCCACCAGCAACGCAGGAATGTTAACTTTAGTAGTTTGGTGTAGTGGAGTTTTCACTGAACAAATGTGGGTGTGAAGTCCATTAATTGATTCTTTGCCAGCTCTGACCTAACCAACTTTATTACCTGGGAAGCATTTCAAGTATTTAATTGGTCACTTTTCGCATAATAGTCTCTGCATTCAATTTTTTTAATCCCCTAAATCATATATTACTATAAAAAGTTATATATTTTTATTATTTATGTTTTTGTTGTAGTGCTAGCGGTCTGAAAACTCACTGGAAGGCATCTAATTGTATCAGCGCAGAGTCCGTTGTCGAGTTCAGCCATGTTTTCGAAACGGCCAGCCACGAGGCAAACTTTCATGAAACTGAAGAGTTTAAAATGGACACAGGTTAGTACTACGCACTCTACAATGCTCTCAAGAATTCCTCTCCAATGCAAAGCTTAAAAATCAAATGGATGTTTGCCAACAACAATACATTGTTACATTGCAGGTTGTGAAAGTGATGTACCATTGCCTCAGTTTCATACAATCAGTTCCCCTGAGAGGGGAGAGTGTCCACAGCCCTGTGACTCGAAGGATACCTATGCTATGGCTGCTCACAGCACTCACAGCAGTAGTAGAGCTTCTACCGCTGACGACAGGTCTGACAGCGAGCTCGACTACAATCCCACTCCTGAGGTAAGAAGACATTTTATACCCGGCCCCTTTTCTGTGTTCATTTCAGGAACTTGGTACGAAATGGTAATTTGAAATGCCTGCTTTTAATTAGTTGACAATTTGGGCTCAAAATAGACTGGGCCAGCCTCCAAATTATAACCATATCATTTTTATGGCTAAATGCTTGGCATTACCTTGAATCACCTAACATGTTATGTTTGGTAACACGTTATGTTTGGTAACATGTTATGCAGTTGTTTCATTTTAATTTGACACCAACTTGTCGAAAGTTATTTCTACATTGTACCATTTGTGTGATGTATAATAATCATTTATTGTTATTTATTATTCAGGGTCTCACTGGAATGTCTCAATCGACTGCGCATTCACTATCAGAGAGGGAGCACAACTCCTCGATTGTCTTCAGCCGAGCAAGCAACTCCTATTTATCTCATAGACCCCACAATCTGTTTATCAATCATAGTGTGGATAGACTCACTGCATCCTAACATGTCTATGAATCATTATATTGGCATAAGCTCACATAATGCATCAATGCAATGCGTCAGTGATCATCTAGTCGTAATGTATGTTACTATTTTGTTTTCTTTACGGAATACTACGCGTTCTCTTCTTGGTCTATTTATTCTTCTATCACTTCTTCCCAATGGATTATTTATGCATGGCAGCAGACGATGTTGTATTCTTTCCGCAGCTCATTGGTTGGTTTTTATGTTTCACCCTGTTATTTTATTTTTCACTGTTTTTTCAGATCTCGATGTTTTCCCACCATGTATATAATTGTATATACTTGTCGTTTGAGATTGTTTTACCGAAATGATATTATCATTGATGTATAGTTTATATCTGCCTATGCTGTAGTTGTCTGCCCTTGGTGGGCTGAGCAAACCCAAGTAATACTCTTGTTGTATCAATAAATCTATCAATAAATGTGGACATTGACTTGACATTCATGTATCCAAGTCTCTTCTGTACAAAATTAATCAGAAACTCTAAAAACTATTTTGTATAGTAGCTCTTGCATTGTGATGAAATGTTGCATCATAAAATTCTTTCAATTTCATCTGAAAGTTTAGTCTAGTTAATATTGACTGAGGGGTATATTGGGAGTTGTCCTCTTTGTGTGTTGAGAAAGCAACTCTTAACGAACTCTCTCCCAGGGTTATGGCAATAAAAAAACACTAGACTTGGAAAGCAGCAGCAACCATTGATGTTTGGTGCAATATGTAATACATAACTGCAGCATAGCAAAAAATATTATAATTTAGCTAATCTAATTGAAGAGACACATTAAAACTTGTATGATTTTTTCTGCACTTGTTTTTTGCCTTCATGCTGCGCAAAGCAGTTTGTGACAAGTTAATCCAGCATTAGATTATATAGATAATCTGATTTTGTTTTGTCTGTAGAATTAACAATGATCCACCCAGTATATTTCTTTCGACCATCATTAATGCCATCATATCAAACTCAATAACAAGTGGTTACAGAATGGATTACGCTCATTTTCTACCTGTCGCTGGCTATAACATTCTTTCGGTTATCAGTCATTTTATAGAATAAACATTGAAACAATGGCAGGTAAAATACTCTCCTCATGTGGAATAAACTTGCTTGCTAGCAGACAAAGTAAAAGGTCAAGTGAAGAATGATGTATTTTTCTCAAATGTGCTTCTGAGTTTCATGAAACTACACTATGATATGCTTACAATATTATATATAGTAGTAATTGCCTTGCACAGTGGTGTGAATGTAAACTTGATTCCAACAACACTGAATATAACTAAAAAAAAACGGTTTAAGTTACGTGACGACATCAAAATGTGATCTATCCTTTATATGATTTTTTGTTATTTAAATTAGCATTTTAGTGAGCATTAAAGTTTAAAGTTTAATTTATCATTCTTTTGATCTTACTTGGAATTGTCTTTCATCAAAATTCATTTTTAGCGTTAATAAATGTGCTTGCACTTAGCACCGGCATATGATTCAGTCGCTGCCTCTAACATTGGTGAATGCGGCTGTTTTAGCTCCAACCCCATTTCAGCAGCTGCCTTCCAACATAACCAAATCCTTCACTGCAGGATATGTAAAAGTTCCATTTTACTAGTTCTCTATTTATGTGCTTAGACTCATCAGTTTTATATAATTAGTTATTTTTAAAAAGTAGAGCTTTGCATAACTAAACCAACTGATAAATTGAAAAATTTATTAACAACAATGTTTTTGTATTAGATAAAAATAAATTTATAAATATACTTTGTTTCAGAAATGTAACAAATAATACAGCAACACTCAAAAGAAAAAACATAAATAGTCTCAAAGTGCTAATATACACAAACCATAACTCGGCCATAACTTTTTTTTTTTCATTCACGATTTGTTGCTGATACTCTTGTCAGAAAAAATTTATATAGCCTTTCAGTGTGAGTTGCTAGTTTTGTGGTATACCAGATAGTCACCAAGCATGAGGAAAACCACATATTTTTGTTACCATTCATACCATTTCTTTTTTTTATATTTTTCTGCAAGTTTGTGTGCAGATATGGAAAGCCCTTCTGTAGCTTGTTTCATGGACTCAGACCTGTCGTCTAATTTTCCTATACTCTCCCCTCTCTCCACCAGTTTTTTCTTCAGCTGCTCCAAATGCCCAAAACTTTTCACAAATCTATCCTGGCCTTCACTGCTCTGATGGCATTCCTCTCCTTTCAACAGCGTCAATGAGACAGCTTTACATTCACCAGAACTTTTTGGTTGCCGCAAAAGACTAGGCAGTCCCAAACCATCGCTGTATTTCCTTCTGGTATTTCCATTTTCTTTCGACAGTTTCTTATACGCTTCAGTCGAATTCTTTAGTTGTAAATTGGAATTTTCATTGCCGACATTGTTCAGACTGTTAGTGTGGATAGCGTAGCAGTTACTAACTGAGCTGTGCCTGCGTAAGCTTCCATCAGCTATTGATGGGTCGAAAGTTTTACTGCGAGGTCGCATCGTATATGAATTGATGGCACTACTCTCTCCGTAGTCTACACTGTAGCTTGACAGCTGGCTAACATCTGCCTTTCTTGGCACCGGCTCATCTTCAGAAATGTCTGCAATCGGCAGCAACTTGTGTACTAATTTATTTACGAAACTTTCTTCAGCTTTGTGAGAAGGAGTCGGGCTTCCACTACTCAAAGAATACTGCCGTTGAAATTCATGTTTTCTACTATGTTGATGTCTGGATGGAGACTTCTCGTTACTGTCCATGGACCCTTGTAGAACTAACTGCCGAGAGTTATTGTGTCGAAATTCTCTCTCAGGAGCCGAAGTTTTTCTCACCCGTTGCACTTGGCCTAATTGAAGTAACAGAGATGTATGTTATCATTTACGGCTAAGCTAAACTTGTAAACCTACTCAACACAACTTCTATTTGAATGTATTTTCACTTTTGTAAACAAACAGTAAGCGCGCAAGTTTTACATACCAATAGAATGAGAGGCAGGATCGCCTGCAGTGCGCAAGCTGGCAGTTACGCCCCAACCTTCTTCTTCCGACGACGATTCATATGTAACAGTCTTGGAAACTGTTTGTTCCTTAGCAAGGACCTCATTACCAACAACACCTAAAACAGGTACATTCACACACCTTATAGTATGATCTATATACATATATATGCATGTGTGGGTGTGCGTGCGTGTGTGTAAAAATGCATGAAACCTATAGTATGTGCACGAGCAAGTAAATGCTTTAGTTTTAACAGTATTAGAAAAATAACATTCGATGACAATTAAAAGCTGTTAACTTATTTTTTATCAGTCATTTTGTAACAGATGGCAACAAATTTCATCATATATTTCAAATAAACCAAATTTTATAATTTTAGCATGCATATGGCACAGTGTGGCAGCATTTTTGACTTTGTAAACATAGTTGTATGTCTATATGTACTCTTGTATATACATGTGTATGCACACGCGCATGTACATCTGGATGTACATATATATTATGGTTTATGCCGTCAAATCAAACTAGTGTACAAAGTCTGAAATCGTGGAACAAGGCAGCTGATATTCCACATTCAATCACGAAAGACTAAACTTTACTCCTCGCTGACATTAAACTCAGGTCAGCGCACAGACAGACAGATATGTTTTTGCTCAAACTTGTCCTTAGAGAATACAACTCCCTCTAGCTATGCGAAGCCAACAGTGCTCAGGGTAGCAATAATAGATGGCAAGCCATGCAGGTACGCAATACAGGTGCATAACAAAGGTGGACGATACAGGTACACAACAGAGGTACGGAATGCAGGTACACAGTACAGGTACACAGTAAAGGTACATGACACAAGTACATAGTCCAGGTAAACAATACACTTACATGGGACAGGTACATGGCACAGTGACACAATACAGGTACATGTTAAAGGTATATGCTACAAGTACATGTTACAAGTACATGTTACAGGTACAAGATACAGGTATATGCTACAGGTACAAGATACAGGTACAAGATACAGGTACACAATACAGATACATGTTACAGGTGCATGTTACAGGTATATGCTACAGGTATATGCTACAGGTACAAGATACAGATACATGCTACAGGTACATGTTACAGGTATATGCTACAGGTACATGTTTCAGGTATATACTACAGGTATATGCTACAGGTACATATTACAGATACATGCTACAGGTACATGTTACAGGTATATGCTACAGGTATATGCTACAGGTACATGTTACAGGTATATGCTACAGGTATATGCTACAGGTACATGTTTCAGGTATATACTACAGGTATATGCTACAGGTACATGTTACAGGTATATGCTACCGGTACATGTTACAGATACATGCTACAGGTACATGTTACAGGTATATGCTACAGGTACATGTTACAGGTACATGCTACAGGTACAGGTACACTATACTAAGCCGATGCCGGGGCTTGTGAAGTAATAACTAATATTTTTATGACAAAAAATACGAAGGAAAACTAAACCCTCATTTTTGTAATTTTTGACTTGTTGTAGTTTTTTTAATCTTCTTTCTGTTTTTTTACACTACGTGAAAAATATTTTTATCAGGTGAGATTGATGCCAATAGAACGTATATACGTATAATATAGTAAGTATCTCTTCTGAACACAATGTTTGCCATTCGTTTTATTACTTTATATAATAAAATAAAACTGATAAATGAACATATTATGCTCTTTATTTGTTCAGCTTACCAACTGAGGTCTTTCTATTTCTGGCAGTTTCCACACTTGTCTTGCGCCTGCAAGGAACAAAGTGTCCAGACATTATATACAGTAAATTTTGTAGTAACAAAGAAAAGCTTTGTCAGACTAATGGTTATTATCAGAATTATTGACCCTGCTATATATTTTTGCTCGATGCCTTTGCATCGTCAACAACTTAAAGAAATACTTGTCTCATATCTTCCCTGAACTAATGAATCAAATTTAAATTCAATTTGATTAGCAATTATCACCCCCCCCCCCCTCCCGCTGACTGGTTGTGACTTTGGTGAATCATATTCCAATGCCTGGTTAGTTACATTCTCAAGAGATTTCAGTGACAGACAAGCTCTGAATAACAAAACTCAAGCTCTGAAGTCATCAAAACATGCTTTAAATGTTCATTTTTCTTAGGGAAAAACTTATGAGCTATGAGTTTTATCGATATGTGGTAGAGAAAGTGTGAGAGACTCTGACAGTTTCAATTAGACAAAGTAGCAGCCATCGTTAGCATTGAGTGAATGTTTGAAGTCATCAAGAAATACAGAGATGGTTTCAATCGATAGCTTCTCAGGTAACATAATGAAAAGAAAAGTCTTGTACAACGCATAGTAATTATAAACCAAAAATCAATATAAAAGTAATTACAGTTTAGATAAAATGCTACGCGTCGACATCAAATAATAAATTCTATTCAAGAGATGACGTCTGAAACATAATGTTTCTAAAATATTGTATACCGTATAAGGTTTGCTGTAGGTAATTCTAGACAATAATACAAAAGTTTTCACTTTTAAATTGAGCTGAGTATGAAAAAATGTGATTTGTAAGCCTTTAAGAAAGTAGATTAATAAAAACAATGTTGAAAGTCCTGCGGAGCCCAAAGTTTTAAGAATTCAATTAAATGACCAACATTCACTTGGTAGGGCTGAACTTATACCAGGTTATGAGGAAAAATTCTTAAAGTACAGGAGTTATCGCCTACTTTATACGGTTGTATGAAGTCATTAATTCCATTGACAGCCTCCTGTTATTCAACTTTGCTCACACAACTATATTGATTTACACCTTAAAGATCAACCACCTTGAGGGGAAGTTGCTTTATACGCTATAATTTCATTTAAGTTAGCGTGTAAATGATGGAGTGAGAAACTCAATGCCACTGACACTTCGCTAGTCATTTCAAGGTAAAACAAAATGAATGTTTTTCTAAAAATTCAAGTTGCATAGTTGCAAAAGAACAATAAAGGCTTCCTAGCCAAAATCATTGATGATAATACTTATTATAAACAGAAAAATATTAACGTGAATATTTTAATTTGAAACCAAAAATAACTTTATCATTTACGAACCACGTTGTTAAATAATTTAGAATAGCTGAGATCTCCAAATGCATGGCTTCCATCACCAAATAAAATATGTGTATATACAAATATTAACCCAAAAAATATTTTAATTTTACAAGCTGATTTCAAAAAGTAAAACTGGATGGCTTTGATTTTCAGTTTCTAACCACCGTAACAATAACCATCTTGTTTTCAGTTCATCAAATAAAAAAAATATTAATTTTTCATCCAAAAACGATTTTGTAGCAAAATTGTTTTCAAGTTGATAAAGCGATTTTATTCTGTGCTTACCTGGGAGGATCCAAAGGTGGTTTTCCCGTTTTCTTAAGCTTTGGGTTGGAGAAGCAAGACAGCATGTCAAGGTCAGCGGTATGAAGTGATGTACATACTGTAGTGACAGTTTCTCAATAGCGCATTAAACATAAAAATCAATAACTGCAGCTAATGCCAATTAACTGTCAACCAGCCTCTCAACATGAGCAGCAACTCTCTACTTCTACAAATCCAATAAGAAAAATAGTTGGTGTGTAAATTTATTTTTGGCCTTGTTACTGAAATCTGAAATTTTTTTATTAAAATAAAACTTTAGAGTTTGATCAATTTTATTTTTGTTCGTTAAAATCAATGAAAAAAAGTTAGATATAAGGTGAATGTAGGCAACTGATTATTTATAGAGGTGCTCAAGCTGACTCAGTTCTATTTCAATAGAATTATCGAGTAATCAAACAGAGTAGAGTGGATTTTGATATCAAAGGAGTTTTGGAAATAATAAATATTTTAGTAACAAATATAGTCTGAGTTTTAAAAAACACAAATTATAGACTCTAAAGAGTTTTTCTAGTTAACCCGTAACGTTGGCTGAAATTAGCTTTCTATTTATAAACACATTTCGAGTTGATTGAAGTCCTTATGCAAGCTGACTCAAACGCCGATGGGACAATACTTTCTGTGTCCAACAATCACATTTTAAACTAGACATCAATAATGGTGGACAGAGCTTGATATATATAAGCCTTAAGGCGTTGCCATTCAAGCTAATGACTTGCCAGTACAAGCTATTACTAGACTTGCCTGCAGTGAGATGTCTTACCCCACAGGTTTGTAAGCTTGGCTACCTGCTTCTTATTGAATCACTGCTAGCACGCACTGCTAGCTTGTCAATATTTATTGCATTATTCAAATATTCAGATTTCAAAGAAATAGATGGATTTTAGATTGAGCTTATGCATAATAACTAATGACTGTAGCGCAAGGCCAAGATGCCGGAGTAGTATTATAAATTGTTACTTTTAAAATAATGAAAGAGGTTCCCTATCTCTGACTGGAATACTAACCTGACTCCCATCTTTGAAGCAGTTGTTTTTATAATGCGAAGTTATTACATACATCTTCTACCCAGTAAAAGGTTTATTTGAAACAAGTGGGCCAAATGATTTTCAAAAGCTTCGTTGGATTGAACAACACAAAAGAGTTGTAAAGTTTTTAAATTTTATTTTTTGTTATTCGCTTTTATATTGCCTGCCTTAAATTGTCAGATCTTTTCATACTTTATTTTTCATGCCTTTATATGATGTAATTTTCTAACTTGTCATCTAGAATTTGTCTTCTCTTTTTCCATCCATTGATTATTAATTAATAAGTTATCTTCTTTGTCATTATCTGTTAGTTATCTTCTCTCGCATTATCTGTTAGTTATCTTCTCTCTCATCGTCAGTTAGTTATCCCATCTCTTATCATCTGTTAGTTATCCTCTCTCTCATCATCTGTTAGCTATCCTCTCACTCACCATCTGTTAGTTATCCCCTCTCTCATCATCTGTTAGTTATCCCCTCTCTCATCATCTGTCAGTTATCTTCTCTCGCTTTATCTGTTAGTTATCTTCTCTCCTATCATTTGTTAGTTATCCTCTCTCTCATCATCTGTTAGTTATCCCCTATCTCATCATCTGTTAGTTATCCCCTCTCTCATCATTTGTTAGTTATCCTCTCTCGCATCATCTGTTAGATATCCTCTCTCTCATCATCTGTTAGTTATCCTCTCTCTCTCTCTCATTATCTGTCAGTTATCTTCTCTATCATTATCTATTAGCTACCTTCTATCTTTCCGGTTAAAGTGTTTTTTTGTATTGTTCTTCAATTATCTTCTCTATTTATTTTTTCATAGTAACTTCATGTTTTCGTTTCAAATAATTTGTAAAATACTTTCCTAGTTTTTTGTCTTTAATAGTTTTATAGAGCTGCAGAGTTGGCAAGTATAACAATTGATTTAACTCGAATACAAACAATGATCTCTCCAACTATTATTGAAGTATGATATAGTATTATATTATGAGAGTACACTTCCTTTGACAACCTTCCTAAATGCATCCCTGGAGTCTGGTGGCACAAAGTTCTAGACACGCAGTTGTGCAGCTTATGTTTGTTTGTCTGTCTGTTTGTCCCCTGTCTGTCTGTTTGTCTGTCTGTCTGTCCGCCTGTCTGCGGGTCTGTCTGGGTGTTTGTTTGTCAATTTCAGTACATTAAAACAGTGATGTGGAGTCATGTTATGCAGATAATCTGATATCTTCATCCTCATTACTGAAAGTTGGCAGAGCATTTCATGTGAATACGTAGATGCCACAAAATAAAAGACATGCGATACAATGTACCTACCAGCGTATTCTATCATTATGTACAATGTACACAACATGAATGTTGGTGAATTTCAATGGTTCAACATATGATAAATTGCCAAGCATCAAATGCTTCAAAGGGAAGCAAACAAGAATGCTGACAGGCAAATAACAATTAAATACTTGTTTGGCGTTATCAC
Organism: Cryptosula pallasiana; assembly: GCA_945261195.1. NCBI lineage: Eukaryota > Metazoa > Bryozoa > Gymnolaemata > Cheilostomatida > Cryptosulidae > Cryptosula > Cryptosula pallasiana. Next base: position 40,047,617 of record OX183136.1, read on the forward strand.
TGACAATCATCTGAAGCAGACGAAATCGAACAACGAGATAATAAACTAAATCTTTCTGTCAGCTTTGTTTGAAATTTTTCTATATTCTTTGTTCTCAGTAAATCATCAATGAATGGTATTTCTGGCTGTTTGAACATCTTCTTCATCTAAAATATACAAACAGACAAGCAATCGTTATTTTTCACTCATTGCTTCATATTGTTGAATTTTTTTTAGCATCTATACTGGGATTTCTGGAATTTTGACAATAAGTTTTATCGCTGTAAAACTATAAAAAAACGGTATTGTGCAACAAAAAATAAAAAGATATAAAAGGCAGATGAAATATTCTCAATATCACACACCTGTGGTACAACTGACTGCAGTTGGCTAAGTTGCTGTTCATGGAAATTGAAATGATAGTTATAATTTTAGCGATGTATTAACAAGGAAACAGTTTTTAGAATTTTTATGGTATGAAACTAGCTGAGAAAATTTTTCACCGAAGATAGCTAGACAATAAAGCAACATTGCACATTTGTACACGTTTTTATTAATATGTGGAGTTGTGTGCTCTCTTTATATATTAACACAGGAGAAGACAACTTCTTAAAAATTTAACACCAACAGTGTGGTTGTACGGCAGCCTTTGAGATCAGTTTAAATTCAAAATATGTTATTGATCTGTTTTCTAAATTTGTTTACAGTAAAGTCACATTTTCAATCTATGATTGCAGTAGTAAAATTTAACTTAGACTACAATGACTACAATGATAATGATTTTTAAACTCTAATAATACAGCACAATAATGTTTAAAATGATTTTTGAAATTTTGATATCCAAGTTCAATAAATTTTATGTTGACAAAGAGTTTAAAATTGTACTAATACAGAAAGGAATGGATTTATGAAATCTCCAGGTCCGAGAGTTTACATTGCAAACAGACATCCGCTGTTAGATTCACAGCACACACACATTTGAGCGAGATTATAAGTGCCTCACTACATATTGACGTAATACTAAACTATTGCAAGTACTCTGAACTGTTGTCAACTCACCTGTGCTTTGTGTGTCTACTCACCTGTGCCTTGTGTGTCAACTCACCTGTACCTTGCGTGTCAACTCACCTGTGCCTTGTGTGACTACTCACCTGTGCCTTGTGTGTCAACTCACCTGTGCCTTGTGTGTCAACTCACCTGTGCCTTGTGTGTCAACTCACCTGTGCCTTGTGTGTCTACTCACCAGTGCCTTGTGCGTCAACTCACCTGTGCCTTGTGTGTCAACTCACTTGTGTCTTGTGTGTCTACTCACCTGTGCCTTGTGTGTCAACTCACCTGTACCTTGTGTGTCAAATCACCTGTGCCTTGTGTGACTACTCACCTGTGCCTTGTGTGTCAACTCACCTGTGCCTTGTGTGTCAACTCACCTGTGCCTTGTGTGTCAACTCACCTGTGCCTTGTGTGACTACTCACCTGTGCCTTGTGTGTCAACTCACCTGTGCCTTGTGTGACTACTCACCTGTGCCTTGTGTGTCAACTCACCTGTGCCTTGTGTGTCAACTCACCTGTGCTTTGTGTGACTACTCACCTGTGCCTTGTGTGTCAACTCACCTGTGCCTTGTGTGTCAACTCACCTGTGCCTTGTGTGTCAACTCACCTGTGCCTTGTGTGACTACTCACCTGTGCCTTGTGTGTCAACTCACCTGTGCCTTGTGTGACTACTCACCTGTGCCTTGTGTGTCAACTCACCTGTGCCTTGTGTGTCAACTCACCTGTGCTTTGTGTGACTACTCACCTGTGCCTTGTGTGACTACTCACCTGTGCCTTGTGTGTCAACTCACCTGTGCCTTGTGTGTCAACTCACCTGTGCCTTGTGTGTCAACTCACCTGTGCCTTGTGTGTCAACTCACCTGTGCCTTGTGTGTCAACTCACCTGTGTCTTGTGTGTCAACTCAACTGTGCCTTGTGTGACTACTCACCTGTGCCTTGTGTCGTTCTAAAAGCATCTCGGACATCTTTTGAGGTTTTTGACTCTCTATTCTAGCCTTTCTTTCATCTAAATTAATCTCAAAGACTTTTGAACTGGACCTATTGCTCTCGGACACTCCTAATAAATAAACAACATATCATTCAGACCAACTCATCACTTAGTTGGTCTGGATGAGGTAAAATTGTTATTACCATACATTGAAACTGCAAACAACAAAACAGCAATTGCTTAATGGATGTTTTGCTACCTCTAACGTAGTAGTTACAATTTGATTGAAAATTATTTTTACCAACATGTAAACATAGCATTAGAGTGTAACTAATTCAAAGGGTTTTAGAAATATTGCATAATGGTGCATGTAAGACAAATGAAATGCCATAACTAAATAACAGTAACACTAACCTTAAACTTCATTTCAAGAAATAATTATTATAAAATTGTTATTTACCGTCATCTGAAGACAGAGTGATGCTGACGCTGTCTTCCACATCCTGTACAACTGTTGCAACCTCCATTTTGTCATGGTCATCTTTATCTAAACTGTGACGTGAATGTAAACTACCTGTACAAAATGTTAAACAGTTATTCAGCCGTATTTCAACAACCAAGTTTGGCAAATGTTTTGCTAAAAACTTCCACACTTTGAAAGAAAAGTTTGAAATTTACATCAAATTTAAAATCTGCTGGAATACTTAAACAACATAAAAGTGTTTTGTTTGCTGTTGTTTACAGTTTTCTTAAACATTGTTTGTCAACAAGCACTTCTATAAAACGATCTTACCTTCACTGTTGGTATCTTGTAGGTCACGCAAAGATCTCCAGTGATAATTTGTGCATCTTGTTTGTGTTTCAGCACAATCTATTGATTGCTTGGGTATTGTTATCAGTTTTGGTTCTAAAATATATTGTGATTTTCAAAGCTTGTGTGCCAAACGAAAACATTTTGAGCTGGACAACTAACACCAACAGTAAACAGTGTTGAGGTCAAATCTAACCTTATCTTTATGTTATGTAAGTGATCGGGGTGAAACTGTGAGTTAAAACAAAAGAGTCTCTTGGAAAAACCCTGCATGTGGGCTAAAAGTAACACTAAATAAATATAACTAAGTTGAAAGCCCAAAGTTTGTGTAAGTAAAGAGTACAATTGATCAACAGGAGTTATCTGCTCAATGTACAGTTAGTTATATTGGGCATCGACAGAATGTCAATATAGCTCTAACAGCATGGAAGGTTGTGTACGTACTTGTTGTTTCCTTGCAGTTCATTGGCTGATATTGCACTTTTTTGAAGGCATTGATTTTCGGAAGTGAAAATTGATGGTTCAACCTGTAGTAGAGTGCAGAAGATCAAAATCTCATCAACACAACTTTTATGCAAACAGTTATAATTATTTAATAAATGAGTCCAGGCTGTTTGTAGAAACCATATTCCTAAGTTATTCAAAGGTTTTCATAAAAATTTCCCAAATGTAATCGATACTTTCTTATGCATTAATATAGTTCATCAAGGATACATGAGGGAGTTGTCATCTCAGTTAAGGTAAGACAACTTCTTATAAAAATAATACTCATACATATTGTGATGAAAATTGCCTGATAAAAATTGAGTAAAAAATGCTTTTAAAGCAAAAGAATTGTAAGAACTGATATTTTGCTAAACCAGTTTCGCCGAACCTTCGTTGGTGAATCACCAAGTTTTCAAACAATAAATGTTGCGTTACCTATAATGAAATATGTTGAAACTGCACTACTGAATTACAATAGCTCCAATAGTTGTCTTACCTGGGTAAGACAACTCCAAATAGGAAAAGTTTCGCTTTATGTGAAGAAGACAATTCACACAAAATAGTTGTTACGGTTTAGTGGTAAATACTGTAAAAATTATAGCCATCTGTTCATATGGCATATTATTCATTTTTGTTCCTTTTTTGTTTTAGCTTGTTATTCGTAGTGAAAATTAGAAATGTTTTCTTTTGTTTTGATGCCCCCACCAAGTGATTGAAACTGCAGCTGCCGTAATTTTAGATAGGAAAATGATCTATACCCAGTTATTCTGCGTAATTCAGCAAAACATGTATTTGGTAATTGATTTCTAGTGAAAGGGTTGTTGATATTTCATTATTTAACATTATAAGACTCGACTGGGGTAGATGTGTTCTAATCGGCAGTGATAGTGAGCAAAAATACTTTATAGCTGTTGCATGGTGGAAATGTGAACTTAAATTTTATCAACTCTTTTACAATAAATAATGAGTTGGCATTAATGTTGAAGCAACATGGGAACATCAGCTGTAGCTGCTGGGATTACATTTTTAGGCGTACTAGGCGTACTAGGCGTACTAGGCAGTGTAGTAAACCATTACTTGTTGACAGGCCTTTGTTGTATAGTCAGCGGCTGGTTGAGACTGACAATAGAGTCAGCGATGTTGTATGGGTAATGATAAACAGCAGTTCCTCTTTTGACTGGCACAGCTGGAAATTGTCTGCAAGTCTTCCACTCTTTACTGAAAGAAGGGAAAAACAAAATAATATGTTAAACAACTTTCTAATGTCGCCTATAATTGTTAGCAAAATCTTTTTTAAAAACAACTTAATAATAAAAAATCACAGGGTCTATCAATTTTTGATGTTTTGGTGTTGAAACAAACAAAGGTGGTTTAAAGTTAGTCAAATTACTCAAAAAGCTGAAGTTTTTATACAACAATAAAAACCCACAAAACAAAACAATTCATTGTATTATATTAAATTATCTATGCTAGCAATTTTAATTATCATTGATATCTTGAAAATTTTATTGATTGATTTGAACATAAGTTCTAAAGTTGCAAACTAAAACAAAAAACACATTCCTGAAACAGCTAAGCGTTTGCTATTATGCCAAGGTGAAACAACTTCTCGCACCATCTGATAGTTGCTGAAGTTCTGTAGTTGTGTCGCGTGAAGGCTAGTTTGATCGGTTTTTGTCGGCGTATTGAAGGAAGTCTTTTGCTATTACAATTTGTCTCATCCAGGCAGTGATTTGTTGTTGATTGATCAGCTCCTATATCGATCTTTAGTTCTTGTTTTTTTCTCTGCATGTAACGATAAGGTAACGTTATATTATACTATATTATATTGTAGCATATTGTATTTTATTGTCACACTGAAATCCTTGATAGTTACTGAACAAACCAAATAGGTTAAAATTGCCTACGAGATGGCGCTTTTGCGTAACAAAAATGATGTTAACTATTTACTTTTTTTGCATTATCTAAAATCTTTGTCATGCTACAAATTCGGTTTTGCGGAAACCTTTTCAACAGCCTTACCTGATCTTCATCAAAAGAAACACTTTGATGTTTTGTGTTTCTGTCTCCACTTAGATTTCTGGAACTTCTAGAAAAATACATGATAGAGTGAAAGCTGCTGTGAATGTGTGACATACAATAGTCGACATTCTCCTTTACAAAGTCGTTGACTTGAAGATAGCCAAGTCTACCGGAAGAAATATTAAACGATTGAGCAACTTGATGGTTGCAAATAATTATGCTAGCAGCGGATGAATTATTAGCATTTAAACATTACACAGCAAAATATGCGCACTAGTTTTTTTTAGTTATTTATGTAAAATGATTGACTCGAGGCAATTTTTGTGGCAAATCATTTTATGAAGGATGAGGTTGATCAAAATCCTTAAATTTTTACAATATTTACATGCAAACTTTGACCAGCTACCAATATTTGACTGTTTTAATAAATTTCTCGATTACTATTTTTATAAAAGTGTTCGGCCAACTTCTGTTCTGTATGCTGCTACTTATAACATTCAAGGCTTTCAAAGACTATTAGAATAAACTCAATTAAAATTTACCAGATTCTTAAATATTTGAAAAAAATTATCTCAATTGAATTTTTATTTATTTTATTAAAATTGTCAAAAATATCTAAAGATAGTAAAGTTTATTTGAAGCAAGTAGTTTCTGATATACACTAAATGTATAAACAAGCGCTTGCAAACTGTTCATATTTTTACTTTAAGAAAGGAGGAAATTTTTTTCCAGTATGAAATTGATCAATTTCCTAGCCTCTGATGCACCAATGTAGAGATCAATATTGTTAACTAAGTTGTGAAGTAGGTAACACACTTGAATAAGCTCGAGAATAAATACCTGGCACTTGAATGCCCAAGTAATCAACCATTCTCTTTCAAGCCTCCATTTAATCAAACTCAATGACATATTTGTTTGAATGGAAATTGTAAAAACACTAAAATTATAAAGAATTGATTTTCAGAAGAAATACAATTTAGCACTTCTTACTAGTGCTGATAACACCAAGCGTTGCAAGGGATACAGATGCTATTGAATAATCCTACAACCATTGATCTATAAATGCCTGTTTGAGGGAGAGTGTGCATAGCAGTTGGCAGAATACAGAATCTAAACAATGATTGTAAAAATAAAAAGTGAAAACTCAATCAATTTTTGTTGTTTTAATGAAAGTCCAAGGCAATATATAAAATTTTTATCTGGCTTTTAATTCAAGTAAATATTAATGAAATTTTGTAATATGTGTGTATTTACAATATACATTGTGTGTGTGTATAGCTCTTACATCAGTGCATTGGTAAAAAATAAAAACATTTTCAAGCTGTTTTCTCTTGAGAAAAATTGCCCAGGCACCCCTCTCAATGGGTGCGGTTCAAAGCAGTAAGGGTGTGATTGGGAAAAGAGAATGAGAGAAACTCATACTCTCATTCAACCCCCCCCCCCCACCCTTCTCCAGAGAATCACCCAAGCTAGATAGAGTCATGTGAAGTTGTCGTCTCTTTTAACATCATGAAAAGACAACTGTAAGAAACCATTCAAAATTTTTTTCGCAAAAAATTTGAGGTTTTAACTACCATTTTCTAAAATGTGAAACTCCTTTTGGATCTTATTGTACTTTGAGGTTAAAAACAAAGATAATAGTCAGTTCTTTTTGAGTTTTTTCTATGCAAAGATTAATTTGCTGGTTTAATATGGTTTATGACTCTATACCTCTATGTTAAAGATATGTTTCACCTCCAAAAGGAACTGCCCCCCCCCCCCCGCCCCCCCCCCCCCCCCCCCAAACAATTTTAGAATAGGACTTGCAGCGGTAACTTCTACTTGTCCATAAACTTACGCAATGAATAGCTGTTCATAAACAACAAATTTCCGTTGCACATCACGTCATCTGAACTCTTGATTGTGTTAGCTTATTATTCATGCGGCTTTGAAGGGGTTTTTATAGACTGAGCAAGTATTAGACTGAGATTGTCACTTCCTTCATTAGTACCACCGCACTCAAGCAATCTGAACTTTGAGTGGCATGTTTGCCCAGTGGTTTATTCGACTGTCACTATAGAAGACAGTTGAGGATATATGTATAAAGTTATTTTATTGTTGGAATCAGGTTTAGTGATTGTACCATTGTACAAAACAAATTGACAATCATCAGTGTTATTCCAGTTAGATGAGAAAACCGTAAGGTAAGTAAACAAACTGACTGTTATATATATATAACACACGACTGGTTGGAAGCTCTCATACCAACTATGGCTAGGATAACCATAGCAGTTGCGGTTGTGATACTGTTTTGTTATGTGAACAAAATAGATTGTCATAGACCGACAAGGGAACAAAGGAAGCCTAATATAATCTATATACTTGCTGATGACCTAGGTGAGTTTTTTGCACTTACCTACGTATGCGTTCTTTACACGACTTTTTCCACCTGAGACAAATAATAATAAATAGCTGTGAATTTTATACCACGCAAAAAGCAGAGCAGTGTTTTGGAATGTCACCGATTAAAGTAGAACAGTGTAAGACTTATGCATGGGGCAAACTCTCGTCAAATCAACCAAACCAGCCCGACTTACACAGTTACAAGCATCCAGTCTTCTTATTTCTAAAAATAGGAAAAGTAAGTTTATATGAGATTCCAGTAAAATTAAAAATAATAAATAAATAATAATGATATAAACAGTTATCATTATTATAAATAAAGTTAAATAATAAATAATGAAAATAAATTACTAATTTATTGTTATTAAAATAGCATAGAAAGACATAAAATTTGAGTGCGGAGATGTTACAGAACATTTTGTTTATATAATATAATTTAGTTGCGTCATGGTACTATACTGGTTTCCTGTTTGATGAGCTCTTTGTTATTTTGTGAGTTGCCTAAGATCGGCAGGTTTGGTGTTATGGACATACCAACTTTTGTTTGCTTACGACATACGAACGACATTACTAATACGAAAGCTTAGATTTCATTAAATAGATAATAACTAGACAAATAATTTTATTTTGTATCTTCTCATTGTATACAAAATCCATCCTTTAAAACACAAAAATTGAATGAAATCAAATTTTCTACTGGTATTTTTTTAATATGAAAATGGCCGCAAATAAATCATTTTTTGGTAATTATAGATCAAAAAGCAAGATTTGACTCGTTTAACGAATTCTCTCATAATATATATTTTTTTCTAGGATGGAACGATGTAGGTTTTCACAATCCAAAAGTGCAGACACCAAACATCGATGCCTTAGCACGTCGCGGGATAGAGCTAACTAACAATTATGCTCTTCCCGTTTGTTCACCGTAAGTTTTTGTAGTAAGTTCTCTTTCTGGCTTTTGTGCATTCACAAATATCTCTAGTTCATTGTACAATGTTTGCTCTAAATCCTGGTCGAACGACAAACAAGTTAGTAGGTCAAGGCTGTCCTATTTAATATGTTATTGTTATAGCACTCAAACCCACAGTAAAGCACTTCTATAAATAATAGTAATCAATTATCTTTCATCCGTTAAAATGACTTGACCTGACACAACTGTGTGTTATCGTGACTCTAGCAATCAGTTTCATGTATGTTGTGCCTGAATAGTTGTTTGATGAATGAAAGTTAATAATGGTATCTTACTTGTGACAGAAAAAAGCAGTTTTGATAAAAGACAGGCTTTATTTTTTCCTCCATATATCAGAAAGTTTGATGCCCTGGAGTGAAAATAATTGTGAAAATGTGTTACAATACAAAAACAAATAAAAGAGAAAATTAAAAAGTACTGTTCACTAGCAATCAGCATATTTGAAAAAGAAACTTCTCTTCAACTTCTCAGTCCTACAGCGAGGCATTCTCACTGCCGAAGACAGTCTTGTTTGGTAGTTGGTATTCTTCACAATGTTTTTGTGAAACGGATGGTCATTGTTGACTAGTATGGTTTGGTAGTGGTTTTGGCATTGCTGCTCAATGTACTTCGCAATAGTGGGAATGTTATGTGCTTCGAGGCAGCTTTCCTTGTCTAGATCTGCATTCATCACTCTCACGGCTGATTTCTCTACTCTGATAATTTGATTGAGGCTGTTTTCAGTTATCAGTCCTGATCACGCTGAGCATGCATATGTTAGCCTCGATCGAATATTTGAGAGGTGGAACAGCTTGAGTCCAGCTGATTTCAAACCCAATCTCTTCAACTGACGCAGCGCATATAATCGAGACCCTAGACTTTCAGCAATATCGCTTACATGTTTACTGAAAGAGAGCCGTTTATTTATGGTTACGCCCAGTAGCTTTGCGCTTTCGCACTCTACGATGGGCACATTTCTCATACTGTATGTTTCTGATTGGTGCGGTTCTGACAGTGATAGATTTATCAGTTGAGTTTTATTGGTATTTATGAGCATTTTGTTGTTGTGTGCCCATACTTCTATGTTGTTTGAGGCAGTCTGGAAAGCTTGTTGGTTGGACGAAGCTTTGTTGATGGTCGTGTATAGCGTCATATCATCAGCATATTTCACAATCAGGGCATCTTTGGGATGGCTAGATCATTAAGGGTGCTTTCGGATACCCTACGCGTAGGGTTTAACGATGGGATTAAACGAGACCATTCGGAAACCCTCTCATTGAGGGCCAAAAAAACATGGCGGCAATGGGCAATTTGGGCTCAACGATGGAGGTGAAGAGCGAGGTAGGTAGCGTCGTTGAGGGCATTAAGCGTTTTCGGTGTGCTCAACGTTTACATTTAATCCTCAACGACAGTTTTTCGTCGAGGGATTATCAGCCCCTTTGTGGCAAGTTTTTTTCAACATGCATAAACGCTCATTTTTGCGTTAGTCAACGGGTTTACCTGCAATTTTGTAAAATGTACGCACTCACCTACTCCTATAAGTTATCGTTCGAGGGATAAACGCGTTGATCAGACTTTCTCAAATCAACGCGTTGAGACACCGAAAACGCCTATTGACTTGTCTCCATCTAACCAACAATTTCAACGAGTCAACATATTAATCAATATTTTCCCCGTTTTAAGTCGTGACAATCCACTATAATGTATATAAAAAATATACCTGATGATAACATCATCGTAATTAATTTCTGTTTGTAAAGAAACTAAAATGGGCTCGCTTTAGCGATACAGTTTTCATAGACATGGATGAAAATAAAAAAATTCTATGGTTTAAGCGCAAACAACTTCTGTTAAACGACAGTCATCGTTAAGCCCTCAACAAGTGTTCAGGGAGAGCCCTACGCGTAGGGTATCCGAAAGCACCCTAATGTAGACCAGCCAATACCAAGTTCCGAGTTTTGTTCCTTGTGGGCGCCCATTACGATGGTTTTGTAGTTTGATCTAGCAGCTCCAATTCTCACGCAATACTGTAGTGGATTTTGGGGGGCCGACCAAACGTCCGCCAACAACGCCTCACTCTAGAGGTCAACTTCCAACAGAGGAGTATGCCAACTCCACAACTGTTCCCGGAGCCCACGGCTCAAACGTACAACTCAATGACTTGTTGAGTAAATCATACTTTATTACACAGCGTAACCAGCAATGTATAATAAGGGTAAATGTATCATGCTACTTGGCTTAAGCACAGGTAGAATCCCAATACAATACAAGGAGTCTAGTGAAATGTTCTGCCTTTTATAGGCAGAGCATAATTAAAACATATGCCCAAACAAGGGGCAACAAATCAGTAATGGCAGGAAGTGTTTACTCTAATCAGATCATAAGATATAAATATGCAATACAGTCATTGGCTAATATGAGGTTAAATATGAAGGGCGCCCAGAAGTAGGGGGCGGAGCTTCTCAGTCAATCTTGCTTACTCATGGTGGTGCAATGAGTAGCCCTGGTTCTTGGTCCTTATGGCTTGTGGTCCTTGGCTTTGGTCTTGTTTGAAGACAGCTATGTGGCAAAGTCGGGCTCCTGCACCTTTGGTATCAATTTCGGTTCTCAGGCTATAATAGTTCTTTGCTCACCGACCCGGTATAGGTATGGTAATGGTACTGCAGGGCCGGTAGTACATGCTGCAGTGCCGGCAGGGTGTGCTGCAGGGCCGGTGGTACCTCTGCAGGGCAGGCAGTGAATGCTGCAGGGCAGGCAGTGACTGCTGCAGGGCCGGTAGGGTTTCTACCGGCTGACTTGCTTATGTTCTGGCTGTGCCAGGCTCTATTCAGGCTTGCCTGACACTCAACAGTTGTCAGGGGGACCTTGCGCAGTGGTAGTAGACATAAAATTCCACCACAATACTTTCTGTCAGTAATAAAGTTGTCTATTAGATGTATCAGTCCAGCATTGATAGAAAGTGCTTGGAGTTTTCGGATGAGGATATTTGGATCGAGTCTATCAAAAGCCTTAAGACATATCAATAAGGCACGCAGTGACATAGCTAGTCTGTTTTTGTCAAGGTCATTGCACCAGTCATGTATCACATAGAGTAAAGCTACTGTTGTGCTTTTCCTCTGTTGGTATGCATACTGACTTGTCGCAAGTTTCTGACCTATCTGTGCTCTGAGTGTTCTGAGGATGACTTCTTCTGCTACTTTCCCTATATGGAAAAGTAGTAAGATTGGCTGGTATTCACTGGGTGTTTATGGGTTTTTGGTTTTCTTCAGTGGTCTTATCTCGGCATTTGTTCACATTTGGGGATATTGGCTGGAGCCCAGCATGCAGCCAATGACATCAGTTGCTGGTACGCATAGTATTTTAGTATTATTTGAATTAATTTATCAATCAGGTGAAAATCCACATGTATCTGAAAATTTTGATGAGTGTTTTTTCTAAGTCCAAATCCAATGTTCCATAAATTGTTTATATTGAGAATAGAATGATTTTTTGTAATATATTTTTCTATCAGCTAAACAAAAGAATTTGATGTTTTTGCTGTTCTATCTACTGTAAGTAAAAATGAACAAATTTGACTCGCTAGATATATTTGAGTGTTGGGTTCCATTCTTGACCTATGGACATATGTAAATAAATGCTTGTGATTCTTTTTTATTTTCATTTAGTGTACTTATTTTTGCTGACCCCCTGAGTTCAAAACAAAGTGATTATTTATTGATTAAATTTATTGCCGATTTGATTATTTTTATTGCATTTTATTCTCTTGCGTAGGCCGCGAATACTCTTGTTATATATTTACCAGAGTGACCAGTTTAACTTTTTCCTCATAAAAAATTGCATTGTTAACTTAGCGCTAACGGGTGTCCTTTTATAGTCTTACTGTGTCTGATCATTCTCAACTGAGTAGCTTTATAGTATCAGGTTTCATTATTGTTTTATCTTTTGAATATTTTTTTCATGTACAATATGTTAAAAGTCTTTCACTGACCATATATATAGAAATAATATTTTGTAGGTCAAGGTCATCATTGCTCACTGGCAAGTACCCGTCAAACAATGGACTGCAGGTAAGGGACAGGTCACCATGTTTCATTTAACTTGATGTCAACAAACCACAAAATACTGAGTGTGAATGTTCTGCTTGCATTGTGTTTTAGCATATTGTCATCTACGCCGAAAGTAAGAGTTGCCTCCCCACGGAACATAAAATACTACCCGAGTACATGAAGGATGAAGGATATGTTACGAAATATGTTGGAAAGTATGTCTTCCAATAAATGCCCGGTCTGGTTAGGTATTTTTTGCTTATAAAAAGTTTATACGGATTAAATAATAATTTATTGGTTGCAGGTGGCATCAAGGTTATTGCAGTGAGGATTGTCTACCCAGGAGTAGAGGAATCAATGATTTCCGTGGAATCCTGGGTGGTGAATGTGATTACTTTGGCTGGAGTGAGTTTAAAAATGCATATCACATAGTAACCATAAAATTAAAACAAATGTGTTTGTGAACTGCAAATATTTTATTATTCTGAAACTAAAGTCAATCTGTTTCAGAACACAAAGATGTGATGCTACGCTTTGTCAATGATAGCTCAAGTACCTTACACCGAGGTACACACATGACAGTATGTTATCAACGCTTATTTGGATCTCAGGCTAACTAAAGTAAATTATTGTTTTGACAATAACTCATCTTACAGCTGTTTACATGTCACTGCAAGAGGACACAACTCATGTTCCATTTAGAAGAAATAGCACCTGCATTCAGTTTGTACACAAACGTCTGTTTATTACTTCCAGCTTGTCGAAAGCAACGATACTAGAGATATGATCATGTCTCACAGCAATTCCAGTCAACCACTTTTTATGATTGTATCACCAACAGCACCACATGTCCCACTTGAGGTCAGTGACTCTTCAACACATCTTGTGTTCAAATAACGAAACTGGGTATTAAATTTTTGGTACTAAATATCCTTTGGTCCGTTCCCGAGCAACCCTAGATATCTATTGGTCTGATACTCTGGCTTATAGTCGATTAATCTCAATTTTCATCTTAATAATCCATTTTGGTTTAACCATAAACGCTGCTATGGGCTAATAAGACTAACAAATGGGCTAATAATAAAATGTGGCGATTGTTTTAGTTGGCTTGTGGCAGCTTCCAAATTTCATTGCCAGGAGATTCCATTTATTTCTGGCCCAAAACTAATAATAACAAATTTTGAACAATGCTATACGTTGCTCATATTTTTAAGACGATTGTTCAAAACATTCTAGAATGTTCTTGTAGCCAACTCTGAGCATGTTTGATGTGCACAACTTTCTCAATGAGACTAGTGATGCCTCTTTGAATAGGAGAAAGTACTTAGGTAAATGTAAACCAATACTGTTTCTTGCAAAAGTTTTGTGTATTTAAAAAGTTTTCAAAGTTTGGCTTTCAAAGGTTTTAAATTATTGCGAATGTAAACAATTTTTTGTTAACCTTAATCTTTTTAAAAATATAGTTTGTGAGAATGTGATATTAAAATAAAAAAATTGTTCAATAAAACTAAATTGTATTGCTGCCTCTCTGCAGGTCTAGTGTCAGCTCTAGATGACCTGGTAGGAGTCACAGTTCAAGCTGTTCAAGACGCAAGAATGGAAGAGAACACAGTCATTGTATTTCAGTCTGACGTAAGTGAAGACTTTGTTACACTATCAGATGTAAACCTCTAGGAGAAGCAATCGAAATGGTTAATTTTGTGATAGTTTTACAACTGGCCGGCAAGCGACTAGCCTACAATTAATAATAGAACTTGCCTGCAAAGTAATCATGTGCAATATCGCATTCGAACTACTGTAAAAAAATATTGAAACTCTAAATTTCATAATGCTTCATTTGACTTATAGTAGGGTATGATCTGTCTAAAACACAATATGTTCAAAAACAAAATTTTTCTTGGCAGGTGCCGTAAAGTTTAAGCTAAAACATAAAAACACCAACACAGCTAGCTTTTGTTTCTCATTCCAGAACGGTGGGTCAAGTATTGAACCATACTTTGCTGGGTACCCAAGCTATGGCAACAATTACCCACTGAGAAATGGAAAGTACTCATTCCATGAAGGTGGCGTCAGGGTGCCTACAATCTACTTTGACCCAAGGCTACACTTTAGAATTGCTGGTACAAAGCGAAACTTTTTAATGCACATTTCTGATTGGTTGCCGACATTTCTTCAGATGGCCAATCCGAGAAATAGACTTACTGGTGAGTTTTTTATCTGTTGTTTGTAGCAGCACATACAGTTTTTAGTTGCTGTTTTTCCAGATCAATGCATTAGATTATCTGTCACATTTTTTATTATTATACGATAAAATTTCACAATTGCAAATATCAAAAACTTGTTGGCAAAAAAAATTCATTTATTGTCTTTCTTCTATAGTAATTTGTAGCACAAAGAAATAAAAAATCCATTCTATAGCATTTGCGATACAAAAATGCATGTTATTTAGAATATAACATTGTCTACTGATCTTAATGTAAGACTGCAGCAATATTTCGTGGGCAGTTTTAGTGTTATGTAGAATGTTTGCTGTTACAGGTATAGATGGAAAATCACAGGTCAGAAACCTTCAGAATCACTATACAACAGCTCACAGATACCGAGTGAGAGAGGAGATGCTTATCGCTTTGACTACCTTGAGGAAAGAACCTGGCTGCAATAATGATGATGCTGCGTTTAGGTACCTCCTAGGACGTAAATACCTTTACTTCTCACAAAGATTTGTTCTTCTATTGCGAGAATAGCTTCAATTTGTCGTTTTTAATAATACATTAGCAACAAGTTTTTAAATTGCTGCAACAAAGACTATAAACAAATCATATTTACTTTCAACTTGATTATCTAAAATTATATTTTGGAGTTGTCCTTTCATTATAGTATGTAGATGGCTATAAAGGCAGAGGGAAAGCAACTCCTAATCAAAATAATAGTTTTTTGTTTTTGAATTGTCTTTCTTCTCATTCCATACACATTTTGTATTCTAAATAAAGTTTTCAAGTGTTTAAAAGTATTTTAGGAAAATTGAGCTATGATTATAATGATAAAAACTTTGGTTTTTTGACAATTTTTACAATGACCAGTGAAAGTTTGCTTCATTCCATTTTCTGTTGACTCCCTCAGATGGCGCAAGTGGAAATTGTTGTATGGTAGAAGAGTGACATTCCGAAAAGCCAATACAACACAAGATGAATGGACGAAACCTGTTGAGTCACCAGAACTGCAGACACTGACAGGTGATTCATGTGAGAGATTCGATGAGGAAGGTGAAAGTTATATGAGATGTTTGTTTAACATCGAAGGTAAGCTTCAAAAAACACAAGTTGATAATTTATTTTTCAAACATTAGGCATGCTTATACTTGCGAACATCGAATATTCTTTAAAATCATATTTTTGCAGATCAATTTTAGATAATAGTTTTGTTCAAATTTACGTGCTTGTTGTTAGATGACCCGTATGAGCAGACAAACTTATATGAGCAAAGGCCAGATATAGTAACAAAGCTGCTGAGAAAGATTGATGGCGCTAAGGCTAACATGGTTAGAGATGTGTTTGCAACATCTCTAGGTGTCACTCCTGAAACAACAATTCTGCAAGATGGCTTCTATCTGCCACGACATGATTACTGCACACCTACAGTAGACTTTCCTTTGAGACCGAAAAACGCGTCATGTTACCCCTAAGTCAACTTAGTATTTTTGTGTAATAAGCATTTAATATTTCCCGCAATATCCAGAGTCATGCATCAAATAGCATCTACTCTTTTATACTAACACATGATGATGTAAGCTTATCTCATTGTGTCGGTTGTTATTGTGATTTAGTATTTATAATCATAAACAATTGAACAACCTTGAGATAAACATCAAAATAAAACATGAGGAAGTTGTCGCTAATGAGTGAAGTAACTTCCATTGTAATACCATTACATCAGCGAGGCTGCGATTTACTAGAGACATTTGACTTCTTAATGACCCACTTGAAATAGCAGTGAATGTAGTAAAGCAAACGTCGACGAGCTACTAAAGCTTTGCTAGTAAGAACTGAAGTTTATGTATTTATGTAGTTTTGTGGATTTGGGCTACAATAATATATATTACACCTTCTTACTTGAGCAGTCACTTCCAAGCTATTTTGTTCTAGAAATGTTCAGTAATTCATTTAGGTAAAACAGAGTTTGGAGGAATCTATGATGAAGTTAACACTCACATGAAGCAGTTCACGTGGTACTACATGACCAGATTATCTGGGATAAGCTCTCAGCTTCTACAGAAAACTTCACAATTGCATAACAAATATTTCGTAGATTTAGAAAGGTATAATTTTATTTTAGGTAGCCAGCTCTTTAGCTTGAAAAACAATTTTTAAAATGTGACATCTTGCAACGCCCAGCGCTTGGTGAATATTAGCCAATATAGCTTTTATTAAATTATTTATTGTTTGTGAGGAGCATTTTATTGGCAATATAGTTATTCACAACTATTAATTTTATTCAATGAAGAGCCAAAACAAGACAAAATTTCGTTCATTGACAATTGATACAATAATAATATAGCAATGTTTTAAAATTTACTCATTCCATCAACTCAACTGCTGCTATTCTTATTTTTCAGTCCTGAGCATGTTGAAGTTATTTCGTTTTAATTAAACTGTATGTTATTCAAATACTTTACACTTTGGTATTGTTTGCTACACAAAACAATTGTGTATGCTTATTCTAATAATAAGATTTCCACACCAGGTTGTGAGGTGTTCCATATAGACGATATTTTGATATCACAATTATACTGGCTGTGCGAAACCTTCCACATTTTGTTGAAGTCTCTCTCAGTATGGAAATACAACCAATGCATTAAGCGCTTTTGGCTAAGTGTACGTGAAGTCACAGTCGTGACAAATCGGCGAAATTCTCTTGTTTCAACGAGTACAAAATAGCATTTCTACATGATGTGGCTTTGCGAAAAGTTCAGCATCAGGGTGTTTGAGAAAAACAATGCCGGTTTCCAAAATTAGGAGTTGCCTTTTCTGTATTCAAGCATTGCGATTGAAAAATGAGCGGTTTTAGGGCAACCAATATTTCCATTTTGGATGATGCAGCAAAAATAAAGAGCCCCCATCAGGCAAGCAACGATCGTCGACGCAAAGCCATAATTATTATAACAATTTATTATGCCGAATATCTATGGATCAAAGTATCAATACACTAGCAATGCAAAAATAATTGTTTATTTTTTTGCATTGTTTTAGCAGAAATAAATACTTATTAGACTGATCGTACAAAAAATTTTATTTTTATTGAAATATTTGTTTTTTTTAGCTTGTACTACATGTAACTGTTGTAAGAGAAGACAACTCAATAAACTTATTTTTTTCCCGGCTGCTTGTTTTGCCAGAATCGAGCGCGTCCACCTCTGAGAACAGTTAAAAATTAGTAGAGTTCTTCACGTTCGTTTAGCTAAAACCACCTATTGTGTTCAAGGTTACAGTCCAGTGAGTTTTTCATCAATTCTGTAATGTGATGCGACATTGGTTGTTCTACGCTGCGGTGGAAGGGGATGGGTGGGGGCGCACCTGCCCACATTCATTCATAGACAGTAATATTGTACATAACAGCAACCAATTCATTTAACCAATGGCAGTACTGATCACGGAAACTACTTTTACTGTAAATGGTATAAGAATCAATAAATGCTATCCAGAAGAAGAGAATCTTTGCCTACAGCGTTAGTTGCTCACGGAATATTACTAGAACACGTCTTATTGGATAAAAATATTGAGATTGCAGAGTATCTCAGCTTGCTTCGCGTAAGTATAATAAATACTGAGAAATTGCTTGTAAAAAGAGGTATACTGACAACAAACTATATGGTTAGAGTTTGTTTTTTATAGAAGTTTGTAGATTACCAGTGATTAACGGTTTACTGCGTGAATGAGTAGTTCATCTGCACAAAAACTATGGGAAGCAGACATTTGTATTCATGCGCCGACTCTGAAATCTTGTTTGAGTGAGAGCTATGATTTCTTGTTGCCTCAAGGTGTGCCACCATTTAACAATTTACATGGCTTCTCTAAAATTTAGGTAATTTAAACATAGAAACAAGAAAGAGCTGCTATGGCTATTCAATGGTCTCTTGCTCACACTTGTAAGCTTTAGCATTTAAAATGGTGATTTGCAAGTTGTCTATTTGAATTGAACATGTTTATACTTTGCTTTGAATGGAATGCAGTTCACAGTCATCAATGCTGACCAAACTGTCCGGGCCACTTACTGAGTGATTAGTTTGCTCAATTGAATATATTATACCATGTAAAAGCATCAAGATTATGGGCTAAGATGTAAATGAAAATAATTATAATACTTCTCAAGATCGACACTTTGGTTCAGAGGTAGTGTCGGCGCCAAAGCTCTTGAAGAAGAAATATTTTTTGTTTCTGGTGCATATCTTTGTGATAATTGAGTAAAGTTACATTTTAGTATGACAAAGAGAGGCACCGTACAATAACGACTGTGCATATGTGATTTTTATTGAGAGTCATTGGAGACATTGTAGGAATTGGAGCAAATTTAGACAGGCATGAACATCGAGAGGAATGAATGCAAACATAGCTAAAATGAATGTAGACACATCCTGGAATCAATGTCGATAGACCTGGAATTAATTTGTCGACTTTGCTATAGCAATGTAAATTTTGACATTTATTTATTCATTCCCAAAAATGCAAAAACTCGTTTCTACCAACATAGGAAATATCATTTTGACGTTCACTCTAGGCATTTAATAAAAGCACATATTTCTGTATTTCTTGAACGAACATTGAAACGGTAGTTTATACGTCGCTAGAAATGAATGTCGACACTTCTGGAAATTATCATTGGAATTTTCTTCTCTATAGCATAGTCGACATTTGTTCCAGTTCTGTAAATATTCATTCTATGAGGTGTCCACAGTCATTTCAGCTATGGCTGTATTCATTCCTGTTGACTTTTATTCCTGTCTAAATTCATTCCAATATCTTTATTTATGAATGTGAACAATGATAATAATACACAATAATAGGTAATTTAAGGAACACAATCTATCAGATTTGCACTCTGTTTTGTCCAGCATTTATACCTATCATGTTAGCAAAAAAAGAAAGGATTTACTTTGGACCAACTGCTTTGATTTGTTTGTTGCAAGTGGGTTAGAGTTGGAAATTTGGACAAAAACAGATGTAAGTAAATGAATGGGTAAGATGAAAAGGGGTAAGGGTATCTCTATAGAGAACAAATTTAAACCACGCTCATAAGAATAATTCAAAAACAATGTATTTGCAGTGTCATCTCAAAGTCTGTGTTTCACTCGGTAAGTCAACTACAGTTAGCTTTGCAGGAAACTTGATCAGTGGTCAGGTAGTTGGAAATTTTTTCAGGAGACGAGTAGACTTGTACGAATCAGGTTACATAACAGGTATGTCAGCATTTTTTTATTTTAATTATTTGATTTTTAAAGCGGTCCACCGTGTAACAAAGCAAACGGCTTCAATTTATCATATGGAGGCCTTCCCCAGCCGTTCAAGGCTGATCAAAGTTTGAAGACTTTTTCCTGTAAATCCTGAGTTATGCAAAGCAGTTGTTTTATTTTTTATTATTCAAATCTAATTACTGGATGCCATGCCACAATGAAGCACGACTAAAATAGTTCTTCCCCAGCTGCATGACGTTTATGTGACTTTGAAGAATAACGAAAGTAATGTAAACTTTTGTTAGTTGACATGGCCGTATAGCATTACATGCTTTGTTGATTTGCTCGGGTGGCTGGATTCAAGAGTTTCAAATGACAAAAGCTAATGCATATGAGAAATAATGTAGTAGTTGGTCTTCAGGCTACAGGTGGGGCCACAACTGGACTGTAGTCATCAAAATCAAAATGGAAAAAATTAATCTCAAGCACTTGAGGACCCGCTAGATTTCCTGTGTAGGCTTTTGTCAAAGACACAATGTATGCAATGTGTTTGGATTGTCAGAGAAGAGATCAAATGATGCAAGCGACTTGGAAATGTTTAATGTTGATATTTCACACCGTTACCAATGAAAACACAGGCGGTTAGTTGTGCGTTTGAAGGCATGAGTTGCCGAATTGTACCATGATGCCATAACCCATGTCATGCCTCAACGTCAGTTTCTTGCCGGGGTTGATGTAGTCAAGTTCAAATGTAGTGAAAACTAATGGTTTATCGTTTATTTCTATCAACTTGGGGTCACGCAGTCGTATTATTAGTCGTATTGTAATTGTGGGCAAAACTGCTTTTGGCTGGAATGCCAATTTCATCTGAGGTAAGCATGTTCACCAAAATTATCTCATAGCCCTATTATGTGAAAAATTATCTGCTCTGATAATCATAATCATAATGCTATGGCTAAAACAACATGTAGGCTTGGTCAGAGTTAACTATCATTATTATTATTATGGATTATCAAGAGTAGTTTTATTCATAGAATTTTCCCTTCAGGAGAAAAATGTTCGAATAGGGAAGATAATCACTTTGGTTTTATGACTTCAGACAAAATTGGGGCTAAAAACAACTTTGCCCATCGTTTTTACAAACAATTTCGCTTAATAATAATACTATCGTGTGCATCCACTTTACAGCAGAACTTTTTCACTGATTATGGTAAGTCTGTTTAAAAAGCAATGGCTCATTAAAACCTTGTCAGGCCGTCAGGAGGCTGTGCATACTAATAAATGCAATAGTCTTCAATGGGGACCGTGACGGTTTTTC
Source organism: Cryptosula pallasiana (assembly GCA_945261195.1). NCBI lineage: Eukaryota > Metazoa > Bryozoa > Gymnolaemata > Cheilostomatida > Cryptosulidae > Cryptosula > Cryptosula pallasiana. The sequence continues at coordinate 40,069,032 of OX183136.1, forward strand.
TTAAATGCAGTTTGGTCTGAGAATCAGCACGCTGTCTATAGTAGGGCTATCAAACATACATGACAAGTTATGTTCGTTTTATTAAAATAACGGTAATATTGTAGAGGAATGCAACTACAAACAATCTGTAACAAGTGCAATGTGGAGACAATTCCCTTACAACCATCCTCCTATGTGTATATATAATAGTGTTTGCGATCATGTATCTATTATTACTATCATGCAAGACTGAATATCTTTTGTCTGATGTTTTCACACTTGGCGTAGCCTATTCCTTGATAGTATAAATACTGGCGCAGTATCTTTTGTAGCCGGAGTTGTTTCGACTGAATTTAGAAGAAGATTAAGTTTTTGAACAAATACACTATTCATACACCTCTCAACCTTTCTCTCTCTGTATTAGATAAGCAGACAATAGAGTGGAGTCAGCCATTCAGTCAGTTGAATAAGCACAATAGAGCCATTTTTGCAGAGTGGACTCGACAGTAGTGGACTAGGCGGTGGAGGCCACCTCCTCCAGCTTGGCCAGCAACAGACAAAGACGATCAGCGGTCAGCCTATGCCAGTCATGCTAAGGAACTGCTGCTGATCAGACCTATCCACTGCGCATTGCTGGCAAGAGACTGTAGCCTGAGAGTTGAAACGATCAGGGTAGAAAGTGCAGGTGGCACTACATATGGTGTGTTCCTGCACAATATTTGTCTACAAACCAGTTTGATAAATAATTTTAATTACAGTTAAAATATTCCTCTCAAAATATTAACACCAAGAAGGTTGTTTTAGGGAAAAAAATATGCCTTTACAGCTCTAGAATTGCTGTTCAATTTCACAGTATTTTCACTTTAAACAACTATACGTTATATACGTTATATCACAACTATACGTTATAATTACGGCTTTATGAATTTGTTCACTTGAGTTGTCTGTTTTTAAGAAAACAACTCCACAAGTTTAGTCATTTGGTCCTGGAAACTCTAACGTGCCCTGAGCAAAGCGCAGAGTAATTTAATACATTACTCTGTAGCAAATTTCTGCACTTATGTTCCATCTGCAGAAAAACCAAGACCTAGGGCTATATTTTAGCTATTACAACTTTGTTAGTTGCACCGCTTCCTTAACAACCCCTTTGCCGCAACTACTTTTCAAACGCCTTGGTCATCGTCATCTTAGCCGGGGTGGCTCTCAAGGGGTGGGGTTTGTAGTTGTGGGCGGGGTCCCCCCCACATCAGAGAGCCACCCTGGCTATCGTCATCTGCGATTTGACTTAAAAGTTGCCTTCCCTTGGGCAATATGGTTGTGAGCCCAGCTATTACAGTAGACAGAGGGTGGCCATTTGTACCTTGCTGTCCTACCAATTTACTCTTAGTCGTTTCCTGTTTTGGAGTTTTGACTTGGTTTACTTTAACAATAATATTAATAATTATAATAATTATTATTACCGAAATCGTAATTATTTTTTGAGCTAATTTTTTTCCAGCCAAAACATCTACTGAATTTGAATGATTTTGATTTTCAAGATCCCACTGTCTACTGGTCATTTACATAAGTTTTTCTGATTATCAAACTAGTTTAAGCAGCTTATTATTAATAATTATTATTATTATTTATATTATTTATTATTATTAAATAAATTAATTATAATTATTATTTATTATAATTTAATATAATAATAGCAGTCGCCATTATTATTTATTATTATGAATATATAATAGTTCTTATTGTAATAATAATGGGGACTATTATTATAATTATGCACGCGACTGTGAAAGCAGTTCTGGACGTCTTATTATTATTATGCAAAAATAATAAGTTGTATAATAATAAAAAAACGTGTATCCAAAATTAAAATAACTACTACAACAGCAGTGATTATTATTATTTATTGTTCTATTTATGTATTTCCACTAAACTAATGCATTTTATTATGCTGATAAATAATAATAATAATAATACAGAAGAAGGGGGTTGGACGTAGCTGTAAAGTTTATTAGATGGTATAAGCCTTGTGAAACGTATTATATATATTATATATGTCACGTGAGACAAAGTAGTAGCTATATTAAATTATTATTATGTATCTAGTTATAAATATTGTCTTAGGTGGTATCTTAGAATCACTGACCAAGATCGCTCCCATCATCAGCTGCTGAGCAGGCACTGGGCAGGCATTGAACATGTCTGCGGCAGATCCTGAGGGTTTGACGGTAGAGAGGTAGGATAATAAGAGGTTGAACGAGAAGTGGGCTCTTGCTTCTATACTTTCGTTAATAGGCGTTGTTATTAAATGTAATATTGGTTTGTGCGTCTGTTGACATAATAAGTGGCACTAATTCTAGATAATTAAACCTGAGGTAGTCAGTTTAACAGTTCGCTTCTTGATTTGTATTTACTTTGATTCTATAGCTTTTGCGCCTTGAGCAGCAGCATTTATTCCTTGTAGTTGGCACGAGGTTGAACATAGCTGGCATTCAGATTAGGGATGATCCTTGTATGGTGGCTCATAACGTTAGACGGTTTCGTTTTCAAAGCGTATGAACGGATTTGAAATAGTCCAGACGGTTTGCAAAGCGTCTTTTACATTGAAAATAATTGGGTAATTGTAGTAAAATAGCCCAAGAAACTATGTTTAAAAACGGGCTTGTTGGTTATAATAAATTAATTGTCGGCCTCAGCAGTTGCGGGATTAATGCTATAAAACTGTATTTCCTGTCCAACAATTGTAAAATCTGCAAACCGTATAGCTGTATTGCAAATAATTCAGACGGTTTAGAAATGATCCAGATGATTTAGAAAATTACAAACCGTATGGACGCTTTAGAAAGAGTATGAACTATTTACAAACCGTATGAATTATTTAGAAATAGTCTGAACTGTTTCAAAATAGTCTAAACTATTTTGAAATGGTTGCAAAAGTTTGCAAGGCACAAGGCTTTCGAACCAAAAGCGATCATCATTTTATTTATAGCCTCTATATAACTTTATCAGCATAGACGTCGATCCAAAGACATAGAGCAAGTTAATTAACTGTATAAAAATGTTGTTGAATATAATCTCTAAAATGAATTTTTACATTTACAGTTAGGTTGTATTTATTATTTAAAATAATTTAAAGCAAATAATATTTAATAAATGAAAAACATTATTTATTTATATAAAGAAAATTCAACTGTTCAGTGTTTAGGAGAAACATTATCCATCATAAATGGACAGTAGATCTATGATCAATAGAGCGAACCACCAAATCGGCTCGGATTTTCAAAGCTCATGAACGATTTCACGAAGCGTTCAGAAGTTTTTCCAAAAGTTCAGACTATTTCAAATTCGTTCAAACGGTTTGGAAAGCGTTCAGACGTTTTAAAACACAAAAGGCAAAACGTTCTGAGCCACCATATCCTTGGGTTTATGTTGCAACCGTTCCGTTTCTGACAACACGCTCTGAAGCTCGGTTGATTTTTCACTAGCAGTTGGTTGCAGGTATAACAGTATAAAGCATATCAATCAGTTTGAGCGAGTTCAGAGCAAGGTAGTAAGATTTATTTTGAATTTAAAAGGTCAGGATGAGAGTGTGAGTGACCCGAGGGAAAAATTAGAGTTACACTTGCTGTCGAAAATATGCAAAGCAGTCATAATAAAGCTTTTTGATGCAATGCTGTTGAGCTAACACATGGATTCTCTGACTGACATTTTTTATATGCACTCAGTACTCCAATATTTACTCTACTCACTTGTTGCCTCTGTCAGTTCCTCACGTGTTTTCGACCAATCGCAATTTTCTTCACTACAGCTTCTTCCTTAAGACATCATGGGACTTGCATTTCTATTGGATCTGAACAGCCCCATAGTTACTGTATCAAGAGTCTCCATTTCCCCAAGCTGGGGTCTAGGGACTCTACCCAGAACAGAGCAACGTTTGGGAAAATAATTATTGTGGTTATGATGTTTCAAATGGCGAAAACAACTTCACATTTGAAAGTAAGCCACTGAAACATTATGCTGACCTTTTTATTGTGGACTTTTGAGCATTTCAAGTATTTTTTCCCCTCAGTTTATGAAAACCATTTAATTATTCATTACTGCTGTTGCACAATGACACTCTTGTCTTGTGGTTTTATGGTTTTTGATTGAGATTTTGTGGTCTTTTTTTTAAAAGCAAATGCTGGCCAAAAGCTAATCATTTTAGAACAACACTTTGCCCTCTTTTCATTTATGCAAAGATTTTGTGTCTCAGAATGATGTTTTCCTGTAAAACATAAATTCTTGCATTACACTCATTCTGTGGTTTCCGGGAATTTCGCAATTAGAGCATAAAAGTGTAGATGGAGGAAGTTTTTGATTTTTTCTGTGTCTACTATAATATCCATATAATTGCAGAAAATAGCCTCATCTTTCTTTTGATATATGTTTCATTGCTGTTGCTGCTTCGAGTTGACAGCCAGAAAATAATGAAAGTATGCGGAAACAATGAAAATTATATGTGGACTATAAAAATCAAAATAAACTTTCGTATATCATAAGTGTATCGGTTTTCGCTATTTTTTTATTGTTAATTATTATTGTATAAGAACACTACTAGAGAGGGAGAGGGCTGACAGCGGGTCAAGACTGCTGCCTATCACAACACTGTTCCACAGTGTTAGAACACACAATCCGAGCTGTACCGATTCGTATTTCACCAATAGATTGCACTGCCAAAGGCAGTGTCTGCTCTACTGTCAACCAAAAGTGCTAAAAATTAACACTCTGTTAACCCGAATTCTGATTAGTTCGGCATTATTAGTAAGGCAGCCAGGCAGATTTATAAAGTAGGATATGTAAATAACGTGGTTGAATTTACAGGCATATCATTGGTCACATACAAACAGGCTGAAAAGAATGATTTAAAAATAGAAATCACATCACATAAGCAATAATAGGTAAGAATCAGTAAGTGTTCAATCATCCAATCATGTGAGAGTGTGTACACCTAGCTGAGGGGAAGTCCCACCCATCTTTTTCCTACTGTGTCCAGGATGAACTAGTTGACTTCCAGCCAACAAGAGCTATCAATCACTAGATTTCCATGCGTCGAAATTTTGAACAACGGGTTGTTGAAAACTTTGAAGTTTTGATTTGCCATACTTCCATTACACGAATTTTTAAAACAATTATGCAGAGTTGTCTACACCAAAGAAAAGATAACTACGCAACGAGCGTATCAGTGATTTGGCATGGTATTGTTGCGGCGAGAAATGAGCAGTTTCTATTGAAACAATAACAATACGAGAAAAATATTGTTTTTACAAATGTCTGTTGTCACCAAATTGTTTACATTTCAAATCATGTGGTCTAAAATTAATTACTAACACGGAAGAGGAGTGTTTTATGACTTATCAACCGGTGTATGCATGGCTTTTCAAAGCCAACTGAACCTTATAATAAATAAGTAGTCGTTAGTTGTCAAACTCTGATATAAATAAATAATAATAATTATTATTATTTATTTATTATTACCATGCCATTGATTATTATTTTTTTATTATTCATCATAGCATGATGCTGAGGACCTTATACTTTTTCATGACTATTTTCATGAAGGAAGGACATTCAAATTAAACATAAGTGATAATTTATTTCTGGTGATTCTCACTAATGTTAATAGTTTATGATCACAAAAACTACAAAGTTTTCAACTCCCATAATCCTACTATCATAAGTTCGTAGTTTTGAATCTTCGGAGAGTTAAAGAATTTCACCCTCAAGATCGGCGCAGTGAAAAGTTCGAAGGTTTGAAAACTTCAAATTTTTCATGGACTTCCAACCTTCCAAATCTAGGGAATGAGTTTGATCGTAAACTCATTAACGCATTCCAATGACTCACTGTTTTTGGTTTAGAGAGAAATAATTGTTGATAAGAAATATTGTTCACTGACAGCCAGCTAACACACTGCTAACTTGATGCTGTAAGCACTAGGTAAAGGTAGATTTCTACTGCTAACAAAGGCACCGCTCTATGCAATGGGGTTTCGGCAGTTTTTTGTGCGGAGCTAGTATTAAAGAAACCGGAAGCCCACTTTCCGCCAACAGTACTATTAAAACGAAAGTCACTTCGTTTTAACGATGACTAAAGAAACATTTTTTTTATTCATTCACAGCAGCTGATATACTTGGAGTGTATAATACTGACGATGTGCCATCAACATAAATCGTAACAGTAAATCGGCACTTTGGTAGCAAACCTCAGTTCTCGTTCAAGGGCGCGCTTTCATAAGTCTACGTTGGCAAGCTCAATTGAACCCGAAATATGAAAATATGGCTCTACCCGGAATATGATATTTAATTCTTTTTTTTAAACTGAAAAAACCAAAATATTTTCAAAAGAGAACTTTCAAAGGCTTTATTGATTCTTTAAGCTTTCCCAACAACATCATTTTTGTCATGTTATTTGCTCAAATTTTCTCACATCAGAATAATAGTCAAGCAAGTCGTGATTTCTAATGATAAGTTCAATGATCGACTAAGCTGCTTCCGGTTTCATCGCTAAAGTGAAACTACTCTGCCGGGACTCCATTCCATTACATTATTATTATTAGTAACAATTTTTTTTGATGCTACTTTTATTTTTGTTCTATGCCCCACATTTAGTTACTTCTGTAAACTTACAGTAATCTACTCCTTTGTACTTATAACTACTTACTTCTGTGTACTTACAGTCACGGAAATTTGGGTTCCTATGTCTACAAAGCGCCAAAGCTACCATGCGCATTTGTCGCAAATATATTCTCTTCATTCTTCCGCTATTTGTCACTTTGTTTCTTGTGGCAACGTTTACACAAAGTGATATACATGGAGCAAAAAACACAGGTTGGTGCATTTTTCTCTCACTTCCTGAATTGCTGGTATTGAATCAATGTAATTTTGATCTGTGTTTTAACTTCCTGAAATTAATTGAAAAATCAACTATAAAAAACGATTGTAGAACTAAAATAAATGACAGCAATTGAATTTTGACGCATCAGTTAAAGATCCGAATGAGTAGTCGAGGCATGATCTAAAATCAGAAATAAATCTTTTAATAACAAATTTACGAAGTTTCCGCTTTCATACAAAAAATTCAAATTATTAAACAATTTTCATACATTCAGTGGGATTGTCGTTCATTCCACTACGAACTGTTTCGGCGAATTAATTTTTTCTTCTGAAGGTGGTAGAGTGAAGAAGTATATAGACAGAACTGTTGATAGACTATCTAGTCAGTCGAAAGTATGTCAGAATGTGACAATCACAAAGGAGGAATGTGAAGTTTTAACCACCACTGAACAAAGAGAAACACTTTTATTTCCGCTTCAGTACATATCGGGTGCGACAGGAAGTGGCAATGATTGGATAATGTGGCTCGCTACAATTAGCAGTAAGTGTAAACCAGAATTGCTTAGCAGTGTGAACTTTCTAAACTAATATTATCCTTGAGCGAAATGAAGTAAATAGCTTTAAAAAATACTAACGCAAGAAATAATGACATTATAGATTGGTGATATAAAACTTCTGCTATGTTTTGTGATTATGCAATATGCTTAAATTATATGTTATCAAGACCAATAACAGTAGTAATATATGAGCAGATCTCCCTACCAAGTGTTTTTTACTACTAATAACTTCCTGTGTTCCCTTGTGTATTATCAGGTAATCTGTAATCTCAACTGTAGCAAGTTAGATTGTTTCTAGACACTAATAAACTTTTATCGATCTAAATAGTCATATATTTTTTAAACATTCTGTTAACCATTGTCAAAATGGCCAGTATTCCTTTTCAGAGAGACGTTCTTTTTTGTTGTTGTTTTTATTGACTGATTATGCTTCTGTGTGATAAGAGTTAACTTATTGCCAAAATTGGCAAAGAGGAAAATTGTTACTCTGCAGACCAAGTAAGCAACGGAAAGGTTTAAAATCGTAAGCTACATCAGTATTCGTTAATTATTACCTGTTGGAAATTTCATATTGGATCGGAGGCATAAGAAATTTCACCAATTATGTTTTTTCGGGGACGAAAATTGTTGATAAGAAAATGTTGTACTTTTCTTTATGAATCAGAATCACAATTTGTACTGCAGTGTACACATGGCCCAGGGAGCGAAGACATGCGGAATGTGAAGTATATGACAGACAGAAAAGACCAGAAAAATACAAGATGAAGTACGTCAACGAAACGCACTGTCTTTTCTTTAAATCCCACGAGCCGTGGTGGCTAAACAAAAACTTCAGCAACAGATCAGCCAGAGGAGCTCTGCTGCTTAGACATCCCTATGATGCTGCCTTTTCAGAATATAAAAGGTAAACAGTCATTTCATAGGCTTTATTATTTGTAAAATTAATCTTTTATGTTGATAAAAAATGAGACGTTTTTTCTGAAGGCAACTAGTAAAGAGGGAGGCTGGTGCTGAGGACTGGAAAGCTTCAAATGCTGGTCTGACAGTGGACAAGTTTATTGACCTTACGAGCAACCAAACGAACAAAGGTGATCAGGTTGTCAAATCTCATAATAAACAGTTTTTTTTAACTTGTAAGACGGAGATAAGTTTAATGCCAGCTTCCACCAGGTAGTTTTTATGCAGTAACTCTCCTATGGATAGTTTAATAGACAAGAAATAAATTATTTATTTTGGCTTGTTAGCTTGCAACATTGACCGATAGTGAGCATTGTTCTTGTAACCCGATTGCAAAGCTCTTGTAATTGTAGAGCTTGTAGCAGCAATACACATTGGCACACAAAAATGGTTGAATCATGCAAAATACTGGTTGACAAAGTACACCAACCCTGTGCATGTGCTGATCTACAATAATGTCAAGGCCAATACAGCGAAGGAGATCGAAGATGTACAAAAATTCTTTGGTTATAAATTCAATGGAGTTAACTTTAGGTTAGTGTGATCAAAGAGCAGATAAAAAGCTCAAAGAGTTATCAATATTGTTTATTGTATCACAACTATAGATTGTATTGAACATGTTAAATCAAATCTCGTGAAACCATGAATGAAACATTTAGAGTTATAAAACATTTCATTACTAATGGCTTCATACAGCGGTCACCCACTCATCAGATAAAATGTGTGTGTGTAAATGTTCAACATTTCTTATGTATGGGTCGACTAGTGGATAGCAAGAGTTTTGGGTGGTAGCTATGGTCGAACCAATTGGATTAGGTGATACTGTGGTTTTGTCTGGCCCAAGAAATTGCATAACTGTCTGAAAAAAAGTGGATAAAACGTTATTATTATTATTATTTGAACAAAGTTTAACTCCAAGTTTTCAATGGAGTTATCTTTCCTTTAGAAAAGGCAACTATGCCAAATACATTGGTCACTGCACGAATAATAATACATTACTGTACCCGTTTACAAAAACAGTTTAAAATTTTAGAGCGGTCAAAGTGAACGTTTGCATTCTCTAAAATCATTTTGCTGTTGCTACGTTGGTTTACTAGTTTAGTTTCTGTTTTAATGCTTTACCCAGCTAGTTGAAAAATAATTAATATCATTAATTGTCATTAATCAAAATTCCAATAATTCCAAAAACGTGCATTGAATAGACAACTCTGTAAGATGAGACATGTATGTAGCATCAGGTACATGAATGTAAACTTGATTGTGAATGTTTAGGAGACACTGTTGTGTGATGGCTAACTTAGATACAGTGGATCTAACTTTGAAAAGAAAACCCAGTGGTGTTGACCAATATAAGGTGAGTGCTAAAATAGCGTACATCGCTTTGGTGGGTTGAAACGCTTCTACTATAAGTTTTATTAATCTCATAGATACTAGGGCTATGCCATATTTTAATGAATGGCCAAGATTGCTTGGTTATCAATACTTGTTAAGGTTATAATTATATGTATTTGAAGGTGATCAGATTGTTCCACTTCAAGTGCGAACTGAGATTAAAGTTTTATCATGTGACATAGTGTGAATAAAAAAATTTGTATTGTAGGAAATAATATATTCTAAGGAAAAAAAATTGCAGGAGATAATTGAGCTGGCTGTGTCAAACGTTCATGCAATGCTGGACAGGAAGTTCCCAGGATCCCATTACAGGGTAACCAGAGGATGATTGACTTGATTGATTATCTATTTATCTGTCCATATTGGTGTCCCTCAGGGATCAATTTTAGCACCAACCCTTTTTGTTTTATATATCGACGATTTACTCGAGTTATTTTCTATATATAAATCTTTAACGTATGCTGATGACACTATCTTTTTATCATCACACAGTAACATCTCCACATTAAACTATAATTGCAATGACGATTTGACAAAAATCTCAAAATGGTGCGTTGAAAATAGAATGGTTATCAATACTAGTAAATCACATTTTCTTTTGTTTAATTATCATAATAGTTTACAAACTTTCCTTATCACTTTTGAAAGTAAAAACTTGATGCGCAAAAACAAAACGAAACTTTTGGATTTTATGATAAATGATAGACTCACTTGGGATGACTATATCGTAGTAACTGCAGCCAAACTTCGTAAAAACATAAACCTCCTGCAGCTATCACGAAACTATCTTACTAACAAATCAGCAAACACATTCTACTATCTCTTTATATTCTGTCACCTGGTTTATGGTATAATTATTTATCACAATCTATCTCCTAAATACCTGTCAAAATCGTTATTTTCATTACAAAAAAAAGCTTTCCGATTAATAGCAAATGTTCATACCATTCCTTTTTCGTTAATTAGAACAAATGACATCGCCACTTCAATTCAACGGTTACCATTACAAAAATTGGCTCAATGTTTTATGACAATCACTGGTTTTAAAATTTTCAATAATATCTTTCCTAGCTTTATTTCTGTTGATTTTACCACTAGTCGTAACTGCAATTTTGATTTTCGTAACTTCAAGAAACTTTATGCCAACTGCCTACTTCTCTGAGAAAAACACAATCCCTGTCTGTTTTCAAATAAAATTTATTTAATTATCTTTCAAATACCAATGGATAATTATTTTAAATAAACTGTGCTTGCGTAGATTTCTTTTTTCTGTGTTCATTTTATCTTTTTTTTTTTATTTTTACTTTTCGCTTATCTTTTTCTTCTAGCTATGGCACTCTAAGAAAAACATTTTTATATAATGATATTGATGCCAATAAAGTATTATATATATAGATATATATATATATATATCTAAGCATTACTGATGTAGGAAGGCAACTCATCCATGGTCACTTGCTTTATGTATATTTGTTTTTCATCGAATGTTTTATACGTTTTATCTCATGAAACGATCAATGGCACAATTTTAAAAAACAAAGACAGCGAGATAGAGCCCTTCTATTTGTGTAGCTGTTTAAAATCTAAATACGAAACCATTGAATTTACGCTTAATATTTCAGGTGATCAAAAACATTTTTGTAATTTGAACCATTATTATTTACTTCTATTATAAGTAAGCAGTCCAAGGGAGCAGAAAACCTAATTTTGAGTGCATTCAAGTTAATTTACACTTTTGTGTTTAATTTATGTTAAAAAAAAACATTTACAGAGTTGTCCTTTTTTGGGTAGGTGATTCCTACAAAAAAATCAGTCTAGATCTAGAAGTATTTTTTCACCCGAGTACAAGACAGAACCATTAAGCAAGTGTTAATAAAGATACGCTTGTTTTTATAAAAGTAAGCTCCCCAAATATTGACCTTGCGCGCAGACTCTTTGGGGTTGAAAAAAAATGAGATGGCTACAAATTTCACATTTTTTTGGCGCTGTTTTTCTCAATTCAGTAGTTTTTTCATTTTTCATAAGATTGCTATTACATATGCAGACTTTCGTATGATGATATTTCATAATAAAAATCTGAATTAATAATGAGTATGTTCTTGAAGACAAAAGAATTAAGATTAAAATCTCTTTATAGATGTTTGGAATGAAAAAAATATTATCTAAATTATATTTCCATGGTGTTATTTTTGTTGCAACTATCATAGTTAAATCAAAGTATGTGTTGTTTTACAGAAAACATAAAAAATGCTCAAATAATAATAAATAAAGGTTTTAAATTGTAATTAAAATTGAGTACTTCATGTAAAGGCTACAATGCCTCGTTGAAGTGCACTGCAGCCTAGTATGTGCATATTATATAATGTATATATAATATATGCATTATATAATACATTATATAATGCATATTATATAATATATGCATTATCTAATGCATTATATAATGCATTATATAATGCATTATAATAAAGTTGCGGTGAGCAGACAATGCCTTTTATGGACTTGAGCACAATAGAGCTCAATAATGTATCACATTTCAGTTGTCATTTGTCAATTTTTGCCATACCGTTCAATAAAAGATAATCTGCATACTCGTAAGTTGCATTGCAAACTACTGTTGCCTACCAATCACTAGTGCAGACTCAAAATCACTCATTTTTAGACAAAAATTACATGCCAAGAACACTCCTGTTTCTGTAAACAACGGATATTGACTTGGCAGAATCTAGGTCTAAAAGAATAATTCTTGTGGCTCAGGCCAAATGGGCAAAATTTATCTTTACAACAAGCTTGAAAAAAACTTGAAAGCCTTTTATACTTGTCCAAGTGTCATTGGTAGCCACCTGCCTACAATTGAGCCAGAGTTGCCCAATCCGAGTGACTTAATCTCTTGTAACACTTAAAGCGTTAGGAACTATTTTATCTCACTAATTGCTCAATTTGTACAGTTTAACAATGGAATAATGGACATAAAATATTACCAAAGGTAAAGTTTATAAACCCAAGAGCATTCATTCAAAACTCTTTGTTGAATTATAGCTGATGCATTTATGGTATAACATGTAACCTGTAATGGTTTAATATTCAGGCAATGACTGCAGTATTAAGGCAATAACTGTAGTAATCAGACAATCAATATAATGGGAGACGCGTATGGTCAGTAACGTTCATCTGACAGCCCTGAGATCACCGTGGTGGACACAACTTTGTTTGAACGATTTAGGTAAAATGAAATAAAATTGACAATAAAACCAATATACACATTCAAATCTTGTTTTTTCTTCAATAATAAATAAATTAATTTAAAAACCATAAAAAAAGTTTAAGAAAAAAACTAAATCCTTCCCAACATGATAGTTTGGTTCAAAATCTTAAAATTTTCCCAGTTTTTTTTATTTATTTTATTATTTATAGGTTTTTAATTTAATTTGATGGTTTCACAGCACTTCGGTAGTTTTAATGTGTATCACTCAATGCCTGAAGTTTAAGTTTTACTTTATATACAAATTTTCTGCTTGAAATAAAGTTTTTGGTGTGAAAAGCTAAAAATGTTTTGGAAGTTGTCTACCCCACGGTGATCTCAGAGTTGTCAGATAAATGCTACCCATGTGGTCTAGTGGTTAAAGTGCTTACACTGAAAACTAGGATCTGGAATCTGATTCCCATCACTGTTACCTATGAGCGAGGGGTGTATTTGACTTCTTAACTTTCCGCATGGTTGGATATGGCCTTAGAATAAAATGGTCCCTAGCTCGATTGCACTCTCCATAATACCTATGAAGTCATGCTGATAAAAGTTCCCCTTCTGCCTTTTCGAAAGAGTAGCCGGTTTACTGGCGGGCATGGGTATAGGGTGCTGCTCACACAAGCTACAAGTTTATGAGACCCGTCTTTAGGGTTGCTCTCGAGGCACAGCAGTAACAGTACAACACAATAGTTTCTCTGAATTGTATGAAAAGATTGCTGAAAGATGTTAAAAGTAGACAAATTCAACTTGGCAAGGCTCCAACTCCTATTTACTCAACGAAGCAAATTATTGAACCATTGTGTTTGCATTCACAATTGCTTTCTTACATTTCTTACATGTACACTGGTTTCACCTAGCTTCAATATATTGAATTATGACAAGAACTAGGCTAATGAAGCAACTGAAACAAGCGTTAAAACTAATAAGAATTTTGAAGGACTGTGGATGCAAGAATTGTATTGACATTGTAAGAACAACTCCATATCTACAGCGAGTGTTGCAAGCAGTACCAATAATGTATGTTGAAACAGCAGTTTTCATACCTCCATAAAATCATTTCACATACCGCATGGAATAAATTTCTACATTATAATGGAACAGTCAGACTGCGTTACCACAAGTTTTGTGTTGTAGTAAATGTTATGCATACTTCACCTCACATAATCTACTTCAGCAGAGAAACTAGCATGAAATCAAAGCACTACTACACCACTACACTACTGTACTACTGTACTACTACACTACTGTACTACTGCACTGCTGTTCTACTGTACTACTACACTACTGTACTACTACACTACTGTACTACTACACTACTGTACTACTGTACTACTGTACTACTACACTACTGTACTACTACACTACTGTACTACTACACTACTGTGCTACTGTACTACTGTACTACTACACTACTGTACTACTACACTACTACACTACTGTACTACTGTACTACTACACTACTGTACTACTGTACTACTACACTACTGTACTACTGCACTGCTGTTCTACTGTACTACTACACTACTGTACTACTACACTACTGTACTACTACACTACTGTACTACTGTACTACTACACTACTGTACTACTACACTACTGTACTACTACACTACTGTGCTACTGTACTACTGTACTACTGTACTACTACACTACTGTACTACTACACTACTACACTACTGTACTACTGTACTACTACACTACTGTACTACTGTACTACTACACTACTGTACTACTACACTATTGTACTACTACACTACTGTACTACTGTACTACTGTACTACTACACTACTGTACTACTACACTACTGTACTACTATACTACTGTACTACTACACTACTGTACTACTACACTACTGTACTACTACACTACTGTACTACTACACTACTGTACAACTGTACTACTGTACTACTACACTACTGTACTACTACACTACTGTACTACTACACTACTGTACTACTGTACTACTACACTACTGTACTACTATACTACTGTACTACTGCACTACTGTACTACTGTACTACTGTACTACTACACTACTGTACTACTGCACTACTGTACTACTGTACTACTACACTACTGTACTACTGCACTACTATACTACTACACTACTGTACTACTGTACTACTGTACTACTACACTACTGTACTACTCCACTACTGTACTACTACACTACTGTACTACTGTACTACTGTACTACTGCACTACTGTACTACTGCACTACTGTACTACTACACTACTGTACTACTGTACTACTACACTACTGTACTACTACACTACTGTACTACTACTGTACTACTGTACTACTGTACTACTACACTACTGTACTACTACACTACTGTACTACTACACTACTGTACTACTGTACTACTACACTACTGTACTACTATACTACTGTACTACTGCACTACTGTACCACTGTACTACTGTACTACTACACTACTGTAATACTGCACTACTGTACTACTGTACTACTACACTACTGTACTACTGCACTACTATACTACTACACTACTGTACTACTGTACTACTACACTACTGTACTACTACACTACTGTACTACTGTACTACTACACTACTGTACTACTCCACTACTATACTACTACACTACTGTACTACTGTACTACTGTGCTACTCCACTACTGTACTACTACACTACTGTACTACTGTACTACTGTACTACTGCACTACGGTACTACTGCACTACTGTACTACTACACTACTGTACTACTGTACTACTGTACTACTACACTACTGTACTACTACACTACTGTACTACTACTGTACTACTGTACTACTGTACTACTGTACTACTACACTACTGTACTACTACACTACTGTACTACTACACTACTGTACTACTACACTACTACACTACTGTACTACTACACTACTGTACTACTACTGTACTACTACACTACTGTACTACTACACTATTGTACTACTACACTACTGTACTACTACACTACTGTACTACTACACTACTGTACTACTGTACTACTGTACTACTACACTACTGTACTACTACACTACTGTACTACTACACTACTGTACTACTGTACTACTACACTACTGTACTACTATACTACTGTACTACTGCACTACTGTACTACTGTACTACTGTACTACTACACTACTGTACTACTGCACTACTGTACTACTGTACTACTACACTACTGTACTACTGCACTACTATACTACTACACTACTGTACTACTGTACTACTGTACTACTCCACTACTGTACTACTACACTACTGTACTACTGTACTACTGTACTACTCCACTACTGTACTACTACACTACTGTACTACTGTACTACTGTACTACTGCACTACTGTACTACTACACTACTGTACTACTGTACTACTGTACTACTGTACTACTACACTACTGTACTACTACACTACTGTACTACTACTACTACTGTACTACTGTACTACTGTACTACTGTACTACTGTACCACTACACTACTGTACTACTACACTACTGTACTACTACACTACTGTACTACTGTACTACTACACTACTGTACTACTATACTACTGTACTACTGCACTACTGTACTACTGTACTACTGTACTACTACACTACTGTACTACTGCACTACTGTACTACTGTACTACTACACTACTGTACTACTGCACTACTATACTACTACACTACTGTACTACTGTACTACTACACTACTGTACTACTGTACTACTACACTACTGTACTACTGTACTACTACACTACTGTACTACTCCACTACTATACTACTACACTACTGTACTACTGTACTACTGTGCTACTCCACTACTGTACTACTACACTACTGTACTACTGTACTACTGCACTACTGTACTACTGCACTACTGTACTACTACACTACTGTACTACTGTACTACTGTACTACTACACTACTGTACTACTACACTACTGTACTACTACTGTACTACTGTACTACTGTACTACTACACTACTGTACTACTACACTACTGTACTACTGTACTACTACACTACTACACTACTGTACTACTACACTACTGTACTACTGTACTACTGTACTACTACACTACTGTACTACTGTACTACTGTACTACTACACTACTGTACTACTACACTACTGTACTATTACACTACTACACTACTGTACTACTACACTACTGTACTACTGTACTACTACACTACTGTACTACTACACTATTGTACTACTACACTACTGTACTACTACACTACTGTACTACTACACTACTGTACTACTACACTACTGTACTACTGTACTACTACACTACTGTACTACTATACTACTGTACTACTGTACTACTACACTACTGTACTACTGTACTACTGCACTACTACACTACTGTACTACTACATTACTGTACTACTGTACTACTGCACTACTACACTACTGTACTACTACACTACTGTACTACTACACTACTGTACTACTACACTATTGTACTACTGTACTACTACACTACTGTACTACTACACTACTGTACTACTGTTCTACTGTACTACTGTACTACTGTACTACTACACTACTGTACTACTGCACTACTGTACTACTACACTACTATACTACTACACTACTGTACTACTGTACTACTGTACTACTGTACTACTGTACTACTGTACTACTGTACTACTGTACTACTGTACTACTACACTACTGTACTACTACACTACTGTACTACTACACTACTGTACTACTGTACTACTACACTACTGTACTACTGTACTACTACACTACTGTACTACTACACTACTGTACTACTACACTACTGTACTACTACACTACTGTACTATTACACTACTGTACTACTACACTACTACACTACTGTACTACTACACTACTGTACTACTACACTACTGTACTACTGCACTACTGTACTACTACACTACTGTACTACTACACTACTGTACTACTGTACTACTGTACTACTGCACTACTGTACTACTACACTACTGTACTACTACACTACTGTACTACTGTACTACTGTACTACTGTACTACTGCACTACTGTACTACTGTACTACTGTACTACTACACTACTGTACTACTACACTACTGTACTACTACACTACTGTACTACTGTACTACTACACTACTACACTACTGTACTACTACACTACTGTACTACTGTACTACTGCACTACTGTACTACTGCACTACTGTACTACTGCACTACTACACTACTGTACTACTACACTACTGCACTACTGTACTACTGTACTACTACACTACTGTACTACTACACTACTGTACTACTGTACTACTGTGCTACTCCACTACTGTACTACTACACTACTGTACTACTGTACTACTGCACTACTGTACTACTGCACTACTGTACTACTACACTACTGTACTACTGTACTACTGTACTACTACACTACTGTACTACTACACTACTGTACTACTACTGTACTACTGTACTACTGTACTACTACACTACTGTACTACTACACTACTGTACTACTGTACTACTACACTACTACACTACTGTACTACTACACTACTGTACTACTGTACTACTGTACTACTACACTACTGTACTACTGTACTACTGTACTACTACACTACTGTACTACTACACTACTGTACTATTACACTACTACACTACTGTACTACTACACTACTGTACTACTGTACTACTACACTACTGTACTACTACACTATTGTACTACTACACTACTGTACTACTACACTACTGTACTACTACACTACTGTACTACTACACTACTGTACTACTGTACTACTACACTACTGTACTACTATACTACTGTACTACTGTACTACTACACTACTGTACTACTGTACTACTGCACTACTACACTACTGTACTACTACATTACTGTACTACTGTACTACTGCACTACTACACTACTGTACTACTACACTACTGTACTACTACACTACTGTACTACTACACTATTGTACTACTGTACTACTACACTACTGTACTACTACACTACTGTACTACTGTTCTACTGTACTACTGTACTACTGTACTACTACACTACTGTACTACTGCACTACTGTACTACTACACTACTATACTACTACACTACTGTACTACTGTACTACTGTACTACTGTACTACTGTACTACTGTACTACTGTACTACTGTACTACTGTACTACTACACTACTGTACTACTACACTACTGTACTACTACACTACTGTACTACTGTACTACTACACTACTGTACTACTGTACTACTACACTACTGTACTACTACACTACTGTACTACTACACTACTGTACTACTACACTACTGTACTATTACACTACTGTACTACTACACTACTACACTACTGTACTACTACACTACTGTACTACTACACTACTGTACTACTGCACTACTGTACTACTACACTACTGTACTACTACACTACTGTACTACTGTACTACTGTACTACTGCACTACTGTACTACTACACTACTGTACTACTACACTACTGTACTACTGTACTACTGTACTACTGTACTACTGCACTACTGTACTACTGTACTACTGTACTACTACACTACTGTACTACTACACTACTGTACTACTACACTACTGTACTACTGTACTACTACACTACTACACTACTGTACTACTACACTACTGTACTACTGTACTACTGCACTACTGTACTACTGCACTACTGTACTACTGCACTACTACACTACTGTACTACTACACTACTGCACTACTGTACTACTGTACTACTACACTACTGTACTACTACACTACTGTACTACTGTACTACTACACTACTGTACTACTGCACTACTGTACTACTACACTACTGTACTACTACACTACTGTACTACTGTACTACTGTACTACTACACTACTGTACTACTACACTACTGTACTACTGTACTACTACACTACTGTACTACTACGCTACTACACCATTATACTCTCATTTGAAGGGTACAAATTTCTTTATCATGTTTCCTTCGGAAAATTTTTTTTGAATTATTATTTATTTTATTTTTTGTATTAACTGAAAATGTTTTGGTATTGTATAATTGAAGGGAAGCCTCATGTACATATAGCAGTTTTCCTTGACAGTAAAAGAAATCTTTCCAAGAAGTTGCGCAATTTTTCACTACTTTCCTTTCTTCCACAATTCAGATCAAACACATTGATACAAACCATAGCCTCCAAATTATTATATAGTCGTTCATAGATCGAGACTATGCAGAAGGCATCATACTAACATATATGGAGGTATGTCATTTGCGAGTTGTGGTTGGTTGATCAAGGAATCAGCTAGCAATTTTTTAACTTGATCAAAACTTGCCGATAACCTCAAATAAAATGCTAGCAATTACTTAGCGATTTTTCCGGAAACAGAAGCAGCAGAATCAGGTAATTGCCAAGCGATTGCAATATGTACAGGTACTATATGTTGACTTTGATGAAAACATGATGAGAACACACCACACTGCTACTTACCCCGTTCTATGCGCGGACAAACTCTGTGTCATACGCAAAAACTATATCAAACATATATTCCTGATGTTTTGGCATTTTTTATTACTATACCAACTGTTTCCATTTATCATTCCGCTTAGAAAGAGAGCACAAATCCTAAAAATTTTCTGTTACATGTAATTTTTATCATTAAAGAAATAACTAATCCAGCATTCAAAACAATAATTTGTCCTAAATATTTAATGGGGGTTTTGATCCACAGTCTAGTGCCTGCATGCCATTGGGCCTTGTCAGTGAAGGCCATTTTGTGACCAGGTGAAGGACCCAAGCCGATCAAGGCCACTGCAACATATGATACAACTGCTATAGAAAGGTAAGTTGACCATTTCTACTGACTACCCCCTGTTTTTCCAGCTATGTATGGCAAATATTGTCATGGCCATTAAAAAACGACAAAACAATTTTCGAAAATGGGGTTGTTAATGCTTTTTTTTATTTTGATCGGTTCACACAGGGAGTGAAATACACAACGCTTGGTCAACAATCACCCATCACCAATTTGTATTTTCGCTCACCTTTGAAATGTTGTGCAATGTAACTTGCTAATAATCAATGGGGTCTGCACTAGTAAGAATATATGCGACTGGAGTTGCTAGAGTTTCCAGGAACAAATGACTAAGGTTAGGGAGTTGTTTCCACAATGGCAGACAACTCAATCAAAATAATTCTTACAGCCATAGTTATAACATATGGCTGTTTCCGATAAAATTATTGATAAGTAATCAAGTACTTCTAGGGCTGTGAAAGTATAATTGTTTTGCTCAAAACAATATTGAAGTGTCAGTATTTTGTGATGAATAATTTAATTTTAGTTTAAATAATCTATCCAACTGGTTTATCGATAAATGTTAATGTTTATTTTAATAAAACGAAATCAACATTTTATATATATCCAATAGCACTACCTGGTGTGGTCGCTTGTTCTAGGACCAAATAACATTTGAGAAAGACTCTCGCAGTCCCTATTAATCCGTGAAGTATATAGGTCAATGTGTGAAAATCTAAAACCACTCGTAGTTAAATTGAGCTGCAAGCTCTGAGGCTAAATAAATAATCATCAAAAATCTACTCATCAAGTAAGAATTTGCTGACACTTTTGATACAAGTCAAACTCATGCTAGTGCTAAGTATCACTGTGCAACTAATGTTGGCAAATAACCAGGGATAAAACGGAATTACCGTTTCCCAAATAAATTTACGAAACAATGTTGTCTCAGATATACTGAACAGAATTTTATTGGTTAATGTGATCTACATGTTTTCTGCATAAAAATCTTTGCAACAAACATGGTGGTCATGCGTACTAGTCAACTGGTACTATCTAATTTAATCATTGAAATCAGTAAAAACTCAAAAAGGTTTTACACAAGTTTTTGTCTCCATAGACATAGAAATATTATTGATAAATAAGTAACGTTGTTAATGTTTGTTCTAGAAGGTGCTCAGTACAAAAGTTAGAGCATAAATAAAATTAAGAAATAATATACTTTATTACTCAAAGCTTCATGCAGAGTTATATGCAATCATCGGATAATCTCACTGAATGCAAAAATATATTCACACTTATTTGATAATATTTTGAGTATAAAACGAGGAAAACAAATCACAGCCAAAGCCATTTATCATCCTTTAAAAGCTTAGACAGTTCCTGGTTAAATGGTTCGTAGAATTTCTGTAACACCTCAACAGTTTCTGGTAGCACCGGTTTGGTTTTTTCTCCAGGGCTCTTGGTTGTTGTAATATTTTTAGATTTATCATGTTTGTTGAGGGAGTCTGTTGGCACCCCCACAAACTTGTAAATATCTTTCATGGTTTTTAGTTCGTCTTTAGCGTATTCATCCATTTTTGCAAAATATATCTTCTCCTGTAAAATACATTACACACGGTATTGATCAATATGTACCCCAACAGATCACAATAAAAGACAAAACTCTTTGCTATGAAGTTGTTAACAATTAAAGTGAAATTGATAGCAACACACATCATCACTTCAACAGGCAGTTATAAGATTATATGTGGACAATTTTTAAATGAAATCTTAATTTGTAAGATGATTTTCAATTGCTTTCTTTTAAATATCGATTAATCTTATTAATCTTTTGATCAGCTGGTGCAATGATCGCACTCACTTTTGGTATAAACTGAAAAACTTCCTTCAAATGTGTAGCATAACATCCTATGGTAACCATGGGGATGATTTGTCTCTCTGCCACCTCTATTGCTGTGAAGCTTGGCTCCAAAATACAAGGAATCGTGCCAAGCTCTGTTAAACACTTGGTTAGAGCAGCTACTGTATCTTGGACCACTCCATGGAAGAAGTCATTACCAACATTTTTCGAACTATAGTCCTGGTATGGGTTATCGGTCTAAATGAAAAAAAATACATGTGCAAGTAATTTATAAAACTATTTTTATTTATGTATTACTAAGTTGCTTTAGTTTTCTAAACTTACGCGTTTTTAGTCTTCCTGTAACCTATATCAAATAATACGGTATATATAGTCAATAAAAAACACACCTTTTTTGTTTTATGTTCGTAGAAGAAATGAAAAATCATTCTATCAGCTGGTTCTCTCATAGTTATGATGTATCTGGAGTTGTCTACCATTGTATACTGTAGGTATTGGATAGCACTCTGTCTGATGAGGTGTGTGGAGTTTTCCCCTACTACTCTGCTATCCAGCACACAGCCCGGGCAATCATTGTACGCTGTTTTATTCTGATGACTTGAATGTCTAGTAGAACAGATAAAGATAGAACATTACAATCAAACCGTAATTTATCCATGCTGTCCCACTGTTCACATTTGTAACATGAGTTTAGAAAGGTGACAGTTTATGTGAAACAGTCGGAGCCGAATTGACGTTGGACGCACTATGAGCAGTAACTACCCATAAACAGAGCCTTCCTTTGCACATAGCGTATCTATACATTGTCAATTTGTTAGCTTAAACTTATATTTAACAAGCATAAAAGATTAACGCAGCCGCAGTGTCCTTGATGTTTGTTTCTCACCACCTCGGTTTTTGTTATATTGTTATTGAAGTTAAACTGTAAACAAAAGCATTTACTAAGTATGAAAGATGGATTTCTCTTCTATCTAATGGGATACAGTTACTTTGCTAAATTGATTATGCGAATTGTTTGACTAAGCAATATTACACAAATAGCGGTTGTTTGTACAGAACCTCACAATTAAAAAAACTGATACAATATTCCTCATACAAACAATATTGATCGATGGAGATGCTATACAATCATTTATCATGACGTCACAAACTACGTAGAAGCATTGTTTTCTTCCAGTCACTGCTCATACCTTGCAATGAACTTTTTTGTCGATGTTGTACCCAACATAGTTTGCTATGCACCTAGTCTATAAACATCTAGTTAGCAGTAGAGAGTGCCAGAATGCAATCATTCGAAACTCACCTTTTGCTGTTGTCAAAATCTTCGAGCCACTTTAAAGGACATTGTGTTGTGAGTTCAAGGTTGTCTTTGAATAGGTCTCCTGCAGTAAATGATACATTTTTGTTGCTGCTGAACCAACCTGACAGACTTGTAGTACCAGACATCTGGAATCCCAGTAAAACAATCTTTGCTGAACAAGCTATGTTTTTTCTGAAAGAGTTAAAATTTATTATAAGCAGTCTTTGATTCTCCCCGATTAAAAGATATAATTTCTTTAAATGGCCGAACTCTAAACTAATCTTACACACCTGGCTTGTGTTGATACCCAGCAAGGATTTTCATAACCCGGCAGGAAACCTGGTCGAATACAATCTGGACGAGGCTTGTAAATAATTTTCTTTTTTTGTTTATAAGATATAACTTCTGCCTCAGGGCTTTTTGAGCCTTCGTTGAACCCTACAATGCAGTATTGATTGATTATCTACCATTTGAGCAGGGCAAACAAGGTTCAAGTCAATTTATTGAGTTAATATACAATTAGTAACTACATATATATATATATATTTCTATATGATTTCAAGTTTCACACTTTAAACTCAACAGTGATTGGCAAACATAAATTTCTTTTGCTTTTTAAATTATTTTTTAATCACAAGTTATTAAAACTGAAATACTTCAGTACCAACCATACAGTGAGCATTTCTTTGAAAACTTGTTATCATAAAAAAATTTTTTGCCATTGGTTTGTTTCAACAGTTTTCAAACTTTTTTGTTGAATTCGTCTAAATCTTAATTACCCCTTACACCTTATTTGTTAATTTTTATAGTTCTTACAAACAAATTCTTTCTAAGCCTGTGTTCTCTAATCAAACCTCTGATGAGATACATTTATACACTATAGACCTTCCTACCATTTACAGAGTCATGAGGAGGCACCATACTGTACTGTCCCAATGCATGAAGCTCTTCGCCGGGTATAAACTCTGCTATTGCCGTGTGGTTCAAGCTTCTCTGAGACACAAAATATGTAGAGAGTATCCCAGATAGCAGAAGTAGAACGACAACTCTACATCGTGTGAGCTCCGACTTTCTCATCTCCAAAATTGGTGTACTTCCTAGATTAAGCTCGATATGAAAGCTAGTTATTTCTAGCAGACCTTCA
Organism: Cryptosula pallasiana; assembly: GCA_945261195.1. Taxonomy (NCBI): domain Eukaryota; kingdom Metazoa; phylum Bryozoa; class Gymnolaemata; order Cheilostomatida; family Cryptosulidae; genus Cryptosula; species Cryptosula pallasiana. The sequence continues at coordinate 40,094,090 of OX183136.1, forward strand.
CTAATAATATAATTGTGCTAAGAACTGTGCGCTATATTATGGATGTCTCTGTTCTTTCAATAGTACAGTCATTGCCTTAAATAGCCAATATTTATTGCTTAATTACAGCTAATATTTCTACTACTTGATATTGTGAGAAATGAGAGAGCTGATGGTTGGGTAGTTTTTTTGTTATATTTCCATTTTGGTTTATGGCATGTGTTGTTATAATGATTTGCCGATATTTTAATGTATACAGCATTTTCTGAAAGAAGACAATTTCTAAATCACACTTCTAGATATTACATTTTTGGCTATTAGACATTGCAATACTGTTCCACAGGCTAGAAAGATTTCTCACTGGCTACCACAGTTAGTGGTCAACTTACACTCTGCTATGTTTCCTATTCATCGTTGTTAAATGCTGATACGCTTTCACTCTCAATGAGAGAAATTATTGCAGAAAATATAATTATGTAAATACAATACAGGAAATGAGTAAATTCTGTAACAACAGCAATAATCTCAAATAAAATATGATCATCAAAAAGGTGTACATACATGGAAAGGGTCGAATAATTTTGTTATCTTTACATCTATGGATACTCGAGAAAAAAATAAAACAGAAAAAAAGATAATTACAACTGCACTGGTATGATAATTTAACTTAAACTGCTCAAAATACTTATGAATTTTTTCCAATTGCGCATATAAAAACCGAAGAAAACTTAAATTGATAAAATACGAAATGACAGCACGGCTCCAAATTTTCAAGTTCACAAACTTGTTTGTTGATGTCAGTTTTTTTTATCAATTTGGGACTTCAAACTAATGTTCAAAACTTATTCAAAGAATGTATTTTAGGTACGTAATTTTTATAACTTTCATTACGATTGCAAATGAAAAACGATATTTTAAATTAAACTAAAATTGGTATTAATAAAAAATTAAAAGCCCAAGCGTTACAAGTTTTATCAACTAACTGTTTTAAATAAATGGGACTAGAGGTTTTGGTTTATAAACAATGTAAAAACTGGAAGTTTGGCCAAATTACCTATTATTATATTGCATTTGCTTGAAGATCAATTGTTATTAAAAATTCATTTTTAGTTACAAATTTTGCAAGCTGAAAAATCAAAAACTTTTAATAAATTCAAAAGAAATCATCATAAAGATGTAACTGAAAAAATCTTTTCAACTTGAGCAGAAGATTAATTAATACTTTCAAAGTGGCACCACTTGACGAAACTCTGTAATGGTTTACAAAAAACAATTATAAACTTCGACACAACTGTAGCAGCTAAATCATTTGTTTTTTAACAGTAAAATGCTTGTAAGGTTCTATGTAAAGGCACACATATATTTATTAAAACTAAATATTGGTCAAAAATATCACAACCAAAGCCATTTATCATCGCCTAATAGCATGGCCAGTTCCTGGTTGAATGGTTTGTAGAACTTCTGCAACAACCCAACAGTTTCTGGTAACACCGGTTTGGTTTTGTATCCTGCGTTAATAACTTCCATATTTTTTCGAAATTTTGCCGGTACATTCAGAAGCCCTAAAGGTACTTTAACAAACTTATAGATTGCGCTGATAGCTTCCATTTCACTTGTTGAGTATTCTTCAAACTTTGAAAAATATATTCTTTCCTACAAAAGAAACATTTCATTCGAGTTTGTAGCAAGTTGATTACCGAATAATTGAAATAAAAGTTTCAAGCTTCGTAGAAGAGCAGCTCTATCTGTGTAGTAGATGCTACAGCTCTATCTATGTAGTAGATGCTACAGCTCTATCTATATAGTAGACGCTACAGCTCTATCTATGTAGTATATGCTACAGCTCTATCTATATAGTAGATGCTGCAGCTCTATCTATGTAGTAGTACTGCAGCTCTATCTATGTAGTAGATGCTACAGCTCTATCTATATAGTAGATGCTACAGCTCTATCTATGTAGTAGATGCTGGAAATCAGGGCATTGCTGTCACTACTGAGAGATCTGTGATATTGCTGTCACTACTGAGAGATCTATGATTTTAACAAGAAAACCTTATAAACGAAAGGGATCAACTGCAATTTTTTTTTATGTGGACCCAGCCGCTTTTAGGCACACGCTATGGAGCCTGTTTGTCATTATACTGAAATATCATTAATATTAATGAAAGTCAACCAATTTGATTTTATATCTTTGCTTTAGAGTTCTCCCACAAGTATATTGGTATTGCCGTGAGCTTCAGTATCTTTTCTAACTCTCTAATTGTTTTGGTGGCATTAAATGATGAGCTTTTACCCAAATAATCATGTTTTTACGAGCACTAACAATACTGACTATAGATCGCTAAATAAGATATAGAGGGATCTGGTAGGAGTTATCTCCCAACAGGATAATCGAATCTTTACATCTAGCAGTTTATTTGTTACTTATTTTGTTTTTATGTTAAACCATTTTTCTTCCAGCAAAAGTTTGATACAAATAGTGATAGTGAAATTACAACTTTTATTCGGCATACAAAAGATAATTTATTTATGTATTTTTATTAATTATTATTATTATTTTTTATAATGACAAAATAAATAAAAAAATAATCATGCCCTGGAAGTTAGATAATAAAGCAAGAGCAAACAATTACCATTTATTAGTCACATATCACTGGGCACCACATGTTTGGTACACTTGCTGATGGGCATAAGGGCTGGTTATTTTTATTACTAGTCAGTTACTAGAGTCACGGATTTCACAACTAACAATTCCTGAGCAGTAGATGGGGATGGGGATGGGGTGTACAATACTGACGATGCGCCGCTTGCATAAACCGCCTCAGTACATCACCACTGCGGAGGTAGGCTACAACAAGGGCGCACTGTAATTATTTTACTTTGGCAAACTTAATTAAACCCGAAATACGACTCTATGGCTCTACCACGTAGTATTTATAAATGTAATTATTCAATTAATTATTTTTAAGTAATCAAACCAAAATGTTTTTTGGGAACAAATTTCAAAGGCTAATTGATCCCTTGAGTTTTCTTTTTGTTGTCATATCAGCTGCTTAAAATGGCTCAAACGAGGACAAACGTCAAGCAAGTCGTGATTTCTAATGATAAGTTATATTAGCATTTGAACTACTTCCGGTTGTATCAACAAAGAGAAACTACAGACAGGTCCCCATTTTGGCTTCACTCATTTAAAACCTCAAGTATCAAATTAAATTAATGTCAATGAACAAATAACCAAGTCCTGAATTCATGAATCAATTAGAAACATGGAGTGTACCTATTTATCTGTTTGACATCAAACTTACCTTTGGGATGAATTTAAACACTTCCTTTAGATATGTTATGTAGCAACCAGCTGTAATCATCTCTACAATGTATTCATTAGGGTGGACCATCGGAGATATATCTTTTTCCAGGATACATGGCATTGTGCCAAATTTTTCCAAACACTTAATTAGAGATCTTGTTGTCTCATTGATGATGTTGTGAAAGAACTTGTTTCCAACTTCTTCTAAACTGTAGTTAGCAAAAGGGTTGTTGGTCTAAAACAGATAAACTTGGATAATTAATTGGCAAGTGTAAATAAAAGTGTTTTATGATGAATATCCTAAAAATTTGAAAGACTGTGACAAGAATCACAAAAATTAAACGCCATTTTGTAGAAAAAGATGAAAGAAGAAAAAATACATGACTTTAACAATGTAGGAGTCCCTGAACAATGGTTTTCCTTGTTTTGTTATATTATTATGAAAATCAGAGTAATAAGATGCATTTCTGCTATGATCTAGGCGCTGGCTATCAACTACTCAAACAATCAAGCAAGTTTTTTATTAGGGCATTAGCAACATTTTTAGTGTTAAAATTTATAAACTATTGAAATGAATAAACTCACCCGCTGTACTTTGTGTACATAAAAGAAATGAGATATCATCCTATCAGCTGGTTCCCTCATTGTTATGATGTATCTGGAGTCATCTACCATCGTATACTGTAGATATTGTATAGCGCTTTGTCTAACAATGTGAGTTGTGTTCTCTTCCAATAATCGACTAACCAGCACACAAGCAGGGCAGCTATCAAAGACTATTTGGTCCATCCATTGGCTGTTTCTGCAAGCGGAGAAGCATGCATTGTATGCATAGGATAAATGGGTGGAAGTGAAACTTCTGAACCGACTTATTACATAGAATGGATTTTTTTGCTGTAGACATAACATTCCACAAGACCTTTTTTGTTGCATTGGACAGTAAAGTATACTAAAGCAAAAAAAATGAAAACTTTAACATCACAAAATTTTAAAAGTATTGTACGCCTAATCACCTGTAATAAATTTTTATAGATGTTTTTAACTTTAGGTTTCCACATTAACATGGTCCTGCCAGAGTACAAATCTTTCCATGCATGTATGAGCAAAAAATTCAACAAAAACATTTTTTTGCATGGCTTACGCGTTAAGAAATTTATTATATCCACAGACACAACGAAGTAGCCACAACTGTGTTGACCAGCCAACTCGAGCTCGAAGCAGTAGCCTGCTTTCTCCATTTCTCTACCGAGCTGTAGGAACAGCCTAATTTGCTTACTAATTAACAACGGTTGCAGAGCCCTCGGCTCAGACAAACTTGCAGTAAACCAACAAAAATACAAAGCAAGTATTGTTGTGTAGGGAACAGCGTCCAGATAACTTTTGCCTGGCTTCACAAGTTGCCTGCCATTCTATATACAAGGGTAATATATATACAATAGTGACTACAGCAAATCGCAATCAAATTTTGATACAACAGACCAATGATATCCACAGTAATTGTTTACATACAATGTAGCATGGTAACTAATCCAATAAGAGTTAGGCACAAGAAGGGCGGAGTTTGGCACAAGAAGGGCGGAGTTAGGCACAAGAAGGGCGGAGTTAGGCACAAGAAGGGCGGAGTTAGGCACAAGAAGGGCGGAGTTAGGCACAAGAAGGGCGGAGTTTGAACTCTTGTTAATTTGCTGGCTCAATGTTAAGGCGAGGTCAAATTTTCACAATATTGCAGCGAAAGGTATTCCGAAACGTAAAAATTACTACAATATTTTCGTTAGCAAGGGCTCTCATTTACGTTTCGGCAAGACCTGGCCGTGCTAGGTTGCTAACAATATCGGCAGCATACTATTGGTTGGCTCAAGAATTTCGCAATGGTATTGGCCAAGAAGTGATTGCCTTGTCAATAGCAAACCTCGCGCATGAATAATATTTGCTCGCTAGTAGACTAGTATCTCAGTTACGGCATCGGTGCAGTTATACTTTTCGTTGCAATATCGTCAAAGTGAGACTGGACCTTTAGTTAGCCTTTGTTCATAAGGGTTTTGCTTCATTACTTCATTCCTGTATTGTCTGCTTGCTCCCAACTACCTGTCAGTGTAATGTTAGGCTATTATAATTATCCACCGAGTTGTTTAGTGCTCCATTGCAACTAGGAGAGATTACATAAGCCATCACAGGGTGATTTGATGGTCCAACATTGTCCAATATTGTCCTTTTATTCATTTAACAGACAAGTGTTGGTCTCACGTATATTTAGCTCCTATGTAACTAGCAATTAACTCCTAACCGATTTAATTATAGCATCCTAGAGGGACCAGCTAACTCCTGGCTTTCCGTTGAGAGAAATCCATTATAACTATAATGGATAATACTAAATTTAGGTGTACCGATGCACCCCTAGCAGATTCCTCCACATACATAATTTATCATTTCAACCTACCTATGTTATTATTACCTGCCATTCAAACGACTACCGATATTACACATTACTACATCCATCACAGATATCTGTAAACTTTGTATAACTTTCCAAAGTTGAAACTTAATCGTTTGAATTCTTCAGGCCTTAACCAATCAATAAACTGACATTGTTCACAACAAGTTAAGCTGATAGGATGCCCTGAGGAGATAGATGGATTTGCATCAATGAATGAATTCTGCACCTTATGTTGTGTTATCATTCCACAATATCCATTCACAAAAGACCCTGTTTAAGCTCACTGTTATTCAGCGCAAACTAAAGTGCTTGTTTCTAGCCAATCTATGACTTTGTTAAACAAATTGCATAATTAAATGTAAAATGAGAAGTATATTTCGTTGTTACTGGAACAATTTTCAATCTTTAGTGGAAGAGCATCTTCATATACAAATAACGACTGACAGAGATATCACAAATATAAAATAATATCAGTAAGACTGAAACTTTCAAATATGAATGATTGACCAAATCATGTACCAACTTTTTCTGTAAATAAAAACCTACAAATGGCCTCAAATAGAAAACTGGAGATAGTATGATGTAAAGCGCAAAAAGAAAACAGCGGTTAATAGCGTTAAAGCTATGCACAAGCGCAGTAAGATCAATTGATGCAAAGTTTGAGAATAATAGATTTCCGTGAAATAAAAACATAATTTCTGTTTGGAGTCATCTTCACATTTACAACTAACTTATAAACAACCAAACAAGCTATACTGTTCAACTATGAATTGTCACATTCCATTTTAAAGTAATTATCTGGCTGTTTTACCGTTTATCCTTAAATAAACTAGCCCTGCTCACCGCACAGATTTTATTATTATCATCTGATATAAGTTTGCAATAAAGAATCAGTAATTTTATTCATCTACTGATTTGAATTCTAAAATCACTTTTTGTCTATTCAAAAATTGTATGAACGTTAAAGTTTTCATTTTGATCTCAAAACAACACCGTGTGGACTTCTGTGTGCATGATTTAGCAATTTGACCACAACAGCTCCAACATGTCCAAGTTACATCATAATTTTATTTTTCTTGTTTTGAGAACGTAACGAGACAAGTTTTTAATTTTTATATGCATAGATGTTGCATATCAGATATAAGATTGTTTGCAAGTTGATGCCTAAGAACCAATAGGCATTTTTAAATGTTGATTGATGCGTGTAATGCTCGAACAATCATTTATTTTATCCAACAAACAATAAAGTTGTAGTGTACAATTCTCAAAAGTGTTTTAGAGTTTTCTTCTCCTTGTAATTCATTCGTAACTGACTTTTCGGTCGGGCACTAGAAAGCACATCTCAAGGACTGCGTCCTCTTTACAAAACTATTTATTTTAACTTGTGAATTATTTATTTATCAAATATTAAATCTTTGGTTAGAAATGATAAATTGATATGATATTGATGTGCAAACTTCCAAATTATAACTAGTAAGTCATGAAAAAAATAAAATGTACGAAGTAAATATTTTAACACGTGCTTTATTATTTTCTGTCGTGGCTAGTTTTTCAAAATGATCATTCATCGACTTACATCTAATTATTATTATTATTTAGTTACGATGTACCCATTAGTTTGCATTAATGAAGTGTTTTTGATTGTCTTTTATTTTATTAAAAACCTTCAGTTATAAATACTTCGTTTTCACAATAAAAAATATGTAGCAGTTTATAGTGATTGGCTAATGCCACAAAGTGGGTTGATTTGGTGAGACAACTCTTTAAAAAAAAAACGACGCCTTGATATCGATTTGCGTTCAGCACTAAACGTTCATGATAAACTCATTAGCTGCCAAAATGAGTGTTGATGTATGTTGAAAAAAAACTGACTATCAACAGGCTGATATTCCGGTGGCTAAGCAACCATTGAGGATTAAATGACAGCGTTGAGCATATTGAATATGCCTTATATGGTCAATGGTGCCCCAAAAGTTTTATAACAAACACCAAAAAAGGTAAAAATTAAATTTCAGATCTCCCTTAAAGCGAAGTACCATTTTGTTTCTCATTTTTGTTCAATAGAAAACTTCCAGCAATTTATTGAGTAATCACAGGAATAAATTTTACCACAGCGCATTGTGTACAATTTTGGCTCGGTGTATTTGAGATCCATATGATTGCAATGCAATAACTCTTTGTATTCTTTTGTAGTGATTCCAGATTACTTTATTTCAAACTTTGTTTGTGAGCAAACATGATTCGCTAAAGTTTGATTCTCTCTTGTTCACAAAGCATATTGAATAAATGTCACCTTTCATGGCTGTGGAATTCTTCTAGCCATTGGATTGGGCACTTGGTGGTTAGTGTGTTGTTATCTGTGTAGAAATCTCGAACTGTAAACAAGATCCCTCTACCGCTGAACCATCTGGACAGGTCTGACGTACCAGACTTGTGAAAGCCAAGTAGCATAAATCTGGCCGTGCAGGAGACATTTGCACTACAAAGAAGAAGCAAAGTACCTTTAGTAATTGTACCCACACACCACACAATATCTATGTCTATGCAGTCATTATATCTTTTGTTTTGTATGTTGGGGCTACGTCATGATTCTTAGCTCTGTATTGAATGCTTGCAGTGCCATTTATGAGCATAAGTCAAAGCTGCTGTTTGCTTCATTACATGTATATCATATACCATGAGCGTTTGACCATTCTCCTCATTTGACCCAGTAGCTGTTATGGCAACTAAACCAGATTTGCTATGCAACTAAACCAGGTGTAACATGCAGCTAAAACAGATGTAACACGCAGCTAAAACCAAAAGGTTTACTACTCTATTTAATCTTTGGGTTTTCCAAACAAATCAAAAATGAACAATAAAATTATTCCGTAACATGAGAACTTTTTTCAGAGACTAGTGAATGGCTATCCACTCGTCTCTGAAAAAGAGTTTTCATTTTACGGAATGGCTTTCACTTATTGCATGTGAGTAACATGATACTGTCTTATGGGTGATAGTAAAAGTCTTAGCCTTCCTAGAACACTGGTGTACTAAAAATTGTAATATGTTAGCATACCCTGCATTACTTGATCTCCAGCATGGATTTGTATAGTTTTCCAACAAATGAGGTTCTTTACAGTTTTCGGGAGGTCGGTAGATAATTTCTTTTCCTTGTTTATAGGGTACAACATCTTCGTCAGATAGATCTGCAATATCTACTAGAGACAGTAACATTTACATAACCAGATAATCTACTTACGTTTTTTATTATATAACGCCATTATATACAACTTTACCTTGTCTTGGCTCTAATATTCCCGCAGTAATTGATGATACCACAGAACTTTCACTTAGAAAAGTTGATACTAGCTTTGGATGATGCAAAACTTGCCAAGTTAATGTCACTAAGGCTACGACTAGCAAAGCTGAAAATATTTGTCGATTTGAAGTAAATAATTTCATAATGCAGCCAGCAGTCAATGCGGGCTACTACTGCATTACTAAAGCTCTACTGCCATGCCATGCTACAATACCGACTTCATTGTAGCGTAAACCATGAAAGCGCTTCTATTGTGCTCAACAACCCCTATATAGCCTGGGAACTTCATCAGATGTGCTTTATGGAATTTTGGTTACCCCCTTCCATGTTTCTTATTAAATAACAAAGAGCAGAGGAGAAAATCAATAAATAGCAACAAAGGTCAGCTTTAAGTTGCCTAAAATGATGTTGTCTTCCCTCTTGTCCGCTTCAACTGTACATAACTGACAGGTACCTTGCCTAGGATTCTACTGAACAGCTATTATATAACAACCTGATCTCAATCACAAATATCACGAACGTCCTGCCTTTGCAGAAACTGGTACCTTTCCTGGCACGATTTCTAAAACTCTATTTTATTTGATACAAAGGGGTTTCCTTTTGTTCCAAGTCACACGAAGAATGATAATTATAATTGCGAATTACATTGTTGAAACAATGTTTATTTTGCTCATGAGAAAAACAACAATATCTAGTTATTATCATAGACATTATAAACTATTGTACTCTCATTTGCCATTTTCAATTTTATAAGAATATAACCCATAAACTATAATTATTTTTATGAAATAATAATTTTTCTTTTAATAATAATATGAAATAAAGAGTAACAAATAATGAAGAATGGCAACGGCAGTATAGGTTATGATACATAGCTATATAGTTACAGTACCTGCCCCTTTCACTATAACGTCCAAAAGTAATTTCTAATTGCTTCTAAAATTGATTATCTATAATTATTAGAAATAAAACTTTGGGACCTCATCATTACTGCTATCTTAGTTTGACTGTGGGAGGTTGGCTCTGTCAAAACTTCCCATCAGAATTTGGGACTAAATCGATTTGAATCCTTTGTGTTATGTGGTGAACTACATCCTAAATGGTAAAACTGCGTTCAGTGTGGTGTGGTGTGGCGTGGCGTGGCGTGGCGTGGCGTGGCGTGGCGTGGCGTGGCGTGGCGTGGCGTGGCGTGGCGTGGCGTGGCGTGGCGTGGCGTGGCGTGGCGTGGCGTGGCGTGGCGTGGCGTGGCGTGGCGTGGCGTGGCGTGGCGTGGCGTGGCGTGGCGTGGCGTGGCGTGGCGTGGCGTGGCGTGGCGTGGCGTGGCGTGGCGTGGCGTGGCGTGGCGTGGCGTGGCGTGGCGTGGCGTGGCGTGGCGTGGCGTGGCGTGGCGTGGCGTGGCGTGGCGTGGCGTGGCGTGGCGTGGCGTGGCGTGGCGTGGCGTGGCGTGGCGTGGCGTGGCGTGGCGTGGTGTGGTGTGGTGTGGTGTTAAACAGATTTCGTACAATCCGAATCAACCATTTTACCCACTTTGTCACACGCTTTTAATAATTTACAGCAATCAAACCACGATAGTTACATAATTCAAAATTTGAATAATATTGAATTGGGGAACACCAATTTCATTTTGTTACATGATCACTTTGTGACACGATTTTTCATGACATAATGTCTTTGCGACATGGAGCTATTTTAGTTTAACTAGGAGATTGTTTTTCAGCTGTTTGCTTTGTGTTTTGAGCAATTGTGGTTTAATGCATTAATTATTGTATACCCTGTCTTACATCTTATGCTTTGCCATTCGTAATTCAGACTTTACAGGCTGCTAGATTTCATTGATAAGGCAAGTGCAAAAGGCAAATCAGTTTTGGAGTCGTGTATTTCCAATGACACAACAAACGAAGTTCCATAGTATACTGGTTATATTGTTTCCTATTCATCATTTGTTTGTCTTCTTTACAAAGTTGACATCTTAAAATTCTTGCAAGGATTATAACATGTGCTCACAAATAATGACAATATAATTGATACACCAATATCATTCCCAGAGCCATTTACCATCACCCAAAGTGGTAGCTAGTTCTTCATTAAAGGGTCTGTAGAACCTCCGTAACACCTCAACCGTTTCTGGTAGCACCGATTTATTCTTGTAGCCTGCGTTAATAACATTCATGTTCTTTTTGGATCTAACTTTATCCAGCAAAGGCTCAGCGGAAAGCCCAATAAATCTATGAATTATTTTCATAACTTCAACTTCGTCCCTCGAGTAATCCTCAAATATTGAGAAGTATATCCTTTCCTAAAAAACAAGACGACTTCTCTAAAGTACCTGACTTTACTGCGTACAAAGCCAGTTTAGTTGTACATCAAAGAGAGTCAAAAACTCACTTTAGGAATAAACTTGAAAACTTCCTTTAGATGGATGATATAGCAACCAATTGTGAACATATTAGTGGTGGGCTCATGAGGATGTTTTGTAGGGGATAGCCGTGGCTCCAATATGCAGGAAGTTGTGCCATACTTTTTAGCACACGCTGCCAAAGATCTGGTCATTTCAAATGCGACTTTATGAAAAAATTGGTTCCCAGCTTCTGCCAAGCTATAGTTATTGTACGGGCTGTTTTGCTAAAACAAAAAAGCGCAATTAAGAATCTTAAAAAATTAACAGATTTATAAAAATCTTGCAGTTTCTTACTGTTCTATACTTAGTTATTTCTGAGTTTTGTTATAATAAATTTGCTAAAAGTAATATGTACATATGAATGGGTAAATTCTAACAATCTTACCCGTTTAATTTTATGGATGTAAAAAAAGTGAGAAATCATCCTGTCAGCTGGTTCTCTCATTGTTATGATATATCTGGAGTCGTCTACCATTGTGTACGGTAGATATTGTATAGCACTTTGTCTAATTATGTGAGTTGTGTTCTCTTTTGAAACTCTGCTAACAAGCACACACCCGGGGCAGCTGTGGTAGACCAACTTGTTTGAAGAGTCTTTCTTCCTACAATTAACAGCTATTTTCACAGATTGTACAACAATCTAGCTGGCAAATGTTACACAGAATGTGCCAATTTACTTTACCATCCTTGACAACAAGTCAAAAGTTGTACCACTGTTTTATTTGTCTTGATTGCCAGCATTTATTTGATACTTCAGTACCGCTGTCTACTAGAAAGCAGATTTTGAAATACTTACATGCAGTTTTTACTGAATTAGCATGTTGAATCTGGATGACCATTTTTATACACAAAAATATTTTATCTTTCTTCAGTAAAAGTTTTGTATCATTGTTGCAGACTTCAATACAGAAAGTTGTTCACGATGACTGACTACCTTAGTATGGTGACTGGCTACCTTAGTATGGTGACCGGCTACCTTGGTATGGTGAAAAAAGTCTTAAATAGCAAGCTACTAGCTTGTGAGATCTGCGTTAGGTTACCCTTGAGTCAAAGCATAAACAAACAAACAAGCAAACGAGCAAACGAGTGAAAAAACGAACGAACATACGAGCAAACAAACCAGCAAACAATTGAGAAGCACAAAAAACTATCTAAATTATTTGTTGGGTTTCCCTTGACCTCATATAACATGAGTTTAATATTTAACAATAACTATTTGGTCTGTGATACTGCTAAAACAAAGCTAGGAATAATCTTTATAGTATTCACGACTTTCCATTTCTATGATTATGGGAAAATAGCTGTGAGCTAGCAAAGCGCGGCAACTATGCAGCATGGCACAAATCTTATGTGGGTGTAGTTTTGCAGTTCAATTTGGCCACAAATGTAACCAAAAAGCGAGATTATTTTTTCATTTCATTGTTCACTTCAATATGCTCTCACTGCTACTAATGCAACGGTACAACAGATTTTTGAAAAAAAGTTGTTCTCTGAGAAAAGTTTGCAACTATGGAGCAATGCATAGCACCTTTCGTGGCCATCAAATCTTTCTAGCCATTTTAGTGGACAATGGAACGTCAGTGAGGTGTTGTCCTTGTAGAAATCTCCATGCAAAAACAAAACTTGAGAGTGGTCAGAAAACCACCTTGACAAATCTGTTGTACCAGATTTATGGAACCCGAGCAACATTGATTTGGCTGTGCAATAGATTTTCCCACTACAAAAGATAGCAAAAACATCTCAGAGTATTCTCAGAGAAGACAACTATATTTTACTATATTTGGTTTGAGAAATGTTCAGCATTAGCATTTTAAAATTGTGCAATATAGAGACAAATAGTTGGAGTGATTTGAAAAAGCTTTCACTCTCAAGCTTTATATTTCTGAAATGAAAGCAAGCTTTCAATCTTGGAATTCCAAATTTTCTCACAGGAAACAAATGCAATTGATTTAACAGTTCAATTTTCAATTTTCAATTTTGAGAGCACTTAGTTGACTATAGCGATAAACTTTCTTTTTGATTTGCAAAAATTTTTGTAAGAAAATGAGTTGTAACAATCAGCTTCAAAAGACTTGATACAGCAACCTGGATGGCATAACTTTTGATATAGCAACCTGGATGGCATAACTTTTGATATAACAACCTGGATGGCATAACTTTTGATATAACAATTAAATAAAGGTTTTTTTGGGGGACCGAGAAGCAGTGATCAAGAGAAAATGTTCATAAAGTCAGATTTGGTGCTATTATTTTTGAATTGATTTACAAACATTTACTATCCTTTAAAGAAAAATCACTCTACTCATAAAAACCGAGTGGTAATAATTTATGAGGTGCCATCAATTCTTTGATACGATTGGCAGTATTTTGTCAGTTTCCACTTCTTGTCGATTGATTATATCTAAAAAAACTATCAAAAATTTACAAAAATAAAAAATGGTTTGTTTAAGATTGCATATTTGAGCTGCTAACGATGCCCAAGTTGAAACTGCAGCCTTGATGTTTATACACTAAGTTGTAGACATGACTTGAAATAATAGTCACATATTACAAACTGTGAAAGGGACTAGGTTAATTATTACTAAGCAAATAAATATATTGTTTGAGCTTTCCTTAAGCACAGGTGTAACAAAACATGTTCTCTCACAACTTACTTCATATTACTTGATCTCCAGCAAGGGTTGGTGTAGTTTTTCAACAAATCAGGCTTTTCACAATCTTCAGGAGGTTTGTAGATAACTTCTTTCCCTTGTTTATATGGTACAACATCTCCATTAGGTATATCTACAATATCTAACAGTGACAGTAATATCTACATAGCCTGGGTAGCTGGTTATCTTACTTGTTACATACAGCTATTATATAAAAATTTACCTCCTCTTAAATGTGTTGATTCTACAGCAACTGAAGAGATCACTGGTGGACCATCCGGTAAATTAGACAGAATCGTAGGGAAGTTCGCAATCTTTAAAATAATAGCCATAAGTATGATAGCCATAAAAAAATAAGTTACTGATCGGTTTAAAATGAAATAACGCTTCATGCTGAATGCATTGCTGGAATACTACTAGCCATTGCCTAGTAGTCAATCCAAGTATTTAACAATTCATGCCAAGAATTGGTCAGTATGAATAGGTCTCTAACATCATCTATTGAGAATTCATAATTACCCTGAAAGGCTTTCATATTGCAGCTATTGTATTAAATTATTGATTGCCAAGGATATAAACTCCCCCACAGCTTTGCTTTGAGTGCAGGAATCATGCATACCACCACAAAATTTACGAGACTCAACAAAAAATGTACAATTAATTTGTTTCGGTTGAAAAGCTTCCAAAATAATGTGCATTGACAGTCTGAGTCAAGCTATGTCTATAGTCCATAAAGATTCAGGCACAATAAAATGCTATATTTTCTTGGTCACAAAATTGTCATAAAACTAGTGAACTAGAAAATTAATGAAAAAAACTATTAATGAAAGGTAGTAAATGGTGAAAATATGAAAAAGCCTTTCGCTGTTCACTATGAGAATCCAAAGCTGGAACAACTGTTATTAAGTAAATGGAGGCCTTCACAGAAAGTTATCTCCCCATGCAAGTATGACACACCGCATGGAAGTCATAGCTGATTAAGAGTCTGTCAGTAATATTATGTTTCGATATTTTGTTTGTTTGTAGCTTCAAAACAGTTTTTCTATTTGATATTTTTACCTTTTCAGCAGAACTAACATTTTTTGAATGGAAAATGTGAAATTACTTAGGTGTTTTTTAAACAAAACTTGAAAAAATTTTTGAAATTGGGCATTTTTAAGCTGGGCATAGATTCAATGTCCAACTATTTTTTATATAAAATCAATACTAATTTTTTTATTTTATAATTTTATTTTTCCATTACTCCATTTCTTACGACATTCGACAAGAGGACACGATAACGTTTTATAAAGGATAGAAACCTGCTGGTCATTCTTGATAAGGTTCCAATAATCGCTAGGTAAGGGTAGACACACCTATTGCTGCAGGTAAGGTTAGATAGACACACCTATTGCTGCAGGTAAGGGTAGACATACCTATTGCTGCAGGTAAGGGTAGACACACCTATTGCTGCAGGTAGGGGTAGACACACCTATTGCTGCAGGTAAGGGTAGACACACCTATTGCTGCAGGTAAGGGTAGACACACCTATTGCTGCAGGTAAGGGTAGACACACCTATTGCTGTAGGTAAGGGTAGACACACCTATTGTTGCAGGTAAGGGTAGACACACCTATTGCTGCAGGTAAGGGTAGACACACCTATTGCTGCAGGTAAGGGTAGACAAACCTACTGCTGCAGGTAAGGGTAGACACACCTATTGCTGCAGGTAAGGGTAGACACACCTATTGCTGCAGGTAAGGGTAGACACACCTGTTGCTGCAGGTAAGGGTAGACGCACCTATTGCTGCAGAAGTTGGTTTATATTAACCTGTTGTGCGTTACATCGAATGTTGTCAAATTTGGGGCAAGAACCTCAATCTTCACCACAAACGCAGTGAGTGTCTTATGGTGTTCCACAAATCGCAACTGGGGCTGAGATTTTACTAATTCTCAGGTGGGACTCAATTTTTGACAATGCCGTCAAGCTAGTTTCTGATGATTTAGATATTTTGTTTCGAGTACCGGTACTTTTCATTCAACTTTTGCAGTAATAGACTTTTGCCATTGGGCTTATCTCACAGGTTGAAAAAAGAGATTTTTCTATCAACTACACTGGATGCCATTAAGTCCATACGGCTATCAACTGAATGCCAGAATAGAAGCAGTCAGCAAACCTTGTAGTCGTGCGTGCTTCATCATTCATCCATGTTATTATACCAGGAACTACATATTCCGTTTGTCTATTGGGCCATTTTCACTGCAAGTTATCAATGAAGTTTCCATTAAGACTGATAATGGCTAATTTCTCAACAGCTTCTAACAATTGTGGTGCTTTACAAACAAGTGGATAGTATTTTGCAACCTTGAACTTTCTCCTAAATGTTTTCTGGAGATTTATTTCAAAAGAGCTCCAAAAGACCAGATGGTGTCTCACAAAAATCGCGCTGATTGTTAGTTTACCCATTGATACGTAGTGAACCGAAGTAATAAGGTGTTTTGCGTTGGCGAATCTATTTACTCTAAGCTTGGCAGGTAGCCACTCTTGCATCAGAGAAGTTTTCTAAAATGATCCCTGACCCAGAGTTTACTAAAGTCTATTCAATTAAGCTCGCTGAGTCAATTTCCAAACAAGAGCCTGAATGTGTTGTGTTGCAATACAGTTTAAAGCAGACTCTTTGGAGTATCAAACAAAGCGAGAGCAATGGTTAGTCTATTGAATAAATGACATAAATTGATGAAGTGAAATTACATTATTTACGGTGTTAAACCCCTTTCAAAGAATTAAACAGTTTTTCATTGGATTAGTCACGTTGTCAGTTCAATGTTCAATTTCAACAGGTACAATAGTTTACCTACTCTAGGGGCCTTACCAGCTTGTGGCACTCTACTATCAAACACATACCATACATAACAATAGTGTACTGAGAGTTGTCCTCTTCTTTTTCAAAATTATAATAAATCAACCCACAAAGTTGTAAGGAAAATTATCTTTTTTCATCACTTCTCTTCGATCATTAGTTCGCTACAGCATTCCCCTTTGAAAGAAAGGTACAGTGGTATTTCCTATCTGCCAGAAAAAATAAAATGTCCAAGTTTTAAAATTTGGAGGTTAACCAATTGGCAAACGTTATGATGCTGTATACCAATCCAACAGACATCTACCAACGATGGAATCTATACCAAATATTGTTAAATTTAGTTTTGCTACTTTCTTAACACCTTATAACATAATCCTGATGCAGCATATATAGGCAAACTGCTATTTTGCACTCGTCTATCCTATGTTAATTAATGTGACAAAAAGAGGACAACTCCGATAACAGTAAATTTTTCCAAGACGGTGGATAGTACTTGATAGTAGAGCTTCACAAAACTTCACCAGGTGGCTTGGCCCCTAGACCATGTTTCGCCCAACTGGTTATTGATAAGACAACTCCTTACTGCCATCAGTAATGCTTGGGTGGAGTTGTTAGAAATGAATGGTTATTTGATGATATTGTATACTGTGTACCTTGTACCTTGTACTGTATACTGTATACTGTGTACCTTGTACCATGTACTGTATACTGTATACTGTATACCATGTACTGTATACTGTGTACCGTATACCATGTACTGTATGTTGTACTGTGTACCTTATACCATGTACTGTATACTGTGTACCGTATACCATGTACTGTATATTGTGTACCTTATACCATGTACTGTATACTGTATACTGTGTACCGTATACCATGTACTGTATACTGTACTGTGTACCGTATACCATGTACTGTATACCGTGTACCGTATACCATGTACTGTATACTGTATACTGTGTACCGTATACCATGTGCTGTATACTGTGTACCGTATACCATGTACTGTATACTGTGTACCGTATACCATGTACTGTATATTGTACTGTGTACCTTATACCATGTACTGTATATTGTATACTGTGTACCGTATACCATGTACTGTATACTGTGTACCGTATACCATGTACTGTATATTGTATACTGTGTACTGTATACCATGTACTGTATATTGTATACTGTGTACTGTATACCATGTACTGTATATTGTATACTGTGTACTGTATACCATGTACTGTATATTGTACTGTGTACCGTATACCATGTACTGTATACTGTGTACCGTATACCATGTACTGTATATTGTATACTGTGTACTGTATACCATGTACTGTATATTGTATACTGTGAACCTTGTACCATGAGCTATATACTGTACATGGTATAGACACATCCTTAATGTATGTATATTTATTATACAATATGTGCTGCATATTATATACTAGATAATATATACTGTGTACCGTATACCATGTACTGTATACTGTGTACCGTATACCATGTACTGTATATTGTATACTGTGTACCTTATACCATGTACTGTATATTGTCACTACGGATGCTGTAAGGACAGCAATCCCCATGTTACAGATGTTTAAATATGATTTCGATACTTTGTGCTGTCATAGCCGCTATATCACAGGGGTCCCACTTTGCCACCTTTTCACCAGCTTTTAATGAAGAGAATACAATAAAAGGCTTCTAGCTTGCTGGAAAAACTAGCCTGCAAGAATTGTCATTCTGTTGGAGATTTACATGGTACTTAGTCAAGTCAGCCCCCCCCCCCCACCCCCTCCCACCCTAACCCCCCCCCCCCCCTTGCTCTGCCAGCCAACAAAGATGACTGAAATGGATAGCCTGGGACCTAGTAGACTAACTATCCACCTCTAAAAGTTGGATATTAAATATGAACAGCCTCGGCACAGAGACCAAGGAAGTGAAAGGCCATATAAGGAGTGGAAACTTTACATGACTCTAAAAAGAGCGGGAAAGCAGCCAGAGCTGTTTTGCCATGTGCTCACTTTTATCATTGGCTAGTATTATTTACCAAATTGTATTGTATATTTTGAGTGATGCATTGTTTTCTATTGTTATATGTCATTGGCTCACCACTAATAAGGGGGTCAATGTTCCTTCTTGTTTTCTATAAAAAGGGGCTCTTGGGCTGCTTTACAGGCAGAAGTCCTATGGATTGTGTTAAGTACCCTTGCATATTGCTAAATAGATTCATGCAATAAAGCATTTCCTCTGGTAACCTTTGGTGTAGTGTGTCTGGGTCGTGGACCCCGTGGAGTGGCTAATGTCTATTCGGGATAGACCCCGAAATGTTGGAGAGTAGGAGAGTGGATGCCGTTGCGTCGGTAATAGAGGATGCAAATCTCTTACAATACCTCAAATTGAGGCTAGCAGCTAGCTCTTTCGGTTAATAGTAAAACATTTTTATACTTAGTAACAGCCATAACATTACAGGCTGTCAGGTGTTCACTGTGCACATAATTTGGGTATTTACTGTACTCTTAGCTAACCAAAGGTAATGGAGGTTTCAATAGTTCAATCAAAGTGAATGCTCAGCGTACACAATACATCATCAGAGTCAATGTAGTAGGAGGTAACTTCAAGCACCATGCCAATTACTCACTAGCTGGGCAGAAGAGCAAGAGAAGACAAATCTACGAGTTCTGCCTGATTATAAGTTTGGTTGAAGTAGGGCTGAAGTAAGGTAGCAAATTTAAAGTGGCAAAATAAGTAAAAGTAGTGATATTTATTTAATTTTCTGAGCCAAAATGGCTGCTCTTGGCATCGAAAGTGCTTATTAACAAGAGCAAGAGAAAACAAATCCTGACTATGAGTAGTTGTCTTCAATTTTTTGCTTCCGGAATTTTTGATAGGAAGTGGGGCCAGTTTAGGACTAAGGGAAAAGTGTAGGAGTTCTCCTAAGATGGGCTGTGGAAAGATGCATCAGGCAGAGATGGCTTCTAAGAAAATACAAATCCAAAATATTCCACCAATTACCAGTACAAACGCAGCCAGTTCAGTTCAGGAGTGCAGCAAAACCGTGTCTGTTATTGCTTCTGGATCTTACTGAGAAAGACATGCTAATGTAATAGTTGTTTTTGCTCTTGATTCAACTTGCAAATCAGAGGATTTGATGAGGCAACAAGTGTTGAAGAGGTCATCTTGATTTGATTACACTGCAGGACGTGGTAAGCTACAAATAATTGTTATAAATTAGCGCTAGTATCAGACTAGTGGAATAACTGTTAAATTTTGTGGGGGCAAGTAACAGTTGATGACAAAAAGTGTTGGTTCATGTGCTTGCATGCATACGAGTAACACGTATGTGCAACTGAGGTCACTTATAAGTAAGGAGCCAAGTAGGGAAAGTTACTTAGGATAAATGCTTTTTGAGAGTTTGGTTTTGGCAGAGTAATTGAGACCCAATTACACTGCATGTCTAGAACAAATGCTGTTACAAAATCTAGAGCATGCAGAGTGAATTGTATCAGCTTGCATATTTGATATTAGATTGAGCACGACATAAAATATCTATAATATTTCTGTATTTGAGAAAGCCATTAAAATAAATGGTAAAAAAGAATCTTATTTTTGTTTGCAGTGAATTACCAAACTGCATTAGCTTAACCAAATATTATAACTTCAGTGCATTGCATAAACGCAAAAACACTGAGCAATTATTTGTCAAAACAATTGTAGGGAAAGATATCATCAGCACAAATCTCATTACAGTTTCGATTGGCTCACCATTTGGGGTGGACTCACTAATAATATTTCAAACTTTATTATCACTCCCTAACATAAATTACTTGGGTTCATTCACAAGTAGTCTTGATGACCAAAATTTAAAAAAAAAGTATATTCATTTGGTAATTCAATAAAATTTGTCTAACTGAAAAGTTTTTTCTTCCACAATTGTTTGCTAATGGATTGTTAAGCCTCTTCGATAATCTTTCAATTATTCCATCTGTGTAGTCAACTGCACCTCATTTTAGCAGCACTATTTACATTTATATTGTCAAGATGGTAGCAAGTATCATAATCTCGTCACTCTTTGGAAACAGACACAGTTCATAGCTCAATTGAATACTAATCAATTGTTGCATTAAGTTTAATTATTCTATCAATTCATATTTTTAATAATTTTAACTATAAGCTTTCTACCGCTTGGAAATATCACAACCAAAGCCATTTATCATCCCCTAATAGCATGGCCAGTTCCTGATTGAATGGTTTATAGAACTTTTGTAGCACCTCAACAGTTTCTGGTAACACCGGTTTGGTTTTGTATCCAGCATTAACAACTTTCTTTTTCTGATCAGATTTGACACGGTTGCTTAGAGCCTCAGCAGACACTCCCACAAATCTGTAGACGTTTTGGATAGATTCAATCTCATCATCAGAGTATTCTTCTAACTTGGAGAAGTAAATCTTTTCCTACAATTACAGCAAGTTGTTAGCAGTTGTCTCCACTTGTTTTATTGATTCCAATTAGCTTATTTAGTTACAGTTAAAAGAAAGTAGACCAACTTTGCCAGAAAACCCCTCGTATGAGTCTAAATCTGTCCACATCTGCACAACATTACACATCGTTTGGTTGGTGAGTTTTTAATCTCACACAATTTATGGTAATTGTCTGCTCCTGCAACCTTTGAAATAGACAAACTCTTGCTACTAATTACTCATCAATAATGTTAAACATTCAGCCATTGGAAAATTTCCTTCTCCCTTCTCTAAAAAACTTGACACACCAAAATATGAATTTACTCACCACTAAAGTTGATAAGCTTGCTGAAAAAATTGTTATTGTCTCTTCTGAAACAATTATTTCAATGGTTTCACCTTTTTCAATCTATAGGTGAGTATAAACAATCTAACAACAATAAATATTTTTGACTCAGCTTCAGAGCTCCTGTCCCGCAATGGACTTGGAAGTGAAACAAAGCACACAGCAAAGCAGTCTCACCGAACAACTTCTATAAAGAAATCGCTGACTCAACTTTAGAAGAAACTAGAAGCTAATTTGGGAAAAATATATCAAAAATAGAGCTGCTGAGCAAAAAATAAATTGATTATAAGCAGTAAACAGAAAAGGGAATGTTTGTGAGCTCAAAGTAAAATAAGCTAAAAACAGACCAGATGAGAAAGTGGAGAGTATAACAACTACAAAACTACCCAGAAAAAGTGTTGGCATCCAAAGAAGCTGACTTACTTTTGGAATAAACTTGAATGCCTCCTTCAAATGTGTAGAATAGCAGCCAGTAGTCAGCATATCAACAAGGTAACCATTGGGGTAGTCGATAGGTGACAGCAGCTCTTCAAGGACACAGGAAGTTGTTCCATATTCATTTAGACATTCAGTGAAGGATGTCACAGTTTCTGTGACTATCTTATGGAAGAACTCATTGCCAACTTCTTTCAGGCTGTATGATATGTAGGGATTATTTTTCTAAAACATATTCAAACTTCTTTATTGATCAGCAGCAATCAAATAATATATGTTACTTGCAGTGACAGTTTTGAAATAATTCAAATGGAAAAATTAAAAGCGAAAAATAGTAAAAGCTGTTCATCTTTAGAAGAAATGGACTTACCCTCTTCACTTTGTATACATAGAAGAAATGTGAGATCATTCTATCAGCTGGTTCTCTCATTGTTATGATATATCTGGAGTTGTCTACCATTGTATACTGTAGGTATTGTATAGCACTTAGTCTAGTAATGTGCGTAGAATTTTTAGCTAGTACGGTACTGAAAAGTGCACATCCTGGACAGCCATAATGGATTACTTTAGATGTCCGAGCCACAGATCTGCATTTAGTGAAAGAGCAGATGAAATGAAGTTTGGGGAATTCATTTCATTTTTTGATGAAATTATTTTTTATTCTATTCGGTGTTTACAACTCAACATATTTTTTAATTTCACCTAAACAAAAACTTATTTGCCAAAAAAGTTTTAGTATTAGCTTTTTTCGCGGATTCTTAGCAAGGCCTAAACGTTAGAGTATAGACAACAGCAAACGGTTTGTGGCTGAATTGGTCAATTATTCAGTGACTGCCATACACTAGAGTTCCATAGTCAAAGTTTTGACGGATTTTTGGATTTTTCGAATCATCGAGGGATGGAAGTCCATGAAAAGTAAAAAGTTTTCAAAACTCTGAGCTTTTCACAGCTCCGATCTCGGTGGTGGAATTTTTCAACTGTTCGATGATACAAAACTGCGAACTTTTGACGGTAGGATCATGGAAGTTGAAAACTTCGTAGTTTTCATGATAATAAACTATTTAACTAACAAAATTAGTGAGAATCACTAGAAATTAATTATTATTTATGTTTAATCTGAATGTTCTTCCTCCATGGAAACAATACTGAAAAAATATAAGGTCCTCAGCATTATGTTAATAAATAAAAAAAGTAATCATAGTAATAAATTATTATTATTTATTTATCTCAGAGTTTGACAACTAACGACTACTTATTTATTATAAGGTTAAGTTGGCTTTGAAAAGTCATACATAAACCGGTTGATAAGTCATAAAACACTCATCATCTGTGTTAGTAATTAATTTTAGACCACAAGATTTGAAATGTAAACAAGTTGGTGACAAACAACACACACTTGTGAAAACAATATTTTTCTCACAATGATGTTATCGTTTCAATAGAAACTGCTCATCTCTCGCCGCAACACTACCATGACGTTGAAGCCGCCAAATCACTCATACTCTCATTGCGTCGTTATTCCTTCCTTGGTGTAGACAACTCTGCATAATTCTTTCAAAAGTTTGTATAATGGAAGTTCGGCAAATCAAAACTTCGAAGTTTTCAACAATCCGTGGTTCAAAACTCCTTCAAAACTTTGACGCATGGAAATCTAGTGATAGATTAAAATGTAAGTCTCATTTTTCTGCTGGTAAAAAATGAAGACATCGCTGGCTTTAGTATACTGGCAAAGATTCGCTACATTTTCCATCTCTAAATGCATTAAAAAAATTACTCATTTCTGGAAAAGAAGACAACTCCAAACTTACAATGGAGCGGACCACACTTTGATTGCTTCACCTAGACACACACATTTCTATTTCGCATGACAAAAAGCACCAATAAAGGTAAAAAAAGCGTTTTTAAAAGTCCTACTTTTCTTGTATCTCAAATTCTTCGATCCACTTCACAGGGCATTCAGAGGTGAGTGCTATATCCTTGTAGAAGTCACTGTTGGTGTGTCTCACTCCAGCATGCGCCTGAAACCACTTAGACAGGTCTGTTGTGCCGCACTTGTGGAATCCCAATAGCATTACCCTTGCTGTGCAAATCATTTTATCTCTGCAAGAAAAAACAAAAGTTTAGCTTGATCTCTTATTTTTACCGGGTCATATCTAATGGGCTTTACATCTTTAGCTCGTTTGATCAATTTTATGGTTGTTATGCCAGCTAATACGTAGTCCTAACACTTGTCTGCAAAAAGTCTTGGAAGCCAGCAAGCAGCAAAGCAAAACAATCAATAGAAGTTTTCCCAAAGATTTTTTTCTTAAGAATTGCACTGGAAATCCTTAGGTCCAACACAAGACACTTGTACCTTGTAGCTAAACGGTTTGGAATTGTCTGCTCAATTTTATTTGTCATTTGAAAATGACTTGTCTGTTTTGTGTATTTTACATCGAAAATATTTTGATGATGGTGTCAGAGCAATCCCGATGAAATGTAGATTCACCAGGTAACCACCCCCGATCATCTGTTTAAAAATAAAATATTAATTCTCATCACGAGGCAGGAAAGCTGTTACTAATTAATACTGCAACTAGAACTCTACCCCCAAGCGGCTCAATGATTCGCTCTCTGTTTTAAAAGTTATCAGCATTGTTTGATTAATATTCAGTTGTTTTGTTGATTCTGAAAGAGAAAACTATAATACGGAGACCAGTTGTTGCCCTTGCCTTGTATGAACGGTCAATAAAAGTTTGTACAATGCAAGGCTAGATACAACAATCAATTCTACTTAATGCGGCATTCCATTACGGCTCAATTAAATCACATACACAATGTTGACATAGTAACCATGGTAACTTATACTCCAGCACAACTTGTTTGAATAGTTTGTGGACACGAGTATAAAGGCACACACAACCTTTTATGGCCACGAGTTTCGCACTTTGAGATACTTTTTCCGATTAAAGTCTGTTGCTACACTCCGTACACAACAATTATGCACATGACGGAGCTCATCAACACTTTATAATGAACGCTAGGGCTGTCACGGCTGAGAAAATCAAAGCAGGAAAAAGTGGATACGAGCAATATGCATTGACCAATCAGCGTCAAGGAATAACCACTAATAATGAGACCGGCCAGCGAAAATCAAACATGGTTGATTCTAGATGTTCGCCGCAAACGGATAGGGGGGGGGGGGGGGGGGGGGGGGGGAAATTGAATCGCCGACAGTAAAATAAACAGCCGTTTTCCGCTCTGTGACAAAATCGCTGTGTGTGGAGAGGTCTTAATAGCCGCATGTTAGACTATGATCAAATTATATTAGATATATTCTTCTAGGTACTAATTACACCAAATGTTTTTTTCAGAGAATGCCCTAAGCTATTGCTATTGAGTATCCCATTTCACAGACGATTTACATGGTTTAGTTACACTTTCAGGAGTCTTGCAAGTCACAGGTGCTTCCTATTTTCTTTCTCAAGTCTTCTTACTCATTTTATCTTGACTCCCAAATTTGAAAATAGAAGTTGTAATGGATTAATACACTCTAAAACCATAAATCTAAGTTTTTAACTTACGTATTTAGTACGGGGTGCTGCTCAAAGACTGATCAACGAGAAAAAGAAAGTACATACCCATAGTTTTTTGATTTCCAGCAGGGATTTGTTTTGTTTTTCAGAAACTGAGGTTTTTTACAATCAGTCCGCGGCTCGTAAATGATTTCTTTACCTTGTTTATATGGTGCAACATTTTCCTCAGGTATATCTACAATATGTAATAGAGACAGCAACAACTACATAGCCTGAGAATCTAGTTATGTTATTACTTGTTACATGTGGTTATTATTATATACAACTTTACCTTTTTTCGGCTGTGATGATACAGCAGCAAACTGAAAAGGGTACCCGGAATTTAAAGCCAGAGCCATAATTATCATGGTGACTAGCAATGACAGTACAACTTTTGTAGAAGTGAAAACATACTTCATTTTGAGTCAATCTGAATGCAGCACTACTACTCAAGCCAAAACTACTAGACAGAACCTGTTTGACCACAATTAAACTACATCTAGTGTATTCTATTGATTGTTCAACACAATGCTTTAATATAGAAAGCTCTTTGCATGGCTGCACGATCTGTAAGACTCAAAACTACAGCCATTGCCTTAAAATTTGTTTGAATGGAAAACACTAGTATTGTACTTTGACGAGTTTGTTCAGTTTATACGGTGTTTAACACACCCAATCAAGGTTTTACTGTAACTGATGGTTTTACTTTTGTAAATATTGAACTAGTGAGTGTAATTAAAGCCTAAAACAAACCGAAGTTGGCAGGTAAATATTTTACTTCACCTACTGAATAAATCACCTGACCGCTGAGGCACGACCAGCAGTAAATATTGTGATGGGGGATTTAGAATTTTATCTTTATGACTCAACGAAAACTTAAGCAAAGCTAAATAAATTTAAAAATAGTTCAGAGTGCCAGTTTCGATACATAACCTGGTGTTAAGCTACATGGACATCTGCTGATTAGCTACCACTTTGCAGTCACAGATTGGAAATGACGACAGGATTTTTCTTTTACTTTTTTTCTCTACATGCCATTCTCACGCAATATCGGTTTAACTCGCTGTATTTGGTGTCATAGTTAGCCATAAAATGTATTGCAACAACAAAAACGGGACGCTTATGAACAATTCTGAATGACTCTCTTTTACATAAATAACTGTGCTTGAGAAAACTTTTTTATTAGAAACATTAAAACCGTGTAATGGAATTGTACGAGTGACAGTGCGTGGACAGACGAGCCAGAGTTATCTTACCTATGAGAAGCAGATGAATCAACAAGTGGAGCTTCCGTTCCTACCAGACGAGGAAAGCTAGCAGTAGAAGATTAAGCTATGAGAAGTCAAGCTAAACTGTTCCGGTAGCCATCTTGTTTCGTAATTAATTAATTATTATCGTTGTTTGTGTATAGCTCGTAATGCGCCTGTTTAATTATATATATGTCTATGTTTTGGCGCTATTGTATATAGATCGTAATGCCCCTGTTTGTATCCACCAACATGTTATGTTTTTATTAGCCAATCATATCTTGTAGTTTTCACCTACTGTATTTACATATTTTACAGCATAAATAGAAGGGCAGAACACCCACTGGTTAGAGCTTGTAGTAGTCGTGTGAGTAGATACACTAGGATACGTTATGGTTAACGTTGTGTATTCTTGTAGCTTAGACTGGATTATTAGTGGGATCTAATATTGTCAGCTATTGTACACTTTGAAACTCCTCTAGTTTGTAAAGTTTTGTGTCTCTTTGCGTTCAATACACTGTTGCTGATAAATCTCCAACTCTTCTCATACTGTTGTTGACTTGCTTACAGTATTACATTGTCGATAATAGGTTCTTAGAAATTATTATACATACACTCTTGGACATCGTCACAAAGCTCCCAACACGTTACTGTGAACTATACACGTGCTTACAATTAATTTGTGAATACAAAGTGAAACCGGATCTGTGCGCAGTTAAACAGATCTCAGCCATTAGAGAACGAGAAGTCTCCGGATCAATATAGATCTCGATTGATCATTACCGTATAAATTGGAGTTATTACTACCGGGATAGTCCTCTTGCATGACGGATTGTTGCCTTGTCACTAAATAGCTACGCCACCACAAATTGCTCTAGTGCACCCAAGTACTTTGTACAGTACACAGCTATCCTCTCACAGGTGTTGGTAAAAGTTCTGACGCAAACCACGCAGAAATCCTTTACAACCGTAGGCATTAATCAGGTTTTAGTTATAGTAAGAATGGGACTAACTGATGTAATATAAGATCTAATCTGTAATATAGCTGTAGCTGATAACAAGATCTTTACTGCCAAAATAAAAAAATTCCTAAATTTGGTGAAGCATAAATGACAGCTTGAGGAGTTATTCTTTACTGGAAAATTAAAAGTTCTGTTTTACTCAAAAGAGTTTTTGTTTTCAAGTATATTTGAAGATATCACAACCAAAGCCATTCATCATTCTCTAATAGCATGGCCAGTTCCTGGTTGAATGGTTTATAGAACTTCTGTAGCACCTCAACAGTTTCTGGTAACACCGGTTTGGTTTTGTATCCTGCATTAACAACTTTCTTTTTCTGACCGGATTTGACACTGAGGCCTTCAGTAGACACTCCCACAAATCTGTAGATGTTTTGGATTGATTCAATTTCATCTTCAGAGTATTCTTCTAACTTGGAGAAGTAAATCTTTTTCTAAAATTACAGCACACTGTTAGCAGTTGTCTTCACTTGTTTCATGGAAACCCCATTAGCTTATTTAGTTACTTTTGAAAGAAGGTGGACAAACTTTATCAGAAAACCCCTCGTATGAGTCCATCCACATCTGCACAACATTACACCTTGTTTGGTTGGTGAGTTTTTAATCTCACACAATTCATGGTAATTGTCTGCTCCTGCAACCTTTGAAATAGACAAACTTTTGCTACTAAATTACCCATCAATAATGTTAATCATTTAGCCATTGGAAAATTCCTTTCTCTAAGAAACTTGACACACCAAAATATGAATTTACTCACCACTAAAGTTGATAAGCTTGCTAAAAAAATTGTTATTGTCTCTTCTGAAACAATTATTTCAATGGTTTCACTTTTTCCAAACTATAGGTGAGTATAAACAATCTAACAACAATAAATATTATTTAACTCAGCCTGAGAGCTCCTGTCCCTTCAATGGACTTGGAAGTAGAACAAAGGGCTCAGCAAAGTAGTCTCAACAAACAACTTCTATAAAGAAATTGCTGACTCAACTTTGGAAGAAACTAGAAGCTAATTTGGGAAAAATAGAGCTGCTGAGCAAAAAATAAATTGATTGTAAGCAGTAAACAGAAAAGCGAATGTTTGTGAGCTCAAAGTAAAATAAGCTAAAAACAGAACAGATGAGAAAGTAGAAAGTACAACAACTACAAAACGACCCAGAAAAGTGTTGGCATCCAAAGAAGCTGACTTACTTTTGGAATAAACTTGAATGTCTCCTTCAAATGTGTAGAATAGCAGCCAGTAGTCAGCATATCAACAAGGTAACCATTGGGGTAGTCGATAGGTGACAGCAGCTCTTCAAGGACACAGGAAGTTGTTCCATACTCATTCAGACATGCAGTGATAGATGTCACAGTTTCTGTGACTATCTTATGGAAGAACTCATTGCCAACTTCTTTCAGGCTGTATGATATGTAGGGATTATTTTCCTAAAACATATTCAAACTTCTTTATCGATCAGCAACAATCAAAGAGTATTATGTTACTCGCAATAACAATTTTGAAATAATTCAAATTGTAAAAGTAATAACAAAAAATAGTAAAAGCTGTACATTTTTAGAAGAAATAAACTTACCCTCTCCACTTTATATACATAGAAGAAATGAGAGATCATTCTATCAGCTGGTTCTCTCATTGTAATGATATATCTGGAGTCGTCTACCATTGTGTACTGTAGGTATTGCATAGCACTTAGTCTAGTTATGTGCGTAGAATTTTTAGCTAGTACGGTACTAACAAGTACACATCCTGGGCAGTCATCATAGATTACTTTAGATGTCCGAGTCACAAATCTGCATTTAGTAAAAGAGCAGATGAAACGAAATGGCGTTTGGGGAATAAGCAAGAAAATATTGAAAATCGTTCTGTGATAAAAAATTTTTATTCTCTTCAACGTTTACAACTCAACATATTTTTCAATTTCATGTAAACAGGAAGTTATTTGCCAAAAAGCTGTAGTATTAGTTTCTTCGCAAATTCTTAGCAAGCCCTAAAAGCTAGAGTATAGACAACAGCAAACTGTCACTGAATCGGTCAATTATCCAGTGACTGCCCTAATTAAAGAGTAGGCCTCTTTCTTCTGCTGATAAAAAATGAAGACAATGCTGGCTTGAGTATACTGGCAAAGATTCACTTCATTTGCCATCTCCAAGTGCATAAAACAAATTACTCATTTCTGCAAAAGAAGACAACTCCGAACTAACAACGGAGTGGAGTACTTCACTTACACACACAAGTTTCTATGTTGCAGGAAAAAGCACCGATAAAGGTAAAAAGAGCTTTTTCAAAAGTCCTACCTTTTTTTCATCTCAAATTCTTCGATCCACTTCACAGGGCATTCAGAGGTGAGTGCTATATCCTTGTAGAAGTCATTGATGGTGTGTCTCACTCCAGCATGCTCCTGAAACCACTTAGACAGGTCTGTTGTGCCGCACTTGTGGAATCCCAATAGCATTACTCTTGCTGTGCAAATCATTTTATCTCTGCAAGAAAAAACAAAAAGTTGGATTGATCTCTGTTTTTACCTGGTCATATCTAATGGGCTTTACATCTTTAGCTCGCTTGATCAGTTTTGTACAAGTCTTGGAAGTCAGCACGCGGCATAGCAGAGCAATCAACAGAATTTTCCTCAAATCTGTTTCTTTCTTAAAAATTGTGCTCAAAGTCCTTAGGTCTAACATAAGACACTTGTACATTGGAGCTAAACAGTTCGGAGTTGTCTGCTAAATTTTATTTATCAGTTGAAATGACTTGTCTGTTTTGTATATTTCACATTGAAAATATTTTGATGATGGTGTCAGAGCAATGCAAATGAAATGTGGATTCACAAAATAGTTTCCCCCTTGTGTCTGTTTAAAAATAAAATATTAATTCTCATAACGAAGCAGGAAAGCTGGAGAGTGAGGGAGTCAGAGATTGTGAGTAGTTTGCTTTCCATGAACATGGTTCGCCCTCCTCAGTTGATAGAACACAGTCTACAATTAGGTAAAACAGCTCTCAGTATTTGGCTTACTCTTATGTCAAAAAATATTGTCGCTAGATTAACTTTTTGGTGGCGTCACTCAACAGATTTCTTGAATTCTGAAAGAAGAAAACTTTTTAAAAGTTTGTTTGACATAAGATCAGGGAGTGTTACTAATTAATACTGCAACTAGAACTCTACCCCCAAGCGGCTCAATGATTCGCTCTCTGTTTGTCAAGGTATCACTATTGTTTGATTAATATTCAGTTGGTTTGTTGATTTTGAAAGAGAAAACAGTCCATAAAAGGTTGTATAATACAAGGCTAGCTACAACAATCAATTCTACTTAATACTTCATGCCATTACTGCTAGTAGTAATATATGAGCAGATCTCCCTACCAAGTGTTTTTTTGTGGATCTGGTCTTGGAGTTTAGGCAATGGGTTACGATGTTGGATGAATTCGCCGAGTTTATATTGTATTTCATTTGAGGGGTACTTGAGTGGCATTTGAGTGGCATTTAAGTGGCATTTGAGTTTTGATTATTTTTTTACTTGATTTGAACTCATATGCCAGCTAGATTTTGAATGTACGGCATTTAAGTTTTGATACTTTTTTCACATAATTTGAACTCATATGGCATCTTGAGAGAGAGGGGAGAGAAGACAGAGAGGAGAGAGGAGAGAGAAAGGAGAGAGGAGTTTTATCTACATTGAATAACTATATTGATCAAAAACGAAACATTATATGATTATATACATTGATTACATAATAAGTAGGGAAAATCTTCCTATATAATATAGCTAGAGTCAGTAAATACTAAGTAATACAAAGCACTACAACTTGTAATGACAATCAATGTATACATACATACATATGGTATCTTGAGAGAAAGAAAGAGAGAGAGGAGAGAGGGAGAGAGAGAGGAGAGAGGAAGAGAGAGAGAGGAGAGAGGAGAGAAGAGATATATCTACATTGAATAAATATATTGATCAAAAATGAATCATTATATGATTATATACATTTATTACATAATAAGTATGGAAAATCTTCCTATATAATATAACTAGAGTCAATAAATACTAAGTAATACAAAGCACTACAACTTGTGATGACAATCAATGCATTCATACATACATACATACATACATACATACATACATACATACATACATACATACATACATACATACATACATACATACATACATACATACATACATACATATGGTATCTTGAGAGAGAGAAAGAGAGAGATGAGAGAGATCTTTTAGTTTTCTATACATTCATGTACATATGGTTGATTATGTACATATTTATGGGTATATTTATATCTACATAGAGAGAGGAGATATATCTAAATTGAATAAATACATTGATTAAAAATGAATCATTATATGATTATATACATTTATTACATAATAAGTAAAGAAAATCTCTCCATATAATATAGCTAGAGTTAGTAAATACTAAGTAATACAAAGCACTACAACTTGTAATAAATACAAAGTAATAACAGTTATTGCATAGTTTGTTCCTTTACAATAATGTTTTTGATGTACTGATGTTTGGTAAAAAACTACATTAGTTAAGTTTTAAATTCATATGAAAAAAATTTGTGTCAATTTAGTATCTACTCCATTATATATTTACAATATTACTTTGTAATTATTAGTGAAAGAAATTATGAAATACTGGGGAGTAATTAAGTAATTCAGTAAGGAAATTGGTTGGAATTGAAGTAATATTATTTAAATACAACATTGCTTTGCAACAACTATTAATAAAAGCAATTATGAATGTTGATGAGTTACTAAGTAATCTAGTAAAGAAAACTGATTGAAATTACGGTAATATTTGTTAAAAGATACTTGCGACATGTTTTATCAACGAAAAAATCAAACAATTTTCAAAATAATTACGATCAACTAAGTGATTCAGTAGGAAAAACCAACTGAAACACACAATATCCGTTTTGAAATATTTACAATAAACACAATTGGGTAATATTTGTTAAAAGATACTTGCAACATGTTTTATCAACGAAAAATTCAAACAATTTTCAAATGTTTACGCGTAACTAAGTGATTCAGTAGGAAAAACCAACTGAAACACGCAATATCCGTTTTTGAAATATTTACGATAAACACAATTGGGATATTGCTGTTATCAAAGAAATCAAGCGAGTATCAAATGTTTACGAGTAACTAAGTGTTTCAGTTGAAAAAAATCGAGAGATCGTGTGACATCCGTTACAAAATATTTTACGTCAAGTTACCAACGAGAAAATAAGTATTTCTTAGAATATCCGCTATAGCGAGTTACGATAATTTTTACGCACCTTGAAGGTTTTCAGTCCATTTTCAGTCAGATCAAAATTTATGCGAGACGTTTTAGGTATTATTTCTGTCGACGTAATGTTACCAGTTCATTTTTAAAAAGTAATTAATTATAATATAACGCAAGTGCCCCGCAAGTGTCATTTTACTAATAAACTCATTCCAGAAAAGACATTAATCATCATCTCGCTTAATCCTATATGTTTTGATCTTTTTAATATCAAGTGTTATAAAGTCGCTCGAGAAAAGTCATTAATTACAGCTAAGCACTATTTATTATCATGCTATTTCTATTTAAAACAAAACAACAAACGTCCATAGATGATGGAATTATAGGTCGAATTCAACCTAAAAAGGAAGAGAACTTGATTGCATCTATCTCCTGTTTTTTATTGTTTCATTACATATTAGTTAATACAGATACAGCCTTCCACCAAAACGGATTTGTGGTTTTACTTTTAATCCTAGTTATCTCCGCTATCGTCTAAAAAACATGAGCAAAGCATGACTTTATCCACTTGTTTTATTAGTTAGACTGTTACTTTTTTTAAAATATTTCATTGTTTTTTGTGTGAAATACAAATAATGTATCAACATACATAGTATATTTTCTATTTTTAGGAAGCTGTTTTGTCTAATAAATCAAGAGTTATATGTTACATATACATATTTAAATGCTATCAGATATCTTTAAAGTGTTTATTACATTCCTAACTCATACTTAATGTTGTAAACTATAATTGGAGCTCTCACATTTTAATTTACTGTCTGATGATATAAAGATGGAGCTACACTACATCATTGTTTTGCTGATGATGTGTCTATATGATTGTTTGTGGTAGTGTGTGTTATAGTAGAGTATATCAATAAACTGCAATTGAACTAGTTATTAAATGCTATCAGTACCTGTAAAGTATTTTATTACATTCCGAACTCATACTTAATGGTGTAAACTATAATTGAAGCTCTCACATATTAATTTACTGTCTGATGATATAAAGATGGAACTACACCGCATCAATGTTTTGCTGTTGATGTGTCTATATGAAAATTGTTGCTATAAAAATATGTTTGAAGGATGTGAGTTGTCATTCAAATGAAATGTAAGTTTCATCCT
This sequence comes from Cryptosula pallasiana, assembly GCA_945261195.1. Classification (NCBI taxonomy): domain Eukaryota; kingdom Metazoa; phylum Bryozoa; class Gymnolaemata; order Cheilostomatida; family Cryptosulidae; genus Cryptosula; species Cryptosula pallasiana. The sequence goes on from OX183136.1 coordinate 40,128,470, forward strand.
AGCTAGTTATATTTAAAAGAGTATCAACCTAGAGGTTGTAAAATTTGTTTATCCAACGCTCTACATTCAAAAATTTTAGCTAGATGGAAAGACAATTTACAGGGGTGTATGTGGTGGTTAAGCTTATTAATCTATCTAATCTCTATCTTCCTATTTTTTTAACCAACTTCCTAATCGTCTTCCACTTTTTTAAAAAACAATATCATTTATCATAGTAATAATCAGAAAATCAGTCTACAAATTAATCTTGATAAATGACTTCAATGTTTTGTATATAAGAGAAACTATTTTTTTAAACAGTATCAGTTTTCATTTGTACTTCATTTCAAGTATTAGTCTGCGAAACTACAAAAAAATGGCTAGCAATATTCCTACAACAAATGAGTAAGTTATTTATACTATCTTTTACAATTTTGTTGCAGTTACATTTATAAATTTATACAAATGTATATATATATATATTACTTGTAGGTCTACAACCTCAAATGATGCATTAGAACTAAATATAGATGAAATAGATTTCAGTGCCATGTAAGTATATTATTAAAACTTTATTATTCAACTGTATTATATAGAGTTTTTAATTAATCACAATCTTGATTTATTGCTTTATTAAGCTCTACCGATGATGAAACAATGGGGTGGCTGGAAGAATGTTTTAAGGAAACGGAGAAGCCAAAAAAGACCAAGCCTACCACGCACATTGCTATGAGTAAGTATTTTTCTAAATTATGAAAAATGTAAATTTTTCTGTAGGTAAAATAATAACGACTCTACATTTACTACGTTATTTTTGTAGAGAAAACATCTACACGCTTTATTGCAAGCGCATGCTATGTAGGGAAAGATGAATCCTTTCTCTCCTATGATCGACACACATTTGAATGTAAGTATGATAAAAATATTATTTACTACATACTCATTCAATTTTAATAAATTTTTTTCAAAAACTAACATAATTACATTCGTATTTTCTATTTTAGTTCAAGCAGAGAACCTGCAGCTAGAGCAGTACAGAAGCAGAAGTGTTATAGATGGGGAAATAAAAGATGATAAGGAGTGCTTCAAGTGTAAGTGATATGCATTATCTTTATATACATATACCATACTCAAGACAGTTATCTATATATATATAATGAGAATTTGTTTATTTTGCTTGTAGATATCGATAACAAAAACACAAGGTATTTTCTTTCAGTGCTTACGTTATTATTGATATCGTATTGTACAAAGACGCTGAGCGGAGTACTGAAAGAAAAAAAAGACAGTATTTCGTGTATATTTTGTGGTAAGAAGTTTAAATTAGGGAAGATGCATGAGCCTGGCCGAGTTTTTTCAAGACATTTTTTTGCTCACTTGTTTATTTTTTATTGTTTATGCGGAAAATCACATACAACTTTGAGAGAACTCCAGCAACATGCTTGTATTTTGAAAACTAAAATGTTTTTTGTTGTTGATATTGCTAGTTATAATAATTTTGTTTTATTTATTAATAAAAAATATTCTGAGTTAGTTATGAACATTACTTTTCCAAAAACTTTTATGTTGTATATCTCTATCCAATAGAAGGTTATTTTTCTGGAAACATCGATTTAGACTTTGAATTAGGGTGTAAATGGTTGGCAATAGCTAAAAAAACGGTTGCTGGAGATCAAAAGCTTTTACTTAAAACCCAGCGTAAAAAAATGAGAGCACTTATATCTTCAGATTCTGATTTTTCAGAAACTGAAGAAAGTAATAATGACTTAATTTCTGTTGCTAGTTCACAGTGCAGTCCAAAAACCAGTGTTTTAGAATCTAATACAACAGATAACCCACAAACTCAAGTAGATTTAAAACAAAGCCAAAAGATTGATATAACTTCACTTAAATTAATTTTGAATATAAAAGATGGACTGAAAAAAAAGGGTTTTAATGATTGTGTTAAACTGAAATTAGAGTCTATTAGACAGAAAATGCAAAAAAATTCAGATTTTTCTCAAGAAGAAATTCTTGTATTAACTGCACTCTTAGGTGAGTTTTAAAATTTTTATTTCACTATATTTTTTAATATTATCATGGCTCTGGAATAGGCTTTATGCAACTATCCTATTTTATAATTTCTTACCACAAAATATATAGTTAATAGGATGTTTTTTTATAAATACTCTCTATATATATTATATATACAGACAATAGTCTGTGTTTTTATGAATACTTTATTCATATGTATACACTTCATGTAAAATTGTTCTGTCATTAGTTTACCTAATGCATTATTTTTATTTGTTTTGTGGTTGAGAACTCCATACGTTTCATTCTTACTGTATTACTTTGCATAATATTACAAAATAAATATTACATCAACTACCTTCATACTGCATCCAAGTGATGAAACAGTAAATTTCACATCTGTATTACTGAATCTATAGCATTGTTATGAAAAAGACTATAATTACTTAATTATTATGTCATATCGTGACAAACTATCAACACCCAATTCACAAAACTGTAAAACCTAAAGTATAATGCTTGTGGTTGTAAAAAGTCTTCTACTGTTTTGGTTTCTCAAACAAATTATAAAACATTTTTCACAATTTTTTGTGTAAAAAGCGGAGTTGTCTTACCATTTTGACACAATGTGCCGACAACTTTTACATATTTTTTCAAAAACTAAGTTTAGAAATTATAAATGGGAGTTGTCTTAACATTTTTGAAAAATGAGACGATAACTTGAAATATTTATTTTTGTGTCGGAACATTGAAATTTTGTAACATTTTAGAGTTGTAACCCCGAAAGTTTTACAAATTGGCTAAATTACTAATGTTAAATATGAATAAAATACTTTATTACACTAAATATATACAAATTATTGCACAATACAAATAATATATAATTTAATGTTCATGAGTTGTTGCTGATAGATTTTGGCGAGCCGACGGTCATTCACTTGTACACGTATTCTATCTAAAAGCATACATAGATGTCGTTATAACAACTACATTATACTATGGTGAAAAATACGGCTATTAGTAGTTAATTATTACTAGTGAAGATTAACATACCTTAATTAAATTTCCGATATTGAAATCCTGCTAGCTTCGCTTGAAATGTGATTGTCATCTTCATTGCTTTTCTCACTTTCATTGTCAACAACTTCATCTTTTTCCTCAATTTTTTTGTTTTCAGAGTCATCATCCGTCATATTATCATCTTCTTCATCAGTATCAGCATCAATGTTATCATCGTCATCATCATCATCAGCAGCATCATCAGCAGCAACATCATCATCATAACTTTTCATCAGCTCAGCATCATCAAATAGAGAAAGTCTGAAAGCTATTCCTTCTTTTTCACTTGAAGTAGATAGAAGCATCAAAGCTTCTTCAACACTCAGAATCGTGAGAATGTGTTTCTTTGTGCCGCTTTCAGTTGTCATCGTACTTTTATAGTGGATCATACCACATTCATGATTTTTGATCTTCAAAACGTTCTCAGGAGGGACAACAATCTTCCCAGTCATCAAAGATCCGTCATTCATCATGTATCTGTAAGTGACAGTGTGAGTGATACGTAAAGGCGATGTATCTTGTTTTCGTTTTCGCTGCTTCGACTTCAAATTTTTCCAAACTGAAAGTCTAGTGAATGTCAGAAGAGTGTTGACAGGAATATTATTGAAAGTGATGATATCAAAGTATGCTTGCAACTGTTTCAATGATTTTTTTCTCAAGATTTTGGCTATAACGCGTTGTTTTAGCCCTTGATGATGATTATCTCCTACAATACGTAGATTGGGTTGATTTTCTTCTAGCTTTCCCATGTACACTAGGATTTGTGAAGAGCCGGGATCAAGTTCTTGTAGCTCCACCGTAAGTTCTTTGTCAATCAGTGACTTGACTCGAATTCGATGATTGTTTTTTAAAACATATTCATAGTCCAATATACCATAATCTTCAACGTAATTAACATCGAAAACCTCCAATATCGTAGGAATTGGTAAATCCAACAAACTCAAAAAATTTCCGATTTCCAACATTCCTTTCTGCATAGCTCCTGTCATTATTCCACCCATCTCGAGCAATTCAAACTCTCTAAGTTTGTTTACGGTATTATTCTTGCTGTTGCTGAATAAAAAGGAAATTGAAGCTCGAGATAATGTCACTGTCGGTTTTTTGATATCCTCCGTTCGTTTGACTTCACTGTTCTCATGCAGATATGTGTAGTCCGGTGTGGGACTCAAAGGAGAGTCAGCTGAAACTACATGATGTTTCATTGCTATATCAGCATGAGTATTGGTGTTTGAGCGAGAAGATGTATCATTAAAGGTGTTAGGATTGGATCTTCTATCATCAATGTGAATGCCGTTGGTGGTGGAAATGATGGTTGTAGTGGAAATAGCGTTAGTGTTGTTGGTAGCTGTGGTTGGTTCAATATGGAGCTTAGGAAGTGCTTTGGAGTGTGATGTCATCATACCTGCAAAAAGTAAAAGAACTTAGTTTAATGATGTAAATATACTGAAATTATTGTTTTATTAAAAGATTGTTTTTAAAAACTAAGATTCAAAAACCTAGATGTTTCAATTCATTAAAAACAAATAATTATTTTAGTGCTTCTTACCTTAATGCTCTCCTAATAGCTGTAGTAGATGTTGCTCCTCTGTTAGTCGCTGTAGAACTGGATGCTTTCTGTGTGAAAACGATGGCTCTTATATAGCTAAAGTTGTACTGATTAAAGCCTATGAACCCCATCTCGTGTCAATCTCTATGAATCAGCATCTTTTCACGCGAAGGAAAGTCAATGTTTTCGCGGGAATAAATGAATTATTTTCACGCGAATACAAACCAATGCTTTCGCGGGAATAAATATTTTAGTTTCACGCGAATGGAAACCATTGCTTTCGCGGGAATAAATGATTTTATTTCCCGCGAACGAAAGTCAATGTTGTCGCGGGAATAAATACTTTATTTTCACGCGAATACAAACCGTTGCTTTCGCGGGAATAAATAATTTATTTTCACGCGAATAGAAACCAATGCTTTCGCGGGAATAAATGATTTTATTTCCCGCGGATGAAAGTCAATGTTGTCGCGGGAATAAATACTTTATTTTCACGCGAATACAAACCGTTGCTTTCGCGGGAATAAATAATTTATTTTCATGCGAATAGAAACCAATGCTTTCGCGGGAATAAATGATTTCATTTCCCGCGAATGAAAGTCAATGTTGTCGCGAGAATAAATACTTTATTTTCACGCGAATACAAACCGTTGCTTTCGCGGGAATAAATACTTTATTTTCACACGAATGGAAACCGTTGCTTTCGCGGGAGTAATTAAATTATTTACTCCCGCGAAAGCAACATTCCATTCGCGTGAAAATAAAACTTGTATTCCCGCGAAAGCAACGGTTTGTATTCGCGTGAAAATAAAGTATTTATTCCCGCGACAACATTGACTTTCATTCGCGGGAAATTAAATCATTTATTCCCGCGAAAGCATTGGTTTCTATTCGCGTGAAAATATATCAGTTACTCCCGCGAAAGCAATGGTTTTCATTCGCGTGAAAATAAATTATTTATTCCCGCGAAAACATTGGTTTCTATTCGCGTGAAAATAAACTATTTACTCCCAGCGAAAGCAACGGTTTCCATTCGCGTGAAAATAAGTTATTTATTCCCGCGACAACATTGACTTTCCTTCGCGTGAAAAGATGCTGATTCATAGAGATTGACACGAGATGAGGTTCATAGGGTTTAATCAGTACAACTTTAGCTATATAAGAGCCATCGTTTTCACACAGAAAGCATCCAGTTCGACAACAGCTAACTGAGAAGCAACATCTACTATAGCTATTAGGAGAGCATCAAGGTAAAAATTTAATAAATTACAGTTTTTACTCATGCATTATTTATTATACTAAAACAACTGAAAAAAATTAATTATCTGTATTTTTTTAGATTCAACCACAAAAAATGGAAATAGTTAACAACACAGAATCAGAAACTCAGCCTAAACCTTTGACTCGAGAGGACTTGATACTTCTACAAAACCTATGCAATAAAAAAATTGAAGAGAGAGTGCGAATTATCTCAACCAATTGTAAATTCATCCAGAAAGACTTGATAAAACAGCTAAATAATTTTCGAACTGAATCTTTTCTAACATTAAAGCTCTTAGGGAATGAAGTTACATCAGACATTCAGAGATTACATTATGTATTACAACAACGACAATATCAGTAGTAATATATGAGCAGATCTCCCTACCAAGTGTTTTTTTGTGGATCTGACCTTGGAGTTGAGACAATGGGTTACGGCGTTGGATGAATTCGCCGAGTTTATATTGTATTTTACTTGAGGGGTACTTGAGTGGCATTTGAGTGGCATTTGAGTGGCATTTGAGTTTTGATTAGTTTTTTACTTAATTTGAACTTATATGGCATATAGATTTTGAATGTATGGCATTCAAGTTTTGATAACTTTTTTACATAACTCGAACTCATATGGTATCTTGAGAGAGAGGGGAGAGGAGAGAGGAGAGAGGAGAGATGGGAGATGAGAGAGGAGAGAGAGGAGAGAGATTTTTTAGTTTTCTATACATTCATGTATATATGGTTAGTTATGTACATATTTATGGCTATATTTATATCTACATAGAGAGAGGAGATATATCTACATTGAACAAATATATTGATCAAAAATGAAAATTATATGTTTATATACCTGATTACATAATGAGGGGTACTTGAGTGGCATTTGAGTGGCATTTAAGTGGCATTTGAGTTTTGATTATTTTTTTACTTAATTTGAACTTATGGCATATACATTGAATCAATATATGATTATATACATTTATTACATAATAAGTAGCAAAATATTCTTGTATAATATAGCTAGAGTTAGTAAATACTAAGTAATTCAAAGCACTACAACTTGTAATGACAATCAATGGTTGATAGTCTTTTTCTTTACAATGTTGTCATTGTTGTACTGATGTTATAACTAGGAAGGAAGACTTCTGTTCTATGTACTTTTGATTCCATAATGAACTAAAATCAAAAGTTATGTATTAGTATAGGATGATTAAACAAAAATGTAAAATAATTACATAAATTTGAATTATAGTTCTTTTTACATTGGTTAGTTAACATTATATAGTAGAGGGAAGTAACTCACCAAGTTATATTGTTCAGTTTGTTTTTTCTTGAGCATAATTTTCATCAAGTGTTTTTGATTTTCTCTCTTCTATCTAAAGCAAAACAAAAAATAATTGCTTTATAAATAAATATTATCTAATTGGAAGTATTACTTATATCAGTTAGTTTACATTGAATAAAAAATACTCACTATGTTGTCTTGTCTGACATGCTCTTTTTGAATATAGTTTTCACCAGGGGGCGCTGGTTCTCTCAAAGATGTAGAAGATGTGTTTCCCACTCCCATTGAAAGCACTAAGACCTTGTTCTCAACAACCTCATCTGTAGTAAAGTACTTCATCTGGTTGGAATCATCAAGTTTGTTGGATAGGTTTTGAGCCGTTTCTATCGCTTGTAATGCTGTGAATGTGATTATATCATGTCGATGATAACCAAATCTACTAACTTCACGATTTCTTACAAGTATGACTCCTGTTCCAATTTGTTTGACGTTGCTAGCGTGTTTTTCAGGTATATATAGAACTCCCATCATCAAACCATCATATTGCAAACATCTGTAGTTTACCAGTAGCGCATTCATCACCACATCTCCATTAGGTAATGTTAACTGAGTTGATATTTGAGGAGATTCAAAACTGATTACACTTCCAACAGCAAATTGCGAGAGCGTTGCGATACGAACCATACTGATCAACTGAGTAGGTGTTTTTTTTTTTATTAATCTACTTAGCTGTTTAGCTTCCTCAAGGGAAATATTGGATGGGAAGTTGATAGGGTGAAAGATTGGATGCTTGTCTGAATCGAATCCCATAAAAACCACCAGTTTTGGAACATCCGGTTGTGTTGGAGCTAATTTGTTGTAATCCTCATTTCTCACCATAGACCTCACTTGTCGTCTGTTGCCAAATGTTTCGATATTGTAGCGGATAATGCATAAGTTTTTATATACATCCTCAGTTGGTCGTTCGATGGAGACTATCTCGAGAAGTGATGGCGTTTGATTTAAGTGAAGTGGTTGAAACCTTCCAATCATTACTCTGTCATTGGTATCGCAAGAATTGAGCAAACTAGCAGCATTTTTTGACAAGCAGGAAAGATGAGAAGGAGATGGTGCTTTCAAAGTCCAAGTATAGTCAATCGTTTTATTTCTATCCGAATCCCATGGCTTTGGTCGAATTGTGTTCAGTTTCCTTCTTATTAGATGTGAATCAGGAGGGATATTTTCTTTATCATCAGAGTATGGTTCGAATGTTGAGAGAAATGAGGTATTACGGTCTTCATTCATATTCAGAGCGTTCAGTCGGAAGTTGGAACTGAAAAGAGAGTAAAAAATATGTAACAAATGGCTGGAATTTGAAAAATATTTTGAAAAGAATAAACTAACTAGATATTTATAAAATAAACACATAATCAAAACCATAATAATTTTTCTGATGCGTTATGGTGAAACTATTTGATCTTTTATTAATAAGAACAAAATATTAAAACATAAAATTAACTTTCTGAAGTATTATAGCAAAACTAGTTGAAGTTTTTTATCAGTATATGTTAAAGAATTATTTAGTGATTCTCACCTTATTGAGTTTCAAGTAAATGTAGTAGTTGGTGTGTAGATGTTGCTTCCTTGCTAGCTATTGTAGAACTGGATGCTTTCTGTGTGAAAACACTGGTTCTTAAATAGCTAAAGCTGTACTAATTAACCCTATGAAACCTTTATAATATATCTATGACTCAGCAGTTTTTTCACGCGATATTCCCGCGAAAGCTTTGGTTTTTATTCGCGTGAAAATTATTTTTTTTACTCCCGCGAAAGCAATGGTTTCTCTTCGCGTGAAAATAAACTATTTATTCCCGCGAAAAAATTGGTTTGTATTCGCGTGAAAATAAAATATTTATTCCCGCGAAAGCAACGGTTTCCATTCGCGTGAAAATAAACTATTTATTCCCGCGAAAACATTGGTTTGTATTCGCGTGAAAATAAAATATTTATTCCCGCGAAAGCAACGGTTTCCATTCGCGTGAAAATAAACTATTTATTCCCGCGAAAACATTGGTTTGTATTCGCGTGAAAATAAAATATTTATTCCCGCAAAAGCAACGGTTTCATTCGCGTGAAAATAAACTATTTATTCCCGCGAAAACATTGGTTTGTATTCGCGTGAAAATAAAATATTTATTCCCGCGAAAGCAACGGTTTCCATTCGCGTGAAAATGAAGTATTGATTCCCGCGAAAGCTTTGGTTTGTATTCGCGGGAAAATAAAATTTCTATTCCCGCGAAAGCAACGGTTTCCATCCGTGTGAAAATAAATTATTTATTCCCGCGAAAACATTGGTTTGTATTCGCGTGAAAATAAAATATTTATTCCCGCGAAAGCAACGGTTTCCATTCGCGTGAAAATGAAGTATTGATTCCCGCGAAAGCTTTGGTTTGTATTCGCGGGAAAATAAAATTTCTATTCCCGCGAAAACAACGGTTCTATTCGTGTGAAAATAAATTATTTATTCCCGCGAAAACATTGGTTTGTATTCGCGTGAAAATAAAATATTTATTCCCGCGAAAGCAACGGTTTCCATTCGCGTGAAAATAAAGTATTGATTCCCGCGAAAGCAACGGTTTCCATTCGCGTGAAAATAAAGTTTTGATTCCCGCGAAAGCTTTGGTTTGTATTCGCGGGAAAATAAAATTTCTATTCCCGCGAAAGCAAGGGTTTCCATCCGTGCGAAAATAAATTATTTATTCCCGCGAAAACATTGGTTTGTATTCGCGTGAAAATAAAATATTTATTCCCGCGAAAGCATTGCTTTGTATTCGCGTGAAAATAAAATTTTTATTCCCGCGAAAGCAACGCTTTCCATTCGCGTGAAAATAAATTATCTATTCCCGCGAAAACATTGGTTTGTATTCGCGTGAAAATAAAATATTTATTCCCGCGAAAGCAACGGTTTCCATTCGCGTGAAAATAAAATATTAATTCCCGCGAAAGCATTGGTTTGTATTCGTGTGAAAATAAATTTTTTATTCCCGCGAAAGCATTGGTTTGTATTCGCGTGAAAATAATTTTGTTATTCCCGCGAAAGCAACGGTTTCCATTCATGTGAAAATAATGCTGATTCATAGCAGTGCAACTTAAGCTATATAAGAAGCACTGTTTTCATACAGAAAGCATTCACTTCATCGTTAGTAACTGAAGGAAGAAGATCTACTACATCATCATCTACTACAACCCTCCTTCTTCATCATTTGAGTTACATAGGAAACAGCTGAAGTTCAAACAACTATGTATATAATTCATCTAATTCAAAGAACAACAAGTCTTCATTTATGATGTAAGTATTTATATTTCGTTTTAATTGTAATCAATTTAAGCGTGAAGACATTTTCTGAACAAAAAACAAGATTATTCACTATTTAAGATATCAAAAAATGTTGTATGTAAGTTTTAATTATGGTTATTCTTATTATTTCAGGGCTTCAAAATGAAAAAAGTACTCCTTCTTCATCCGAATTTTATAGAAAGCAGCTCTCAAGTTCAAACTAACTGAAGGAAGAAGATCTACTACATCATCATCTACTACAACCCTCCTTCTTCATCATTTGAGTTACATAGGAAACAGCTGAAGTTCAAACAACTATGTATATAATTCATTAAAGAAAAACAAGTCTTCATTTGTGATGTAAGTATTTATATTTTGTTTTAATTGTAATCGATTTAAGCGTGAAGACATTTTCTGAATAAAAAACAAGATTATTCACTATTTAAGATATCAAAAAAATGTTGTATGTAAGTTTTAATTATGTTTATTCTTATTATTTCAGGACTTCAAAATGAAAAATGTACTCCTTCTTCATCCGAATTTTATAGAAAGCAGCTCTCAAGTTCAAACTACTAGGAATATCATTCATTTTAATTCAAAAGAAAAGACAAGTCTTCATTTCTGATGTAAGTATTTACGTTCTATTATAATAGTAATCAATTCAAGTATATTGAAAAAAAATTGAAACCTTAGTCTTTTTTTTATTTTTTTGCTATAAAGCATTATCATTTTTTTTAGAATAACAACGAACTAGATCAAAGGAAAAGAACTTTCCAACAAAACTTCAACTTGAGTAATAACTGAAGCTACTACTTATATTATATATAAATAATGTGTCGAGTAACAAACAACAGATATGTAGCAAACACTATTTATAATGAAAAAAGAGAAATGCAAAAAACTCGAAATTGTTTTGAAAATACTAAAGACTGCGCTGAATGGATAGATGATAGTTTACTCGTTACTTCATCGTTGTTTTTACAACGAACTTTTCCTGATACCACTGCAATAACTTATGTCGTCGCAACTTATCCGGATAATCACTGTAGTCTTTTGTCATTAAAATTACAAAAAACTATTGCGCAACTTTCCCCATCGGACTTTTTCAAGTTCATTTACAATGAACTCTCTTTTTATGAAAGAGAGGCTTTAATGCTTGATGAAAGTTATCGAAGAAAATCATTTCTTACAAATTGGAGACGAGTAGGTAAACATTGTGGTGAAAACATGGCTGCAGCTGGTTTCTATAACCTTGAAAAAGACAACGCTGTTCGATGTGTTTTTTGCCAAGGGGTATTACTAAACTGGAAGGATGAAGATGAACATCCGATGAAAGAACACGCTAAAAGTTTTCCGTTTTGTCGATTTGTTAGAGGATTTAACACTCACAATCGTCTGTATAGACCTAGGAAACTACTTGCAGATGAAATGAAAAACATCTCAATTGTCAAAAGTTATACGATGGAAGAACAAAAGATCAGAAGAGGAGATTTAACTGCAGAAGTATTACCTCTAGGTATATCAATTGATCGTGCTGATACACCACGTTTTGCTACTGAAACATCTAGAGAAGACAGTTTCAAACAATGGAAGGGTAAAGTCTCCATGAAACTCCTTTCCAATGCAGGTTTCTACTATACTAAGTTCGGGGATAGTGTAAAATGCTTCTTTTGCTCAGGTGAACTTAAAGAATGGAAAGAGAGTGATCTACCATGGGAGGAACACTGTCGATGGTTCCCAGACTGTTATTTTTTACTCGGGAGTAAAGGTGAAGAGTATGTTGAGGATGTTTACATGCGAACGGAAAAAGGCAAAAGGTGTAAGCGACGGGTTGAAAAATATCGAGAAAAATTAAAACAAATAACGCGCAACAATGACACCGAAGAAATGAAACTTATTTGCAAAAAACTAGGATACAGTCAAAACGATATCGAACAAGTTTTAGTGTTAAATGGAAAACCTTTTGAGCGAATAGGTTTTATGATTGAAGCCTTACATATTTTTGAAAATGATTTTACAACTGTTGAGAATTCGTCAACACTGTTAAAAAATGATGCTAAATCAATTGATTCGTTAAAAAAAGATAAAGATCCGCTGTTAAAAAATGATGCTAAATCAATTGATTCGTTAAAAAAAGATAAAGATCAGACTAAGCAAAGCAAACTCGCTCAATGTGTGTCTGAGACGCATGAAAAAAAAGTAATTGCAAATCATATCTCTCTTCTGTGTGGTCATCTCATTTACTGTAGTGAGTGTAAGGAAAAAGCGCTTACTGAATGCTCATCAGAAGTAAAACCTTGCCCAATCGATGGTTGTCAGGTTGAAATTAAAGCATTTATGAAGATCTACATGAGCTAGCATAACAATTAACCTCAAAAAAAAGAAAAAGTAATGAATGATTAAATAGATGTTTCAATTTGAAAACGTATCATTCGCGTTTTGTAATTTAACGGAATAACAACAAATATGCTACGTGTTGAAGACTTTGCTCACCAAGAAGCTTCCGATGCTATAGGTCCTAAGACTTTTTTGGCTGAGGTTTCTGATGAAATGTTGAGGATTTATTTTACGGAGGAATGTGTATACTGTGTACTAGGAGGAAGTTTTTACAAGCAAGCAACCAATCTATCGCTACTAAACTGTTACTGTTCACACGTTGATGACAAATGTATCACTTGTAAAAGATATGCTGAAATGGTTGAAGGCGCTACACCTACCAAAAAAGAATTGGGTGATGCTATCGACTGGATTGATAGAAGACAAGTTTTGAAAAATGCTAAAATGGGTTTTTTGGTGCATGATGAATGGATTAATGCTTTTTTGGATCTTTCCACTGATGATTTGAAGTCTCCCTTTTTGTTAACAAATTTGAGAGCACGATTAAATCCCTACCTATTACCTACTAGTCAGAGCAAACTGGCTTATCAACGACTAAAGGATAAATTACTTGCGATAGCAGAAGGATATCCATACGCTTACACTCTTGATGAAAAAGAAGACTCAGTCAACCCGATAATAACTATTGATTCGACAAATATATCTGAAGACTCATAAAAGAACTGCTACAAAAAAAGTTGCTTCATTTATCTCTGAACTACAGCAGAAACATGAGTGGAAAAACTCAAGGATTCAAGTCAATTGGTACATTGGCTGATTTTGTTCCTAAGTTCATAAGGACTCATTTTGAACACATTCCTTTAGAGCGTTCGAATCCTCTTTTTGTTCAACTCATCACCGAAGAAGTATTTTATTTTGTGTTAGGATTCAATCTAGTTCGTAAATCAATACAAAGCATGCTTTTGAGCTGTAATTGTATTTCAAGAGCAAATCCTCTCGAATGCTCAAACTGTTCTAGGAGCTTTGATCCAAAAGTATGCTGTCCGCAAGACAAGTTGATAGATTTTGAAGATCTCAAAAGAGCGATCGAACTGGTTGATATAAAGCAATGTTTGAAAGATGCTGAACTGGGTGATTTGATAGATATTTCGATTTTAAGAGGTTTGACTTCATTTCGCTGGACAGAAACACATGTTCTTTTGTCTCAATCTCGATTGGAACCATACTTACATTTTGGTAACCACTTTGATGAGATTGTTTCACATCTTCAAAATCGGTTGAGAGAGCTGAACAAGCCGCTAGCCTCTTACATATAAATAGAAAAAAACATCAAGAAAGAAAGTATTCAACTTTCAACACTGAAAGCGAAAACATTTTAAAAAATGAGCTGCGTATTTATCTTGCTACTGGCACTAACATTTCCCAATGTTAGTGGAGTATTCTATACCAACGAAATTGATGAATGTATAGCCGGAGCTATGGATAAAAATGATGTCTTGTTTTTTTCACCTTTCAAAAGGACTATACGATATAAAGATGAAAATGGAAAAAACTGTGTGCGACTCTACCCTCCCGACTTATTATATTGTGGTTTTTTCATCCCTCAAAGCGCTTCTTGGATCTGCAAGGAAATAACTTCTACAGATTCTGTGTCTTGTGATACACCAACAAAATACACTCTGAATCAGGAGGAATGCGCAATAGGGGTTAAAAATAATACGGAAGGTCTTACTCAAAATACAAAACTATTTTGGAATGATGAATTATGTGTATTTGAATACAACACCTCACGTTTGATTTGTCCACCAACAGAAGAGTTTGAGACAACCAACTTTGCATGTGTGGAATGCAATCGTTTGACCAACAGAGAGCCGAAAATAGCTACTATCATCACTAACATCAATGGTATTGAAGGTGTAAATTTGTCATTTTCGAGTTTTGAAAGTTTGAAGTCTGTTCAAAACAAGATTATCATCAGTATCACATGTCAAGGAGATACCAAAGACAAATGCAATCCCAAGGTTATAAATATAGAGCTTTAGTTGAAGCATATTAAACAAAGACCACCGAAATGCAAGACAGTTAACTCTAGATGATGAAAGCATAAACTAGGTTAAAAGTCTCTCTCTCTGAATAAAAAAAAATGAGATATTGCATCTATCTCCTATTATTCCCAATCCTAAGCGGTTATTGTCTTGTAACAGAGTTTACACCATTCACTTTATCTCATAGAGCGTCTGGATGTTTTCGGGGAATTCTTAATATGGAAGCAGTTGATTCAGTAACTCGTATTTTAAGAAAAAACTTAAAATATCGTATGCGTAGACTCACATGTTTCATGGAACCTACTCACCTACGTAGAAGCTGTGACACTTATGATATGTGGCCTCAACACTACTTTGTTTGCAAAACCGACGAAGCTTTAAATTACATTCGTTTATACGATGAAGGATTACTAACTACGACTCGAAGAACAACTCCAACAACAACCACTGCAACTCCACATACAACGACAACAATCACCACAACTCCACAGACAACGACGACAACAACCCCGACGACAACCACTACAAACAAGCCAGTAGTTCCGGCTTTATCACCATCAATTCCATCTCTTCCACAAGCTCTGGGTTTAGTCGATTTAATTTTGGAACAACCAAGCCCTACAAACTCTACTATATACAATTCTGAAGAAATCGAAACTACTACTGATTGTGTGTGTGATAGATACATCATATGCGAAAACAATTCAGTATCAATTACAAATTCAACACCGTCGATTTATAGAGTTTTTATTTATAATGATTTGGAGGGTTTTTCAAAACTTTCTCTGTCTATATCGGAAAATAGTAAACTTAAGCTTGAAGAAAATCTTCTCATCATCATTGAACCTGAATGTGATGATATTTCTTGTAAAGTCATCAAATACTTTACAAATTAAAAAGTTTTTATAGACTTTAACTCTATATATTCAACTTATTACACTCTATTATGATATCTATTTTATCACATTCTCCTTTTTTGTAAATTTGTACAATTAGATGAAATTTAACCATTTAGAGAATGATTTCTTTTTGCAAAAAATTTATGAAAATTGAATGAAATGAAAAAAAGACTATGTATTAATTGTTATTACTTAGTATTTACTGACTCTAGCTATATTATATGAGATTTTCCCTACTTATTACATAATAAATGTATATATTCACATATTCTTTCATTTTTAATCACTGTATTTATTCAATGTAGATATATCTCCTCTCTCTCAAGATATCATATGAGTCGGAATTACAGAAAATTATCAAACCTTAAATGCCTTACATTCAAAATCTAGATACCCTATGAGTTATAATTATGTATACAGTTACTCCCTACTTATTATGTAATCAGGTATATAATCATATAATTTTCATTTTTGATCAATATATTTGTTCAATGTAGATATATCTCCTCTCTCTATGTAGATATAAATATAGCCATAAATATGTACATAACTAACCATATATACATGAATGTATAGAAAACTAAAAAATCTCTCTCCTCTCTCATCTCCCATCTCTCCTCTCTCCTCTCTCCTCTCCCCTCTCTCTCAAGATACCATATGAGTTCGAGTTATGTAAAAAGTTATCAAAACTTGAATGCCATACATTCAAAATCTATATGCCATATAAGTTCAAATTAAGTAAAAAACTAATCAAAACTCAAATGCCACTTAAATGCCATTCAAATGCCACTCAAATACCCCTCAAGTAAAATACAATATAAACTCGGCGAATTCATCCAACGCCGTAACCCATTGTCTCAACTCCAAGATCCAATCCACAAAAAAACACTTGGTAGGGAGATCTGCTCATATATTACTACTAATATCAACTAGAACAGGTAAGCACACCAATTTCTATCGAGTGTGCTCGTAAAGATCTTGCTCTAAAAAAAAGAAACATGCAACGACAGTCCGCTCAAAGACAAGCTAGAAGGGTAAGGACTCAACAACGTAAGGCACGACAAGCTACAAAAACATCTGATTAACAAGCAATTTTTGATGATAAGGTAATAATTAATAAAAAAAAACACTATTCAGTAAAAGTTTGTAGTTGTTTTAAATTTTCTGTTTAACCATTCTATACTAATACATAACTTCCATTTTTGTTTAATTATCCTATGCTAATACATAACTTTTTATTTTAGTTCATTATGGAATCAAAAGTACATAGAACAGAAGTCTTCCTTCCTAAGATATAACATCAGTACATCAAGTACATCAATGATGACATTGTAAAAAAGATTCTGTATTAATTATCATTACAAGTTGTAGTGCTTTGTATTACTTAGTATTTACTAACTCTAGGTATATTATACAAGGATATTTTCCTACTTATTATGTAATAAATGTATATAATCATATATTGGTTTAATGTAGTTATATCTCCTTGTTCTTCTCTCCTCTCTCTCCAAATATCATATGAGTTCGAGTTATGTAAAACAATTATCAAAACTTAAATGCCATACATTCAAAATCTAGCTGCCATATGAGTTCAAATTAAGTAAAATAATAATCAAAACTCAAATGCCACTTAAATGCCACTCAAATGCCACTCAAGTACCCCTCAAATGAAATACAATATAAACTCGGCGAATTCATCCAACGTCGTAACCCATTGCCTAAACTCCAAGATCTAATCCACAAAAAAACACTTGGTAGGGAGATCTGCTCATATATTACTACTACTGCTCCATAAAAACCACATACACAGTGTTGACACAGTAGCTTGTATTCCAGCACAACTGAATGAGTTTGTGGACAAGGCTGATATCCGCATGTTAGACTATGATCAGTCTATATCAGACATCTTATTAATGGTACTAATTACACCAAATGTTTTTTGCAGAGAATGCCCTAAGCTATTGCTATTGAGTATCCCATCTCACAGACGATTTACATGGTTTATTTACACTTTCAGGAGTCTTGGAAGTCACAGGTGCTTCCTATTTTCTTCTTCAATTCTTCTTACTCATTTTATCCTGACTCCCAAATTTAGAAGTAACAGTTGTAATGGATTAATACACTCTAAAACCATAAATCTAGGTTACGTGAAAATTTTTAGCATACATAATTAGTACAGGTTGATGCTCAAAGACCGATCAACAACAAAAAAGTTACATCATACCCATAATTTTTTGATTTCCAGCAAGGATTTGTTTTGTTTTTCAGCAAATGAGGTTTGTCACAATCATTCCGAGGCTCGTAAATGATTTCTTTACCTTGTTTATATGGTGCGACATTTTCCTCAGGTACATCTACAATATGTAATAAAGACAGTAACATCTACGTAGCCTGAGATTCTAGTTATGTTACTTCTTGTTACATGCAGTTATTATCTACAACTTTACCTTTTCTCGGCTGTGATGATACAGCAGTGAACTGAAAAAAATACACAAAATTTAAAACCAGAGCCATAATTATCATGGTGACTAGCAATGACAGTACAACTTTTGTAGAAGTGAAAACACACTTCATTTTGAGTCGATCTGAATGCAGCACTACTAAAGCCAAAACTACTAAACAGAATCTGTCTAATCACAATATACTATGCCTAGTGGTGTTGATTGGTTGTTCCACACCATGCTTTAATATAAAAAACTCTGTGAATGGCTGCACGATCTGTAAGACTCAAACTACAGCCCTTGCCTGAATGGAAAATACTAGTATTGTACTTTGACGAGTTTGTTCAGTTTATACGGTGTTTAACACACCCAATCAAGGTTTTACTGTAACTGATGGTTTTACTTTTGTAAATATTGAACTAGTGAGTGTAATTAAAGCCTTCAATAAACCGAAGTTGGCAGGTAAATATTTTACTTCACCTACTGAATAGATCAGCTGACCGTTGAGGCATGACCAGCAGTAATTTTGTAAAACCGGGCTTAAAATTTAATCTTTATGACTCAATGAAAACTTAAGCAACACTAAACCAATTTAAAAATAGTTCAGAGTGCCAGTTTCGATACATAACCTGGTGATAAGCTACATGGCCATCTGCTGATTAGACACAAGTTTGCAATTACAGTTTGGAAATGACGTCAGGATTTTTCGTTTATTTTTATTCTCTACTGACTATTCCCACACAATACCAGTTCAACTCGCTGTATTTGATGCCATAGTTAACCATAAAATGTATTGCAACAACAAAAACGGGGAGCTTATGAACGATTATGAATGACTTCCTTTTACATAAGTAATTGTGCTTGAGAAACCTTTTTATTGGAAACACTAAAACCGTGAGCATTTATCAGGTTTTAGTTTTAGTAAGAATGGGATTAACCGATGTAATAAAAAATCTAATCTGTAATATAGCTGTAGCTGATAGCATTTTTGAAAAAATTATGCATGGTTTTTACTACCAAATTCCTAAATTTTATGAAGCACAAATGACAGCTTGAGGAATTAATCTTTACTGGAAAATCAAAAGTTCTGTTTTACTCAAAAGAGTTTTGGCTTTTAAGCATATTTGAAGATATCATAGCCAAAGCCATTTATCATCCCCTAATAGCGTGGCCAGTTCCTGGTTGAATGGTTTATAGAACTTCTGTAACACCTCAACAGTTTCTGGTAACACCGGTTTGGTTTTGTATCCAGCATTAACAACTTTCTTTTTCTGATCAGATTTGACACTGTTGCTTAGAGCTTCAGCAGACACTCCCACAAATCTGTAGATGTTTTGGATAGATTCAATTTCATCTTCAGAGTATTTTTCTAACTTGGAGAAGTAAATCTTTTCCTACAATTACAGCGATTTGTTAGCAGTTTTCTACACTTGTTTTATGGGGTCCAATTAGCTTATTTAGTTACAGTTGAGAGAAAGTGGTCAAATTTTGTCAGAAAACCCTTCGTGTGAGTCTAAATCCATTCACTCCTGCACAACAATACACATTGTTTGGTTGGTGAGTTTTTAATCTCTCACAATACATGGTAGTTGTCTGCTCCTACATCACTTTTACTATTAATTTACCCACCAATAATATTAACCATTTAGTCATCCTAAAATTCCCTTTGCCATTCTATAAAAAAACTTCACATACCAAAATACAAATTTACTCACCACTAAAGTTGATAAGCTTGCTAAAAAAATGTTCTTGTCTCTTCTGAAACAATTATTTCAATGACTTCACCTTTTCCAAATTATAGGCGAGTATAAACAATTTAACAACAATAAATATTTTTTAACTCAGCCTGAGAGCTCCTGTCCCTTCAATAGACATGGAAGTCTCACAGAACAAATTCTAGAAAGAAATTGTTGACTCAACTTTGGAAGAAAATAAAAGCTAATTTGGGAAAAAATATATAAAAGTACAACTGCAGGGCTAAAAATAAATTGATTTATTAATACGATTGTAAGCAGTAAACCGAAAATTGAATATTTGTGAGCTCAAAGTAAAATAAGTTGAAAACAGAACAGATGAGAAAGTAGAAAGTAAAACAACTACAAAACTACCCAGATAAGTGTTGGCATCCAAAAAGCTCACTTACTTTAGGAATAAACTTGAATGTCTCCTTCAAATGTGTAGAATAGCAGCCGGTAGTCAGCATATCAACAAGGTAACCATTGGGGTAGTCGATAGGTGACAGCAGCTCTTCAAGGACACAGGAAGTTGTTCCATACTCATTCAGACATGCAGTGATAGATGTCACAGTTTCTGTGACTATCTTATGGAAGAACTCATTGCCAACTTCTTTCAGGCTGTATGATATGTAGGGATTATTTTTCTAAAACATATTCAAACTTCTTTATCGATCAGCAGCAATCAAAGAGTATATGTTACTCGCAATAAAAATTTTGAAATATTAAAATTGAAAAATTAAAAACAAAAAGGAGTAAAAGCTGTACATCTTTAGAAGAAATGAACTTACCCTCTTCACTTTATATACATAGAAGAAATGAGAGATCATTCTATCAGCTGGTTCTCTCATTGTTACGATATATCTGGAGTTGTCTACCATTGTATACTGTAGGTATTGTATAGCACTTAGTCTAGTAATGTGCGTAGAATTTTTAGCTAGTACGGTGCTAACAAGTACACATCCTGGGCAGTCATTATAGATTACTTTAGATGTCCAAGCCACGGATCTGCATTTAGTGAAAGAGCAGATGAAATGAAATGAGGATCGGGAAATAGGCAATAAAATATTGAAAATCGTTCTGTGATAAAACTCTTTTTATTCTATTCAACATTTACAAATCCACATATTTTTCAATTTCATGTAAACAGGAAGTTATTTGCCGAAAAAGCTTTAGCATTAGTTTTTTCAATAAAGGTAAAAAGAGCTTTTTCAAAAGTCCTACTTTATTTTTATCTCAAATTCTTCGATCCACTTCACAGGGCATTCAGAGGTGAGTGCTATATCCTTGTAGAAGTCACTGTTGGTGTGTCTCACTCCAGCATGCGCCTGAAACCACTTAGACAGGTCTGTTGTGCCGCACTTGTGGAATCCCAATAGCATTACTCTTGCTGTGCAAATCATTTTATCTCTGCAAAAAGAAACTAAAAGTTCGCTTGATCCATTTTTTGCCTGGTCAGATATAATGAATGGGCTTCACATCTTAGCTTGCTTGATCAATTTTATTGTTTGCAATACCAGCTAACATGTATTCCAAAAACTTTGACTGAAACATGTCTTGGAAGTCGGCAAGCAGCAAAGCAAAGCAATCAATAGAATGTTCCTCAAATTTGTTTCTTTCTTAAGAATTGCACTCAAAATCCTTAGGTCTAACACAAGGCACTTGTACATTGGAGCTAAACAGTTTGGAGTCGTCTGCTCAAATTTTTTTGTCATTTGAAATGACCTGTCTGTTTTGTATATTTTACATTGAAAAGTTTTTGTTGAGTTGTCAGAGCAATTCCAATGAAATGTGGATTGACAAGGTAATCACCCCCAATGATCGGTTTAAAGATAAAATATTAATTCTCATTACAAGGCAGGAAAGCTGGAGAGCGAGGGAGTCAGAGATTGTTAGTAGTTTGAACTCCATAAACTTCCCAAATTTTGAAAGAAGAAAACTTTTTAAAAGTTTTTTTGTCATAAAATCAAGTAGTGTTACTAATTAATACTGCAACTACAACTCTACCCCAAGCGGCTCAATGATTCGCTCTCTGTTTTAAAAGTTATCAGCATTGTTTGATTAATATTCAATTGTTTTATTGATTTTGAAAGAGAAAACTATAACACGGAGACCAGTTGTTGCCCTCGCCCTGTATGAACGGTCAATAAAAGGTTGTACAATACAAGGCTGGCTACAACAATCAATTCTATTTAATACGGCATTTCATTACTGCTCCATAAAAACCACATACACAGTGTTGACAAAGTAACTTGTATTCCAGCGCAACTTGTTGGATGAGTTTGTGGACACAAGTGAAGGCCTCTTCACACATAGCATTTTATGGCCACGAGGTTAGTACTTTGAGAGAAGTTTTCCACCATTGCTACACTCCGCACACAACGATTATGCACATGACTGAGCTCATCAACACTTTATAGCGAATGCATGGGCTGTAACGGCTGAGAAAATCCAAGCAGGAAAAAGTGGATGAGAGCAATCTGCATTGACCAATCAGCGTCAAGGAATAACCACTAATCATGAGACGGGCCAACAAAAATCAAACATGGTTGATTCTAGACGTTCGCTGCAAACGGGGAAAAATTGAATCGCTGACAGTTAAATAAACAACCATTTTCCGCGTTGTGACAAAATCGCTGTGTGTAGAGAAACCTTAATAGCTGCATGTTAGACTATGATCAGTCTATATCAGACATATTATTAATGGTACTAATTACACCAAATGTTTTTTTCAAAGAATTTCCTAAGCTATTGCTATTAAGTATCCCATCTCACAGACCATTTACATGGTTTAGTTACACTTTCAGGAGTTTTGCAAATCACAGGTGCTTCCTATTTTCTTCCTCAATCCTTCTTACTCATTTTATCTTGACTCCCAAATTTAAAAATAAAAGTTGTAATGGATTAATACACTCTAAAACTATAAATCTAGGTTACATGAAAACTTTGGCATACATATTTAGTATGGGTTGATGCTCAAAGACCGATCAATAAGAAAAAGAATTACATCATACCCGTAAATTTTTGATTTCCAGCAAGGATTTGTGTTGTTTTTTAGCAAATGAGGTTTGTAACAATCAGTCCGTGGCTCGTAAATGATTTCTTTACCTTGTTTATATGGTGCAACATCTTCCTCAGGTATATCTACAATATGTAATAGAGACAGTAACAACTACATAGCCTGAGAATCTAGTTATGTTATTACTTGTTACATGGAGTTATTATATACAACTTTACCTTCTCTCGGCTGTGATGACACAGCGGTAAAATGAGAACGGTACACGAAACTTAAAGCCAGAGCCATAATTATCATGGTGACTAGCAATGACAGTACAACTTTTGTAGAAGTGAAAACACACTTCATTTTGAATCAATCTGAATGCAGCACTACTATTCAAGCCAAAACTACTATACAGAACCTGTCTAATCACAATATACTATACCTAGTGGCGTCGATTGGTTGTTCAACACAATACTTGAATATAAAAAGCTCTGTGAATGGCTGCACAATCATAAGACTCAAAATTACAGCCATTGCCTGAATGGAAAATACTAGTATTGTGCTTTGACGAGTTTGTTTGGTTTATACTATGGACCTCGTATATATGGACAAATAAGTGGGCGGATTTTTTGTCCTTACTCACAATCAAAACAAAAAGTGGCTGCAAGGTCACATGAGTTAATTAGCAGTTGTCATAGTAATCTAGTCGTATTTAAATGCTACTGTGGATGAAAAAAATAACGTATTCTATTGAGAATCGTAAATCTTCTATCACCACTGCAGCCTGATTCGATGAATAAACAAGCATGAATTTTATTTAATAATTATTATTATTGTAAGGGACGCCATCGTTGTTGAGCATTTATCTCCATGACAACAATGTACCTATATTTTTTATCATCACAAAAATCTATAAAGAATCTAAGTACAATTTATTATAACTAAATATACACAAAAAATCTTTTTCCACGAAAATATGTAAACCATATTTTGGTAACTGTAAGCACAGGCGGGCCCAATCCACTGGCCTGGCGGTGGATGAGTGAGTGGATTTGAGTGTATAGAGAAGAAAGAAAGAAGGTAAGACACTCCAAAAGAAAAACACGGTAAAAAAAACCCACTCCTTTTAGCTGACTTTTCCACTCAGTTGTGACCAGACTTGAGCATTGTAAAATAGTAGAAAGTTGCCAGAAGGTCTCACTGACAAAATAAATGCTTTCAGCAACAACATGACAGTCTATTTGCTCACCTACCAGTGATATGATAAGCCAAATTATTTTCTAAAACCTGAAAAAAAGTTTTCAAGAACGTCTAGCTTTGAGGCGCACTACCAGCTGAATAAATATCAGTAGATATACTCGCTGTAGAGAAAAAATTGCAATTCAATTGGTGATAAAAGATTAGGGGGTTCAATATCACACCCCCGAATAATTTTGGCTAACATTTGAAAAAAGACTACAATACTGGAAATAGGGCAATCATATTGTGATTTCTGTTTTGAACATTTTATGCCTTATGGAAAGACGTGTCTTAATAAGTTTTACATTTTTTGACCAGCGAGTTTGACCTACGGGTAACACATCTGCATGCTTTTCATGCAGTCTAGAAAGTGAAACAAACTATTCATCAGTCTACATAAATGCACAGAAAAAATTGGAAAAAAGTAAATACTGGTTTAGACGTAACACAAGACATCGCATTTTTTTGATTTCTTCCCACTCATTCTTCTCATATACTCTCTTTAACTATCCTCCTCCACCGCCAGGCCAGTGGGTTGGAGCCGCCTGTGACTGTAAGGGCGTAGCTTACACTTCTCTTTTGTTCCCTTTGTTCTACTCTTGTATCTAATTTCTAGTATCACAATAATAAAGTCAGAGTTAACCTGACTCTCAGAAGCAATCTCACACTACACTGAACACGAAGAATAGATGCAAGCTGAAGATGAAAAAAACAACAACTTGGTCTAGCCAACGATTGGTGCAGGCAAAGCTCAGTGGAAAGCGAAACAGTCATTCCGACCCTCGCTGTGTATTCCCGTAAGGTGTACAACATTGAGTCCTTTGTTTTCCATGGACAGTTCGGCCTCAGTTATTTCGCCCGAACAAGGTGAAGCTCAGTGGAAAGCGAGTCAACTAGTTGGCCGTCGCTGTGTGTTCCAGTAAGGTGTACAGCATTGAGTCCTTCACTCTTAATTCTGCTCTTACTGTCGACCCTGTTGCATGACAAGATAGAACATAAATATCAATACGCTGCCTGGCTAAGTAATTGATATAACTGTGGGAGGCTGTACAGGTGTAAAACTGCCACCCAGACAAAAATCCTGTACATTATTATTGTTATTTGCTGCTATTGTTATTTTAATATTTCATTTATTATTATTTCATGGTGGTTATGCTATAAATTTGCTTTATTATACTATTATTATTTGTTGTTACATATTTATAGTAATA
Source organism: Cryptosula pallasiana (assembly GCA_945261195.1). Classification (NCBI taxonomy): domain Eukaryota; kingdom Metazoa; phylum Bryozoa; class Gymnolaemata; order Cheilostomatida; family Cryptosulidae; genus Cryptosula; species Cryptosula pallasiana. Next base: position 40,153,828 of record OX183136.1, read on the forward strand.
TTTGATTAGGAGTGCTGCAATCCAATAAAAATTGGGTGAATGACCGAGCATTTACAAATGATGCCATCAAAGCATCATGAGCAAATCATTGTATTATGAAACTTATAGGCAACCTTTGACCCTAATGCATCTATCTATGAAATTATTAGTGTGTAGTTTGCCTGTTGGAGAGACTTTGAGATCAGGTATGCAACATTAAAACTAAAATCAAAGCTACAGGGCATTCATCTACCAAACAAATGTAACATTGAATTAAACAAGCAGTAATTCGTCTACTTCTGCAAATAAGTTTATTGAAAGATGATTTCTCAAAATGAATTTGATAGACTCTATTGCTTGCTGAAATCTTGCTGGATGAGCTATACATGTTTAAAAATTTTACCCATCTCTCTGTCTGAGCAATGAATCTAACAGAACAACAAAATCATGTCTTGTAGACTTGCACGAGGCACACTTATTTGTAGCCATTCTGCAGCACATCAGAAAAACAACGCACAGGGTTTATTATTGTTTTATTTTTATGAAGTTATGCAGATGTTGATCCATACAAAACCGACCTTTCCTGTTTCTTAGCTCATTTTACGTCGATGGAAATGAAACAAGCCATAAAAAACTTGTCCACAGCAAGGTGGTGTCCTCACAATAGTTTTTTAATTATCCAATCAAATGTATAATCATAGCGCATGTATTTGCACTGACTGAGGTAAGGATGTCAACTCAAATGCAAACACTGAGCCAGTGCTGTCATTATTACAACCTTTTTTTGATGCGAAGTCCCCTCAGTTGTTGGTATTAGTGCTATTTGCTGTGTGCCAGATATTGCGTTAGTGAGATTTGAGCGTCATTTGCACTTTAAGTATATTTGAAGATATCACAACCAAAGCCATTTATCATCCCCTAATAGCATGGCCAGTTCCTGATTGAATGGTTTATAGAACTTCTGTAGCACCTCAACAGTTTCTGGTAACACCGGTTTGGTTTTGTATCCTGCTGCATTAACAACGTTTTTCTGATCGGATTTGACGCGGTCGCTTAGAGCCTCAATAGACACTCCCACAAATCTGTAGATGTTTTGGATAGATTCAATCTCATCTTTAGAGTATTCTTCTAACTTGGAGAAGTAAATCTTTTCCTACAATTACAGCACGTTGTTAGCAGTTGTTTCCACTTGTTTTATGGATTCCAATTCGCTTATTTAGTTACATTTGAAAGGTGGACAAATTTTGACAGAAAACCCCTCGTATGAGTCTAAATCCGTCCACATCTGCAAAACATTACACATCGTTTGGTTGGTGAGTTTTCTCACACAATTCTTGGTGATTGTCTGCTCCTGCAACCTTTGAAATAGACAAACTTTTGGTACTAAATTACCCATCAATAATGTTAATCATTCAGCCATTGGAAAATTTCCTTCTCCTTTCTCTAAGAAACTTGACACACCAAAATATGAATTTACTCACCACTAAAGTCGATAAGCTTGCCAAAGAAATTGTTATTGTCTCTTCTGAAACAATTATTTCAACGATTTTACCTTTTCCAAACTATAGGTGAGTATGAACAATCTAACAACAATAAATATTTTTTAACTCAGCCTGAGAGCCCCTGTCCCTTCAATGGACTTGGAAGTAAAACAAAGCACTCAACAAAGTAGTCTCACCAAACAACTTCTAGAAAAAAATCGCTGACTCAACTTTGGCAGAAACCAGAAGCTAATTTAGGAAAAATATGTAAAAGTACAGCTGCTAGGCTGAAAATAAATTGATTAATTAATCCGACTGTAACATAAAATTAGAAGAGATAGAACACCAGCTAATTGGTTCGAAATTAAGCCGGATGGGAGCTCGACGCCATCTTGGAGGCGCACTTGAACTATTTATTAAGAATTATTATTGCTCGTGGATTTTAATTTTATAACATTTCACAGTCAGAATGTGAACCACCAGAATATAAAAATAATGAACTGACAGATTCATCATACGACATCATCATGATATCAAGTAGACTTCACAGAAAGCTAAGCTATTATTATGTGATTGTAGCTACTCTAACTAATAACTATTAATAATAATAATTATTATTATTATTACTAATAAAAAACAATAATTATTGTTTAATTATTACTTGCTTACGACTTCCTCTACTCACTTATGATTGTTATTACTATTACCATTTGATATAAGATAGTATTATTATGGTGGATTTTGGCAGCACACATGTTTTTCACATACATATACCTTAACCTAGAGGTCACTCTGACACTAGTATTTAGTCAAACAGGCTTCCCCAAGTGATGCACCAAGTAGCCATCACTTAAAAGTTGACAAATTGCTATACTGAACCTGCAGATTTGATACCTGCTCTGCAAACACTAAACCGGCCCTGCAGCTTCTCCTACCGATCCTACAGTGACCTTTACCGACCCGGGGGTAACCTCTACCAACCCTGCAGTGACATACCGGGCCAGCAACAAGATGGCCGCCCCAGCCAGAGTTCCAAAGATGATCAGTACTGGTTCCCAAGGACGAATCCAGAACCTAACTACCTCCACTTCCAGTCTACCTGGATTATAAGGCTAACTAGACTGAGAACTTAATCATAAAGCTTTATTCATTGCCACTAGGCGCCTTACCCTTTTAATATTGTATGCCATGTATATTGTATATTGTATGTTCCTACATTATCTCTGCATGTGCTTTATTATATGCCAATTTCAGCTTTACCTTTGAAGTGTTAGTCAGTGATAATGCCCATAAAGTAACCTGTTTAATTATCTAAGGACTATTTGGTAAGCCAAAAGTTTATGTTACTAGTCTGAGTGTATCAAGTCTTAATAACTGTTTTACTGATGATTTGCTCCATTGTGTTATTGGTTGCTATGCTGCCAAAGTGATTTTTCAAAATGGCGGCGACCATAAAAAGGGGCGTGCTCAACCGGCTTCACTTTTGTGTATTTTGAAACACAAGGGCTGGCGTTCTATCGCTTTTAATTCTATGCACTGTAAGCAGCGGACAGAAAATTTGTGAGAAAAATACTCTGCTCAAAGTAAAGTAAGTTGAAAAACGACCAGATGAGAAAGTGGAGAGTAAAACAGCTACAAAACTACCCAGATAAGTGTTGACATCCAAAAAAGCTGACTTACTTTTGGAATAAACTTGAATGTCTCCTTCAAATGTGTAGAATAGCAGCCAGTAGTCAGCATATCAACAAGGTAACCATTGGGGTAGTCAATAGGTGACAGCAGCTTTTCAAGGACACAGGAAGTTGTTCCATACTCATTCAGACATTCAGTGAAGGATGTCACAGTTTCTGTGACTATCTTATGGAAGGAATCATTGCCAACTTCTTTCAAGCTGTAGGATATGTAGGGATTATTTTCCTAAAACATATTCAAACTTTTTAATCGATCAGCAGCAATCAAATAATATATGTTACTCGCAGTAACAATTTTGAAATAAGTCAAATTGTAAAACTTAAAACAAAAAGGAGTAAAAGCCGTACATCTTTAGAAGAAATGAACTTACCCTCTTAATTTTATATACAAAGAAGAAATGAGAGATCATTCTATCAGCTGGTTCTCTCATTGTTATGATATATCTGGAGTGGTCTACCATTGTATACTGTAGGTATTGTATAGCACTTAGTCTAGTAATGTGTGTAGAATTTTTAGCTAGTACTGTACTAACAAGTACACATCCTGGGCAGTCATTATAGATTACTTTAGATGTCGAAGCCATTGATCTGCATTTAGTGAAAAAGCAGATGAAATGAAATGAGGATCGGGAAATAGGCAATAAAATATCGGAAATCATTCTGTGATGAAATTTTTTTTATTCTATTCAGCGTTTACAATTCAACATATTTTTCAATTTCAAACAAACAGGAAGTTATTTGCCGAAAAAGCTTTAGTATTAGTTTCTTCGCATATTCTTAACAAGCCCTAAAAGCTAGAGTATAGACAACAGCAAACTTTTTGTGGCTGAATTGGTCAATTATTCAGTGACTGCCATGGACTAAAAAGTAAGTCTCTTTTTTCAATGATAAAAAATGAAGACAACGCTGGCTTGAGTATACTGGCAAAGATTCGCTTTATTTCCCATGTCTAAGTGCATAAAACAAGTTATTCATTTCTGCAAAAGAAGACAACTCCAAACTAACAATGGAGTTTCATAACTTTTTAGGGTAAAAAACTTTAAGAATTAGTAAAAGCGTAATAGACTGTAAAAAAGAGTTTTCACCCAAAAAAAACAATTATTGCATTTTGAGGCTCGGAGCATTTGACATGTTTTCATTTGGTTTTAAAAACTTGTTAATTTGGTCCGAAAGCAAATACTGTATTTATTATATCAAAATCAAATCGAGATTTTAACCATTTGATATCCTTCTTCCCCATAATTCTTTGCGAGTCACTTTAGGTTTTAATAAGGTAAAAACTCAAACTAACGAATCCCCAGACTATTGTTTTGCCAGACATTTTCATTTTTCTTTATTCCTGCTACTTGAATGCTTCTGTTTCCGGTCAAACGAAATGTTAATGTAGCAACGGTTATTTTGCAAGCAATACTATAACCCATATAAATTTCAATTTAATCTGAACAATTGAATATATTGAGTACTTTGGCAACTTTTTACAATTGGCTTCCAGTTGCCAATGAGTCTTAGGACAGTATGCCCAGAAACATCACTTTGACAGAATTCATGTTTTACTCAAAGTTATAAGTATACACCTAAGTGAAGTAATCAATGTGTGGCCAACTGCCTTTGTCATGTGACCCTCTAGAGCCAAATGCTTGAATGACTAGACTATAACTCATATGAAAATTCTCATTTTCAGCAGCTCATAACTCAGCAAATTGACAAGTTAAAGCTTTGAGCAAGCATTCATCTATAAGCTAAAATTATCCCCTAACTCTCTGTGAAATTTTAACAAAAGATTTCAAGCAAAGTAACGAGTGTAGAAACCTAGTGATTTTAATGCCACTTGCATAATAAAAAAAAAAAGATAGTGAACTTTTTTTTATACCGGTCATCTTTTGTATGAAATTTTGAATAATTAACAATTGATCTAGAAGTTAACCATAATTACCTTAGAATTTTAATCTCAAAATAATTTAAATAATAGTTAACATAGAAATATTCCCAAAAATAATAAATTTTGTATACAGATACCAGTAAAATCTGATTTTCGGGAGTCTGCCAAATATACATCAACTATCACGACTGTGTGTGCTGCATGCCATGTCACATAACGTCACTGGCGCAAAAGTGTACATTTTTCAAGTGCAGGGCGCGTGATCTCTAGTAAACGCCTCGTCAAACATATCAATGTCCGTTACTGCTCATTATCGAGTTAACTTCACAGTGGGAGATGACTCATTGTTTATTTTGGGCTCCAGTGACGCCAAAAAGTTTTAAACAAAGTTTTGTGTAAAAATTCAGCTTTATGAAAAAATAGTTGTGCTGGATTGAAATAAAAGATGTTCACACAATTACTACCGCAAAAAATTATTTTTTTATGCAACAAATATTGAACACATGCATAATAATTATTTCTGTCTATATGTTGACTTATATGAGCTTTTGCGAAATTTGGCTCCAGTGGAATAATCCTTACATAAAACTGCACTGGAATTGGCTGACCACACTTTGATTACTCCACTTGGACACCCACATTTTTATGTCTCATGACAATAGGCACTAATAAAGGTAAAAAGAGCTTTTTTAAAGGTCCTACTTTTCTTGTATCTCAAATTCTTCGATCCACTTCACAGGGCATTCAGAGGTGAGTGCTATATCCTTGTAGAAGTCACTGTTGGTGTGTCTCACTCCAGCATGCGCCTGAAACCACTTAGACAGGTCTGTTGTGCCGCACTTGTGAAATCCCAATAGCATTACTCTTGCTGTGCAAATCATTTTATCTCTGAAAGAAAAATTGAAAGTTAGCTTTATCTCTTTTCTTTACCTGGTCATATCTAATTGGCTTTACATCTTTAGCTCTCATGAACTATTGTATAACTTGTTATACCAGCTAATACGTATTCCGAATACTTTTGACTGCAATAAGTCTTGAACTTCAGCAAAGCAAAGCAAAGCAATCACTAGAATATCCTCAAATTTTCTTTTTTTTTAAAAATTGCGCTCAAAATCCTTAGGTCTAACACAAGACACTTGTCCATTGGAGCTAAACAGTTTGGAGTTGTCTTCACAACTTCATTTGTATAAGTGAACAAAGAACAAATAATTTTACAAAATTAGTGTATTATAGCCTACTATATATGATCAACATGTGTTGATGTTTACTGTTTTATTATTGGTTAATTACACAGCGTTTTGATTGGCTAATTTGGTTAAAGTTTCTTACAGTTATATTTTAAAAGTTAGTTGAACTACAAATAAAGAAGAGACACTTTGTCTTTGTTGTTACTGCAGAATATATGAAGCATTATTATTCATAGGACCACCTAACAAACAGTTCAATTAGGTTACTAAAACGAAATAGTGAACCTTTTTTTCAAGTAAGGAGGAAAAACAAACTCCCGTGCAAGGAATAGGGTTAAGCCAAAGCCGTGTAAGGAAAGTTATGCGACTAATAGAGCCTATACAAAGTACTCAAAGTTCCACACAAACAGGCTCCGCCCACTTTTGTACGCTTGAGTTAATATATATTACAATGTCACTGACATGTACTAATATCAGAAGCTTTTACTTGCAGCCTATGATTTTTATCTACAACATCTCTATCTGACCAAAGATCCTAACCAAAATGTAGAAAAGCTTTTGGGCTTCAAGCTAATATAACTTTCCGCTCTGTGCAGAGAGCACAACTTAAAATATAGGCAATCAAATCATGATTTATCTTATCACGGAACTTCATGCATAAATGTGTAAATATATTATAGCTCAAGCTTAACTATTGCAGCTGTAACTGTCAAGGTTTGCATATTCTAATTATTCTTCTCCAACTTTATGATTTCTGACAACCATATAATTACATTATAAAGTTATACAGATAAAAACTTGTGTGAAGAGAAGATGAGGATTTTCAGAGATATAATCCAATAAAAAGTCCTATACAAAAGTGAATGAAAACTAGGAATGTGCATGTATACATTTACAAAAATTAACTGCTATGAAACTTTGTAGCAAGCTCTCTCATGGCAGCACTGCGGCTCCCAAAACTGATGTCATTGTCAGGCTTGATTGATGCAGTGACTTTTCTGCACATAATATGCAGGAGCACAGTCACAAACTTTGCGATGAGACGCTGCAGCACTGGATGTTGTCATGCTGATGGCGGAGGGCTGTACAGCTTGCTAGCCGGCAAACATTTCTCCTTCATTTTGTTGAAGATTTTTGGACATCAGTACATCATAAGCAGAAAAATAAGACGCTAGAAAAAACTTAATGATGCAATAAACGGAAAATACAAATCTGGGAAACTAATTGACAGCGTCCTTACTAAGCACATCAAACGCTACACACAAAGAAAAATGCTCACCATGATCTTCATTAGAGCCGGATGTCGCATTTGACAAAGGCAGTTTGTTGACTTTAGTTCTTTTACGCACCCGTTTCTCCCTTTCCAAATCACTCTGAGTGCGAGGCCTCTTGTGTGAAAAAAGTGTGGGTAGAGCGTCATCCTTCAATCTACGTTTCCCATTCTTTGTAAATTTGAAGGAACTTTCCTCAAAATGTTTCTAAACAGCTTACAGACAAATGTGCTTTAAGTAACTTCAAATTTTACAATAACACACACACAGGCGACACATATGTGTTATAACATTATCATACTACCATGTTACATGACCAAATAAATGTATTTTGGATTTTTATGATGCAATATAACAAGTAGCTGATGCTTTTACTTTAATCATGCAATCACTTTATTTATTCAAAGAAAGAACATAAAGGAAATGACTATTAAAAAACTTAACTTGAGTTCAATCGTCAATAATGCTTATAAAAAGTAATCTTCTCTCACACATATTGATGATGGAGATTCCTCAATCCTGAGTGATACGATGGCTCCAAAAATTGATTTTGGATTCCAAAGCATCCGACTCTTTTCCAAAAATAAATATAATTAATAATGATAACCAAATTCAATCAATAACTAGCTTATTACTATTGTAACATCATGATCATCGTTATTATTAATATCAATTATCAGATTTTTATTTATTATTAATATCAATTAATAACTGTTAATAACATTTTCTTTATTATTATCATATATTTATTACCATTCTCAATTATTTATAAATGATAATTAATTTAATATAATAAGTATTAAGTAACAAGAATAATTATTATTATTAATTACTACTAGGAATCGAATTGTTGTAAATAATATGAATAATATATATATATATATATATATATATATATATATATATATATATATATATATATATATATATATATATATATATATATATATATATATATATATATATAATATAATATAACAGTCATAAATAAATCATGATAATACTACCTGAATATATATATGTTAACCACTAATAATAAATTGCTGAATTAAATGGTCAAAAGAACGCTTACAAATACATAACATTAATAATAATTATTTGGTTGAACCAATTTTTAAAACTCACCTCACAGAGTTTACAAGAGTCACTTGGTTGAAGCAACTTGAGAGTCCTTGGGTTACTGGTAGGATCTAGCCGGTTGGCCTTCTCAATCCAAATTTGACGTCTTGAGAGGTCAGCTGGAAACTGAAATACTTGAATTCCGTGCTCAGATCTGTTGGAACACCCTGATGCCCAACAGTTAACCAATGACCATGTTGTAAAGCAATAAAATAAAAAAGACGATAATATTCCTTGAGGAACTCTGGTGCTGCGCAATGGTAGACAACTGTTAACCTTTATTTATTTACACCACTAAAATGGTCGTTATGAACATAGTATTGCCCATCCATCTATGTAGAATTTTTCATGCTTCCGTCTGGTACATAGTAGGCTTATTCAAATGATCGCTCATTCATAATACTGGAAAATTATACTGACTGCCCAAAGTTCCTTTACAACTTCATAGCGGCGCTGCAATGTTTGGAACTTTGAGAATTTAATTAGGTCGCGGTCGCGTAACTTTCCTTACACGGCTTTGGGTTAAACCATTTAACTCACTGTGAATTACACCAAATGTTTTTTTCAGAGAATGCCCTAAGCTATTGCTATTAAGTATCCCATCTCACAGACTATTTACATGGTTTAGTTACACTTTCAGGAGTCTTGGAAGTCACAGGTGCTTCCTATTTTCTTCCTACTCATTTTATCCTGACTCCCAAATTTAAAAATAAAAGTTGTAATGGATTAATACACTCTAAAACTTTAAATTTAGGTTACATGAAAATTTTTAACTTACGTATTTAGTACGGGGTGCTCTCAAAGACTGATCAACAAGAAAAAGAAATTACATACCCATAGATTTTTGATTTCCAGCAAGGATTTGTGTTGTTTTTCACCAAATGAGGTTTGTCACAATCAGTCCGTGGCTCATAAATGATTTCTTTACCTTGTTTAGAGAGAATAACATCTACATACATCATAGCCTGAGATTCTAGTTATGTTACTTGTTACATGTACGCAGTTATTGTATACAACTTTACCTTCTCTCGGCTGTGATGATACAGCAGTAAACTGAAAATGGTACGCGGAATTTAAAACCAGAGCCATAATTATCATGGTGACTAGCAATGACAGTAGAACTTTTGTAGGAGTGAAAACACACTTCATTTTGAGTCGATTTGAATGCGGTAGTGGCATTGGGGTGAGCTTGAGGCGTGGCGCGATGGCGTGCATGAAATATTTTTTTACAGGAAAATAGGAGTTGTCTTTTCCTTTTACCATTCAATTTCCACGGTTGCAAACATGCTTGCCCTTAAAATCGTTGCAAAGCTTGCCAGTTTGAACATGAAAGAACTACTCCAAAAGTTATTGTTGTTATTAATGTATCGGTTATTATTTAATTTTTCACCAAAAAAAACTCAAGCAATGTAGCTAAATTAGTATCCAGCTATGTATTGCTCAACTTTCACACACAGTTTGCTAGCAATTATTTTTTGTCAACAAAAAAAGACAGCAGAGGAAATGATGGTTTCTTGTAACATTTTGAAAATTCCGTTTCTTGTAGCAAAATGAAAGTTATTCTAAACAGCAAGCACCGGTGGGTAGTACACAATCACAGGATATTTGATTTTGTAATTTACTGTTAAATTATAAGCTACCATGCGATAAAACCTTGCAAATTTTTGGAAATGAAAACTTTTCCAACTTCCTATTTATATAACCTCACCACCAACAAACAGGTGAGATTTTCAAAGCGTAGCTCAAATTTTTCCAATAACTTCTTCCTGTACCTTTATATACATACATACATGCAGCCACTGCTTTTATGTGAAGCACACAGTTGTAAATACCAACGGACTGCAGATGATCAAATATTATCTCCCAAAAATGGAATTGCATTAAAATATGCCTAAAAGGTGTACTATGTGCAGTACCCGCTCACCAAGTGTGAATGGGGCTAGTGCTTGTACAAGAAGTCAAGAAACATGAATTCTAAAAAGCTTTGTGTTGTAGGAAAAATGTCAACAGCAAAAATCTAATGGTTTTACCTGGTCAAAGCGTAGGAGATGTGGGAAAGAAACATGCAGATAACCTTGCTTACATCATCCAGGGTGCATAGATAAAGTATGCTTGCAACCTTTAGCCATTCGCCAGAAAACAGCCATTGTCATTTACTTGATTAAATTGGATGAACTGAGGTTTCTGTCACAGGCTATTGCATGTGTTGTATGATTTCAAAATATGAATTTTGCCAATATATGACTTCACATTATAAATCGAGTGTACTATTTCCCAGTTTGTATCCATTCTCTCATTTTAGAGTAAAATCTAATACATGGCTGGAATAGCCTGCCGAGAACTACTGGAAGGCAATTTCCTATTAAATAGGGCCCACCGTCAGAGTTGCACTGACTCAAGGCTAGCTAGCAACCAGCTGTTGTTTTAATTGCTTAGGAACTGACAGGAAACGGTGAAATGTGTAATGAACAATGTTACAGGTAGTCGTCCATGCTGCATAAGCCTGTATCACTACCAACTGATTCCAATCTTTTCATATGATGTAAAAGTTGCTGCTACCTAACAGGGCGGAGTTGGTCCGCCAGCAGCTCTACTTGGCTCAGTTTTCTACAAATATACACCAACTTTGACAGAGAGATTACATGAGTAGACATCTCAAATAACTAAAATAAAAGTTGCTTGAAAGAGTATTTTTCAGGCTATCAGCTACCTAATCAATAAATGCCAATGTTACTGAAAAACTTTAGCATACGGACTTTCATATTGGAAAGCTTCAACAAAATAGTTATTTCATCAGATTATGCAACCATCCTATTATACTAATACATGAACAATCCAAAGGTGGAAACTGCCTATTGCAAAACATTGTCAACACAGGTTTTCTTCTACTGTCGCCCTGCAGTCAACAAACAGATGTTGACTCTAATAGTTTGGGCATTGGCTGAATGTAGGTAGTACTGCTGTATAACTTTTCAACTTACTATACTAAAAAAATGATGGCTAACATATGCCCTGATCAAATGAGTCATTTTTAGGAGTAATCGAGTAAGTTTTCAAACAATGGCAGCTGTATTTAAATTATCTGTCAGCCATAAAATACACATTGCTGAGAGTTACTTTTGTGACGTTAGAAGCTGCAAATATTTTTTTTGCATCCGGATTGGTAATGCTATGCTTCACAAGGAACTTAATTTCACTACCAATGTTAACGTTATCGCCTCTTCCGTAGTTCCATGAATTAATTAAGAGTGAAATGTAATTTTGGATAAATTACATATTGCACATGACCAGCGAATTTTTTATTATGGAAAGACTGATAATAGACTCAGTTGATTGTCTGGAGATCAACTGATGACAGGTTTGGCTGATGGCTTGTGGAAGGACCAATATAGGCATGGTAGGTTATCTGTAAAAGGACCGATAACAGGCCCAATAGATTTAGATTAAATTCTTATAAGAATTGCTTCGCTCTATGGTTATACAGCACCATTTAATAATCGGCTAAATCACATTCACTACTAAATTTGTGCAATCGACAGACCAGCCCAGCTAAACTAGTGGGAAGCAAATTTTACAACTACCAAGTAGTGTAATGGGTGCAGAGGAGGCCTACTGAGTTAGGTTTAAAGACACAAAATTCTTCAAAGTGTTGTACACAACATTATTCATTGCCAATTCTGACCAAACGACCAACTAGATTTATATGGCGGTATTGGTCAAAACTGTGTCGCTGATCGGAAAAAAATTAAATGTGTCAACTAAAATCATCGGTACAACAATGATTGGCATTATTTGTCAAAACCGTGTTGGTGATTGGACAAAATTTAATTGGCATTCAACTACGATCATCTATACAACGGTTACCAAGAAGAATAATTTCTTCCATAGATGAGAAACGTTACAACGTGTCCAAAAGCAAATATGCAATTAATAATACCAACAATAAATAATATATATGAATAAGTATAGAATGCTATAACTTAATACAAATATTGTCAACAAAATACAGATTACAAGGCCTCTGCTATAGGGATTCGCACTAATGTGCCCGCTTTAATATTACACACGAGCTTGATTTATTGATTATCATCAGTGTTCATCGTATACTATGCACAGAAACATGTTTTACTGTTAGGGGTGTAAATTCCTTTGATGGTGTTTCCGTGAGTTGGCGTAATTCGAGCATACTCAAAGGAAGAAAGGTCAGCGCGTAGGCTGCGATGCCGACTTCACACCCAAGGAGAGGGAGGTAAGACACAAGCAACAGATGTATTTTTGCATAGTCGCTACTGTCCATTCACACAGCTACTTTCATCTATGAAAAAATACCACCTACCACCTTCATCAGAGCGAACAAAGAGCCATTGTATGTGGGGTCCAGTCACGCAACCCTCACTTGCCATCCAATCTATCACCAGTTCCACAGCTGATCCAGCAGACCGATAAGGTACTAAGATAGATCTTAAGGATACCTGAAATTTTTTTTCTAAAGCGCCTCCTCACAGTTCCCTCAGCCCTAAAGGGCCACCAAGAATAATCAAAAGAGTTGTTTCTCTCCGTGCCATTGACCAAAAGTGATTAAAGGTTTACTTCCGTATTATTATATAATAATTATAATTATTATTAAAAATTATAACAAGAAGAAGTTACAACATGTGTTATTAATTAAATAGCATCATTCCAACTATTGGTTATTCATAAATGGAATCACAAATATCTTATAGTCTTTGGTGATTACGAATATAGTTCGCAAGAATCAGGAAAAAATAATTTATTATTTATTGATCAATCAATAATAATTCATTGTCAACAGATTCTAATTTTTGGTGATCAAAATTAAAAAAACAACAACTTACTTACTCGGTACTTGTAGAGTAATCAAAAACTTTTTCTGGAAGGCAATAGCAATATGGCACTACCGTTAGTCTATGTATCAGTACAGGTCATCAACAGGATCCACAAAAAGTGTTTCAAGCTCTACATCAGCCAGCTGAGGCAGTCCCTCCAAAAGTCTGCATCCAGGAGGGAGATTGTTCCAGAGTTTAGCAGTGCAGATCATAAAGTTATTTTGTTGAAACTTGGTCTTACAGTGGGGGATCATGTATTGTTGCTAGTGTAATCTGGAATAGCCGATTGTGGGGCGATGAAGAGAAACGTAGTCGCTGATATTGGTTGCATCTTCATCAAAATGCATAGCTCGGTCGGAATAGTCTCAGCCTGCTTCTCACTCGCCTAGACTCCAGCGTGTCCCTTTCAAAGTCATTGATGAGTTGTGTAGCGCTGCTGGTGTAGTCAGTGTGCTTGATGTTTTTTTACGAATCTTACGGCTCTTCTCTGAACAGCTTAAAGCGATGTTTTCTGTGCAGATGTTAGGCCAGAATTCCACACGGTACATGAATACTCCATCACAGGTCTCAGTAGCTCTATGTACGCTTTGTCTCGCAAGTGGGGGAGACTTGGTGGTATGGTTCGTCGTATGTACCCGAGTCTAAAACCCGCCTTACTGAGGATGAAAGATGTATTTCGATTCCACCGCAAGCTGCTTTCTAGTTTGACTACAAGGTAATTTACGGTGATCATTTTTTCATGTTTATACCATAAATGTTGTAGGTGTTGTCAATCCCTCTTAGCCATTTTCGGGAGAACTTTCCATGCTCACATCTGAGTGGGTCAAATTCCATGATCCACTGTTGTTCCCAGTCCTCTAGGGCAGATAGGTAAACTTGCAGTTGCTTTCTGTTTTTCACAGTATCGTAGACAACAATGTCATCCGCAAAAAGTCTAACATGCATCTGGTAGACCGGTGATATATACCAGGAACAGGATGAGTCCGATTACATATCATTGACGTACTCCGGTGGTGACAAGGTTCTTCAATCCAGTTCACAGTCTGGCTGTTTGTACCATTACCTAGTAGTTTCTGAATCAGCTTAGGATGGTCTGTTTGTCAAATACCTTGCTAAAGTCGAGAAAACAGGCATCTACTTCCTTGTCTTGATTTATGAGCGCAGAGATGTGACAAGACAGCTCAACAAGTTGGGTCTCACAGCTTCTGCGACTTCTGAAACCATGCAGCTGGGAGTAAGTTGATCAGAGGAATATGAGAAGCTGGCTAGTTACAATGTGCTCTAAGATCTTACGGGAGACGTGATACCATGTAGAATATGTTTCACAGAGTACTACTCTTCTTTGTTCCCAAGTGACAGGCATTTGATATGTGTTACATAGGTATGGGGGTACTTATCTCTGCCGATAATCTTGCAATATTATTTAATAAGATTATACAACACAGTAATTATTAGCGCTTTGGTTCGTAACACTATAACAATGATGATGAATTATTTATTATTATCATTATAATTATTTACGATGATTGATGATCACGATGACGACCGTTAAGAAGTTTTTTAACAAAATAATTAACTATTAATAATAATAAATATTAGATGATATATTTGAAAGTCCATCAGCCCTAGAATTACTTTTTGTTTTAAAACTTGAGATAAACATATGTTATAAAAAAATAAAAAGAGAATAACAAAACTACACTTAGAAGTTGTCTAGAATGTAAACCAATGAATAATTTCTGAGGGAGCCTTAAAAAGCAGTAACTGAATGAGTGTGTATTCACCAACAATTTCCTTGGGGTGTAAACCGATGAATCATTTATGAGTGCATTTTAAACACAGAAATTAAGGGAATGTGTACCCACCAACTATAACCTGTATAGTATTTTTTTTATCCAGAATCAGACAAACATATTAATACTTACTTTACCTGTAATTTTCAGCTCACAAGTTTCAGTACATAACTTTCAGTCTAGAACAATTATCTGTTTTATAAACGCAAACAACTAAGTGTTTTATAAACAAATTTTTAAACCCCCCATAAAGTTATTACAGAACCGTGAGATTGTTTTAAAATGTAGTTGATAACAAAACATTCTAAGAGCTAGGATGCAAAATAAAATACAAAAACATGACTAATCAATAAACATACCATCTAGTTCATTCCCAACATACATACATATCAATGCTTGTATTTGTATTTTGTAAATCATAAAACATAACCAAAAAAATGTTGAATCTACAAAACTCATATACTGATGTATTATTTGCTTATTTTATCTTAATAACGAATTTACACTTAAAAGTTAACTTGAATTCTTAATAAATACATAATGTAGCCATTCATTATAATTTATCCTATATTATTCAACGAGGATGTCTTCAAAACAAATACATTGCACACGCGTATTGTCACTCCCGTGTTCAACTGAATTTGTAAAGTCGGATTTGTAAAGCCAGATTGCATAGCAAACAGACATCTGTAATATTTAATAAATGTCCCTTCTAGAGCATGCACAGAGCTAGCAAACAGACGTCTGTATTAGTTAATGAATGTTGACGTATGATTAATTACTTTTCTAAAGCTACGATTTTATTGATGATTAATTACCTTCCTAAAGCGTAATCAAAAAGAAGTCGCATAAAACTTGGTTTATTGGAACACGGGATGCGAACTGTATGTTGACTACAATAATACCTGAAAATGGATCGCGTAAAAATTGGTTCGGGATAGCAACTTTATGTCGACTACAAAACATCGTAAACTTGTTTAGCAGACATTCTTAAGTTTTCCAATTGGTTTTCCTTGCTGAATAAAGCAAAACATCGTAAACTTGTTTAGCGGACATTCTCAAGTTTTCCAATTGGTTTTCCTTGTTTAATAAAGCTTAGTTGCCCGTAAACATTTGATAATTGCTTCCATTGATACTCGTAACAATCTATCGTTGCAAATAAATAATATAGTTGTAACTATCGTTGTAAATAAATAATATAGTAGATGATAAATTGACGCAACTTTCAGTCATATAAAGCTTACTCCTTATGTAATAAAAAAGTTAAACACATAATACAGATTTTTGCAAGCAATGTTAGTACCATCAGCAAAAAACTGAAAACAACAGCTGAAGAGTTTTCGTTATGAAGCTCTTCTAACACTAAAACTCTTAAAGAATGTTAGCACAGCAGAGATTCAAAAAATACGCTCTCAATTACTACAGCAACATCAACAAAATCCGCTAAATACACCTATTTCTATCAATAATGCCATAAGTGCATATGTACATGTACATAGCTAGCTATAAAATGTTAATACGAACATGATTTTACATCCGATCAATTTTATCTTTATGAGATAAATACTTCTGTACATTCTTTCAACATTATAATAAAACTATTCAATACGTATCTATGAACATGATTATGTATGGAAACAGCTTAAATTTTCTTTTAATAAAACGATACCAACAACTATACACTGTTATTCCAACAATCAAACTCACAATACAAAACTCAGTGTAAACCTACACTTTTATAAACCAATCAGCCTCATAATCTAAATTGACATAAAAAGTCACAATATAAAACCCCCTGCAAAATAAACACAAAACAAAAAATTAAAAGACCGATTGCACACAAAAAGGTACCTCAAAAAATTCTAAACACCTGGTGCACACAAAAAGGCATCAGCCCCAATAAACAGGACCAGGAGAACCTCCATCACAAATACCATAACATACAAACCAATGTCTAAATCTACATTCCACAATATAAATTCCATACATTCTAAAGAACTGGTGCACACAAAAAGGTACCTCACAGGTTCTAATGGTAACTGGTGCCTATTTCAAGTACACCTGGAACCAGGAGAACCTTCTCCTTAGACTCCATGACGGAGATCTGCTTCTATATTACTACTTACGATGCTATTTATGTAATACAAAAAAGATAAGTGGCATTGATGGTTACATGCCAATTTGGTTTTGTAGGATTTTTTTACTCTACTCAGCAGGGTTTGATGCCTGTAAATTAATGTTGGTAACATTTGTGTCATTGATTTTTATCATTTAATTTCTTCGCAGAAATGTGTTCATCATATGCCGTATTTGTGGAGTGATGTCGTGGACCCACTTATCGAATACAGAGGCTATAGAATAGACTAACCTCTTTCACAAGTTACCAGGACTGCCCTCTAAAGTTTCATGCAACAATATGATTTTTTTTACAACGCTGTGTTCTTCTGGCATTTCTTTGTTGTAGTATTCAAAGTAGGGTGAATTTATTTTTTCAGCATTACAATTTTGTGCAATTACGGATTAGTAGTAATATATGAGCAGATCTCCCTACCAAGTGTTTTTTTGTGGGGTCATAATCTGGGGTGATGCAATGGGTTACGGCGTTGAATGAATTCGCCGAGTTTATATTGTATTTTATTTGAGGGGTACTTGAGTGGCATTTGAGTGGCATTTAAGTGGCATTCGAGTTTTGATTATTATTTTACTTAATTTGAACTTATATGGTATATACATTTTGAATGTATGGCATTTAAGTTTTGATAATTTCTTTTCATAACTCGAGCTCATATAGCATCTTGAGAGAGAGGAGAGAGGAGATGTATCTACCTTGAATAAATTCATTGATTAAAAGCGAATCAATGTATGGCTATATACATTTATTACATAATAAGTAGGAGTAAAATCTCCTCATATAATATAGCTAGATACATAATTCGAACTCATATATACATTGAATGCTATAAAATATATCGGATGATAAAGTTAAATATTCATCTATTCTTTATCAATATTTATAAGGATGATGAAAGATTTTTTGTATTTTATATACATATATATATAGTTATAGTAACTGTGGTAAAAGAAGTCTATTATGAAGGTTTTTATTTAAGCCCAAGTAGGCTCGGTAGATACTCCATCAGAACACACTCGTCTTTTAGCATAAAAATATGTGAGACCTCGTTTTATTTGGTTGTATGTCAACATTTTTTGATCCTTTACTACAAATCCTCGATTTTTACCCATAAACGACTTTTTTGTGTTCAATACATTTAGATAACTGTCTTTGTTCAATTGATTAATTCGTTTGTTCAAACCTTTTGAGCTAAACTTGTTTCCTTTTTCTCCCCAGCAGTAATAGGATTTAGAGTTAAGTGCAACAATTCCATCTCCGGTAAATTCCTCTTTAAACAGCCCAGGTGTTCTTTTTCCGTGTTTTAGTACTTTTTCACAACAGTCTTGCGTGCTCCATTCTAAACCCATTGTTTTGGTTCTTAAAAACTCATCCCTATGTTTGTCACAGTATGGACGTGGAAACCAATCACCATATTCATTGTAAAACTCTTTTTTCATACTTGGTTTTACCAGTGTTTCTAATGTTCCGCTCAATGCCATGTATGCGCTATCTGTATCCATTTCAACATATTGGAAATCACTTCTGTCAATATATCTATAAATAAAAAGTTTGTTTCGATTTCAATTATTTGGAAGTTTTACTTACTTACACATAATAATGGTAGGGAATTAGGTTTCACTTACTTATCCATAAAGTCGTAGTAAAACTGTAGCATTCTCAGTTTAGCATACTGTAGCACGGAGAAACCCAAGTGTACTGGAACATTCATAGTTAGCTGAAATGATGGTGATACTAATTAGCAAAGTAAACTTGTGGAATATAAATTTTGAATTGCAAAATAATTGTTTTAAAACTTACTAGCTGTTTACAGGTTACGATTTCATAAAAATCATCTGCTATCTCTTCCATGGCGATAAATTTGTTTCCTCTGATACGAAATGAAGCTTTTCTGGCGCCTTCGATGAACTTGATGTTGGTATGTTTTTCTTTATCAGTGATTGTTTTTCCATAAGCAGCATTTCCTACCAACTTGCTAGTAGTAGCGAGTAATTCTTGACTAGGGTCTGCATCTCCCATTCTCCTAGCGTCTGAAACCGATGTTCCAAAAGCTTCAAAAGCTTTTCTAGGAATATATTCTATTAGCTGATAAACTTTGGTGACTTTCAATCCTTGTTTCAAGTACCATTTCAACAAAGGACTCATTAGCAATATCTTATCTCCGTACATACTTCCAACTAATGAGCGTTGAGGAGTCTTTAAAAACCCTTCGGCTTCAGCGAAGACTTTCATTTCATCGCTCAAGTGTTCTCTGGTTAACATCGTATTTTTAAAAATCGGAGGCATTTCGGAGAACTTTTCTTCCTCTTCCTCAGGAACTTCGATGTCACATTCAACAAATCCGAAGAATTCTTCTGATTGAACTCTCTCCAACACTTCTTCTTGATTCAGCTTTTTTTCAAGTATTTTAGGGTAGAAAGAATTGTAAAACGTGTTGACAAATTTTTGTAAACTTGTATGAGTTTTTACACGCTTCATCCAGTCACACTCCCAAATCGAGATTACAGTGTAACCTAATGCTCGAAGATATTCTTCATTTTCCATCGTAGTTTTAAACAGATTTGCTTTTGATTTTCTTCCAGTAGCTTGAAGCTCTTGTTCTTTAGCGTTGTTATAAGAGCAGTCGTGTCCATGCCAAAAACATCCGTGGAATTGAAAGACATGACAATTTTCAACACAGAAACCATCAACTGGTAATCCTCGCTGTCCGAGAGTAACTTCTCCTCCATTGAGCTGATGTCTGATATTGATTTTTTTTGAGAACATTTGGAACTGTAACCAGCTATGAGCTATCTTGCTAAATTTTACTGGTTCAGCGACAAAAGAGTTTTCAATTTTTCTTCTTCGAGGATAGCCAGTAGGCATTGATTGCATCATACACCATAAATAGAGCGCATTTGCATCAACTCCATAGATTCTATCACAAATCTTTGCTTCTTTTCCCAACCAATGTTCTCTAATTTTAGTTATACCTTTTTCGTGATATCTATGCATCACTAGACTTGGTCCACCAACTATATTTTTCTTTATTAGAGGATAAAGTTCTGCATTGCAGTTGTCAAGCAGACAAATTGGGAGAGTCTGACGAAACGAGTTACCAAGTTCATCAAAATTCAAGTATGTAGAGAGGTATGGAGGGGGTGGTTGAGGTGCTTTGTTAAACATCCATCGAATCGCTAATCCTGGTAAAGATATACCATCTTTTAACATATCAATCCCATGCTCTCTGTAGATTGATCTTTGTCTTTCCAACGCTTGAACAAATGGTTTTACATCCAAGTTGTTGTACCATTTTAAAAAATCCCTCATTGTCTTCATGTCGTTATTTTTCCATGCTTCTTGACAAATTATGTACTCTTCTTCACTGATATTCTTTTGTTTTAAAGAACTGTAAAAAGCTTCTCTTGGAGGTAGATGTTCTTGATTAAGTTGTTCCAAGTCTTTCATCCATTCATAAGGAAAAAATCCTTTTCCGGCTTCACACTTGTATGCTTTGAGATACATTTCATAGCTATATCCAGGAGCGATGAAGTTTGTACAATCTAAAAACAAAAAAGATCCTATTCCGATAACAGGCATCTTGGTTCCTTTTTTTATAACAAAATCAAAATCTGTGTCGGAGACATCTTTCAATTTTTGAAGCAGTTTTCCTTTCATCACATTGACATCATAAGTCTGTGAATTGAAGCCTAGAATAGGGAGTTTTTTCATATAGCTGTACAAATCATCCAGAACTTTTTCAGCTCCTGTTCTACGTCTGAAACGATTTTTTTCAAAATCACTACGAAACTTTTCTTCAGCTTCTTCCAGTCGTTGTAATTCACCTTCTATCTGTTTTATGATTCGCGAAAATTGTTTTTCCAATCGGCTATATGATTCTTCACTAATATCATCCAAATATTCAATGAACTTTCCAACGCATTCATCATCATCCCCATTATTGACAATACAACGCGGGTTGTTGAAGCCTGGTACATTTGAACAAATTGAAATACTTAATAGTTTATGCTCATTCGTGTAAATGGTTGTGTCTGTATCTCGATCTTTTTCGCAATTAGGTAACAAACACTCTATGTCAAATGTTGCAAAAAATGGATAGTATCTCAAGGAATCATCTGACCCGATATCTATCCCGAATTGAACCTTCAGTTTGTCGAATATTGTAGCAGTAGGACTGTATTGTCCTCCAGAAAACTGCATAGTTGTTGCCTCTGAGATTGAACATCTGTGTCTTTTCAGATTCCCCAATCTATCATAACAAGTAGAACAGGTTGGACATCTGTAGGCTTTGACATATCCTTCCAAGTTTGTAATAAGACTGAAGTGATTGATATAAAGATCCAAATATAGATTCTCCTTATAACTGGAGTTTGAATTCCAAATAACTGTTGAAGTCATATCATCATTTAAAGAAAACACTGTTATCTTCAATTGAAATGCTCGCTCCAAAAGCAATAAATCAGCTTCTGTCACTCCTTTCCCATCACACCTTTTACCACTATCACCATAGATGAAACTATGATATTGTTGTTGGTACTCCTTCACCTCCTTAATTATCGGATCTTTTGCAATTCCACCGTTTTTTTGTAGTTCTTTGTGTAATGCTAGACATCTAAAAAAACAAAGATTGTCGGTAATTCGTTTTCCTTTTGTGTTTTTTAACATGGTTCGTATGTGTCTGTTGTTAAGGAGGTGAGAGGGTAAATGCTCTGGTGGTGATCCAACTTTTCCCATTCCGAGTAGTTTGTAGAAATAAAACGAAATGTTTGTGATCAACATCAATCTCCAAGTCGTATTTGGTCTCCGTCTCAAGCTATTTGTACGATGATCAGTCTCCATAACATCAACAAAGAAGTCATCAAGATCTCCTTCAGTTTCAATCAGTTTAGCTTTTGGATATACAGTAGCATTGTTTGATGATGAGTGAAAGTATCGGAGTTCACCATCATTTTTATTTTCTAGTATACAACCTACGCTACAGCTGACTTTTGCTCTCGAGCTCAATTGTCTCCAAACTTTTTTTAGCAATTCCAACACTCTTGAATCATGATAGTCATTTTGGTAGGTATCAGCTTGGTCTCTTGGAATCCCATCCCAAAGTCTTACATTTAAAAGTTCTATGACTTTTCCAGCTCTATGTTTCGTTTTCATAGCTCCCCAATATCTAGCTATCAAATCATCCCATTCTTCATCTTGAAAAGTTGGAGCTGTGCTATCATCAACAATACCTAGGGTTGATGCTCGGGTAGGTCTTTCAAAATTTAAATCTTCCATTTCTTCTTCTTGTTCTTCCTCTTGTGCTTCTTCCTCTTCTTCTTCTTCTTCTTCTTCTTCTTCTTCTTCTTCTTCTTCTTCTTCTTCTTCTTCTTCATTTTCTATCATTGGATCATTCTCATTTTCTTCAGCTATCTCCTCCACAACCGGCTCTATATCTTGAGCTATTATGCTAGTCTTTGGTGGTGAAGGCTCAGCACCAAATCCTATTTGATTGATTGTTTCATCAGGTAAACGAAAACAAATGAGATTTTCTTCTAACCATTTCCAATTGGGGGAAATTTCAGGGTTTTTTTCTTCTACATTCTCCTCCCGATAATTTAAACTTTGTCTACAATAGAAATGTTAACACATAATAGTTGTTCTATAAAACATTCACATACATTTTATATAAAATGTAACAGAAGAAAAAAATGACTTAAACACCATTATCAATTAATTTTTAAAATGGAATTAGGAAAAAAGTCTCAAACATTATTATTAGTTAAGTTTTTAAAAACTTACTGTGTACTATGACATGAATTCCTAACTCCCTCTTTTACATTAATTCTCTGATATTCTGAGTCCTGTCTACAATAAAGAGATAACGCATTATTTTTGCTGATTCATGAGATGAGTATAAGAAAAAAGCAAAAAAATTACTCTACTAATGTTATTAATTTATGATTTTAAAAACTTACTGCTTATCAAAGGCTATTGTATTTTCAGTAGTTGCTGAAACTTGAAAAGTCGAAGGTTTGTCTTGAAAAGCATTTTCAAGTTCCATCTCCATTTCATTTTCATATTCAGCATTGCATTCATCATTCATGTATTCATTATCAGCGTTTGAAAAACCGATATCATTTTGATTTTTCATGAGCCATTCCCATTCCTTATGTATGTCTACATCAGTATCATCCTCTTCTGTTTCCATAGCACTATAATAACAATAAAATCATTACTTTTTAATAGAAGTGACAATAGCACATAAAAAGGTAAGTTAAATGTCTCAGCTAATAAATTTTACCTTGTGAATAAAACTCCTAGTAGTCAGTTGGTATATTATATAGTAGATGTTGAGGCTTCAGTTACTGTAGTTAGAACGAGTGATTTATTATGTGAAAGCATTACTTTTTAAGTAGACAAAAACTTAAGTGAGATAATTAAGGCGGATAATTAAGTCTTAGTTTCAATGAAAGTTTTCAAATTCACACAGAAAAACTTTTAATAGTCAGTGGATGTAGTAGTAGATGTTGCTCCTCCGATCACTGTTGTAGAACTGGATGCTTTCTGTGTGAAAACAGTGGCTCTTAAATAGGTAAAGCTGCACTGGTTGAACTCTATGAATACCAACCTTCTTTATAATATAACTTTGAATCAGAATTTTGTCCACGCGAAAACCAATGCTTTCGCGGGAATAAATAATTTATTTTCACGCGAATAGAAACTGTTGCTTTCGCGGGAATACAAATTTTATTTTCACGCGGATACAAACCAATGCTTTCGCGGGAATAAAAACTTTATTTTCACGCGAATGGAAACAATTGTTTTCGCGGGAATAAATACTTTATTTTCACGCGAATGGAAACTGTTGCTTTCGCGGGAATAAATCATTTATTTTCACGCGAATAGAAACTGTTGCTTTCGCGGGAATACAAATTTTATTTTCACGCGGATACAAACCAATGTTTTCGCGGGAATAAAGACTTTATTTTCACGCGAATGGAAATAGTTGTTTTCGCGGGAATAAATAATTTATTTTCACACGAATAGAAACTGTTGCTTTCGCGGGAATACAAATTTTATTTTCACGCGGATACAAACCAATGCTTTCGCGGGAATAAATACTTTATTTTCACGCGAATGGAAACCGTTGTTTTCGCGGGAATAAATAATTTATTTTCACACGAATACAAACTGTTGCTTTCGCGGGAATACAAATTTTATTTTCACGCGGATACAAACCAATGCTTTCGCGGGAATAAAGACTTTATTTCCACGCGAATGGAAATAGTTGTTTTCGCGGGAATAAATAATTTATTTTCACGCGAATAGAAACTGTTGTTTTCGCGGGAATACAAATTTTATTTTCACGCGGATACAAACCAATGCTTTCGCGGGAATAAAGACTTTATTTTCACGCGAATAGAAACTGTTGCTTTCGCGGGAATACAAATTTTATTTTCACGCGGATACAATCCAATGCTTTCGCGGGAATAAAGGCTTTATTTTCACGCGAATGGAAACCGTTGTTTTCGCGGGAATAAATAATTTATTTTCACGCGAATAGAAACTGTTGCTTTCGCGGGAATACAAATTTTATTTTCACGCGGATACAAAGCAATGCTTTCGCGGGAATAAATACTTTATTTTCACGCGAATGGAAACTGTTGTTTTCGCGGGGATAAATACTTTCATGCAAAGCATTGGTTTGTATCCGCGTGAAAATAAAATTTGTATTCCCGCGAAAGCAACAGTTTGTATTCGCATGAAAATAAATTATTTATTCCCGCGAAAACAACTGTTTCCATTCGCGTGAAAATAAAGCCTTTATTCCCGCGAAAGCATTGGATTGTATCCGCGTGAAAATAAAATTTGTATTCCCGCGAAAGCAACAGTTTCTATTCGCGTGAAAATAAAGTCTTTATTCCCGCGAAAGCATTGGTTTGTATCCGCGTGAAAATAAAATTTGTATTCCCGCGAAAACAACAGTTTCTATTCGCGTGAAAATAAATTATTTATTCCCGCGAAAACAACTATTTCCATTCGCGTGGAAATAAAGTCTTTATTCCCGCGAAAACATTGGTTTGTATCCGCGTGAAAATAAAATTTGTATTCCCGCGAAAGCAACAGTTTCTATTCGCGTGAAAATAAATGATTTATTCCCGCGAAAGCAACAGTTTCCATTCGCGTGAAAATAAAGTATTTATTCCCGCGAAAACAACTGTTTCCATTCGCGTGAAAATAAAGTTTTTATTCCCGCGAAAGCATTGGTTTGTATCCGCGTGAAAATAAAATTTGTATTCCCGCGAAAGCAACAGTTTCTATTCGCGTGAAAATAAATTATTTATTCCCGCAAAAGCATTGGTTTTCGCGTGGACAAAATTCTGATTCATAGTTATATTATAAAGAAGGTTGGTATTCATAGAGTTCAACCAGTGCAACTTTAGCTATTTAAGAGCCACTGTTTTCACACAGAAAGCATCCAGTTCTACAACAGTGATCAGAGGAGCAACATCTACTACACTTTCCATTGCAACTACTAGAAACTTTCTCTTTATAAAAGGTAAAATTTAAAACTTATTATTCCCTACCTAACAAAGATCAAAATTAGTTTAGCTATAATGTAAAGTATGAAATAAATAATCTTTTAGTTCCACATGAAAAGCTGAATTATATGTTATTTCTTTCTTTTTTAGAACACTATGGAGGGTTTTTCTGCTTCTTACACGGATTTAAAGTCAATCGAAAACAAACAAAAAACGTTCAAAACACCCAAAAGAAAAAACTCTAACTCTGTCACAAAAGAAGCAGCGATAAAGAAACGAGCTCTTCCAAAACTGGTTTTACCCACAACATCAAACAATATGGAACAAAAAGAGTTGCTCACTGATGCTGACAGAGCTCTCCAGATGGCCAAATCTCTCCAAAAATGGAAGGCATGTGATTTGAAAAAGATTGGAGGGTTTCTTACACTAGCATCACTTCCTGTTCCATCAGTTTTGCAAATCGTTTCTATTGAGCAGAGTACTGGTGCATACGGAAACTACTACATTCTCACTTATCTTGATAATTCAACTGGAGCGAATTTTCAGAAAGTCGTTTGTCCAAGTAGAGTAGTTGAAAGCTTCAATGTTGATAACTACCCATTACCTTTCAACATTTTGTACTTGGGTGAGATGGAAAACTCAAAAAAACCAGAGACTACTTACTACAACGTCAAACGTATCAGTACAAAACGATTAACCACAATGGAAGCTACTGCTGAAGCTGAAAAACTGAGAAAAATGAGTGAAGAAGAACTCAAACTCGCTTACGACATCGACTATCTCAGTAATTTCAAAGATTGTTCCATTTTTGCTTACATCGAAGTTGTAGAAAGATTCATTCCTTTCCGATTCAATGGAGAAGAATCCATTGTAAATTGCATTCGCTATGTCACTGAAAAGAATGGAAAAAGAGAGACGAGAACGCTTTTACTACCAATCAGATATAACGAGGAAGCTAAAAGATGTGCACCTGGTGTGATGATTTACAAAGGAAAAAAACAGAGTAAGAATGGAAATCCTATTTCATACCACAATGTTGTCTTCATTTCTTCAACCAACGCTAGTGATTGGGAGCAATATTGCACACAAACAAGTTCCAATGAGGTGCTAACAAAAACGAATAATGAGGATGAAGTTCTTAAGGAATTCCTAGAAAACGAATTACAAGATTTTGATGAACCACTTGGTGTTGATGGTATGTAAACTCAATATCAAATGCTGACAACAGGTAGTCTCAAGCGGATAATGAATGAATAAAAAAAAGCCTGTGTATTCATTGACATTACAAGTTGTACTGTTTTGTATTACTTACTATTTACCGACTCTAACTATATTATATGGAAAGATTTTCCCTACTTATTATACAATAAGTCTATATAATCATATAATAATTCATAGAAAAGTCTAAAGGTTCTCAGGTGATTAACTCACCAAAAGTTCCGGTTTTGCAAAACATTTGAAGATCTTCCTATCCTAAGCATTATACGAGTGACTGTACTTTTTTATCCAGTTCAAATATCTAAAAACTTCAGTAACTTAGTATTTACTGACTCTAGCTATATTATATGAGATTTTCCCTACTTATTACACAATAAATGTATATATTCACATATTCTTTCATTTTTAATCACTGTATTTATTCAATGTAGATATATTTCCTCTCTCTCCTCTGTCTCAAGATATCGTATGACTCGGAATTACAAAAAATTATCAAACCTTAAATGCCTCACATTCAAAATCTAGACATCCTATGAGTTATAATTATGTATACAATTATGTAAGAAATTATCATAACTTGAATGCCATACATTCAAAATCTATATGCCATATAAGTTCAAATTAAGTAAAAAACTAATCAAAACTCAAATGCCGCTTAAATGCCACTCAAATGCCACTCAAGTACCCCTCAAGTAAAATACAATATAAACTCGGCGAATTCATCCAACGCCGTAACCCATTGTCTCAACTCCAAGGTCAGATCCACAAAAAAACACTTGGTAGGGAGATCTGCTCATATATTACTACTCTGATTTTTGTTGTTTATAGTTATTAATTATCTATGTATTATGTGCAAAAAGTGTTGATGAGTTTGCTCCACAGTTTGTAGATATAACTTATTTCTCGATTGGATTGGTACCATACCAGTAGATAATGCCAATATCGATTAAAGGAATGAATTGTTTATTTTTACAGTCCTATTGAGATATTTATTGATGTCTTTTCTATCATTTTTTTCACTCTTTTTTTATTGTATTTGCTGTTGTTCCTTTGTAGTACAGAATGTCTAGCATCTTATGTAAGCAAAAAAGTGTTTACAAGTAACCAGAATTCATTAATTACTAAGGGAAGAGTGCAGTAAACAATGAAAAACCCATAGTTTATATGAGGTCACGTGACCGATTAGTCTAACATTATGGCCGCCCCATCGACGGATAACACTATCTTGGCCGAAGAGAGCATGCTACTCCAAGTTGTAAACGGCAGTGACAAGGAAGACAACTCTTCAGATCCCGAGGTTTTGCTTGAACTGTGTTGTGGTTGGTGTTGGATAATGTAATGCCACCTAATCCGAGCGCAACACAGTGAAAGCACTAGAACTAGATACCACCTCTCATATCGAGGCCATGTTGCCAAGAGCAAACAACTTCGACACATCGAGGTAACAACTTTAAATCATTCAGATTCTGGTGCATAGGTCACAGTCACAGCCCTAATTTGAAGATATCATTGCCAAAGCCATTTATCATCTCCTAATAGCGTGGCCAGTTCCTGATTAAATGGTTTATTGAACTTCTGTAGCACCTCAACAGTTTCTGGTAACACCGGTTTGGTTTTGTATCCTGCTGCATTAACAATTTTTTTCTGATCGGATTTGACACGGTCGCTTAGAGCTTCAGTAGACACTCCCACAAATCTGTAGATGTTTTGGATAGATTCAATTTCATCTTTAGAGTATTCTTCTAACTTGGAGAAGTAGATCTTTTCCTACAACTACAGCACGCTGTTAGCAGTTGTCTCCACTTGTTTTATGGATTCCAATTAGCTTATTTAGTTACATTTGAAAGAAGGTGGACAAATTTTGACAGAAAACCCCTCGTATGAGTCTGAATTCATCCACATCTGCACAACATTACACATTGTTTGGTTGGTGAGTTTTTAATCTCACACAATTCATGGTAATTGTCTGCTCCTGCAACCTTTGAAATAGACAAACTTTTGCTACAAATTACCCATCAATAATGTTAATCATTTAGCCATTGGAAAATTCCTTTCTCTAAGAAACTTGACACACCAAAATATGAAATTACTCACCACTAAAGTTGATAAGCTTGCCAAAAAAATTGTTATTGTCTCTTCTGAAACAATTATTTTAATCGTTTCACTTTTTCCAAATTATAGGAGTGTATAAACAATCTAACAACAATAAATATTTTTTGACTCAGCCTGAGGGCTCCTGTCCTTCAATGGACTTTGAAGTAAAACAAAGCACACAGCAAAGTAGTCTCACCGAACAAACTCTAGAAAGAAATTGCTCACTCAACTTGGGAAGAAACTAGAAGCTAATTTAGGAAAAATATATAAAAGCACAGCTGCTGGGCTGAAAATAAATTTATTAATTAATCCGACTGTAACATAAAATTAGAAGAGATAGAACACCAGCTAATTGGTCCAAAATTAAGCCGGATGAGAGCTCGACGTCATCTTGGAGGCGCACTTGAACTATTTATTAAGAATTATTAT
Source organism: Cryptosula pallasiana (assembly GCA_945261195.1). Taxonomy (NCBI): domain Eukaryota; kingdom Metazoa; phylum Bryozoa; class Gymnolaemata; order Cheilostomatida; family Cryptosulidae; genus Cryptosula; species Cryptosula pallasiana. Next base: position 40,183,469 of record OX183136.1, read on the forward strand.
TGCTCGTGGATTTTAATTTTAAAACATTTCACAGTCAGAATGTGAACCAACAGAATATTAAAATAATGAGCTGACAGATTCATCATACGACATCATCATGATATCAATGTATGATTTTGCAGAAAGCTAAACTATTATTACATGATTTTAGCTACTCTAACTACTAACTATTAATAATAATTATTATTATTATTGATAGAAAACAATAATTATTGTTTAATTATTACTTGTTACGACTTCCTCTACTCACTTATTTATGATTGTTATCACGATTATCATTTGATATGATATAGTATTATTAACCTGGAGGTACTTAGCAAATAATGTGATAAGCCATGTAGTAGCAAGACTACGTTGTAATTGTTATGTTTAGCAATGTTGTATAAAAGAAAATCAGCATTCAACCTCAGACTCGCTCACTTTACTTTTCTGTTGTTACTGCAAACTTGATGGAATTACCTGGTAGTCGAAAATACACACCACAGTTTATTTCATTTTTTTTATTTTGCTATTTTAATGAAAAAAGTGTGCAGGCTTATCACCTGGTGTAAACCCATTGTGCCAGGCCCAGCAACCACCTGTGTGTGGCCTATGGATGTGCTAACATAGGGTCTAAACTGCTAGTCAAGAAATTTCACAGGCCTTTAAGAAAAATTCGTAAATTTACAGTTGAGTTTGAGACTGAGTTTTTTAGTTCCGTAAACTATCATCGATTGTATCAGCATTCTGCTACGGAGGCTGAGGAATCATAACGTGTGCTATTTATTTGTTGACTTCCACATACCACTAGTGCACCACCACTGCAACCATTACTAACACTACTGCCACTTTTACTATGACCACTCTCACTACTACACTATCACTGCAAGGAGCAATACGGTCAAAATCAGCACACTGAGCAGAGATCAATTGAAGTGTGCTTGAACCTGCACCTGTTTGTTTTAGGTTCCCTATTAAGAAGCCCGACCTGTTCACAAACTGGGTGCATAAGATACACAATGAAGGATGGCACCCAAAAAACTATTGTCTTATACGTTTTAACCATTTTTTGGAAGAAAAAAAAACATTACCAGCTGAGGCTAGAGACATCTACCTGAATTCTAAAGCCTGCTGTTGTTCTCACAGTAATTTAAGTATTTTCTACACATCTTCAGGTATGTTTTTCTAAATATGACGAATTAATTCCTCATGACTAACTGCACACCAGTCACTTTCCTATCATGTGAACACCTGGGTTACTTGTTTATACAATCTATTCAATTACAGGAAGTAACATCCAGCAGGAGAGTGTTGAACTAACATTTGAATTTAGTGAGAAGCTGATTGAATTAAAAGATTGTGTCTTACCATCGACACCAAAGAGCTCTGATTGTAGCCCAAGAAGAGAAAGAAAAACTATCTGCTTAGTTGTTTATTGAGATAAATAGTGTTGTGCCTTATCAATGTTCACCATGCTAATTGAGTCAGCATTTAGTTACAATCATAATCTAAATGCCTGTGTAATTGCATGAACAGTGCTGTCCGAGCATGCGTTCTTATTTCTGGATTAGTGCAGAAAACCAAGATAGCAACATTGTCAAAGAACGTCTGGCAACTGCAGCAGCACGTGTGATGCCAACAGGTAAAGATGCCAAGTCTAAAAGATTTGCTGAAAATCGTCTTAAATCTGACCTAGCTATAATAGTTGGAAACAGCTTCAGCGGATCGATGCTAAAAGTCATGCTTAATGGATTGGCCATCCACAAACACAAATTCTTGCTGTGTCATAGCGGTTAAGAGCGTTATTTTTCATATCATTGTAAATGCATTATTCGGTTGCTGCTAGCATCACATGTTGTTGTATAATGAAAATTCATGCATTATTTCAGTGCTGTTAGCATCACATGTTGTTGTATAATGAAAATTCATGCATTATTTCAGTGCTGTTAGCATCACATGTTGTTGTATAATGAAAATAAATACAAGTTTTGCTGGCTTACAAACTGCAATATGCTCATACGTTATCTCTGCATGTGCTTTATTATATGCCAATTTGAGCCCTACCTGTGAAGTGTTAGTCAGTGAAAATTAGGGCTGTGAAATGATTAAAAAATTTAGTCAAAATTAATCTTGTTTCAAATTTATTGATCTTGATTAATCGCAAAATTAATCTCTTGCGATACCTATAATCAGCTCCAGTTCTCCAATATATAGTTCTGATTTTTTCACACCTATTAAAAATTATAAGCATGGGATTGCATTATGGTGAATTGGAATTCATTTTCATTCACAGGCAAGGTAAACTTGAAAAAGAAAACAAAGTACATTAATTCTATATGTATTTATACTTGTGTTATTCAGTTTCTGCTTATTAATTATTATTTTTAATTCATATTAGTTGCCGCTAGTATATTACTCCGCTTTCTCATAATAATTAAATTTAGCATTTTTATTGATCACTTATAAAATAGTACTATCTCATTTGCTATTGTTGCTTATAAAATTAATTTGTTACCATTATTATTAGTTATTATTTAATTTTATTATTATTCAATTATTTTTATTGATTTATTTATTATTATGATCCTGATTATAAATAATTATGATCAGTATTATAATTATTGAGCTAAGAGTAGCTTGTTTACTAGCATCTCTATTTTCATTGCTAACACAGTCATAATTACGTTTTTGTTTGATGCCAGTGAAAGACAGCTTGGCCTTCATGTGATGTGTCAGGCTGGAAGTGCTCTGAATGGTAGTACTTGAATTTAGCATCGCAGTAGTAGTAGTAGTAGTAGTGGTATTAGTAATAGTGGTAGGTAGTAGTACTTCTTGCACACATACATACATACCCTACTCGCTCACAGCTCATCTTTCATGTTGGGCGATGTAAAGGTTGGGTTGAACATTACCCTTTTGGGGATAATTTGAGTGTTTTTTCTATGGTCGCTTCCAGTGAGACAATCACGCCTGTGCATGGCAGTTTATTATAAGTATAAACCAGAATCGCTAATTAGTAAATAGCCGGAACAGGCGATCTCTCTCTGACCACAATGGTGCATGTATGATTGGTAACACACTGGTGTTGTAATAAAAATAATTGAAAACAATACACTAATGATATATATAATAATATTGATCAGTATTATATATATTATTGTTATCGTAAATTTTTTATTATTTCTATTATTATTGCATAGTCTCATCATCTGTTACTAATCATACTGGCGAGGCTCACTGTGTCTCTGTCTTAATCATTGTGAATACTCCATTCAGTTAGGTTGAGCTTGCTAATGACAGCTGTTTGCTTAAGCCAGAAACAGACTAGCAATATTTAGAGATCGATTCCCGATGGGAAGCGCCGCAAGTTGTCTTATGGCGGTGCTGGCCAAAGCACACACAGGACGATGACGATAGAAAAACGCTACCACCGGCAATCATGTCCATATAAATTATTATTATAAATAAACAATAACCATAAACTATTATTTAAATTATTATTATTATAATTATTAAACTATAATTCATAATCTAATATATTGCACAGGAAATGGCTCAAATCTAACCAAGGCACTGCATAACTCTATCCTAAGAAGACAACTCCCTGATGCAGGTCTACAGGAGGAATATCAAAAGCAACAAACACTGCTCTGTGTAGCTAACCATACAAAACTTGCATACATGACATTTGTATCATATCCTTTCTTTCACTAGCCACTTGTTATGCCGATGGTATGTTCAAAATTGTTAGTTTTTATTTCCCTGTAACTTTTATGAAATTGCCCAGTTCAAATTATTGTAGAGATGACAACTCTCAATATTTCTATTCATTTAAATGTTCCAACTTAATAAAAGTTGTCCCCTCTTTCTTTTATAGCTTAATTGAGTAAATAACTCCAAATTGCCCAGTCATGTGTATTAACTTGATATGCTATCACATCAATTTAGTTTAGTCCAGAGCTAGCAACTGGCCAGTCTACTAATTACTTAATAGAAACACAGATTAAGAATCGATTCTAAAATTCAATAGTAAATGGAATCGATCAACATGTAATCAACTTAAAAATACACTCACTACCCAACCTAACCTCAACATACGTGGGAGGGTGAATGGAGGGTGAATGGAGAGTGAATGAAGTAAATGCGAGCGATGATATTCCGTGCGACTACAAATACATGGATTTAACTCTAAGCTGTCATTGTAGATCAACATATACACCACTGATAGCTAACCGTGGAGACCGAACCTACTAACAGCCTCGGCAACTCTATGACATTTATCCACTCCGATACAGGACCGTGGAAAGTACTACTTACAGTGATATAGCTAGGATTCGAGGAGTCGATCATACACTTAAGTAAGTTACGACAAACAATAAACCTCGGATTTTATACATATCACCACTAAGGCTATCGTGCTACTCGTTTACAATATCGTATGCTAGCCTACCTACCTTTTGTATATATTATTGGGCTACCTGTAAACAAAGAATATTATGTAACCTCTTGTATAAATACTGGCTGTTGCTGCCTCACCACGCAGAGTAGTTGGAGCAGCACACACAGAAGAATACAAGCTATACTACTCTCACACACACTCTCTCTCTTATTGCTTACATGAAGATAGCAATACTTGTTGCAATAATAGAAGCCTTGCAATAAGTTACAAGCCTACAGAGGCAAGCAATCCAGCGCTTAGGCCAGCACGAAGTCCAGCACCTAGGCCAGCGCTTAGGCCAGCACGCAGTCCAGAACCTAGGCAGCACTCAGTCCAGCAAGCAGTCCAGCGATGCCGGCCGGCGCTACTAACTAGCAGTGCCTGCCTAGGCTACTGAACTGAGGCCTACAGTCTAGTCGAGTAATGAGGGAGGTGCAGGTGCCTGCTATCTGGTGAATCGCACACACCACTACAAAATCCTGCACAATATATATATATATTACAACCATAACAGTTAAAAATAAATAACAATAATTATTATAAATAATAATATTAATAGCTATTTCTAATAATTTATTTATTATTAATAATAATTATTATTAATGAATTTATTCAATAATAATTTATTATTAACTAAATTATATTATCAATTATTAATTATAATGATAATAATAAATCAAGAAATAGACAAGTTAATTATTATTAGTACCGGTAAAAAATAAACAAATTGCAGAGCTGGAGCGAATAACTGCAGGTGTGATATCAAGCATGCTGTTTTCATAATTAATAATAAATGATATAAGTAACCAAATGTAATAATAATTATTATTATGATTATAAATCAATACTTGTTTTTGGACTCGCCAGACACTTCGGTGACCAATTTCCTCTTTCCAGTGGTTTAATTAAATTTGGGTTTAATTAAAATCACAGAGTAATTAAATTAATCAAAATCACAGATAAAAGTGAAGAGATCAAAGTAGTTGAGCAACTGTAGGAAATATGGCCAATCAGAGCACAGCGATCCAGCTGAGCGGTGCAAAATATCTGGCTGGCTGGATATTGGGCGTTTTGCTCCAAACCGCTCAGCGCCATGGGCGTCGCAGTGCCCGAGGTCATAATCGCTCTGAAAATCGCCAGTCTGTTTCTGGCTTTAGACTTGCGCCCACAAATGCATGCTTGAGGGCACGGCTCAGTTGTTTTGTGAATTCTACTGACTCACAAAGCGTGTCTGCTGATGGCAGGTCGTCGTTAACTATTTGCCTAGCATAACGGTAATCACGTAGTAGTGTTTTATTTCCACATTACAAACAATAACAATGAAAAAGTGCCAGTATTCAAACAAAATTGCAACTGTCAATTATGAAAAAGTGAAACAAAGAACTCACTACAGAGGAAAAAAATATTATTGCTACAAATGGAGATTAATTAGATAATTGTTTTTAATCGTGTAAATCTTTTGGGGAAATTGATTGCGTTAATCGTGAAAATAACGCGATTAGATTCCAGCCCTAGTGAAAATGCCCATAGAGTATCCCCGTTTAATTATTTAAGGATTATTTGGTGAGCCAAATGTTTATGTTACTAGTCTGAGTGTATGAAGTCTTAATAACTGCTTTACTGATGATTTGCTCCATTGTGTTATTGGTTGCTATGCAGCCAAAGTGATTTTTCAAAATGGCGGCGCCCAGAAAAAGGGGTGTGCTCAACCGGCTTCACTTTTGTGTATTTTGAAACACGAGTGCTGGCGTTCTATTTTTTCTAATTCTATGCAGCTGGTAAAATTTTAGTCCCTGGGGGGTTCCTGGGTCATTGGCAAGCTAGATTTCTGAAGCTTTTTTAATTCTATGGACTTTAAGCAATAGACAGCAAATTTGTGAGAAAAATACTCTGCTCAAAGTAAAGTAAGTTAAAAAACGACCAGGTGAGAAAGTGGAAAGTAAAGCAACTACAACACGACGCTGAAAAGTCTTGACATCCAAAAAACCTGACTTACTTTTGAAATAAACTTGAAAGTCTCCTTCAAATGTGTAGAATAGCAGCCAGTAGTCAGCATATCAACAAGGTAACCATTGGGGTAGTCGATAGGTGACAGCAGCTCTTCAAGGACACAGGAAGTTGTTCCATATTCATTCAGACATTCAGTGAAGGATGTCACAGTTTCTGTGACTATCTTATGGAAGAACTCATTGCCAACTTCTTTCAGGCTGTATGATATGTAGGGATTATCTTTCTAAAACATATTCAAACTTCTTTATTGATCAGCAGCAATCAAAGAGTATATGTTACTCGTAATAACCATTTTGAAATAATTCAAATTGTAAAATTAAAAACAAAAAGGAGTAAAAGCCGTACATCTTTAGAAGAAATGAACTTACCCTCTTAATTTTATATACAAAGAAGAAATGAGAGATCATTCTATCAGCTGGTTCTCTCATTGTTATGATATATCTGGAGTTGTCTACCATTGTATACTGTAGGTATTGTATAGCACTTAGTCTAGTAATGTGAGTAGAATTTTTAGCTAGTATGGTACTAACAAGTACACATCCTGGGCAGTCATTATAGAGTACTTTAGATGTCCAAGCCATGGATCTGCATTTAGTGAAAAAGCGGATGAAATGAAATGAGATTTGGGGAATAAGCAATAAAACATTGAAAATCATTCTGTGATGAAATTCTTTTTATTCTATTCAACGTTAACAAACTAGCATATTTTTCAATTTCATGTGACCAGGAAGCTGTTTGCTGAAAAAATCTTTAGTATTAGTTTTTTCGCATATTCTTAACAAGCCCTAAAAGCTAGAGTATAGACAACAGCAAACTTTTTGTGGCTGAATTGGTCAATTATTCAGTGACTGCCATGGACTAAAAAGTAAGTCTCTTTTTTTGCTGATGAAAAATGAAGACAGCGCTGGATTGAGTATAAAGGCAAAGATTCGCTCCATTTTCCATGTCTAAATGCACAAAAACAAGTTACTCATTTTTGCAAAAGAAAACAACTCCAAACTAGCAATGGAGTTCCATAACTTTTTCAGGTAAAAAACTTTAAGAACTAGTGAAAGTTTCATAGACTGTAAAAAAAGAGCTTTTCCCCACAAAAGCAAATATTGCAATTTGAGGCTCGGAGCTTTCGACGTATTCTCATTTTGTTTTAAAAACTTGTTAATTTGGTCCGAAAGCAAATACTGTATTTACTATATCAAAACCAAATCGAGATTTCAACCATTTGATTTCCCTCCTCCCCATAATTTTTTGCGAGTCACTTCCAGGATAAAACAGCTTTTGAGAAAAGCTCATTGCCACAAACGAGAGAAAATGTTAGACGGGCTACCAATTTGTCTTCGCCGTTTATAAATCACCGCAGTTGGGTGTTAGTCAATTTTTAGGTTTTAGTAAGGTAAAAACTCAAACTAACGAATCCCAAATCCCAAATCTAGAAATTTTAATTTTTCTTTATTCCTGTTACTTGAATGCTTTTGTTTCCGGTCAAACGCAATGTTAATGTAGCAAAGGTTATTTTGCAAGCAATGCTATAACCCATATCAATTTCAATTTAATCTAAACAATTGAATATATTGAGTGTTTTGGCAACTTTTTAGGCAACTTTTAACAATTGGCTTCCAGTTGCCAACATCACTTAGCCAGAACTCATTTTTTGCTTAAAATGATAAGTACACACCTAAGTGCAGAAATGAAAGTGTGGTCAACTGCCTTTGTCACGTGACCCTCTGGAGCCAAATGCTTGAATGACTAGACTATAACTCATAGGAAAAGGCTCATTTTCAACAGCTCATAATTCATAAAATTGACAAGCTAAAACTTTGAGCAAGCATTCATCTAAAAGCTCAAACTGTCTGCAAACTCTCTGCGAAATTTTAACAAAAAATTTCATGCGAAGCAAAGTAATACGTGTAGAAACTTAGTGATTTTGTTGCCACTTGCATAATAAAAAAGAAAAAATGGTAAACTATTTTTTATACCAGTCCGCTTTCATATGAAAAGTTAAATAATTAATAACTGATTCAGAAGTTAATCATAATTACCGTAGAATTGTAATCTCAAAATAATTTAAATAATAGTTAACATAGAAATATTCCCAAAAATAATAAATTTTGTATACAGATACCAGTAAAATCTGATTTTCGGGAGTCTGCCAAATATACATCAACTATCACGACTGTGTGTGCTGCATGCCATGTCACATAACGTCACTGGCGCAAAAGTGTACATTTTTCAAGTGCAGGGCGCGTGATCTCTAGTAAACGCCTCGTCAAACATATCAATGTCCGTTACTGCTCATTATCGAGTTAACTTCACAGTGGGAGATGACTCATTGTTTATTTTGGGCTCCAGTGACGCCAAAAAGTTTTAAACGAAGTTTTGTGTAAAAATTCAGCTTTATGAAAAAATAGTTGTGCTGGATTGAAATAAAAGATGTTCACACAATTAGTACCGCAAAAAATTATTTTTTTATGCAACAAATATTGAACACATGCATAATAATTATTTCTGTCTATATGTTGACTTATATGAGCTTTTGCGAAATTTGGCTCCAGTGAAATAATCCTTACATAAAACTGCACTGGAATTGGCTGACCACACTTTGATTACTCCACTTGGACACACACATTTCTATGTCGCATGACAATAGGCCCTAATAAAGGTAAAAAGAACTTTTTTAAAGGTCCCACTTTTCTTGTATCTCAAATTCTTCGATCCACTTCACAGGGCATTCAGAGGTGAGTGCTATATCCTTGTAGAAGTCACTGTTGGTGTGTCTCACTCCAGCATGCGCCTGAAACCACTTAGACAGGTCTGTTGTGCCGCACTTGTGGAATCCCAATAGCATTACTCTTGCTGTGCAAAAACTTTTACCTCTACAAGAAAAATTGAAAGTTAGCTCTATCTCTTTTCTTTACCTGGTCATATCTAATTGGCTTTACATCTTCAGCTCTCATGAACTATTGTATAACTTGTTATACCAGCTAATACGTATTCCGAATACTTTTGACTGCAATAAGTCTTGGAAGTCAGCAAAGCAAAGCAATCATTAGAATTTTTCTCAAAATAAGTTTTTTTTTAAGAATTACACTCAAAATCCTTAGGTCTAACACAAGACACTTGTACATTGGAGCTAAACAGTTTGGAGTTGTTTGCTCAATTTTATTTGTCATTTGAAGTGACTTGTCTGTTTTGTATACTTCACATCAAAAATATTTTGATGATGGTGTCAGAGCAATGCAAATGAAATGTGGATTCACAAAGTAGCTTCCCTCTTGTGTCTGTTTAAAAACAAAATATTAATTGTCATCATGAGTCAGGAAAGCTGGAGAGTGAGGGAGTCAGAGTTTGTGAGTAGTTTGCTTTCCATGAACATGGTTCGCCCACCTCAGTTGATAGATCACAGTCTACAATGAGGTAAAACAGCTCCCTGTATTTAGCTTACTCTTATGTCAAAAAATATTGTCGCTAGATTAAATTTTTGGTGGTGTCCCTCAACAGATTTCTTGAATTTTGAAAGAAGAAAACTTTTTAAAAGTTTGTTTTACATAAGATCAGGGAGTGTTACTAATTAATACTGCAACTGGAACTCTACCCCCAAGCGGCTCAATGATTCGCTCTCTGTTTGAAAAGTTATCAGCATTGTTTGATTAATATTCAGTTGTTTTATTGATTCTGAAAGAGAAAACTATAACACGGAGACCAGTTGTTGCCCTCGCCCTGTATGAACGGTCAATAAAAGTTTGTACAATAAAAGGCTAGATACAACAATCAATTCTACTTAATACTTCATGCCATTACTGCTCGAGGAAATTCACTTACACTGTGTTGACATAGTAGCTTGTGTCACAACTTGTTTGATGAATTTGTGGACAACACTAACAGCCACATGTTAGACTATGATTAGCCTCTATCAGACATATTATTCAATGTACTAACTCAGTGACTTAAATGACTCAGTTGTCTCCTCCTGTTTTGTTTTATTTGTAGCGTTTTGCTGAAATAATTTTTGCAGATAATTTTCTTTTTACTCAAAATGTTCTTTTTAGTCTGCACCATCATTATAGTGCACAGTTTTCTTGTTTCTATTAATACATTTTTGTTCACAGCAATTTGTGTATCATCAAAAACCTTGGGATGGAATTTTCTCCCGTTTGTTAACCCTCATAGCGACAATTTTTCGTGACTGCATTTTTGATGGGTTGTAATTTCAGGAGTCAAATAGGCATTTTGACTACCTCTTATACTTTGACTGGTGTTGCCGATGATTCATCTTAAAATTAAGTTCACACCACTCCTAATCAGTAAGGAAAGCAATGGTTTTCAAGGTCTCCATAGATCGTTAAACATAATTCATCATTTTGGTATGATTAGATTTTAAGTTCAACAAACCGCCAAGGCTTTATTCTGCTTTTTTTTCACAAAATCTTGCTCTCCTCACTACTTTGTCCAACTTGTAACTGGTGCTGTCTATACCTATTATTGCATTCATTGACAGTTCACAAGCTCTGATTACCTGGCTACTAGTTCTAGTGCTTTCACTGCGGGTGCGCTAAGATTTGGTGGCGTTACACCAACCACAGTTGTGGTTGGTATTGGATAATCTAATGCCACCAAATCGTAGTGCACCGCAGTGAAAGCACTAGAGCTACCTGGCTACATTTTAGGCTCTGACTGAAATTATTTCTCCTACTGGTTTCATTCACACATTGAAGAATCAGATATCCAGCTTGCAGTTCAGTTATAACAAGATACTTTTAAACTTGACTCAATACAAAGTTTTTAGCGTCTCAAAACAAGCTCAGTTTGTTGAAAGCTAATTTAGTTGGAAAATGTTTCCTACTGTAGATGTCAGCGCACTGTTTAGTTGACTATTGCGGGCTCTGCTCCGCAGTGCTTATTTATAGCTCGATACTTCCAGAGATCATAGATAGGTATGTGTTGGTTACAGTCCACACTCAGTAATAATGGGCATCATCTAATACAAAACTTTCACAGAAATCAGATTTTCGTTGAAGGATTTCTCTAACAGCATCAGACGACAAAAATAATGGCAACGATAAATCAGTGGTTCGGAACAAACGTCTGACGGTGTAGCAATTGTACTTATGGAAAGCCGTTTACTTTTCTATCTAACTAGTACATCGTCTGCGCTTTGATTGGCAGCCAGCCAGTTGATGTCAAACAACAAACTTGAAGTGCACAGTGATGTGGTTTCCACACAGAGATGGTCGCTCGATCAACTCAAAAGCTATGGATATCAAGACAATGTTAGTTGACTGGGATGGTGATTTACAGCTTTAATCAGCTCTTGCCATAGTTTATCAACAATAACCTTATACTAAACACAGAAAAAGGCTGTCACTATACTGTTGATTATGTCAGTCAAAAAAGCTACTACCAATCAATCTAGCATCAATAACTACTGACAACTTAGTAGGATTCCATGTTTTGAAAAGTTCAACTTACAGTAATTGCAATGAAGCTATCGATGAAGAAAATGCATGTAATTAGTGCACTATGCTGTTTAAGGCAACTTTGCTTTTGAAATATAACTTTAAAAAGATATAGCTAAAGTTTGCTGAGAAAGGTGGTGCCTTAGCTGTTATACATGTACAAGCAAAGAATGTTGTCTCTTGATGGGGGCTAGTTAACGAGGTGCTATATTCACATGATCTACGTCCAGTCAAACCACAGCCAACTGTATGTTTACTGGAGTATGGCGATAAGAAGATAATTACATTAGGCCCTTTTTAACAAGGAATCCTACCAGAAAAAAGTTAGAGTTGTTGATGTCTCTTTACTGTTTAAAAATACAAAAATTGAAGAAAAAGGTGCATATGCAGAATGCTCTCTGTTTTGTCAACTGAAAATTTATTAACAATCATTAGTTCACTCTGATTATGAAAGTTTGTGAAGTGAGGAAGACTTTCGTTTTAAGGGGCTGTCGTTTTTTAATGCGCCTTCTAGTCAACAGCATAAAGGTCAAACTGTTGCTAGAAAAAAGTGTATTGCAGCTTGTAAAATTCCCAATGTTTTCTGACTTTATTAATCCTGTATTTCAAAATTTATTGCTCAGCTGTACGGAGTTTTACATTGCACTACTTTCCACTAGGGGTTTCCACTGCACAAACTGCTTGCCTGCCAGCACAACGAAACAGTCAGCCTTCCTAGGCCAGACAAGCAACAGTCAACCTCTCCCCGAGGTGACCCTGTGACGGGATGGCACAAACAACTACTTGGAAAGAGAGCAAACTTCTTTACCAACTGTAGTGAGCCCTCAGCTCAAACATATATGGTGGGCGCTTTCGAGTGGTATATAATAACCTTTATTCATAGCAGAATACAAAGGTGGCAATCCAAAACAAGGCTGTGAGGTAATGCAATGAGATATGAAAAAGTTCTGCCTTTTATAAGCAAAGTTACAGGAAGTGACAGGAAGTACTCTGAAACATTTATGTCATGCACAGGAAGCATGACAGCTAGCTAATACAAATACACTCATTAACATTGTCATATGAATAAATATATTAAAGAAAACTGGTGCCCAGAAGTGAGGGGTAGAGTCTATAGCTATTTGTCCAGTAGTAGGTTGGTATCTCCTCTAGTTATGGTTCTTAGTCTTTGCGAGCCTTTGGTTCAACTTTTCCAACTTCTGAGGTTAGCCAGTTCCTGGATATGGTCTCTGGAGGTTCTTGAGCTATGTTTTGTTCCCTCAGGTTATGGCAGCCATCTTGATGCCGGCCCAGGATGGCTACCCAGGGCCGGGGTAGGATAAACCGTGTGCTGGTATGATTAATTATTAATACTTATTGCTTAAACAAAGCAACATCTTTACTGCAATAGAGCCCGGTCTTGTTCTATTGTATCTTAGAGAGGCATGCCTGTGGTAACCACCATCAGTGGGACCTCTGCAAAGTAGTGGTCACTGTTGGTGTCCAGTAAAGTCCACTACACAGCTTTACTGCAGTGATTTTTTCAACAAAAAATGAACAAAGAACAATTAATTTTACAATATTAGGTTACTAAAATAAAATAGTGAACGTTTTTTTCAAGTAAGGAAGGAGGAAAAACAACTCCCATGCAAAGAATAGAGTTAAATCATTTAACTCACTGTGAGTTACACCAAATGTTTTCTCAGAGAATGCCCTAAGCTATTGCTATTAAGTATCCCATCTCACAGACCATTTACGTGGTTTAGTTACACTTTCAGGAGTCTTGGAAGTCAAAGGTGCTTCCTATTTTCTTCCTCAAGTCTTCTTACTCATTTTATCTTGACTCCCCAGTTTAAAAATAAAAGTTGTAATGAATTAATGCACTATAAATCTAGGTAACATGAAAATTTTTAAATTACGCTCAAAGATTGATCAACAAGAAAAAAATTACATACCCATAGATTTTTGATTTCCAGCAAGGATTCGTTTTGTTTTTCAGCAAATGAGGTTTTTCACAATCAGCCCGCGGCTTGTAAATGATTTCTTTACCTTGTTTATATGGTTCAACACCTTCCTCAGGTATATCGACAGTATGTAATAGAGACAATAACATCTACATAGTCTGAGAATCTAGTTATGTTACTTGTTGTTACATTCAGTTATTATATACAACTTTACCTTTTTTCGGCTGTGATGATACAGCAGTAAACTGAAAAGGATATGTGAAATTTAAAATCGAAACCATAATTATCATGGTGACTAGCAATGACAGTACAACTTTTGTAGAAGTCAAAACACACATCATTTTGTGTCGATCCGAATGCTGCACAACTACTCAAGCCAAAACTACTATATAAAACCTGTCTAATCACAATATACTATGCCTAGTGGCGTTGATTGGTTGTTCAACACAATGCTTCAATATAAAAAGCTCTGTAAATGGCTGCATGATCTGTAAAGGCCGGTTCACACGACGCGTGATTAATGCGGTGCAGTGATTGCTATTTCCAAAACGTGGAAAGCACTTGCGCGTTAAAAACTGGTGATTGTTCACACACAGCGTCTCCGTGCGATAGCGTCCTTGCTCTCAACCAATAGAATTGCAGTGTACGCAATACGCGGGATCATTGTACTACTAGTAGTACTAGTACGCAAAAATGATTGAACAAGCTGAATGAATTATAATTAATTAAGTTATGAGCAGTACAAAAGAAATACGGGCATCAAAAGCAATCAGAACATCATCTTGTATTAAGATGAAGTAAAATTTCAGTGAAATCATAAATTATTATTGCATAATATTTGAAGTTAATACACAAGAATAATCAATAAATGTCTGACACACAGTGACATACATAGATAGTAGATGTTAATAATAATTACTAGTGGGAGAATTATATGATTATTGTTACGTTATAAAAATAAACAGTGCTGTCAAATGATATGGATTGTTACTTATAATAGCCATAATAATTATAATAAATACATAATTTATTTCATGTTGTCATTGATTAATTAATAATAATAATAAATAACTTTTTTTTAATTAATTCAAAACCATCAATTATTAATTTTTTATACCATAACTAACTATCACCATCAGCACTTTCATTTAGCTGGGAAATATCTGGGAGATATTGTAGTATACAATAAATACACCAAACCAATGTTTGCGGCTTTCTTCATCAATTCATCACTAATCCAATTATCAGTCGACTCTTGCTGTATGCACGCAGCGCGCCCTTTGCTATTAACGATGTTTGATTGTCCAATCATCTATCGCGACGGTGACCTTTTGCTAATATTGCGGTGACAAAGTTCAACATGTTAGACATCCAACGCCCGCACATTTCACGCCAACGAGCGCGGTTTTAGGAGTGAGCCATCGCAGTTTGTTTTGTGGCGACCGATGAAACGGTCACTGTACAGTGATTTCACGCGTCGTGTGAACCAGCCTTAAGACTCAAAACTACAGCCATTGCCTGAATGGAAAATACTAGTATTGTGCATTGACGAGTTTGTTCAGTTTATGCGGTGTTGAACACACCCAATCAAGGTTTTACTGTAACTGATGGTTTTGCTTTTGTAAATATTGAACTAGTGAGTGTAATCAAAGCCTACGGCAAACCGAAGTTAGCAGGTAAATATTTTACTTCACCTACTGAATAGATCAGCTGATCATTGTGGCACAACCAGCAGTGATCTTGTGAAATGAGACTTAAAATCTAATCTTTATGACTCATTAAAAATTTAAGCAACACTAAACCAATTTAAAAATAGTTCAGAGTGCCAGTTTCGATACATAACCTGGTGTTAAGCTACATGGACATCCGCTGATTAGCTACCACTTTGCAGTCACAGATTGGAAATGACGACAGGATTTTCCTTTTACTTTTTTTCTCTACATGCCATTCTCACGCAATATTGGTTTAACTCGCTGTATTTGGTGTCATAGTTACCCATAAAATGTATTGCAACAACAAAAAACGGGACGCTTATGAACAATTTTGAATGACTCTCTTTTACATAAATAACTGTGCTTGAGAAAACCTTTTTATTGGAAACACTAAAACCGTAGGCATTAATCAGGTTTTAGTAAGAATGGGATTAACTGATGTAACATAAGATCTAATCTGTAATATAACTGTAGCTTATAACAGTTTTAAAAAGGACAACTGAAAAGTTATGCATGATCTTTACTGCCAAAATAAAAAATTTCCTAAATTCTGTGAAGCACAAATGACAGCTTGAAGAATCTTTACTGGAAAATTAAAAGTTCTGTTTTACTCAAAAGAGTTTTTTTAAGCATATTTGAAGATATCATGGCCAAAGCCATTTATCATCCCCTAATAGCATGGCCAGTTCCTGGTTGAATGGTTTATAGAACTTCTGTAACACCTCAACAGTTTCTGGTAACACCGGTTTGGTTTTGTATCCCGCATTGACAACCTTCTTTTTCTGATCAGATTTGACACGGTTGCTTAGAGCTTCAGTAGACACTCCTACAAAGTTGTAGATGTTTTGGATTGGCTGGCAACAACATGTCTGCAATGACCTGAGGACCCAAATGTTACAGGACCCTGAATCTACCAGTTGACTACCCACAGAGGCAACAAAAGTTGGACCACAAGCTAATCAAGCCCTAGGAACCTAGCACAGGAAGCAGATAACTCCTCTATAGCTTTGTTGGTTGGATAACATCTGAGAGAGGGGTCGAGTTTGGCAGGAAGGCTAACGATCTTTACCAGGTTACTGTGCCAGCAGCAAAGTGCTGAGTGGTGACAGTGCACTCTAGCGGTGTTCAATAGGTCCCCGGGAATCCATTACACATACACATAAACTATCCGGGTCCTTTTGCATTGCAAAGAATGCAATACCTATCTCCTTTCGAAAAATCAACCACCTATAATATAGTGTCACTAATGGCTAACTATGAATAGGTTTGTTCTTAAAAGGTTGAAGCTGTATTCTCTTTGAAGCATTTACTGCCGGCAATGCATTTCTTCTAGAGCAAGTGAGTGTTTTTGACTACAACAGGAACAATTATAGTAAACAATTATACCCTTTTGAAAGCACTCACCCTCTTACTAGTTAACTTAAAAGCAGGGGTGGGAGAAAATGACTTTAAAGTCAAGTCGATTCATGAACTTTGTGAGTCAAGTCACAACCATTCTGAGGTTCAGCCAAGTCAAGTCACAAACTTTGTCAAGTCAAGTCGAGTGATGAAAAATTTTAAGTCAAGTCTGACTCAAATGACTTATAAGTCAAATATCAAGCCATTTGCAAAATCTCTGAGTCTATCGGTCGAAGAGCCATTATCAAAGACATCATCGGGATTGGCAATTTCAGAAGGGGGTAATTTAGATGTCCAAGGAATTTTAACGATTAATAATCCTGATTTGAAAGGCAATATGGCATAGTCGCTCAATCAACTCAAAAGCTATGAATGTCAACACAATGTCAGTTGACTGGGCTGATGATCTATAGCTTTTATTAGCTTTCACCATAGTTTATCAACAATCACTTTATACTAAACATAGAAAAACCTTGTCGCTTTACTGCTAATTATGTAAGTAAAATAGCTACCATCAATTAATCTAACATCAATCACTACTGACAACTTCATAGCATTTCATGTTTTGAAAAGTTTAACATACAGTAATTGCAATGAAGCTATCGATGAAGAAAATGCATGTAATTAGTGCACTATGGCAACTTTGCTTTTGAAAGATAACTTTGAAAAGATATAGCTAAAGTTTGCTGAGAAATGTGATGCCTTAACCGTTATACGTGTACAAGCAAAGAATGTTGTCACTTGCTGGGGGCTAGTTAACGAGGTGCTATATTCACATAATCTACGCCGAGTCTATCTGACTGATAGCAATCAAACCACATCCAACTGTATGCTTACTGGAGTATGGTGATCAGAAATTAATTACTTTTACATTAGGCGTTTCAATACATTTTCCAAATGAATCCTACTAGAAGAAAAATTGGAATAATTGATGTTTTTTTATTATTTAAAAACAAAAAAGAAAAGAAGAAAGGTGCATATGCAAAACACTGTCTGTTTGGTCAGCTATAAAAATTTATTAAAAATAATTAGTTTACTCTGATTACGAAAGTTTGTGAAATGAGGAAGACTTTTCTTTCAATGGGTTATTGTTTTTTAATGCGCCTTCTAGCCAATTGAATGTAAGTCAAACTTCTGCTGAAAAAAATGTTGATTACAGCTTAAAAAAGTCCTAATGTTTTCTGACTTTATTAAACATGTGTTTCAAAATTTATTGCAAAAATTTACTGCAGAGATTTGTTCAACGGAAAATGAACAAAGAACAAGTAGTTTTACAAAATTAAGTTACTAAAATGAAATGGTAAACGTTTTTTTCAATTAAGGAAGGAGAAAAACAGCTCCCATGCAAGGAATAGGGTTAAACCATTTACTTAACTCACTATGAAGTGTCTATTGCATGAACTATAAATAGAATATTGTAATGGTTTTCCCGTGTATGGAGTTGACTGTTACTCGCACGTACAAGGAGGGCTATATTGTCCGGCTTTGTTTCTACTGTAATGGTAGCGTAGCAGTAGGGTGGAAAAGCTTTGGTGGTTCATCTCTCGCACTAGATATAACCTGATGCTGCTATAGAGCAGGCACAACTGTGTTCAGGCAACCCAGCCTCACAGATGTCACAGAGTTGGAGGTAACAATGATTTATTACTACCAACAAAAGCAACGATATCTAATTGCAACGCACAAAAGTGAATGATTGACACAAAGTATAGATAAAGAATGGTGGTAACTAACGGCAAGGGTCGAGTGAATACTCAACATATAACTGGTCAAAACAGTTCACTTGCTACACACTAGTTACTTCTGAGTCCTCTACTGCTCGATGTCTCTCTACGATCTGAGCGTCTCTCTCAAACTGAAGTCTCTGGGCGGATTGCAGGAGTATTTATAGGAAACAAGTAATCAGCTGATAACATATGCATACAATTGGTTGGAAATAATACCCCCAGCGAGGCATAAAAAGCAATCATAAGCTGGCACACTAACACTAAATAATAAGCTATAAATAGATACATGTTAGTCAGAGCACCAGTGGCGGAAATACTTTCTTAGGTTTGGCTTGGGTGAGCGGCCGGTCAGCTGTACTCTTGTGTATAGCCAAGCGTAGTCATCTAGTGAGTATTCTTTATGTAGAAGAGATATAATGATAGCACCGGCTGAAGATAAGAGAGCTACACTGTGCAAATCTATTACAATATTTTATTCGGTACAACATTCTACTGATTCAAAAAGAGCACCATGGTGTCTAATACCTATATTCTACAATTAAATTATTGAAATGCTAGCTCAGTTAAATACTGTAACGGTTTTCCCCTTGTAATGAGAGGAATACTGCCACAGGTACTGCAAGATGCTTTGTGATAATGGCTAACTCTGTGCTTTAGTGGTAGCTGTGGCTACAGAGTGCAAGGCTTGAATGTCTCTCTGTGTTAGAGGAGAAAGGATGCTGCTCATCAGCAGACACAACGGTATTTTGGCAACCAGCCAAACAGATCCTAATAGGTTGAAAGTGTGAGCAAAGACTTTATTCTCCACTTTGCCTAATACGCACAGAATTGCTAATAAGTCTAACTATAAAAGTAATAGTAATGTCTCTAATACTGATGTCCAAATACTGCAGGTATGCGTCTGGCGGTATAGTCACCAGCTGGGCGTTCCTACGAGAGTTCAAGCGTCTTCTTCTGTACACTTCTGGGAACTTCTCTGCTGTAGTCTGAACGTCTCCTCAGCTGTCTTGCTATAGCTAAGCACGCACCACTCCTAGGCAGTATCTCACAAACAATGTCTGAGCACTACTACTAACTAATAACTCTAACTAATAACTGCCCTGCTGGGCTAAAGCAAGTGCTTATAAATAAGGTACAAAATGACAGAGGCATATAAATATATGATTGGCTAAGCGTAGTGTAATCAAGACAGCATGCAATACATGCCAGATAAAAATAGCTTTAAAGGCGGGAAATGTCCTTCCTGCTGGTTGAGGCTTAGCTGCAGTGCAGCCGCACTGCTGTAGGCGTTCAAGCGTATGTAGAATAACCTTGAGTAGCATAAGTTGATTAGTATATGTATAGTGCCGGCTGTAGATTATGGCAACGCTGTGCAATTCCATTACAATACAATACTAACTGGCGGCAAAATGTAACAAAATAATACAAATACGAATCGATGATGATGACTTTAATAAAGCCATTTGTAGTATTAAGTCGAGTCAAGTCATGGAACTTGTCAAGTCAGAGGAGGCATCAAGTCAGAGTCAAGTCAAGTTATGACTAATGACTTGAATTGGCTCTAAGATGACTTGACTTAGTCCGACTTAATCCCACTTCTGCTTAAAAGTGAAAAAGAATACACGGCGCAGCCTGGATGGAGATGAATTTCAGCATAAAATGGCAGACTCTTGTTCGTAAGAAACATAGAGCTTAGTATAAAAAGATTATTTGTAAATGAAGCGGCAACACAATTTTGATTAATCAATTTGATTGTGAACAGTAAAAAAAAAGCTACATAAGGGTTTGCAGCGGATGTAGAAAGGAATGAACGTAGACATGTCTGAGAACGAATGTCGACTATGCTATGGAGAAATATAATATCAACATTCACATAATTTTGGCATTCATTCCAGGAGTGGTCTGCTTTGATAAAAAGAAAATTTTTATATTCCTGGAATGAAAGTCAAAACAGCAGTTTGAAAGTCCCCAGGAACGAATTTTAGCATTTCCGCAAATAAACGCCGAAACTTTCTTTTCTGTAGCATAGTTGCCATTCACTCCAGGTTAGGTGATGTTCATTTACACCGTGTCCATATGCATTCTTGTCTAAGTTTATTTCAAAATTTCCCAGGTAAACAAAAAATTGCACTTGAAATCGATTGTAGTTGATAGGCAAAATGAGAGAAGATGAAAACTGGAGAGTTAAATAATAGGAAAACCTACCCAGAAATGCCTTGACATCCGAAATAAGCAACACCAGTTTTACTCGGCAAACCCACTTGGTGTTTCATGGTTTAGCTTGTGTCTTTTTATTAATTATCTTTGGCTCACGGAAAAAGTAAATTTACTAGCAACATGCTAATAATGATGTCTTTTTAACTTACCCTTTGCTCTTTATGTACATAGAAGAAATGAAAAATCATCCTATCAGCTGTTTCCCTCATTGTTATGATATATCCCATTTTCTTAATTAATGGAATTAATCAGCTCCAATTGAGACATCTGTAGATTCATTACCGACTTATCTCTAGTATTTAATATATTGTGGGGGAATTTGCTGGCGAGTCAAGCTCACCTGGCACCAGGTGAGATAGTTGTAGCTGACAATAATTACTAGTGAATTACACAAAAGATTACAAGTTGTCTCCCCCTAAGCGGTATCAAGAGAAGACAATTCTTGACAACTTAAGCAAAGGTATTAGATGGTCAAAGATTGGACAGGAGCCCGCCCCTATTCCTGTCAAGGACCAATAAGACAGTAAAGAAGCGCTATGCTTAAGTGACTTGCTATATGTTTCATTGTTATCATGTAATCTGATTGGTTCTATATTATATTGTATATATTCTATTTTTGTATAAATATGAGAGACTGAGCCAGAGAGCTCAGTTTTATTCCTTGTAATAAAGCTCAAACTTCAAGATTCCTCGTGTTGGTGCCCTATATAGGGAGTCGCAGATTCACAGATAGACAAGCAGATTAGCAGTTGTGGCCAAGTAGCAGCAAAAATGCACTACAATATTTCACTGCAAAATTTGAGCTATTCAAAGTTTTCAGCTTAATGCGAAAATGAAATTATCGGATTCTCAAAAATTTTTGGCACTTTAACAAATGACTTCTGTTTTGTTGGAATTCGCATGTTCGTTTTTGATTTCATGTTACATCAAGAATGCAAAAATACTGCCTTTTCCATCGCATCATTTAATTTTGATCAAGCTAAAACCAATGAAGTAAAGCTGATTTATAAATAAAGTGGTTATGCAGATGGGTTATAACCGACTAGTTATAACCGACTAGTTATAACCTACTAGTTGTAACCTACTAGTTATAACCTACTAGTTGTACCCTACTAGTTATAACACGAGTTTTATGAAAATGAGTACAAAGCTAGAAAACATGTTTTACTCAAAACTACAACAACAACAAAAACGCTGTATTGATGTGTTGGATAAAACAGACTTGATATAAATACGAAGTTTCTTTGTGGTCTAACCTTTATTGCTAACTCGAGTTCTTCTATCCTCTTTAAAGGACATTCAGAGGTGAGTGAGAAATCCTTGTAAAAGTCCTTGTTTGTGTGTATCACTCCAGTATGACTACCAAACCACGTAGACAGGTCTGTTGTACCACACTTGTGAAATCCTAGCAGCATTACTTTTGCTGTGCAAATGATCTTACCACTACATCAGAAAGTGGAAGTTGGCAGTATCTTTTTTTGCCTGTGTGTGTTCACAGTGTAGCCCCGCCGTGGGTTTTCAATCGAAATGAAATATCACGTTTGTATCATCTGAAAAGTTGGAGATCAAGTGAGCCAGAGATTATTTGTTTACAAAATACCAAAGGCAGCAAAGGTCAAAGTCAGTTGATAAATCTCAATTTGTCTATTTTGGCGTGAAACAGTTTTTTGCCTTCAGCTAGCTAGCATGTCAAGGTCCTTAGATTACTGTGAATAGTTCTCTCTCAGATAGACTTCCTGTTGCTGGGAGACAAAAATTTTGTTCTTATTGCGCTTTTGATATAAAGTTAAACAATTTTACCCTTGGAACACCGGCCCAAGTACACCCTTACCATCAGCGGGTTTAATGAACAGTTATTTATCATGTTATAACTTTAGAGGGTTTTACTAGCACTGACCAGCACCAGCAGCGTTGAAATCAACTGTATAAAGGCAGCGTCATTGCCACCAGTAAATAGTGCTTATATACCAGTTTTAGGCCATAATCTTGTAATATATTGTAATATCTTGTAATCCTGTCAACAATCCCTAGAAGCTCTCAAAACATTTCAAAAGTTTTCATCCCACAAAATTACTGTTTACTTGGAAAATAAATCTATGCGTTGAGATATAGTGTATTTTTTGCTAAGTCAGCCCAAAACTGTCACAAACAATATGGTAATTTTAGTATCAAAATTAAAACACTGGTTGGTTAGGTTCTGTAGAATTCTAATAACATCAATAATTATTCCTGCGATATCGCCCTAATATTTTCACACAGGCTGTTGACTGCCGATGGTGAATGCTGTGGAAAACTATGACTTTCATTATGATTGTTATTCAAATTCAGTTACAACAAATTTTGGTTTGAAGTTAAACTGGCTAACAATGTTTTTGGACTAATCACCAACATCTCTCTAACTTAACATTGTCAGCTTTCTACACACCAATTATTCTCCTGGGCAGGCTGTACTTTCCAAGTGCCTCGGGTGGTGAGAATGGGAAAGAAGTCTCTAGTACTGTGATATATTTTCTCATGCTTTTCTTCTTGAATAATGAGTATAGTAAGACTGACGAAGTGATGTGGAGCCTTGGCAAGGATATTGAGTGCATCTGGTAGTAAGGTGTACCAGGGCCATGAGTTAACTTATACAATAAAGGGGCAGCTCCATTGTCTAAGATGCCAGACCATTTTGCAGAAAACAAGTGCTGTTTTGTGAAATCTAGAGAGTATGGAATGAGTTTCATGGCTATCTGGAGTGGATTTAGGTGGAGCAAGGGGTGGATAGAGGAACCAAAAGAATGTTTGCATTTATTTAAATGTCTAGGTATTATAACTCCGTATATTGTTTTAGTCCAATCATTAGCTAGTCTTATTGTTGATTGGGGGACAACCAATGGTAAGTAGACAAGTACTAACCCACATATGTGATAAACCTGTTAACAAAGTTAGTTAGTTAGTTAGTTAGTTAGTTAGTTAGTTAGTTAGTTAGTTAGTTAGTTAGTTAGTTAGTTATGTTTTATTATTTTCCTCCTAAAATCATTATGAAATGATGCACCGGAGAGAATTCCACTAGAAAAAATTGTTCTAATAAAATGCAAAAAGAAAAATTTACAAGGTTATTCATTCAGTAATTAAAATAAAACTCTAAAATTTACCATACTTATAGAAAAATGAGCTCATCAATGCAAAGCAAGCTATAACAATCACCTATTTATATATTGGTGTAATATTACCCCTTAATTGACTAGTGTTAACTGAATAACATGTACATAATGGATGTCATAAAAAATTGTATGACAATGCAAATCCCTTCACAAGAGTACCAGTGGGCCAGAAAAAACAGTGGCAACGTTCTCAAGTTATAATCATGTCAGAAGAATATTAATCGTTTGAGTTGCATTATAGCGAGTCTACTATGTGATAGCAATAGCTGATTCTAGCTGTTATTTAACTTCATATTTTGTTTGCAAGAAGTCATTTATGCCACTTGAAGTCTCACTTTCTATTTTGCAGAAAGCTCGGATCGCGTAAGGAGGTTACCTCTACTTGAAATACCACAACTTTATGGAAAATCATCGTTGTCAAAATTATTTTTTGAATGGAAGCTGCATCTGAGCTTATTGACCTATGATCAGATGCCAATGTCAAATAAATAACTGCAAAGTATTTATCGATGTACAAAGAAATGATTATAGTAATAAAAACTACCTACCTATGAGTACTTGATCTCCAGCAAGGTTTGGTGTAGTTTTCCAACAAGGGAGGTTTTTCACAATTTTCAGGAGGTTTGTAGATAACTTCTTTCCCCTGTTTATATGGTACAACATCTTCCTTAGGTAGATCTGCAATATCTAATAGAGACAGTAACATCTACATAGCCTAGGTATCTAGTTATGCCACTTATTACATGCAATTATTATATAAAAATTTACATTGTTCGGGTTGTGATGGTACATCAGCACTTACGTGATATCACAAACCTAAAAGGATACGAAAACTGTAAAACCAGAGCTATGATTATTATGGTGAGCGGCAATAACAGCGCAATTTTCTTGTAACATGAAACACACATCATTTTTTAGACAAACTGTAGCCAGTAACAAACAAACCAAAACTACAATGCGTAAACCTGCGCGATAAAAGAACCACCCTTTAAATCGATTAATCATTATAATTAATAGTTGTCAGTTAAGATTCCTTTGAGCATACAGTCATCGCCTGAAATGACGGGTTTGTAAATGATTCTCTTTCCGCATTCAGCTTATACAACATTGAAGTTAGTCAATTAAGGCAATTACAGTGATTGCGGTATTTGATTTCCCAATTGATGATGGTGATAAAGCAATCAATTTTTTCAACTGAATAGATTTGATGCCTGCTAAGGCAAGGATCACAATAGTCTGGATAATACTACATAAGAATTCTGGTTTCACGGCAAACAAAAAGCCTACATAGTTTAAAAGAAAAAGTTCGAAAAATGCCCTACAAAATATTTCAGATGAGATAACATTTGTTTTTGGGGGGTTTTAGATGAAACTAAGGTCGTTAGCATAAAACAATATCATTGAATGGCGATTGCATACTGCAGTGGTTTTCAGCCTTAACTCCGTTTAAACACAAAATAACTTCCCTACGTAACAGCTTTGATACTTCCAAATAGTCACAAAACTCTCAAAACTTGTTAAAAAGTTCTCCTCGATCCTGCTTCTGGCTCAACGCTCTAGAATCTTTTAGTGCTGTTTCAGATGTCGTAATGATCTGCTGGATTTAGTAAAACTTTTCCTAAGCATCCAACTAAATTCCCGAATGTTGCGGCAACTTTCACAAATCTCACTTTACATTCCTTGAGCCTGGAACTCTATTACAATACTCTCGAGAACCAGTCCCAGAAACTGCACAACTTATGGTAATTTGCACGCTTATATAAATATATAACCACTCTGTTTCACAACTAACCCCTTTATGAACAAAAACAATAGCAATACCCATTAGTTGCTTTTACAATGTTTTTATTGGGGAAACAACATGAATCAATCAAGCCCATTATAACAGTATGAGCAGGTCCAACAAAACATGCAATGAGCACTAGCGTGCCAGCTTACAAAACTTACAATACAAATGATGCTCCACGATATCTTCAGCATTACTTTAGTAGAGGTGTCAGCGTACAATACCGCTTCTTGTTTGCTGTCGCACTTTCTATATATGTACTATGTGTGTACCATACACCTCTGATAGTAAGTGAGAAATGGTTTTGGTATTTCACTGTTATTGAAATAAGCATAATAAACAAGGATTAGCAAATATGTACTAATAAATCTTATATGTAGCTTGTGGGAGTTGTCTGTTGATTTAGGGAGATAACAACTAAAACAAAAAGCTCAATTATTTGGTTAAATCGATTTCTACAGACTGTTCATAATTTTTAGATGGAAATGGAAAAATTCAGAGCTATCAATGCTGGTGTCATGGTAACAGGGAGTGTGCTGGGGGTATGGAGGAGCAGGTAAAGTGGTAAAAAAGAGGACACTGCTACACACTGGATAATTTTGATTTCTCAGGCTACAGTGTAGATTCTTAGTGATCAATGGAAGCTTGAGATTGGCAAAGGTCAAAGAAATAGTGAGGAACAAAACATAGAACATAATTTTCATAAATGACAGAGAGTTTTTGCCATTTACAATATTTCTACCCATTTACCACACATTTTTGCTTGACGAAACAATTATCAACTTTAAATTCTACAGAAATGCTATGTTACAGAACTTTTTACATTTATCCCTTTTCACAAAATTATTTGGAGTAAATTAGTTGTTGAAAAAATTGCAGTCCTTTTAACTTGTTTCATATGGATCACAGTAAATGAATAGAATCAGTTATCATTGATAATAATACGTGTTTACCGATAATAATGATGATTAATAATGTTAGCAACAATGATTGATAGTTTAATATTAATTCAGTACTTTGGCATTAAGTAAAAACCACAAATAAACATTGTGGAGTTTTATTGTGCAAAAAGCAAACGTACATTGCAAGTTGCAATAGGTGTGTTTTTCACTTATTATCATATCAAGAAAACAAATAATGCTTGTCAGAAATAAAACAGCGATAAAGCTGTGCTTTATGCTGTATTATTGGCTTTTTCAAACAGTCAGATTTATTATAAATAATCCTACAATATTGATGATCTAAATTGTCCACAAATGGAGAGCTTATGTCTGTTTAGTTCATCAATGAGAGTGAAAGCCGCAGAGCATGCTTTGGTCTTGCTACCTTGCTAGGTGCACTCCAATTTGAGAAGTAAACAAAAACAGCTACACTCAATGAGTTTATGAAGTCAAATCAAAACTGAATGAGATTCTTTCAATAGATCGCTATTCACACCTGAAGCATCTGTAAGAGCTGTCCTCAGTGACTTCTCGTCACCGCTCTGTAACACAACAGCGCAGAAACTGATCCCAGCTCTTAACTACTGAACAAATAAATATTTTTTGGAAAAGTACAACTAAAAATCTTTGCCGTTTTTTTCGCGTAAATTTAATTGAAAATCGATTAACTATATTTTTGTGAAACAATTAATTTCGTTATCAATTGAAGATGCCGTAACTAAACAATGCTAACATGAGTAATGAATTTTTTTCAGACAAGTAGTAGCAACTTGTCCATCCACAGCTGATTTATTGTCAGTTAAAAAACGTTTTGTCTGAATAACTCAAAAGGAATAAATGCACATTACATGTATATAGATATAGGATAATATGTGATTACAATAATTATGCTTCAGTCTCTATGAATGATAACAATAAGTAATTATGCTTCTGTTTCTAACTTCCTGTGACAAGCAAGGTCACAAGATAACAGCGATAAAAGACTACTTTCCATCAACCATAGGTCTTTATTCAATGCGTTGATTATTATTATTACCGCTACCGCTACCGCTACCGCTACCGCTACCGCTACCGCTACCGCTATTACTATTATTATTACTATTATTATTACTATCATTATCATTATCATTATCATTATCATTATCATTATCATTATCATTATCATTATCATTATCATTATCATTATCATTATCATTATCATTATCATTATCATTATCATTATCATTATCATTATCATTATCATTATCATTATCATTATCATTATCATTATCATTATCATTATCATTATCATTATCATTATCATTATCATTATCATTATCATTATCATTATCATTATCATTATCATTATCATTATCATTATCATTATCATTATCATTATCATTATCATTATCATTATCATTATCATTATCATTATCATTATCATTATCATTATCATTATCATTATTATTATTATTATAGACATCAATATGTTTGGGAAAAGAGTGAACTAAAAAAAACATTTACTGTATATAAATACTTTATTCATGACTGAAGTTCGTATATTTGCTTCCATAAATGTATAAAAGCATTAGTTAAAATTTAAAGGTAAATCTGTAATGAGGCTGCAGTTGGTAACTATTTTTAACAGTTAACCAAAAATTTATGCGTAGTAGCTTCGCAAAAATAAAAATTTCCCTAAAATTAGGAAAATTTTTCTACACAACAAAAAAAATTGAACGACAAATGGTAGCTCGAAGAATTAATCTCCGCTGGATAAAAACAACACGTACTTTCTGACTCAGAAGATTTTATGTTTTTAAGCATATTTGAAGTTATCACAGCCAAAGCCATTTATCATCCCCTAATAGCATGGCCAGTTCCTGATTGAACGGCTTATAGAACTTTTGTAACACCTCAACAGTTTCTGGTAACACCGGTTTGGTTTTGTATCCTGCATTAACAACTTTCTTTTTCTGATCAGATTTGGCGCTGAGGCCTTCAGTAGACACTCCCACAAATCTGTAGACCTTTTGGATAGACTCAATCTCATCTTCAGAGTATTCTTCTAACTTGGAGAAGTAAATCTTTTCCTACAATTACAGCACGTTGTTAGCAGTTGTTTCCACTTGTTTTATGGGAACCTGGCCAGTTATTTAATTGAAGTTGTGAAAGGACGAATGATTTTTGTCAGAAACTTCCCGATGTGAGTCTAAGTACATCCACTCCTAATTGGTTGGTTGGTGGCTTTTAAACTCGCACAGATCAATGTAATTGTACACCCTTCCAGTTTTTAGCAATAAAAAATTTCAAGGGCTACATACACATAAACTATATGGTGTTGTAGTGGATTTTGGGGGCGTGAAACCACTAACTGAAGTCGGTAGCAATCCGAAGGTATGTTGCCACCAGTTGCCTTTAACCTAGAGGCAACAACAGGTCGGTATACACCGAAGCAGAAATAGAGGAGTACACTCAACTCCACAACTAGTAAAGAGCCCTCGGCTCAGACGCATAACTCAGTGCTTTAGAGTAAATATGCCTTTATTCTTCCATAAGAATACGAGTAAGTAAAAGTCCCAATACAACTGATTATCACGGTAAAAGTTCTGCCTTTTATAGGCAGCTCACAGGAAGTGATTCAGGTAAATAGCCAATAACACAAGAGTAATATACAATGCACAAATGAAGAAGCAGATATAAATAATAAGCGAATTAGATATGGCATATAGGGTTAAATAAATGTGGCACCCAGAAAAGGTAGGCAGAGTCATAAGTCAATCTGGCCAATCCTAGGCATTTGTCCTTCCTGTTGTTGGTACATAGGTTTTACTAGGCTCTGTTCCTTGGCTTGCTCCAAATTTAGGGGTGTTTACCTCCTGGATATGGCCCTCTGCTGCTCTCAGGCTACTTCCCAGATCCCAGTCTATGATGATTCATTTCCTGCCGACCCGGTATGGCTCATACATGGTCGGTACCTTACCGATGCAGGGTCGGTACCTTACCAATGCAGGGTCGGCATGTTCGGTACCCCTTATTATAATCATTCCGGCCATCCAATGGCTATACTAATGATACCAGAATGGTTGTTGAGTAATTGCGCAGATGTGAGTGCTATAAAAATCCACTACAATGTCTTGGGCATTGCAAAGAATGCAATGCCTATCTCCTTTAAAAAAATCAACGACCGATCATATAATTTCACTCGTGGCTAACTATGAATCGGTTTGTTATTAAAAGGTTGGAGCTGTATTCTCTTTAAAGCTTTTATTTTATAGCAAGTGAGTGTTTTGACTACAATGGCAACAATTAAAGTGAACAACTATACTCTTTTGAAGGCACTCACCCGCTCACTAGTCTAGTGAAGAGTAAAAAAGAGTTTACCGCTCAGCCTTGTTGGGATGAATTTCAGCATAAAATGACAAACTCCTGTTATTAAAAAACATCGAGCTTTGCATAGCAAAATTATTTGGAAATGGAGATGCAACAAATTTTTGATTAATTTATTTGATTGTAAACAGTAGACAGTAAAAAAATTTACATAGGGGTTTGGAACAGATGTAGAGAGGAATGAATTTTGACAGAAATGAATGCAAACATAGCTAGAATCAACGTAGACACATCTAAGAATGGACATTGACAGACCTGAAATGAATGTCAACTATGCTATGAAGAAATAATATGGACATTCATTCTCAGAAGCTCCGACATTTGGTCTCAGTGACATACGTATAAAATATCATTTGCTACTCATTCCTGAAGCGGTCTACTTTGATAGAAGAAAATATAAAGTTTTATATTCCTGTTACAAAAGTCAAAACAGCAGTTTATACGCCACCAGGAATGAATGCCAGCATTTCCGGAAATGAGCATCAAAAAGTTCTTTTCTGTAGCATAGTTAAAATTCATTCCAGGTTTGGTGGCGTTCATTCACGACATGTCCAGATTTATTTCTGTCTACGTTTATTTTAAAATTCCTTAGGTAAACAGGAAGTTGTAATTCGAATCGATGGTAATTGATGAGCGAAATGAAAGAAGGTAAGAAGTGGAGGGTAGAACAACTACGAAACCTACCCAGAAAAGTCTTGACATCTGAAAAAGCTGACTTACTTTTGGAATAAACTTTAATGCCTCCTTCAAATGTGTGGAATAGCAGCCAGTAGTCAGCATATCAACAAGGTAACCATTGGGGTAGTCAATAGGTGACAGCAGCTCTTCAAGGACACAGGAAGTTGTTCCATACTCATTCAGACATTCAGTAATAGATGTCACAGTTTCTGTGACTATCTTATGGAAGAACTCATTGCCAACTTCTTTCAGGCTGTATGATATGTAGGGATTATCTTTCTAAAACATATCCATACTTGGTAAGCCGTAAATAGCGGTGTATTTGCAAAATAAATAACCAAAAGTTTCATCTTGAAAAGAAAAAATTTAAGCATGAGAACAAACTTTCATCGAAAAATCACTTTATCAATAACTTTAATTTTCAGCTAATAACTCTGCAAATCATATAAATTATGCAATCAATTTTTTAACATTGATTTTCAAAACCCACTTTGTATCTGTTTGTTTGAATTACTGCTATCATTATTTTGAGGCCACGGTTGATATGTCTAATGTATAAATGTAAGTTGGTTTTTGCGATGTTAGCTTAAAACCCCGGCACTACTAAATAAATTTCAATAAAAAATACATATCCAAAGTCGTTATTTCTTTTTTTAGGTTATAACACTGTTGAATCTGTCTTATGCTAGAAGATTATTGCTCAGCAGTGGCCACAGCGAGTCAAGAATTGATACGTGTGCTTCAAACAGCATCATTTTTTAACAGTTGCTGGCTTCATTAGATTTTATAATCGCTTTTCACCAAATCACCAACAAACTGTACTTTCCTTTCATATTCCAACATTATATGCCAGCCTGATATTGTTGTTTAGCACTTTTCTTTGAAGCCAAGGGCTATTATTAAAATAAATATCATAATGATAATAATAATAATAATAATAATAATAATAATAATAATAATATATAACAACAATAAATAATAATAATAATTAGTTTTTCTGATAATAATAATGAAAATAATAATAATTAATAAACACCAATCTCCTCCTGCATTGTTATTTTTATGCTTAAGTAAGTGTTGTTACTATTTTCATATTATTTAATTATGTATCTGAGAGTAATAGTAATAATAACAATAGTTCTTATTTAATAAAGTAAATAATTACAAAAATATTAATTTTATTAATAAATGTCATTGATTATTATTAGTAATATTATTATTATTATTATTCATGTTACTATGGTTAATGATTATTATTCATGTTACTATTGTTAAAAATTATTACTCTTATTATTGTTGTATAAGCATAGTTGTTGTTTTTCGTTTAGAAATCATTTTTAGTTAATAACACTGTAATTGAAAACTGTTCATTAATGATTGTACTACTATATATTCTCATATCTGCTTAACCCTACTGTTCATTAACCATGATCTATTTATATTGTTCATACGTATGATTAAGAGTTATTTGTTAGTATTATATTCATCAATTTAAGCAAACAACCTTGATACAATACTGGTAATGCATACAAAATAATGATATACACTGCAATAAATAGAAAAGTAATCGTGAGGAACCTAATGTATCAGAGTTGTTCTAAATGTCCCTGGTTTTGTTTAGCAGTGGTTTTTGTTCTTATCCATTTTATTTGCTTTTAAAAGTTGTGAATCCATGACAAAAAATAACATGCTTATATAGTATCGAGTAGGTCTACAACAGACGCTTAAAGCCGGTTTAAGGACTTACAACATTTCTGAGTAAGGTTTTTAAATAATTTTCATTATTATTACTATTCCTGCATTTAATAATAATTAATTAACCTATCTCTCCACAACATCGGTAATAATCACCATAGTTGAAATATCAATGTTAGACAGTTGATAACAGATACAAAATATTATACAAAAAATACATAAAAGAATGACAAAAAAAGTCATTTGAAGAACTTAACCCTTAATTTGTGCAAAATTTGTACACGATTTGTTTCCTTTAATGATGTTTGAATTTCCCGCTGCTCAGCATGCCATGATGAAGAACTGGCTCAAATGTTCTGAACAGTTTTTTTCCAACTCCACAATATTTATGTAAATTCAGAGAAAATAGAAATGAATGTGAATTTTGGTTGTAATTGCGTTGTGATTGCCACACTGTAAACAATGCATGTTTTGTCGATTTACTTACATAGTTGATGCAGCATTCTCAGATACATTTCCAAAATATTGACAAATGGGTTGCACTGTCACCAAGCATATGAAAATTAAAATACAAGCCCTTGAATATCCACCAGATTTTCTGAGTTGGTTTTTCATCAAAACAGTGCGAGTTGAATTTTTGGAAATATAATCCATGCTTTATGACTATCTCCGTTGGTGGGGACACAAACCTTACAAAAACGATTTTTACCTGCTGGAATATCTAGACTTAGAGCTATTACAAAAGAGGTGCTATTCAATCTCTTCGAGAAGAAAGTCAACATTTTTGCAAGTTGTCATGGGTGGTGGTGTGCAATAGGGAGAGCAATGTGTTGCATGGAACAACCGTTGCACTTCTGCAAATGCTGTATAATTATGTTCAAAGATTAAATTATGTTATGAAGCTAGACGGAAGTTCGAACACCCGTGCGACTATAAATTTATGATTAGTGCGGACAAAAAATTTCCAGGAAATGCTTGATGCTCTGACAACAAAGTTGGTAAAAATTGTAAACAGTTGGATAATGCTTGAAACAGGTGGACAAATTGAGCATCCTCAAGCCAACTGGCAAGTCAAAGTTTCATAACAACTCCATAACACTAGCCCCTCTTGATCTCTCTAACATCGCTTTCGTACTTTTTATGTCTTCTTTACGGGTAACGCCGGGTATTTCTGCTAGCATGTGCATATGTGTATGTCTGTTTGTGCATTTGTATGCTCATCCATTTCTATGTATGCTTGTACCACTATGCTGAGAGAAATAAAGGCTACAGTGCAAACACTCTATCGAACATTTATATACATTGTCATTTAGTTTTTAGCCTAAGTTTTTTGTGTTTTAAATTTTTTTCTCTAATACATCGGGAGACCAGTTATAAAATTACTTTATGCTAATACCAAATGTTTGAGTGTGGAATATGTAGTTCTGTGTTAGTATATGACTAATTTTATTTTCTTTCAGTGCAAAAAGTTAACAACAATCTTTCATACTTTGTTTTTTCAAATTGGCTGTCTCAGTAGTGACTGCATGATGCCAGCACACCCTTTCCAGTGTTTTTTTTAAAACTGAGAGAGAGAGAGGGGGGGGAGGGAGGAGGGGGGAAAGGGGAGGGGGAAGGGGGAGGGGGAAGGGGGGAGGGGGAATGGGGAGGGGGGAGGGGGAGGGGGAAGGGGGAGGGGGGGAGGGGGGAGGAGGCAGGGGGAAAGGGAGAGAGAAATGAGTGAAGTCAGAAATGGAAAGGGTAGAGTGAAGCAAGAGTGCAATCGCGATAGAGGTAGAGCAAGACAAACGGTGAGAAGTAGAACTTGGTGGGAAAAAACAGGGTGGGCAAGGGCGATGTGGATTAAAATGGGGAGGGAGGGTGAATCTGGGCAGAAACAGTGCAGGTGGGCACACTTGAATGTGACAGGTAACATTGCTAGTCTACTTACAAGAGAGTATCAAAGACGAAGGTTATGATGCAGAAGATGTTTTATCAACTTACTCGTTTAATTTTATGTATGTAGAAAAAGTGAGAAATCATCCTATCAGCTGGTTCTCTCATTGTTATGATATATCTGGAGTTGTCTACCATTGTGTGCTGTTGATATTGTATAGCACTTTGCCTAATAATATGAGTAGAATTTTTAGATAGTACGGTGCTGACGAGTGCACATCCTGGACAGTCGTTGTAGATAACTTTGCTTGTCCCAGCACTGATCTACATTTAATAGAAGCAAACAAAGTAAAATAAAGTTTGAATAACATACAGATAAGTTACTCGTTAGGCGTAAAATGCTAATTATCATGTTCAGATTTACCACATTTACCTCACAAGTATGTAAATCGAACTTTTTCACATACTTCGTAATCATAATTTTTTTGGAAACTCATCTGCTCGAAATGAAACAACTTCAGGTTCACTCCAGAGTTTTATCTGCCATTTATTATATCTCTCAGTAGCATTTGAGCCATTTAATGTCTCCAGGTTAAAAGAAATGTGAAACAATCGGAATCTAAAAAAATCTTGATTTTTTCACAAAATGCTTCAATTTTTTTAGGAGTTCACCTGTTCATCTGGTATGCAAGAATACAGTTTCTTCTATTGCACCATTTGATTTTGATTAAGTAAAAATGATTGAAGTATTAATTGATTTACAAATAAATTGGTGATGATCTCCTAGTTGTAAGATTAGCCTTGGGGAAAAATGGGTTTAGAACGGGATTGACAAAAATCATGTTTTACCTAATAATACAAGCAAGTTATGTGTGTCAGATAAAAACCTAATAATACAAGCAAGTTATGTGTGTCAGATAAAAACCTAATAATACAAGCAAGTTATAATGTGTCAGATAAAAAATACTGTTATACAAAAAATAAGGAAGTTTTTTGGTAGTCTCACCGCTCTTGTGAACTCAAATTCTTCAATCCACTTTAAAGGGCATTCAGAGGTGAGTGAGAAATCCTTGTAAAAGTCCTTGTTTGTGTGTATCACTCCAGTATGACTACCAAACCACATAGACAGGTCTGTTGTACCACACTTGTGAAATCCTAGCAGCATTACTTTTGCTGTGCAAACGATCTTACCTCTACAGCAGAAAGTAATAAATTGGAAGTATCTTTTTTGACTGGTCATATTTTATTGGTTCCATATGTTTCACTCAATGAAACTAGTAAGGTGTTACATCAGCCAACAGCTATCAAGATACGGCAATAGATTTGCACAGTCAGTTTGCATCAACATTCCTTCCTAAGAGAGTGCCAAATGAAAGCAAACTTTGTGCGTTTTGTACAAATCAACAATAAACTTATCGCATATGACAAATTGCACTGTGTGGTGAGTTACATGGCTATCTGGAGTGGATTTAGGTGAAGCAAGGGGTGTATAGAGGAGCCAAGAGAGTGTTTGCATTCATTTCAATGTTGAGGTATTATAACTCACTAGCAAAAATACCCGGCGTTGCCCGTGGAGATAACATAAAAAGTACGAAAGTGATGTTAGGGAGATCAAGAGGGGCTAGTGCTATGGAGTTGTTATGAAGTTTTGACTTGCCAGTTGGCTTGAGGATGCTCAACTTGTCCATGTGTTTATTATTATTATTGTCACCGTCACCGTCACCGTCACCGTCATTATTATTGTTACTGTTACTGCTACTGCAGTTGCTGCTGCTGCTGCTGATACTGTTGCCGTTGCCGTTGCCGTTGCCGTTGCCGTTGCCGTTACCGTTACCGTTACCGTTATCGTTATCGTTATCATTATCATTATTATTATTATTATTATAGTTTATTAATTATTTTAATAATAGCCCCAAGCTTCAAAGAAAGTTGTTAAACAACGATATCAACTAGGCATGAGCACTGAGATCACGTTGGAATGTGAAAGGCAAATACAGTTTATAAGTGATTTGGTGGAAAAGCAATTGTTATAAAATCTAACGAAGCTAGCAACTGTAGCAAACCTAAGTGAATAAATCACTTGGTAGCAAACGATGCTCTTGGGCTCAAAAGTCACAATACTTGACTCGCTGTAACCACTGTGGTGACCAATCAAAACAAAGATGGTATGCCCTCTTTGTCAAAAAGCAATAGAAGATAGGAATGTAGACAAAATCACAGTCGTTCATTGAATTATACTAGTTCAATGACAGTCGTTAACATACAGTTGCGCGAACGGAAGTGGTTACCAAGGAAACGAGGTCCCAACAATTACTGCCAATCATATAACTTACCATTAAAAATTGTTGATGTGGTATGAAAAAAACATTGTTTTACTATGCAAATACCTATCATCTCTTGCACTCTTTTACAAAAATATATGCTGAAGAGCCTATTTAACGCACCCAATACCCAATTATATAACTTTTGGTAGCTAATACAGAAAATTAGCTACTTTGAACAGGGCTAATTACCATTTTGAGCATGAACAATATGAATAATGGGTGTTTGGCTGTCTTATTATTTTGAAAAATTATTTCCTGTGACTAGCGAGCAAGATCTTTGATACAGTATTTCAATAGAGAATTTGTTGCTTATGAAATTTTTCAACAAAATGATTTCAACATATAGAGGTATTTTTCATCAAAAATTCGAAGTTTTATAAAAAATTGACACTTCGATTTGATTATCTCTTTTACGCTGCCGATAGAAACTTAAAATTTGCATGCTTTAGCTTAAGATATTCTTTTGAATATTTTGTAATCACTGAAAGCTCAAAATCCATGCCAGTTTCTTCAGATAAGTTTTCAGTAGACTCTACAAATTTTCTCCATTGAAACTTATGTAAACAATAGGCTCAGCCCCTTTATTTAGGACCTCAAGTTCACTTTCATATAACCTGCACGATTCCCCTAACTGTATGTGTACGACTGTGGACAAAACATGCCGAAGATGACACAAATGGCAAAATAATATGGCCGGATACAACTTGGGTCAATTGGTGAAACAAAGTTTTCATTGAAAGTTTCCGCACGATCGTCGAGTAAAATAAAAATTCAAGAGGGGTATTTATAACCTAGAAAAAGTAATGGCGAATTCGAATATGTATTTCATGTTGATATTGATTTAGTAGTGCCTGACTTACATTTATATCTTAGATTATATTGTTTTAGTACAATCCCTAGCTAGTCTTATTGACGATTGGGGGACAACCAATGGTAGTAGCTAGACTAGTACTAACCCTCATATATATGCGATAAAACTTTCAATGAAACACACAATGCATAGTTAGCAATCAAATCTACACAATAAATGTATTCTTTGCATCAACTAGTGCTTGAAGAATGCAATGTATAGAAAACTTTTTACAATGCAGCTCGTTTCATGTTACAATGCAGCTCATTTGACGAGAGCACTAGCGAGAGCACAAGCGAGATAGTAACAGGCCAATTTTACCTGGTATTCAATTTCATTTTATGGTTGTTGAAAGTCCTCCCTGCTATTTTAAGTCACACTTTCATTTTTCCCAAATACCCCTAGCAAGTGAGGCAGCTATCTCTACTTGTACATAATTACTGGAAAAACTGCTCATCTTTGTTTGTTCTCAAAATTCTCTCAGGTGTGAAAGTTGTCTCGAAAGTGGAGCACCCAAAAGCAGAAGTCTCAGTTACAAAACGTCAGCTAGTAATTTGTTTAGTATCACTGCTGTACACAGAAATGACTAAAATAATAGAACTACATACCTGTGAGTCATTGATTTCCAGCAAGGATTTGTGTAGTTTTTCAACAAATCAGGTTTTTTACAGTTTTCAGGAGGTTTGTAGAGTATTTCTTTCCCTTCTTTATATGGTCCAGTATTTTCTTCTACAAGTTCAGATATATCTATAGTATGTAATAGAGATAGTAACATTTACTTAACTTTATAATCTAGTTACGTTTATCATTATATAAGGCCATGATATACAACTTTACTTCGTCTTGGCTGTGGTGGTACAACATCTTTCTCAGGTACAGGTTTGTCTACAATACATAATAGAGACAGTAACATTTACATAACCTGATAATCTAGTTACGTTTTTTATTATATAACGCCATAATATACAACTTTACCTCGTCTTGGCTGTGGTGATACAACATCTTTCTCAGGTACAGGTTTGTCTACAACATCTAATAGAGAGAGTAACATTTACATAACTTGATAATCTACTTACATTATTTATTATATAACCTCATAATATACAACTTTACCTTTTCCTGGCTGTGATGGTACATCAGCACTTATTGATATCACAAGCTTAAAAGGATACGAAAACTGTAGAACCAGAGCTATGATTATTATGGTGAGTGGCAATAATAGCGCAATTTTCTTGTAACTTGAAACACACTTCATTTTTTAGACAAACTGTAGCCAGTATTACAGACAGAACAAAACTGCGTGTGTGAACCAGTCCGATTAAAATCGTGAATCAAGTGCGGTGTTTGATATTGATTTTTCATTAGAATGACTCGTTTGAAAAGCTTACAGTCATTGCCTGTAATTAAAAGCTTGTTTTGTTCCATTGGTCTGCATTTAGTTTATTTTGTGTTGAACTCATACAGTTTTGGCTACTACTGTAATTGCAGCTTGAGATTATGTAAATACATGTAGAACTGGGAGTCCTCTGCAGTTACAGATATTGGAAACCCGCTTGCTACAACCCATACAAATAAAATGAAAGCCAACTCATCTTGACCGTAATAATCAAAATTCTTTTTTGATTACTGGCAGTAGATTGGTATGGGTGGGGTGTATAATACTGATGATGGGCCGTTTGCATGAATCATCTCGGTACATGGCCATTGTGGGAGCAGGCTACAACAATTGCGCACCCCATTAATTTACATTAGCAAGCTTAATCAATCCGGAAATGCAAAATTATGTTTGTACCCGTGAGTATAATATTGAATTATTTTTTCTCAAGTGAATTAACCAACAACATCGCTTTTATCATATCAGCTGCTTAAGATGTCTAAAATCAGGATAATACTAAAGCAAGACTTGATTTTTTATGATAAGTTGGATGATCTGCTATACTGCTTCCGGTTGCGTCACCGAAGCAAAACTACTCTGCTGGGAGCCCGTTGAATATGCAGTATTCAAGCCCTCAATTGACGATGGTGAAAGTGCAAAATGTTTTTCAGCTGAACAACTTCGTTTATCGCTAAACCACAATCACAATATTTTTGTATCATACCGCATAAAGAATATTGTTTTATAGTAAATAGAAAGCCTGCTTGGTTCAAAAGGACAGAGTATAAGCAGTATGTGGGAGTTATCTGCTAATTTAGAGGACAACTTCTAAAATAAAACTCCTTACAATTATTCGTTCAGATAACGTATTTGCTACAGGCAGCCAACATTTTACAGATAAAAATGGAATAATTCAGAGCTATCAAAGATGGTGTCATGGTAACAGGGATTATGCTGGAGTATGGAGGAGCAGGTAAAGTGGTAAAAAAGAGGATACTGCTACACACTGGATAATTTGGATTTCTCAGGCTACAGTGTAGATTCTCAGTGATCAATGGGAGCTTGAGATGGGCAAAGGTCAAAGAAATGGTGAGGAATGAAATATAGAACTAGTGAAAAGTCAGGGGTGTGTAGTAAAAACAGTAGAGGGCAAAGTTGGATGCCATATTTGAGGGAGGCAACTCTTAATCTTGCTGACATTGAGCAGACAACTCTTGTTAGTGCAGGCTTTTTGGCGGTTCACAGGGTTTCTTGAGACATGATTGAAGTTTGAATGGGGTGTGTGGAATGGGGTGAAGAACGATTGGGTTAGGTAGAAGGAGTGTTGGGGATATCAATAGGGGGTCAAGTTCCAGGGGTGGATACAACGGAAAGGAAAAATTTGATTAAGCTGCTTTTAACACGAAAGTGAATGCATCTCAGTCTTATTTGATGGTCGCAGAAGCACTTGCAAGTTGCCTTTACATGGTTGTAAAACATGCAAGTTTTGAGTGTGTGGCTTTACAGTTGCCCAATTATTACAGCCAAGTGAGTTTCTGCTAGATGCAGTTGATGAGTTGTGATTTAGTTATTAATGGTTTTCTATCAGGTAGTAATTCTATGCATTCAGAAGTTTTTTTATTTACCTTTAAAATGAAATTTTGATTTATCTAAAAAAACATATAATTATTGTTAAACTTAAATAATAATTTTAAAAAACTCTGAGTTTTTTTTGCATTCAAAATAATAATAATAATAATAACTATTCCGAATGTGAATAAATTGATATTATTAAATATATGTGCGTCGATAAAGCTGCAGCAAAGAGCATCAAATAGAAAACTGCCAACAGGCTTGAAATATCATTTTAATTGCAGGAAATTACCAGTTTATATTTCATGATCTAATATTTTCGTTTATTTAAAAAAAAACGTCAATGATAAAGTTAATTGATGAAATGACTTCATGCCATATTCAACTATAAAAAATTGACTTCACAGTAAAAGTTTTTAATAAATCTCATCCCATATCTATTCAGAAACA
Source organism: Cryptosula pallasiana (assembly GCA_945261195.1). Classification (NCBI taxonomy): domain Eukaryota; kingdom Metazoa; phylum Bryozoa; class Gymnolaemata; order Cheilostomatida; family Cryptosulidae; genus Cryptosula; species Cryptosula pallasiana. The sequence goes on from OX183136.1 coordinate 40,224,401, forward strand.
AACTTGCTGAAAGCTGATCAAGTATTGCAGATATGGGAGGAATGAATTCAAATATAATAAAACAATGAAATAGTGTCTTGGCCTTTCTTTTAAATATTGTTGAGCTGTGATAATACCTGTACACCTTTATCAAATTTAAAAACAAACTACATTCCTGCAATTAAGCTGTAATATTTGACAATAATAATAAAAAAAACTATGACAAAGAGATGTTTTTATTTGAAAACTGTTTTGTTAGTGAAGCGGATTAGCCCACTTTAGAAGGCAAGGTTCATTGCCACAGCCATTTATTGTCTCCTAAAATTTGAGCTAATTCTGTATTAAATGGCTGATAAAATGTCCTCAGAGCCTCCTTTGTCTCTAACAGTATTGGCTTTTTCTCGTAGCCGGCATTTCGAATAACATGTCTTTGAACAGATTTTGCAGGATTGTTGTAGCTTGTGATAGGAATTCCTACAAATTTGTACATTTTTTTTATTGACTTTGCTTCATCTGTGGAGTATTCATCCAGTTTTGAGAAGTATATCAGCTCCTAAAAACATGAATTGGAGTCAAAGCATATGGTTACAATGTTATGGCTAATGCGTTGACGAAAGCATGCCGTCAATCAATGCATGGTTTTGAACTTGGAATCAATTCCTTTCAAAACTTTCACAAAAAGCAGTAGATTTTGTGACAATCATGAAAATTGCATTGTGAATGATTTTTGTTTTCATTGGTAGGGGAGTTGTCTTCCCTCAAAAACACAAAATTTGATGCATTCTGATCAAAGAACCTGCTATTTTTTATAGCAGAATGTAATAGCATCAGGAATCACTTGCATCATAATTTGACTGAATTAAAAAAGATGAATGTAATGTGAGTAGTATTATAAACATGATTCAAAACGAATATTTTGTTATCGACCTATTATTCCAATCAAAACCCTACAGATGGATTCTAACAAAGTTACATCCAAATTTTTATGGATTTTACTGGAAGCGGAAATGAGAATAAATCTCGGTTGGTAGGTTCAGTTAATTAATGTATTGAGCAGATTAAACAGATGGTATAAAATTGCCTAAAAGAGGTGATGAAAAAGTTCTGAATAAAGCAGTTATGAATACTTTTGTTTGGCATTTTAATTTTTTCTACACCAATTAGGTATTATATAAGACTTTTCCCAAAACCCATCAAAAATTTAATTACCTTTGGTATAAATTTAAAAACCTCCTTTAAATGTGTGGAGTAACATCCAATAGTCATCATGCTTAGAAGGTAAGGGTTTGGGTGGTCCAAGGGAGACAGATCCGGTTCCAAGACACAAACTGTTGTTCCATGGAGAATTAAACATCTGGTTAGTGATGAGACGGTTTCTGACACCAGCCTGTGAAAGAAGGCGTTTCCAACTTCTTGCAATGTCAGGTTTGTGTATGGATTATCATCCTAAAACAGATAACAAACTGGTGATGAAAGTTAACAGTACAACAAAAAATACTTGGAGTTGCTTTCTCTTTGTTTGTTTGTACTATCGACAACCAAATAAGATACAGCCTTCACAAACAGCGTTCCACGTCATATGGACAAAATATTGCAACCAAATAAAAGTAATAACAGTAAAAAGAAATATTTGCAATATAGATCTTACTCTCTGAATTTTATGTACATAGAAAAAGTGAGATATCATCCGGTCTACAGGATCTCTCATTGTCACAATATAGCGAGAGTTGTCCCTCATGGTGTATTGTAGATATTGTATGGCGCTTTGTCTTATGACGTAAGTAGCATTTGCCTGTATGACTCTACTCACTATAGCGCATCCGGGACAATCATCATAAGAGGTGATATTACTGTCCTCCGGTAACCTAAAGTGACAACACCCATTAGTTTTGGACGCTTAACTTTAGCAATGCATTTTCTCTGTGCTTAATTAAACGCACTAAGATAAAAGCAGGGCTAGTGATTCATAAACTTTCCAAGAAACACTGTGGACTGTAAATACATCAATAGATGAAGACAACAAACCACAGTCCTTCTTAAAGCATTCAAGTGCTGAATGCTTCTTGGTAGACAATGAGTATGCACTGAGAGCATGCATATGTTTTTAAAAACAATTTCAAGCATTGAATGGGGTGTTGCCAAGATAATTTTGCGCAATGATTGAAGTGTTTGGACAATGATGAAGTTCATTTCAATATTTTGCTTTGTGTGGTTTTATTGCCATTTAAACTACTAGGTGTAAAGAATTTATCTACATTCAATATGAATAAAAATAGCATATATCAAAAATATTTAATAGCAGTACTCATGCCATTTTGGTTTCTGCTGCATTCAAATCAATTTAAATTTAATGCAACAAGAGTGAAAACTTGTGCTAAACGATAAAAAAAACTAGATTATTGTTATATGGCTAAAATTTTACCTATAAAAGGGCGATATTGTAAACACTCCGCACAAACTGGGTGGCCCATTGGCTCTTCAACTCACTAGATACATTCATTACGATATTACCTCCTGCGGATGCGAAATTCTTCCAGCCACTTGTCAGGACACTGGCGAGTTAGCTTTTGGTTGCTGATGAAATAATCACTAGTCGTATATGAACAGATCTTTTTAAACCACCTTGACACATCGGTGGTTCCTGATTTGTGAAATCCGAGAAGAACTATTTTGGCTGAGCAGACTATGTTGTTTCTACAATTCAAAGTCGTCGATCACTGAATCATTTGCTCGTTTTTTAAAAAATTAAATGCATTATTACACAAAATTGATACAAAGTGGCTTCATTGTATAAATTTAACGAAACACAAACATCAGCATAATACATGTAGAGACTTAGTGTTTGACAATTTGTTACAAAACGTTTTGTTTGACAGTGAGATGGGCCAAAAAACTGCAGTTTTGTCTGTATCAGCGAGCCTGGCACAAACAACCATGACTGGGCAACAACTATTTCTACTAAATTACTTTCTAATTATTCAGATGTCTATGCTTAGCTGTAACCAACTTCATAGCTGGATATTTTTCATGTTCATTAACTCATCTAATAATAAACTTGTACGCTTACACAGTAATTTGTGGAAGCAAACGATGCTAAACTAAAACACACATTGTGTGACCATAGGTCTGACTATAGACTTTAGTGGTGCAAAAAACTAATCAAGCCGATAGTGACTTTGCTTTCCTTGGGGCTATTAGTAATAACTTAAATATTATTTATCCAAAAGAACTTGTAGGTCTTACAGTACACTATTCAACAAACCCATTACTTGTTGAGTTCCAGCATGGATTTTGACGATCGTTGAGAAATTGTGGTAGTGCACAGTCGGTAAGTGCTTTGTATATCACTTGTTTACCCTCTTTGTGTAGGGCAGAACAGGTCGTCCGCTTACACACCAAGCTTCGTTTCATCTCACTTACATGACTTTCAATGGATGTACCTGCAAATAAAATAACCAAAAGTAACAGTACTGGTATGGTTTAGTCATGGGTCGGTCGATCCTTGCGAAATTCAGTTTAACTTATTTCAATCAGTGAAGATAACATAAAAAAATAAAAGGGATAAAACCTCACTGCTAGTGTTTTCTATATTTACGCTGGCAGTTTTAAAAATACCAGGCATCTTAAGAAAGCATTCTTTTTATAAATTTTTTCACATCTTTTTGCGCGATAAAATACATGAAAATTGAATGAACAAGACACGAGTGAGTTTCATGTGTCGTTATACCTTAGTGCAGTGTTTTTGGTGCATCTCAAAGCCTTTGCATGTTCGTTATCAGTACTAAATTACCAAATAAATTTTTATTGATTTTTGTAAAGACTGTTATACGTATAAAATTGATTTTCTTTTACTATGGTACTATGCACATGTCATCTGTAGCAGTGTATTATGAACTTCTGTATCACATTTCACTATGTAATATGCTTCAAACATGCTCCTGGCCATTTCGTTAGCAAACTTATTTGCACGGATAGTTGATGTTGAATTGTTTATTTGCGCGACTGCATACTAATTGAATGCAAGCATACTCCTGCGTTGACTTAGTTAGTTATCGATTTCAACTACTTGCATTGCTTGTCAAACCAACTTAAGCTGGTATAACTCTGATTACCTCCGCCATTGTGTTTGGTCAAAGCCATTTTAGTCACGGCCTTTTCTATGCAACTTGAATGAAGTTGAGCCTGAATCATCATTTCTAAAAATTACTATTAAAATAATAAATTCAATTTTGCTTTTAATTATTTTAGTTTAATGATAATAAATCTATAAATCTAAGTTTAATTTTTTTTGTTTATGTTCTTAAATGTTAGCTCATCAAGTACTCATTCATGGCTGTTTATAGCATGTAAATAATACATGAATAATAGGTTTGTTGTTGTAATAATAATTTGTCGTTGTCTGGTTCGATGTTGTTTGATGCTGCTTTTATTTACACTATAGTTCATCCTGTATGAGGAGATGTGCTTCACAGCTTGAATATTGCATAATAGAATAATCATTATCTAGCTTTGCGTAGAGCTAGAACAGCCAAGGCTCGGTCAAAATGGTACAACTGAATCGTGTATACTGAGCTGAAGGCCAAATTACCTGCCTAAAAATGAGCCAGCTTTGACGTTTCAAGTGACCACAAACAAACTTTTGTATTGTATTGTAACCAGTCTAGGAAAAGCATTTATGCCACGCATTCACTCGCTACTAAACAAAATTTATCAATTGAGAATGAACTTTGGAAGTGGTAAACAATGTTTGAACAGTAAATTAGTTGATTGTCTTTTGTTAACTGAGGTGATACACAGGTGAGCATAATACTGTAATTATTATCATTATATGTTTACTGTTTATAAATTCACGGCAGTTATAGCCTCTCGCGTTACCTCGCAAACTACTTTATAAGTATACAGTTAGAGTGATTCATTGTGACAATACTTGACTTTTAGGTTTCCATAAGAAAGATTCTTGTAGGAAAAAAGTGTTCTCATCTGAAAAAACAGACCAATTTTATTCAAAATTAAAGTGTATAAAATTTTTTTTGAGTAATGTTATACATTTTTTTGTGAGTTATCAACCAGTGCATTTACTGTTTTTCAACAACCTCAGTTTTCAGTCTATTTTAGTTATCGTTATTCATTATTATAAAACATTACATCATTTATTATTACTTTCAAGAAAACTTTCCTAGAAATTGTTTCATTGAGCATATTTAGTTAATTCAGCTCGCGCATAACACGTAACTTGCAACATGTAACACGTGGCACGTAACATGTAACATGTAACACATAACACGTAACATGTAACACGTGACATGTAACACGCAACATAGATAGCATTTTGGTAACTTTTTTTATAACCGTAAATAAACATTTAAAAAAAAATGCAAACTGATTTTATTATCATTCTCCTAGCACCAAAACATTGTAGAACTAAAAATTTCACAAGAAACACATAGGAGAAGGCTCAACTAAACTTTTAATCCATTTCCATGCCACAAAGACAAAAAAAGCTTCAAAATCTCCAAACTTATATCGATGAAAACTTAGAGAGTTAGATTAGACTATCCAGTTAAAAGATTAAAAAAGCTAATAAATTCCAACAATACCAGTTTCCATAAAAGAGTCATCAGCCACCTATCTGCTTATCGAAGTACAACATGTTAGTCTGTAACAAAGCGCAAAGCTCAGTTTTTGCTTTTATTATAAACAAAAAAGGTTTTCTCCTAGTATTGGTCATACATGACGTCTTATTTTAAAAATAGTTACAAAAAACAAAGTAGAAAAAAATTACCATGAGTGACATGACTCTCATTCCAGGTATCCCGCGACAGGAAGAGGCAGGTGACAGTAACTGTTACCAGCAGCAGTAGCAGACTTCTTCTTGTAAAAATTTCTCTCCTCATTTTCTATCAATCGAATGTTGCAGCAGTATTTCAGTGTAGCAATGCTTGAAGCGTATTGTTGCACTTAACACCCTCAGCTACTAGCTAGTAGTTGACTAGTGAGCTATCAGCATCAACTATTATCCAATGAAACAATCTGCATGGCTTACAGAGACATGATTAAATGAGCTAATCATAGATACTTACACTTGTCCAGTCATTCATAGCAGTATCGCGGCTACTTTACTTGATGTCTTACATTATTAGCAACAGTTTATGATAAATTGCTGCGTCGACACAAAACACATAGTGCAATGAAAAGTTCAATGAAGTCAAAACTATCAAACGTACAACATAGTGTCACACTAAAACACCATTTAGCTAGCTGGGTTTTTTTCTTCTACTTGAGTTAACTTTGGGATACGATTAATGGAGACTTCCTCTATGTTGTGACATCATGAAATAGATATTTATTTCTTACTTGTACATTAATAAGTATTTCCATAGGTCACGTACGTGTAGATGCTAGGATAAATTGTTTTTATGGCCGCAAAAATCAATTACATTTTCTTTTATACAGCAACTCTGGAAAATCAAGTGGTAAAACTTGAACACTTTGAAACTTTAAAACGCTTTGAAGGTTTGTTATTGAAAGTTGCAAAGTTTTATTGGTGTTTAAACTTGACACTAGGAAGTAGAAGTTTTTGCTTAAAGACAAAATGAAACTTGAAGTTTACAGAGAAACTTGTTGAAGTCATATTTGATTGTATTTAGCATTTCAAAAACTGGCTAAAACTGGTGCGAGGAACAAAAATAATTAAACACTAATATTTTATAGAAAACAGACCTCAGGTGTCATAGTTAGATACAACCTAACACCTGACGTACATGTTGAATCATAATTTGCTTCGATTGTGGTAGCTGAGTTGTTTAGCTGTTCGCTTTATCTCCAGTGTAAAACCTTTCTTTCTGTTTAGTTATTTTTATATGGATCTAGAAAACGTAGTGTCTGCTGCTGATACGTTGAAACTTTGAACACAACTTTGAAGCTCAAATTCTATACAATAGATTTTGATCTGGTTTCCACTAAGCTGAAGTATCATACTTCTCTCCAGAGGGGACACTGCGCCGGTATGACAGTGACAACTATGATCAGTTACTGCCAGATCAGTTGGCAAGCTCGGAAAAATTACACAAAGTGTTGTTTGAATATTGGCTATATTCATCCATAACAAAGTCCTCGGGTGGCTTCCTACTAGGGTTATTGGCAAGACATGAATGAATGAAATGCAAAGAAACGGAATACTTCCAGCCATTATATAGGCAGGCTGGCAGGAAGTTATTTACAAATTATATATAAGAATGCACGCCAAGGAAGTAATCAGACCAATAGCAATAGGTATATAAATAGTTAGCAAATCATGCAGTAGAACAAGTTTAAAAGTAAATGGTGCCAAACGACTAAAAGGCGGAGTCCTATCTCCATTGTCCAATCATAGACTCCATAGGGTCCCAAGGCTAAACCTAGCCTGTGGTTGATATACCCGGTGATCCAAGGAAGGATACTTCCGGCTCCAGAGTTAGTGTAAGCTCCTAAATGGTTTTGGATATCCTCCGCTATGGTGGCCATCTTGTACCGGCCTAGTATGACCATACCGGGTGGGTCAGGGGTTGCTACCAGCCCTGCGGCCCTGCAAGCTGTGCCACCGGCACAGTAAGTCATTCTACCGGCACAGCATTTTTACAATGGCTGGAGGTAGAATCCTAGCGCACTTGGGGTGGGTGTTTTGCTAGCAAACAAGCAGTTTACAACTGGCATGGACCAAAATCTACTACACAATTAACGAGCAAAGGAAGTGGAAGTATTTAGTTCCTTTATCGATATTACATTGATACATGTGCACTCTGAGTAGGTATATGTGCTACATCCAACTGAAGCTTTCAGTGGAGTTTAACATTGGCCATGAAACAACCATTGAATATTTTATGAATAGCTACAACCTTGGGGTTAATCTATGAATAGCCATATTATTTAATGCAGTTTAAAAGAGGCTTTGTGATATTATGTAACGGGCATGGCATACTTATCCATTAATAATACCGCTATTATTAAGCATATTATATTATTATATAATGGTGTCTGAATGAAACTGACTGGTGCTGTCTGCCTATAAGATTTGTTTACAACAAACTAAGTTTACATCTTCATCGAACATTTTGTGGTTTAGGATTTGAACGTTGTTTTATTCCTAAATTGAGACAGCAAATGGTTTAAATCAGCAAACTTACAAGTATTCAGTTTCGTTGGAGTGCAGACAATCTGCGATAGTTCACTTGGTTACCTATAGCAAGACCCCCAGTTCCCATATAAGCATACTAGCTGCAAATCAATAAGAAAAAGAACGCTAAATTTTGATGTCAGCCTGACAGATTGTCTTTAAACAGTTCGGGCAATTCTATAAAAAAATTGAGTCTCACTGGATATGATATAAATTAAATTTTATGTAATAAATGAACGGCTTGTGTAAGTTTGTGTGCAATATTTTTGATGGTATCATTAGTATATTACAGTATATGACAGCATATGACAGTATATGAGAGCAAATGACAGCATATGACAGTTACAGTATATGACAGCAAATGACACTATATTACAGCATATGACAGTATATTACAGCATGTGACAGTATATGACAGTATATGAGAGCAAATGACAGCATATGACAGTTACAGTATATGACAGCAAATGACACTATATTACAGCAAATGACACTATATTACAGCATATGACAGTATATTACAGCATATGACAGTATATTACAGTATGTGACAGTATATGACAGTATATGATGGTATATTACAGTTTATGGCAGTATATGACAACATATGACAGTACGATGACAGTATATGACAGTACATTACAGTATACGATAGTATATCACGGTATATGACGGTATTTGACGATATATGGTAGTATATGACAGTATATTACAGTATATGACAGTACGATGAGTAAATGTCTCATCTAAACAAGCTGCATGGCATGGGTTCAGTTAGTTAGTTTTTGCAACCACTCAAACTCGGTTATGGAGGAGGTGCTTCAGCTCATCTTGGAAGAGACCAGCACAAGCAGATTTGGGTTACAGGGTTCAGCCTATCAATTGTTCAAAGTGATGTCTATCTAAAATAGAAGCACTTTAAATGTTAAACTTTTTTACAAAATCGTTGCTTTGCAATGAACTACAACCACAGCACTTGGCTCTTTTGATTATGAACATAATCTATTATTTTCTATAATATTCCGGTTTAGATTTTTCAATGTTTTTTATTATAATTTTACGAAATACATTGTTGATTGATCAACACTGATGTTGATTATTGAACTTGATCTAATAAATTCTCGTATTATCATTTTGTTGACAAATGGAGAGCTAATGCTTGTGTTTAGAGCATCGATAAAATGAAAGCCACGAAGCATGCTTCGGTCTTCACACCATGACAAAAGGTCTTCACACCATGACCAAAGGTATTCACACCATGACAAAAGGTCTTCACACCATGACAAAAGGCTGCTCGCCAATTTGTAAAACAAACAAAAGCCCATAGAGCGAATGAGTTTACGAAGCTTAACAAAAAACTTAACAAAGTTTCAAAGGATTTTTTCCAATAGATTGCTATTTCTACCTGAAGCGCGTGTAAGAGCTGACCTCAGTAACTTTTTATAGCACCGAGCTGTAACACAATACCACTGAAACTGATCCTAATCGTTAACTATTGAACAAAGATTACTTGTAAGTTCACTATTTTGCTATCACAATTATTTATGTCTTTGTTTTGGTGTTGCAGCAGATTATTTCCTTTAAACAAAACATACAATATTAAAAATAACAGAAAGATTTTCAATCTTTTTCTGGCAAGTTTGAACAACAAATTTAAATGTGCTAATAGTTTCTAAAAATCAGCTAACCATTTCTTGTTTTCCTTCACAGGTGAAAATTATATGCTGTTTTATGATAGGTTTTGCCATAGGTTTTTATGATTGAAAGGCAATTTTATTCTGACACACATTTCAGTTTATGTGGAAATACTGCGCTTGTCTTTAAAGTTAGCTCCACTAAGTTTACTGACTGAAGTGCATAATCATGAAATAATAAATATCTTTTTAAAACAAACAAAACTTAGCTGTTCACTTACATTTTTATACTTTAATGCAATTACAAAAAAGCCAAGACACTAGAATTTGGTAGAACAACTAACTTTTTTAGTCGGTGAGGATGCCCTAACTAGACAATATTGTAACTTAAGACCAATAGTATAAACTTGCACATCCACAGCTATTTCCGGTTACAAATGTTCTGTACAAATGTCTCAAATGAGGTTAAAGAGCAGCGGTACGTTTTACTTGTGTGCAATTTTACCATTGCTAAAGTATTAGATCATTCTCTGTAAATATCCATTGTTGTCTTTAGAAAGGCATTGCCATTCAACTTGAGCATAATGTTAATAATCATTAAACTTATTTATCATATGAAAGGAATTTCGCAATCTGACTACCTAAGGTATTGTTGTTATTAGTTGCAGCATCAAAGGTTATTGCTTTCATTCCTAAACTTTTCAGCGCACCTCAGATGAAACAGTCTGCTTACTTACTGGGATAATTGTTAGATAGCGGCACCATTGCTGAACTATCTATCTTGGAATATTTTTAACTTGGGACAGGTTTTTTGGCATATACAGTGTACCAGTCAGTCACTGGTGGATGGAACAGTCAGCATTATGACTAGATGGCCGAGAGGAAGTCAAGTCAAACTCTTGCTTTTGCTGACAGCAGCGGGTGGACTAACTCTTTATTTACATCTAGCTGGAGATTTGACACATAATTACTCCGTAGAAGGTAACAAGTTAGTCGCTACTACTTATACATGGCAGTGTATAAATAGTTCTATATTATGTAGTTTTTGTGTTTTTTGTGTGTTTTCGTTTCAAAGAAAACTTTTCACCGAATAAACAAACTGAGTCAGTTTAGACAAGTGTTACACTTGTTGTAAGCCTACTACTTTTCTTTATATTGAGAGCAGCATAACAATAACCTGTATTCTTTTTGGTACCGATTTAGCTTTTTCTTCAACACCTAGTATTAATAGCAAATAGTGTAAAAGCTTCAACACCTAGTATTAATAGCAAATAGTGTAAAAGTTTCAATACCTAGTATTAATAGCAAATAGTGTAAAAGCTTCAATACCTAGTATTAATAGCAAATAATGTAAAAGCTTCAATACCTAGTATTAATAGCAAATAGTGTAAAAGTTTCAATACCTAGTATTAATAGCAAATAGTGTAAAAGCTTCAATACCTAGTATTAATAGCAAATAATGTAAAAGCTTCAATACCTAGTATTAATAGCAAATAATGTAAAAGCTTCAATACCTAGTATTAATAGCAAATAGTGTAAAAGCTTCAACACCTAGTATTAATAGCAAATAGTGTAAAAGCTTCAATACCTAGTATTAATAGCAAATAGTGTAAAAGCTTCAACACCTAGTATTAATAGCAAATAGTGTAAAAGCTTCAACACCTAGTATTAATAGCAAATAGTGTAAAAGTTTTAAAAATGCTATTAATTTCAACTGAAACTGAATTTGAGAGAGAAAATGCGAAGAATGTTTTGAAATATTGGTTAAGAGATTTAGAACTTGAACATGTAATATCAGAACTCTTGTGCTTCAGTTTTTTCAACTTTTGTGACATTTTTGACTAAGAATAATCAAAAAACTATGATACATTTACAAATTTGTTATATTGCTAACATTTATTGAGGGTGGTTTGTAAATTTTATGGCTTCTAATTGAAAATCTTTGAGACTGCTTTTTGTTTGTGCGGTATATCACATACATAAAAATTGCATTGCAACCATTATTGTTGCTGCGGCGGCTACGTTTATCGCCTCAATTATGTTCTTTTGTCCAGCACTTGACCGTTTGAGTCATATCCCTTTTTAAGCAAGTTTTTCTAACTCAGCCGGCTATTTTTCGCTTTTATAAAGTCAAATGTTGTTTACACTTGAGTTAACTTGCGTTGCGGTAATGTAACTGCTCAACACCGCGACAAATCTTAATTGTTCAAACTTAACGAGTCCTAGATGACCAGCGTTAGTTTAATTGAATTCTGACTGTAAAATTTTCTGTTTACTTTGTTATCTGACAACAAAAGACCTACATTCAGTCAGTGCAGTTTTCATTCTAAACTGGCTCAAAAAATACAATGCACCGGAAATTGTATTTATTCCACGCATGAACTCAAGTCCAATTTATTTTTGGTGTATTTAGCTTGCAATTTAACAAGTTCCATGTTGAATTTTTTAGCATTTTCACAAGTATAGCCTCAGTCAGTCTCGGCTTTGCACAAAACATCATTTGAAAGTTCAAAATTCCACAAACTTTTCATACATTCAGACCATTTCTGAAAAGTGCTGTAAGCTCAGTCAACTACTAGGAACACACACTGAGCAACTAGTTGGGTTTGCACAGCGTTGCATAATCAATATAATACAATACACATTTACAGTGTTTGCGCTTTTGTTTGCAGCTAAAGACAGTTGATGAGCTGTTTCCTAGTAATGCTAAAGCTAACATGTATTCAGTTTGACATCACATGTTGTGCTCATTCTTTGCTACTTCCATTTACAAATACCTAAAAAGATTGAGAATTGCTAGAAAAAACTTAAAATTTGTGTGAAGTGGTCTACCAATTTTGGCAAGAAAGAGATAAATTCAATGTTCAATTAAGATATAACAATAAAAAATTATTTCTTTTTAAACTGATAGCCAAAGATCCGTCTTAACGAGCTAGTTATAAGAATTTAAAAAGTTACTCATTATTGCTCTCAGCATATTGCAAAATATCAACAATGAGCCGCGTGCATCAACACACTTCGGTGCAGCATTGCCAATTTTTTTTATATTGCTCGAGCGTTGCATAATATAGATTCTACCGATGAAACTTTGCAACTGTAAAACTAGTTCTGCAATGCAAACATATATCACACGCCACTTACTCCTAATAACCAAATCAACCATTAAACTAAGTAGATTTTGCTGTTGTAACATTTTTCTGTCTTGTATAGGCTAATACAATGGTTGCGCATTTCTAAAATCTATCAACAGTGGCAAACAGTCTGCCCTTTAAAGTGTCAAGGGTGTTTTAAAAGCTTGAATGTGAAGCAACAACATTTGCGTTGCTGTTTGAAGAGTTTGGCAGCCATCGCCAGCTATTGATTTTATTATGTGAAACTCTCAGTCGGGTAAACAGAATCCAACTAAAGTAATGAACCCATCAATGTCTCATTATAATGCGCTGCTTGCTTTTGACCGATAAATAAATATCAATTGTGTTCCAGAAATCAAACATAATTTAAAAATGTTCGTTGAAATATAAGAACTGGGGAGAAACTTGTTGAAGAATGGTATTACAAGTTCTAAAGAAATCTCTGGATTCTGTCACACTCCGTTAGATCGCTGCCTAAACTTTTTCTCTTGGACACATGTTGAAAAAAAGATTTAGTCCACCAGAGTAGAATTAACAAACTCTTATAGACACTCCAGTAAAAACCTTTATCCAACAATGTCATCCATCCCTCCCCTTCCCTTATCCACTCCTGCCCTTCCCTTCTCTGGCCACTTGCTTCCACCCCCCTTTTTCTCTCCCCCATCCCTCAATCCCCCTTGCCACCTGCCACTTTACGTTACACTTCAGGTGCTTTGAGTGATAATTAGGTGGATTTTGGACCTCCGCCAGCAATTATTGATTAATATCTTGAAACTTCATACTAGAAATCACTTATTACCCAAAATGCACTGATAACTGAGTTTAGAGATGAGCCAATGCTACAAAGATGATGTTATGGGCTCGATGTATTCAACCCTTGCATCTTTGGATAATAGTCTTCTTATTGGATTGAATATAAGGCGTGTGCCATTTGTAGATATAGGTTCTTACATTCACTTTTTTACTTATCATATCTCTTCTTATAACTGGTGACTTCCTTGCACGATTGTTTGTGCATTGTGCTTGAACAATCCTGTCACCTGTGTTGTCCAATAGGAGTTGTTGGCAAGGCGTTATGCGCTAAGTTGGCTTGCGCTTTTCAGATTAATCAGCATCTAGTTAAAATAATATAATTAACATAAAGTAATTAGTATAATTAGTATAATATGATGGATATTACATAATATGATGGATACTACATAATATGATGGATATTACATAATATGATGGATATTACATAATATGAACTAACTATATACTTTCTCTTTAGTTTGACTCTGTCATCCTGGGTTTGAATGGAGAGAATTAGGTTGGTTGGAGTTGCAATGAATGAAATTATTGAGTAGAGATCTCTGACCAGCTGGTAGAACAAGTCAATTGATGTCGCTGATTAACAGGCAGGGTTGTCATGGTGTGGTTGTGGTGCTGAGGAGTGAGGATGTTAGGGGGAGCAGAGCTGAGGTCACAGTTGTCTGCTGCAAAGCTATAGCAGTGGTAACAGTTGTCTGCTACTCTGCTATAGCAGTGGTCACAGTTGTCTGCTACTCTGCTATAGCAGTGGTCACAGTTTTCTGCTACTCTGCTATAGCAGTGGTCACAGTTGTCTGCTACTCTGCTATAGCAGTGGTCACAGTTGTCTGCTACTCTGCTATAGCAGTGGTCACAGTTGTCTGCTACTCTGCTATAGCAGTGGTCACAGTTGTCTGCTACTCTGCTATAGCAGTGGTCACAGTTGTCTGCTACTCTGCTATAGCAGTGGTCACAGTTGTCTGCTACTCTGCTATAGCAGTGGTCACAGTTGTCTGCTACTCTGCTATAGCAGTGGTCACAGTTGTCTGCTACTCTGCTATAGCAGTGGTCACAGTTGTCTGCTACTCTGCTATAGCAGTGGTGCAGCTCTAAGTGTTTTATAGGGAGGTACAGGAAAACTCACAGAAATTTTATTGCATCAAGAGGTGTAATATATTTTCTTAAAAGTTTGATTTAAGACCTGCTTGGTTTGAGCAGCCGTGAATATAAACTAAAACAATTATTAGTAAATGCTTGTTTGTGCTAAAGTTAGTTCATAATATTACTATCCAGCCACGCAACTGTTATTGTAAACTTTGGATTATTAGCGTTTGTAGGGTTAGGCCGTCATTATCTGGGTTTGAAAGAGAAGGTCAAACAGCAACATTGCGCCTCATAGCCATCATTCATTTGATTTAAAAGTCAGGTTTGTCCAAAAACATTCTTCATAAATCTTGCAGGCGCTGGCACAAACATTCACTTGGATGAAGCGAAAAGAAGTCTGTCATTTAAAACTCAACAGACAAGAAAATACAGTGAAGGTAAAAAAGTTTTATACAGAGACCTCGTCAACTGTTCTCAGCCTGGGTTCTTGGACAACTTTGTAAATCCATGTTGGAAACCGACACTTCCAGGGTTTGTATAGCATAGCCTTCTAGCCAGTAAAAAAAATAATTCACTTGTATGATTTTTTAATACTTATTTACAAAATCAATGTATCTGATCATAAATTTTTTTAGTAAAACCAAGTTTTTTGATGGGATGGCTTTTTATAAGTAAAGATACTAATGCTATATAAACCTTTTTTGTGGGAATTTTATAAATTGTTTGTATTTAGTGCTTATTCGCACGTGTATTACCTCAAAAACAAATTTCTTATCACGTTACTTCGTCCACATCAAATATTTGGTTAGCAACTTTTTCAAAGATCAAACAGAAAGCAAATAACTCAATCAAAAGGAATTAACGCACCGCAATGCTTCTATTGCAAAGATTGACTGAGTTACGTGTGCACAAACTAAAAAGCTAATCATTTCATGAAATTTATCCCCAAGTTGCTGCTAGCGTACTTGCTACACCAGACAGCAAGTAATAACAATTAGTTCTGATTATATCCAAGATCCTTTTAGAGAGCAAATGCTAGGTATACATATCTAACAGGTCGAGCCTCGAGGGTCTTGAACACCTGGTCAAATCTGCAGAGAAAAACATCACTAAAATTCTAGGGAAATTTTCGTTTTAGTATCCGATCAACGAGTTTAAAAATTAAGTTTTCGTTAAAAATATCTTCAAATCAGAGTCAAACCTTCTCAAAATTAAAAGTACATGGAATTTATGACATTTCTTCCATTTAGTTTACGTTTTGAGGACATCCAACTTTCTTTTTCATTTGTTACTTGCTGTTTGAGCGTTCCTGTTTGCTCTGATAAGATTATTCAATGTTTTTACACTTTTTGGAGGCAAAAATTGCTGTTAAAGTAAACAGTTTGGAAACAAATAAAAAACGCATCTAATAACCAAATTTCGTAAGACTAACATAACGTCTGGATGTTTGCTCAAAGCTTCTAAACTTTTGCTTTTTTCCAAACTTAAAATTTGATGAGCATTAAAGTTGTTTTTGTGCACTGTTGAGCTAGAAAAAATCAATAGCTTTAGTTTACAGGTTACATGCTAGAATGAAATTGAAAAGAGTGGTTAGCTATAGCAGACGGTTGCTAATGAGTTGTGATGCTTGAATAGCTGCTAATAGCAATTGCTACTGCTTGGTCACACATTAAACATAGCGACATCGTTTAAGAAACAGTTTTTGTTTTAAATTAGTTAATTGAAATGTTGGAGCAGTGTATATGAGTTCTGCGTTAGCCTCTGCCTGGCATGCATTATTTATTTACAGCCCTCTTGTTTCTTCCTGCCTTTTCCTTCAAGTAAAGATGTTTTTTGCTGCTTGCCACATCATAGGATTTAAAAGTGTGTAGGAGGTGAATGAAAGAGTTGTTCTACAACCACAAGTCATTAGAAACCTTTAGCTTGGTGGTCTGCTTTTTTAATGTGAGAATATGAGAAACCATGCATACTGCAGCTGATGTAAAAGCAATATTGAGAGTTATCTTTCCCTGTTTGCAGCACAGAAAATTAATATGTTTGCTAACAAAGAGTGATATGCATTGGTGCAAGGCCTGACGTGTTTAATAAAAAACATTACATTATTTAGTAAATGGTTTTACCGCCCGAGCAGTAGAAATATTTATTAACTAGTATCAGCAAATATATATAGACTACCACTTTTGTAATATGTTCTTCATAAAGATGGCAAAATATCACAAGGGGACACAACTCTCCATGATGCACTTTTAGCCAAGCACTATCAAATACCAGTCACACATCTAAGAGATTTTCGTGTATGTAGTAGCTAAAAGCTAAAGTTCATAAAAACTGTTAAACACTTTTTATGTTACTCTGGTTCAACTTTCCCCATATGTCCCCCTTAGAATCTTTTTAACATCACATATAACTGAAAATTTGATTAGCATATTGAAGGCTTGATTTTTCAACCTGAAACAAACTCCAAAAAAAACTGAAACTTCAGTTATTATTTTCAGGAAGAATGTGACAGTTTTTTAAACATCAGCCGCAAAATAAACAATATTGTACAAACAAACAAAAACTTTGACTAGGCCGTTGTTTTTAAATGCTCACACGCAATATTGACACCAGCCGATTTCTTTCATTACAGAGGTTTGCTGGTTTGTGCAGCAAGAATTATGCTACTAGGCTTCCACAAGTCGGGTACCAGTGATCTCACAATACGTTTTGGTCAACACATCAAAGCTTTTGCAACCACTGGAGACTACTTTCTCAGCAATGGCAGCTTATCGATGCAATGTCCAATGAAATGGCTAGAGGAGTATCCGCGGCAGCAGCAGATAGGGTAAGAACTTCTACGTATAGCCACCTGACTGGTATGGCTTGAAAAAATTACAAAAACCATCCTGAGTATTAATTGTTTAGCAATTCTTACGATCTATCTATAAATGGAAATTTGAAAGATTTCTGTCTGTCTGTAAGTCTGTCTGTCGTTCGGTCTGTCTGTGTTCTTTTCCACACTTATGCATTCCTATATCACTATGTTGCTGGAAGTTAAATCCGCTGTACTAACAGTTATTGAACCATTTAGATGCAATATGGCTGGTGTTCAATTTTGCCATTTGTTTTCAAACAAAAATATTCGTTTTCCTTTTTATTAATTTACGTGCGTTAGATAAATCAGAAAAGTTTTATCATACTACCACTACGTTTGAGTGCCAGATTAATAGCACTCTGTTCTCATAATATTTTCATCCAGTTTCTATAGATTGCATCATTCGTTTATACTCTTTTACAAGTTATTTGCATCAGTTGTTACTGCAATATGCCAGATCAATATATGTTTTCTGTCAATCAGACTGGGGAGGAGAGAGATAAAAATCAGAGAAATGGAAAGGGTAGAGGGGGTATGGGAGCGAGGGCGGAGCGAGGGCGGAGCGAGGGCGGAGCGAGGGCGGAGCGAGGGCGGAGCGAGGGCGGAGCGAGGGCGGAGCGAGGGCGGAGCGAGGGCGGAGCGAGGGCGGAGCGAGGGCGGAGCGAGGGCGGAGCGAAGGCGGAGCGAGGGCGGAGCGAGGGCGGAGCGAGGGCGGAGCGAGGGCGGAGCCAGGGCGGAGCGAGGGCGGAGCGAGGGCGGAGCGAGGGCGGAGCGAGGGCGGAGCGAGGGCGGAGCGAGGGCGGAGCGAGGGCGGAGCGAGGGCGGAGCGAGGGCGGAGCAAGGGTGGAGCAAGGGTAGAGCAAGGGTGGGACAAGGGTAGAGCAAGGGTAGAGCAAAGGTAAAGCAAGGGTAGAGCAAGGGTAGAGCAAGGGTGGAGCAAGGGTAGAGCAAGGGTAGAGCAAGGGTGGAGCAAGGATGGAGCAAAGGTAAAGCAAGGGTAGAGCAAGGGTAGAACAAGGGTAGAGGGTGAGAAATAGAGTGTAGCAGGGAAAAAGAAGCGGAGGGGGTCAAAGGACAAGCTTAGCTAGGGTAGAGGCAGTAAGTAAACCTGGCTGAGGAAAGCAGGGCCAAAATGGAGTGAGTTTGAATATGACAGGTATTACTATTGGTAGTTTTATAAATGAAACTTAATTATGTCTTCATAAATATGATAGCAATAGTATTAATTAAGTGAAAAACCCATTAGCTTTTCAACCAAGAACATGATGTGGAATATGTGAGATATAAAAGTTAAACGAAATTTATCGATAATTTCTCTTTCAACCAAAATGTATAAAGTTTTGGAAACTAAACTTTTCTGTTTGATCACACGAATCCAATAAAAATGATGGTTTCCGCAGTTCAGAAACAACTTCCAGTTTTTAGACATCCACATCATCCCTCAGTATCACTGTATTATACATTTAATCTGGATTTATATTAATTATTTTAGACGAAAGAAAAAAGCCAAGAAAATTGGGTACAATGACTGTCCTGGATGTGTTCTGGTGAGCAAGGTGTTGCAAGAGAACACAACTTACATAATTAGACAAAGTGCTATACAATACCTACAGTATACGATGATAGACGAGTCTCGCTATATTGTAACAATGAGAAATCCAGCTGATAGGATGATCTCTCATTTTTTCTATGTGCATAAAGTGCGAAGGGTGAGTTTTGATATATATTTACAACATTTGACTTCGTAAAAAATAATTTGCTCGGCAAAACACAATAGCATGAATTACTGTTGCTGCCAACTTATCTATAAACATAAGTTGTGTTCAGAAATCAAAAGCTGAGAAAAAATTTCACAAAAAAATTATTCAAGAATATTTAAGTTTTTAATTTCTGAAGTCACGAATGCATGACAAAATGGCAATAGCGCGAAGTTGTGTGCTCGTTCACCTCGTGTGGCATCATCATATCAATGCTAAATGTGGTAGGAAAGATTGTAACAATATATCAAAAAAAGCTATTACATATCTCACAGTTTCTATTTAGTGAAAGTTAGTACTGGATGCTTCGTTGTTGTTGTCAGTCAATAAACTTGCATATTATTCAAACGTGTTTTAAAGTCAGAGCAATTTAAATTAAAACTAATTTCCAAAAAAATTATTGCAACTATTATCATTACTGAATCGATAAAATAGCTGAAATTTGCAACTTTTGGGGAATCCATTTGCGAGACTCTTGAATTGTGAGCTAGTAGAGTTGTCTCCTCTATATGCATTTATCTTCTGATTTTTATATTGAAAAAGTGAGTTTTTGATCAATGTGAAATACAACCCACCTGGGTGTTGATCATTTTCTAAAGTTTCTGTTAAAGAAATAGGATGACGAATATATCACTGCTAAGTGTGGGTTTAACTAACAAGGTTTGGCAGTAACAGCGGAGTCATGAGTACAGAGGAGATAACTCTAAGTTTCCAGTCTTCAGGAGTAGATTGTAAACTTCGGTAAATTCCACTAGACACCAACCACCTACAGGTACAGGTGTGTCTTTAACATAGTGGTTGCGACCCTACAGAGTACGCAACACTTCTAGGAGGGCCAATTTCACCATAGCCAAGGACAGGTTGGTGGGAAGGAAAATTTAAGTCATATGACGGACTTGAAGGCAAAGATAGTTTTGAATGTTAAGTTGAATTTGAATTTGTTTCAAAAATTATAGGATGTGGAAGCCATTTTTAGTTTAAGTACTTCGGTGAACCTTGACACACAACAACATAGACACTTGAACGAGCACACAACTCCAATAACTGTCAGGTAGAAAAAAGAAACTAATTTTTTAGCACAATCTAAACTAAGTCTTTCTCTTTGAAGGCATTCTTTTGGTGAGAGGATTTACTTCTAGGTTTGTTCCATACCAGTGTTATTCAGCTTTTGCATCCATACAACTTTTAAACTACTCTTTTTCTTTTATTTTGTTAAGCAAATGTGTCAAGGATACTCTTTGCTTCCCTCAATTGCGGTAGAGTGCTGCATCGGTACATCACTTTATATTATCATTGCTATACTTTGGTAAACCTAATATAGTTCTGATTCATCTGCTTACAACTAGAGAAGACAACTCCAATACTTAAAGCCTTCAACTTTTCCTTCTTGCTGAGTTAACATGTGAGAGTTAAATGAAAATAAAACAGGTTTCTTGTAGAGTATTTTTCTTCTTTGCGTACGACAATACAACCAAATAATTATTAAATAAGTATTGATTTATTTTAAGGCATTTCCTATTTTTCAGGTAATTAAGTAAAATAATTAGATTTTTGCAGAGAAAGTAAATAATTTCTTGCTTGAGTAGTAGAGGTTGGGACTGTCTGAGTAGTAGAAGTTGGGACTAGACTTTTCTCAAGTTTAAACTGTTAACCTTTCAATCGCTTTGCAAAAATGAGTTATTTACAACGACAAAAAACGTAAAGAGGGCCGTCTAGGGCTATGTATACATGTACTTGAGCTGTCTTGTATTACTGTCGGCTGTCGCATAGATTTGATGTAAAGCAGCAGTTTGTTTAGCAGTGATAGTGCTTAAAATAAAATATGTCAAGTACTTTTTATTTACTCCAAAAAAATGCTGAAGTTTTACACTGTTCAAAGAGAGGAAACTCTCAAATGCTCATTCCACTCATTTGCGTTTTACGATACCCTCAGCTCTATCCTAAGTCTCGGGCCAACATTTGAGGTGTATGTGTATTTTGTTTGGAATATGCGGTGAGTCTTTTTATTGGGAGTTGCAAGCCCCATTGTTATCTTGGCAACTTTTGAATAGATTTCATTGGATGATTGGTTTAGTGGGCGGGGTTTTTGTGCTGAAAACCCAAAAAAACCCGCCCACTAAACCAATCATCCAATGAAATCCATTTAAAAGTTGCCGAGATAACAATGGGGCATGCAACTCCCAAAAACAAAACGCACCGCATATTCCAACCAAAGTATACATAATGTCTCAAATGTTGGCCTAAAACTTAGGCTACCTCAGCTCATAAATAGGCAAGAAATATCAGTAACTGGTGGAAAATGTTAAACTAATAAACTCGCTGTACCTGAAAAGGAAAAACGAGTAGGTAAATGTATAACAATTTATTTAAAATAAATTATTCTAGTCCGCTGCCTTGCATTTATTATATTCATATTTCTGATATAACCATATAAATGCATTTTATTTTACCTCCTTGCCAACAGATCCAAAAAATATCAAACATCAGCAAATATTCATTTTTTTGTTTATTGAATTATTGAATTCTGAAATGAATTCAGCTCATCCACATTGACAAACACATCATTTTCCTACAAATAGTACAAAGCCATTTCACATGCATAAATCAAGAGCTAAAAATTTGAATATGACCAATCAAGTTAATATTAATTACTAATAATAAATTATTGATTATTGCCGGCAGTAGCTTCCGATTTTCTCACAAAGGTATTTTTATCTAGGCATAAAAAAGTTGTTGAACTCATTTTTTACAAAAATTGTTTTTTCATAAATAGTGATAGACGCGTTTTGGACCTTCTCTATCTTCTCTATCAACATTGCTTTAAATCTAGAATAGACTTTGATACTTTTTAACTGGTAGAGAGTACTTCACCTATTATTTTGCTTTGTTTTATACAAAATTGCAGAAAGCTCTTTGAAGTATTTGCAGCAAAAAGAGATTATCATAAACATTCCATAACTTTTGACAAAATTTTAAACAAATTAAATTCAAATCAGTTTTAAGCTCGCTTGTACAAAACTAAATGTATCCGTAAACCTGTTTGTCGCTAATTCTATGTTAAATTGCTGTTGTAGGAAGACAACCCTTACATGAATTATACAATAGACCAAATTGGTAATAATTTCTTCCATGATATAGTCTCAGAATCCATTGAGTCACTAACAGTGTGCTTGGATAACTATGGGACCACAGTCTGCGTGCTTGAGCCGAGTTTATCTCCCCTGAAGCACCCAAATCCATATCTCCTCAGTATGATAAAGATAGGGTGCTATTCGACGCATTTAAACGAAGTGCTCAAGTTTATACCAAAGGTGAGCTGCAGCGTCTCTCATTTCTGATCTTTGCTATACATACATAGCTTCTAACTTTGAGAGCAGTTGAACCAACATCAGTAAATTGCTTTAGTCACAGGGTTGGTGACAAATGGGGTGGTAATTCTTTTTTAGTTTCTGTAATAATAAGATACAATTTATTATTATTATTATGTTATAACTTTTCTTGCAACTTGGTAGATTTGACAAAAAGTAGTTTATAGTAATCATTAAATTGGAATCAATTTATAATTTGCAACCATTTGACCTGCTTTGAAAATTTGAGAGCTATCAAAGAGCCTGGATACATAATCTTTAGATATTGTGTGTATAAATAATATCTATTAATTATTATAATTAAAGAGTAATACATTTTTAGGAAAGAATATATTTCTCAAAACTAGAAGATTACTCTAAAAATGAGGATGAGTCTATGAAAGAAATCTACAGATTTGTTGGTCTTCCTGTACCGGGTTTAAATAGTTCTACACAGCTGCAGAAGAATGTACGCAATGCTGGCTACAATTCAAAACCAGTTTTATCCGAGACCAAAGACGTTCTTTCACGCTTCTACCAGCCATTCAATATTGAGCTCGCTGAACTTCTAAATGACACAAAATGGTTGTGGACGTCATCTTAGGCCGGAGACCTTGTCAGTGGTTTTATTGTTTGTCCACTCTCTATGTCATGTTCATTTCCTTCACAAACACTTATGCTATGTCTCAATGAGATTTAATGTCTATTGCACATTTTGTATGTTGAAGTCTGGCATTAGTTTGTTTTTCGTACAATATTTTGTCACATTTCCAGTCAATTATTATAAAATTAATTTTAAGATAGTTGTTGTCTGAAAATAATAGTTTTTGGCTGACACGCCAGAAAGTCAATTGACTAAATAAACAAACCAATAATTGTGAAAATGGTACCAGATACGGCTTCAATAATTTGAATTTATTTTTGCTAAACTGTTAAGAAACCCAACCGTATTACAGGTGGTTATTTTTTTAGAAAATTTTATTGTTCCGTGACATACCTCAAACCATCTTATCTCCTTTCACAGGTTATGTTACTGAAACAAGTTCAGTATGAAAAAATTCTTTTAAATGAAATTTTTAAATGATGACACTGCTAAAAATATTGAAACTTTAATGAACCTAAATTGAACTATAATTTGTGTTTGTCAAAGTTTTATTTGTATAGCATATCTGTAACATGGAAAGAAGTACAAGAGTTGTCTTAGAAGTGCAGCGGCAAATTTTACGATGAAGCAGAATACAAATTTTTTTTTTAAAAAGCTGCAATGTAGTAGATTTTACCAGACACCATAAGTGACCACTACTCTATGAGGTCCCCTTGATAGCCTGTAGGCACCAGGCATGCCCCCTGAAAGCAATTGACAAAACTGGCATTGATTGCATTAAACGTATCTGCTAGTACATATGCAATAGAATCATTATTTAACTACACCGGCCCTGCACCATCACTATACCGGCCCTGGGTAGCTATCCGGGCCAGGATCAAGACGGCTGCCATAGCCTGAGAAAGTAAACTTAACCTAAGGTCCTCTAGGACCCATTATCAGGTTATTACCATCACCAGAAGTCACGATGTCAAGATTCAAGGCTATGAAAGACTGGAACTCTAAGAGAAAGGAATGAATAACTACTATTGGTTGGGATCCCCATAGACTCCGCTCCATACTTTTGGTCACCAGTTCCTGTTAATCTATTTATTCACATATCATCATCGCCTGGTATTTTTATCTGTTATATTATTGGTGTAATTCTACATTTTTGAAATGTGGTTAGAGTGTTTGGCAAACTAGGACAAGCATTTCCTGTCACTTCATGTAACTCTGCCTGTAAAAAGCAGAGTTTTCTCACATTTCTTTGCAGTACAACTTGTGTGTTACATGCCAATACATGTTACTGTATGGAGTGCCAAATGCTCAAAAATTACTTACTATTTGCTGTGTGTTGTTTACAATTATGTTTCATAGTCAAAATTTGTTCTCTTATGTTCACAATTCAGTCTGTTACCTTTAGAATTAATTGTCTCACCCTCAGAATTTGGTCTCTGATGTTTACTATTTATTCTGCTATGCCTAAAATTCATTCTCTCATGCTTACAATTTTGTTTTCTATCCTTATAATTTGTTCTCTTATGCTCAGAATTACTTCTCTATCCCTCATAATTTGCTTTGCTATATTGAAGATTCTCTGTGCTACCCTCAGCATTATGTGTCCTATAGTCAAGTTAATTGCAAGTTGTCTGCTCCTTACAATTTATTCTGTTACGTTTACTATTTGCTGTGTTATGCCTACTATTTGCTGTGCCATGCTTACTATTTGCTGTGCTATGCTCAAGATTTGCTCTCTCACCCTTACTAATATGCACTGGTTTGAGTACGCAAAAACCGATGACGTCACATTTCGAAGTTGCGCCCCTTAAATGGGGATGAAACCCTTGATAATTTCTCGAGGGTGATTAACTGAGGCTATTAAAGTTATGCCAAAGAGGGTAATCTACTCTCTTTGGTCGTTTAGTGTTTACTTTGTAGGGTCAATAGGTTATGCCATCGCGCTATGAAGATTGCACCAATGATTTCATTGGTTGTGTACTAGTACACGAACTGTGGTTACCGTCAGCCACAGCTTCTTACTATATTTATTAGTTTCTGCTATCAAAAAGATGAAGTTCACCGCGTACAGCATCATGCTTTATAGGTTTGCAGGTGAATGATATAATTATAGTTTCACGGAGCAAGATGATATTCTATGCAGTGTGTTGTGTGTCTATTAATTAATAAAATCAAGATTATTTTTGTGAAACAACAACATAAAATTAAATAATAATAAATAAATTAATAATAATAAATACTACTTTTTATTAATAATATAAATAATTAATAAATAAATACATCATTTATTTACTACTTCTGTTGACTGATGGTGTTGCGTATTGCTTTAGTGGTTATAATAAATATCAATGATGATGATGAGAAGTATTAATAAATAATTATATTATTATTAAATTATAATTATTATAATAATTATAATTGATTAATTTATTATTATTTATTGTTGTTGTTTTTATTATTATTATCGTGGTAAATAGTTAAAGAATAATATGAAATGTTTAAGTATACTGAAGCTAATTAAATTATACTAATAAGTAAATTAAAAAATAGCTATAATATTTTGCAAATAATGATCAGAATATATAATAATAATAATAAAATATTATTATTAATTTATGATAAATAATTATCCTCATATGACATAGATATAAATAAAATTAGATAGTAATAATATGCAATAATAATAATATGAATGTATTTATTATTATTATATGATGTATTGTATGTTTATTATAATATAAAATAAATAATATAAGTAATAATAACAATATTATTTCATTATTTTAATTTATATTATTTATTTATTATTATTGTACAGGATTTCGTGTCCGGGTGGTAGCCACCTGTACACTCTCCCGATATGCTCTGTTCGACCCTAAGTCAGCGCTCAATAATGTGCTTATTATTGTTTACAGTGCGTACATTGGCTTGTGCAGTTTCGGGTGTGGCCGAATCTGGTTGCTGGCAGTTTACAATAATTATCTATTAATTATTGGCTGCGTCCGAACATGTCTATGTCCGACAATAATTGCGCTGTAATTATTGTTTAGTTTATAGTTTGTTGCGAACTGTTGCTAAGGACAATACTCGTGCTGAGTGATTGTTTAGTTTATAGTTTGTTTCGAACTGTTGCTGCCGACAATAATTGTGCTGGAATTATTTGAAGTCGAATCTGACTCAGTCAAGCCGACGATAATAATTGCACTATAATTATTGCTTTCCTACTTGGTTGGATTCCCCGAATCCAAATTTATCATGAGCCGAACTATTAGGGCACTAGGCGTTGTGTTGTAATCCTCACCTCAGGTGAGGGTATACACAGTGATAGGGCGAACCGTTCTCACTTTCCACCTTAGCTTCGTGCTTGCTAATAGTCGACCAGGTCAGCGCTTGTAGTTTTGGTGCTCCTAGCTGTGCTTGCTTCTGAGAGAGAGAATCATCTGAGAGTCAGGCTAACTCTGATTTTTATTATCACAACACAGATATTTATACAGGGAAGGCGGGTACAAGTTACTTAACCACACCTAGTAAAAATATTGGTGCAAGCCACGCCTTGCCCTTACATTAGTACCAAAATGCATTTATATAATTATTTCGTGGAAAAAGTGTAACAGAAAATAGTAAATAATTATTATTTGGGCACATCATAGAACTGTTCTAGATAGACACCGTAGCAATAGAACTGGGACAAACATAGACAAACATAAGTGAGTACATATTGAGATCGTACGTAGACAGTGAGTTAATATCTCAGACAATTGCGTAGACAAAGAGAACAAAAGGTGCGATGATATTGAGTCAATGGCTCAGACTAAGTAGGAGTAGATAATGTTACATGCATGCTAAGTACTGGCGTCCCTCACATTATTGTCTACACACTACTTATTATGACTTATGATAATTATAATACTAACTTCTAACTAGCTGTTAGACATCAATAATAATAATAACACGATTTATTAGTAGTTAGTTAGTAAGTAGTAGTAGTACTAGTAGTAGTAGTAGTCAGTAAGCAAAGAGTGTAATCATTAATCATCAATATTATTTATTTATTTATCTATTTGCCGAATGAACAACTTGAGTTTGTTGATGGTATCACTGTTGTGACTGCTGACTCAATTGTTGTGATGTGCCGCGACAAAGTGAATGATAACAAATAATGATAAATAACAGGAACCGCTCTCTACTAATTATTGCGACAGTCTAAAATTTATGAATGTTACTACTTGACAACAGCAATAGCTATATACTACTAACCATTCCATCCGTATAGTATATGGATAGAATGGTTAGTAGTATCAGTCGAATAATTAATTACCCATTCAATCACTACTATTGCTGTTACAATGATCATGACAGTTCTCTCATAGTAATAATGATTAAAATGTTAAATAAAGTTTACTCTATCCAATTATCGCAATCACATATATAACGCTGATAGTGTGGGCACTTAGTTCGCATCTCATTGCGGATCTCTCACTAACTGTAAAAAAATATCTTTAAAAACATTGTGAATCACTCACGTATTGCCAATTTTTTTTAAAGGAGGACACTCTTGGCTCAATTTTAGTGCATAATAGTTGGCACTCTGATCGATTTTTGTTGTCAAATTTAATAAAGTTTTGAACTTTCTACCGAAATTTTTACTGATGGCGACGGTCTCTGACAGGATGTAGTGTCTTCCACAAATACTTGACTGCTATAGGTCAAACGGAAGTTTGACCAATGGCAGCCATTTTCACTAATGTTAGTAGTTAGTCAACACAAAAACTACAAAGTTTTCAACATCCTTGATTCTAGCATCAAAATTTCGTAGTTTTGAATTTTCGATAGTTGAAAAATTTCACCCTCAAGATCATCGCAGTGAGAAGGTTGAAATTTTGAAAACTTCGAATTTTTCATGGGTTTCCATTAAAACTTAGACTCATGGAAATCTAGTGAATGTTGTTAAAGACATTTTTACATCCATTGAGGGAGCCACGTAATGAAATGCGAACAAAATGTCCACACTCTGTGTTATATATATATTATTGCAAAAAGAATTTTGATCATTATTTTTATTATAACGTCAATTTGTTGCCAATCCTACAGGGCTCACTGTGTCTAGAATATAATAATAACTAATTGTCAATTCCTCTCTTTAGCATAGTCAACATTATTCATTCCAAGTCTGTTGATGCTCTTTCCGGCAGGTGTCTACGCTCATTCAAGCTATAGCTGCATTCATTGCTACCTATGGTCATTCCAATCCTCTCTATTTCTCATATACATGTTTGTAATCTATCAATCTGCTATTGTTTGTACCCTATGGTCGCTATATATACTCCATGTCCACATATGCTATGGTCACTTCATGCATGCACTACTCATCCTTTGCATACTACTCTGCCTATGATCTACTCTGTTTCTATGCACCCTGTCTCTGCTCACCTTGTACGGTGTCTGCAGTATTCTGTCTATTAAAATTTTTGTATACCCACTTTACTCCCTAAGCTATTTTGAGTTGTCAATACATTACGTAAAATACATAAATGTATAATGTAAAAATAACGACCATCCAAAGGGATTAAATTAGCAATATGAATGGATATAAGAGTGGCGATAACTTTTGTTTTTAAAAAAAAAAAAAACGGAAGCATATGTTTCCTAAGATACTGTGACCTAAGACTTTAAAAGTGATTTAGAATTTCATTCCTGTAGTGTCAATGCCAAAGACACTAGTTTTTATGAAATAATTTCTCTGTCATCTTTAAAATATTTCTCACGAATGGCCTCAAAAAAATTACTCATGCATCAATTTATTACTTTTTGTTTTGGCCATTGTACCTCAAAATCATATATAAACTCCTCAATCAAAGCAGGATGCGGCAAAGTCACCTGAATTAACTAACAGTTGTTATGGTAATCTCGCTGCATTTTAATGGTACTGTGGATATAGCAATAACGTATTCTTTTGAGAATGATGAATTTCCTATCGTTACTGCTGCCTGATTCATTGAATAAACAAGAATGAATACTATTTAATGATTATTATAATAATTAGCTGTTACCTCTATTTTATTATTTTATTTACTATTAGTTGATGTTATAGAATATACTATATTTTTTACCAATATTATCGTTTATTACATGAATTTTCATGTTTCATAATTACAAACATGATATAAATATTTGTATATATCTCTACTGTATTTAAATTATTAGTTATTACATTGATTCTATTGTTTGATCCTATTAATAATCATCACTGCGTAGTAAATATTGATCAATGCTGTTATCAATAACGTGTTATAAATTGTCTATTATACTATTGATATCAATCACAATCATCATTATAATTTATTAATTATCAAACAGAGTTTTCACATTGAACTCCATCTCAGACTACAAGAATAAGAAGTTTTTATGAGGGATATATTTTTACTTGATTATACTCTGGGGTACACCACTTACATAAAACCAAGTGTAATATCACATTGCGTAACTGATAGCCATCAATAGTTTTACCAATGGCAGCCATTATTCAGGTCACAAAAGTCTCATTGATCATAAACAGTACCCCCCCCCCTCCCAAAGACTAGTCCATACTACCAGGACCATGCTCAAATAGGCACAAGTTCTCAGCTTATTTATATTTTCAGCCTGTAGAGTAGTTAACTTGAAGAATGCCTCCAGTCATTTCTATATTTATCTGATATGTCATTGATATGTTCTGATGTGCCAAGTGCTTCGAATATCAACTTCGTCAAAGTTTAATTGATTTGTATATTTTCATAACATCATTAATAATTGGCATGTTATGAGTGTTGTCTCCCCATTCCAACATCTTAGAAAACCTATGACATGCGCAAGTGTTTTAGCGAATGCTAAACTTTTGTTTTGGACAATTTTTGGATCACGAAATCACTGAAGTATAACCACACTGCTACTAGCCTGCTACTACTACTAATACTTCATGTACATATGGCGATGGTGCTAGCGATTTTGCTTAGAAATTGGGGCAGTCCCTCCCCCAAGTTGCGCAATTTTTCACTACTACCCATTCTTCAGCGATTCCAGTCAAAATCGCTGTTACAAAGCATAGCATTCAATTTGTTATAGGATCGTTGATCGATCAGAGCGCTGAATATGACGAGACACTATTGGAAACAAGGGTAAAGCTTTTTTACGTTGTGATTGGCTGATCAAGAAATCCGCTAGCGATTTTTTGATCTCAAACAAAACCTGGCGATAACATCAAATAAAATGCTAGCGATTGCTTAGCTATTTTACAGGAAACCGAAGTTGCAAATTCACGCAATCGCTTAGTAATCGCTATATGTACATAAAGTATTAGTAGTAGTAGCAGGCTAGTGGCATGTGTGGTTATACTTCAGTGATTTCATGATCCAAAAATTGTCCAAAACAAAAGAAAGTTTAGCGTTCGCTAAAACACTTGATCATTTTATAATTAGACTTATTTCACGACATTAATCTTTGCGAACTTGACGTAGGTTTTGAAGAAAAAATTATTTGATAGTTCTTACAAACATAGATACTCTATTTTGGTGTTTTGGTCTTTCTGGTAGTTGCGTCGTAATATAGAAAGAAATTTTTTATAAGAAATATATAGAGCACATAGACTATGTGGAGCAAAATGATCAAATATTGTCACGACAACTATACATGGTAAATGAAAGCCTGAATTTTCAACTTGCGAGTTTGACACTTCGTGTTTGTAAAAGCGGCATTGTTTATACATACTATTACACCCAAAAGCGTATAGTTAAAAATGTAAAGATTAATCTGAATGAAAACTGCCTGGGAGTAGTGTACATTGTATATACTTACGTAGTATCCCCCCTCCCCCCCCCCCCCCCCAGGTCTCAAGAGATCTCATGTTGAGAAACTTTTCGCATAGGAGATATTTCATGGAGTTTTAATCATCAATGTTTTTATGTCCAAATAACTATGGGTTGTACTCAAATGCTGAATACAGCCACAGAAAACACGGATTTCACGGAAATTATTTTGATTTATTAAAGTTGTCTGCTTTGACTGCATTGTAGTCCAGTTTTTACTCAAAATTTTCTATTAATTGCTTCTCCAACTTATGTTGAATGACAGAACAATGATTGGTGGGCATACGCTCTTATTCTCAAAGCAGATTTTGTGAAACTGCTTTACATTTTACTATATTGGTGAAGTTTCTATTCATTACACAATTTTTGTTGTGAAAAGCGCCATATAGTAAATGCAATTTAACTTACAAAAGTTATTAACTATGGCTATAACTCTAGTCACACTTGAAAATGTTGATAACTTTTTTCTTTGCAATTATAATTTTTTTGTCAAAAAATATTTGATCAGAATTGCCTTTTCTGTGCTTTTCTGTGCTCAACAGCAACGCCGGAAATGCCATTATGGGAGTAAAAGTGTGGTCTACAATTAATTTTCAAGTCTACTTCTATTACCTTTCATCAGTTTTAATTTAATACTTGCTCAGTTTTCTGAGGTATTTGCTGTTCAGCATTTTAAACATAAGCACAAGTAGCTTATTTGTTAATCAAAAGTTTGACGAAACCTTAGTTTTTTTCTAGGAAACAAATTTAGTTTTTGTTCAGTTATCGATACTTCGGAAGCTTTGTTGTCCACAAAAAATAAATTGTTTCAGTTAAAAGTAATGTGATTTAATAAATGACAGATGGTATTGAATACTCGATAAACTAATGATCGATGTTTCTTTGTAGGAGCAAGATGATCTCATTGCTGTGAGAGCATAGTCAATAGGGATAGTGATGGTCTTTCTCAATCAGTTCAATCGCTGGAAATGGTTTATTGCCAGATGGAGTTATAGTGAAGGGTATGTTTGAGATTTGTTATTCAATTTGTTCATATATCCTTTTATGTTAGCTTTAAAATGTATTCAAAAGAAAAAATATTAGATGTATTCGCGGGCTGGTTCGACGAACATCTGCTATTGCTTATATATCGAGATCACATCGGTGGACAGGGAAAGCATAAAATATTACCGAGTAAATTTTAGCAGGCATAATTATTTTCACACATGTAAGCAATTCATCAACGACGCTTATCGCGTAGTTGATTCCTAATTATTACTCATAGCATGATGCTACAAGAAGCAGAAGATAATGACAGCGAGTCAAAGTACAAACAACTTTTCACTTTTCCGGTTGACGTTTATTTAAAGCAATCCTTTCTTGATTATAGCTGTGGCTACACACACCTACGTTTTGTTGGTATGCAGCAAAAAACGCGTCGTTTTTATTCTGCAGGCAAAGTTTTGTTTTACAACAAGGCCCAAAATCGTAGACTAACATGTTGGTGTACGAAAACGTTTTTTGTCTGACGCTTCGGTGATTGGACAATGTTATCAGATAACCACTTTTGATTGGATAAAATAAAAGGACAAAATTTGACGACTCTGGTGAACTTTTTTATTGTGTGACCTTGATCTAGTCATTAGTGATTGGCCAACGGTCCATTCGTTACTTGTATCAAAGAGAGTACTTTTTTATCTATAAATAACATTATTAGATATAAATATTGTTCATTTATTGTGGCAACGAAGATTGTTTATCTAATATTATAAACAAACATATTAATTAAATGATCATTATAATTAGGCCTATAATATTTATTATAATGCCTGTCTATAATAATTATATCCTTTTTACCTCATTGGACAATCGATAACGTTGCGGTAATCAAACATCTGTGTGTGTAGCCACCAGAACAACGCTACGATACTTATTTCTTGTCGCATTCCTACAAAATGTAGGTGTGTGTAGCCAAGGCTCAACTATAACAATAACATTCATTATTATTGTTTTCACAAAATGGCTCTGCTTTTTATTATTTTTTATTATCATCAATTTATTTAAAATGTGTCATTATTGTACTTTGATAATCACAATAATTAAAAATAATAAACAACATATATAATTTTTATTATCAATAAATAGTGATAAAAGAAAAATGCCTAGAATGAACTGCTTGGAAATAAACATCACCCGCAAGGGTATATATTAATTGTGTGTGATGGATCGGTAGTGTACGTGACCTTTAAGAATGCCTCTCAAATTAAATTTTACATGGTGATGGTTTATAGAATCTACTTAAAATATTGCTATAGACCTATTTGCAAATAATATTATTTATTCGATAAATTATTTAGGTCAATCCAGCCTGCGAGTACACCTTTTAATTTCAAAGCAAAAATTAAAAAACTGACCTGTCAAAGAGTATAAATTAGCTATTTGAATTAATTATAAAGTGACAATAGTTTTTGTATCTTTTAAAGAACGGAAATTCCTCAGATACAGTGGCCATAGATTTTGAATTTTTTTAATAGTTTCCTGGTTGTATTATAAACATCAAAGGTGATAGTTTATGTAAACTGCTCTTTGTCATACTTAAAAATAAACGTCACCAATGAACTTGAAGACTCCTAGGCTCTTTTTCACATGAAATTTGGTGAAATTGAACCTTTAGCAAAGAAAGTTCGTGTTTCTCTTTCTTTTGGTGAAAGGAGCAGACGTGGCAGATCATTATTTGGTATTAGTGTGTCAAATAACTTTAAATTGAAAAAAGAACGAATTATAATTGACGATGATTGATAATGCAGGTAAATAAATTACTGCCACTACTCAGGTATATTATAGATTAATAGTTATTAAAGATTCGAGGCATTTTAAAAATAGAAGTTCGAAAAGTTGAGTTTCTTGGAAATTTTTTTTGTGAAAACGAACATAATTAATATTGTTGCCATTTCATTTTAGTCCAGAAAACAAACATAACTCACTCAGTACTTTTCACTACATCAAATACTAATTTAACATTATTTTACCAATTATAAATGACTATTTCATATTCTATAGTAGTTGACAGTAATGATATTAGTTAGTACTCGTAAAATTATTAAAATTACTTTTAAAAAATTGAGAATCCATTTTGGAAAAAACTGTTTTCCACTAGTTGTTTTGAGAGTGCCGATTTTTGAACTGTTATTTTTTAATCACCCATACCCCAGTTGCTGCTATATATAAAGTTATGATGAAGGTTTTACTAATCATTGATGTAGTGAATAAAAGTGATGTGTTGAATGAATCAATAAACGCCTTCATTTTAACGCACAAAAAATCCAACAAATTCGTTACAATGGAACCAAGTGAGTAGCCTCAAAATTTATTAACAGCTTGAGTATGCCCTTGCCACATGAGCCTGTCTTCCGTACCCCGAGCCAGAGTCCGGCGACGATTAGCATCCACACCACCCTGACTAAAAACTGAAACTACGGGAGTAGTTTATGACTGAGAAAATAAGTGCAGGATTAATATTTTGTGCATTCCACATGGTTTCCTGTTTCTAATTATTGTTATTTTTCATTGAAACAGTCTTTATTGCTAATTTTACCATTATTGATCAAGTAATTAATAACTTATTATTAGGTATATGATTCATTATAATTTATAACTTTTATGCCTTCTAAATATTTATTTACAATATTTTCCGCTACAAACGATAATTATTTTAATAATAATATCCCCACGGCATATGGACACCAACGATCATATAATTTTTTATAATATGCACTACTAATGCACTACTACATTTGATCTTTGTAAACGAGTGGAAAATTATTATAATCTGGTCATGTGGAATCGCGGTGGCTTAGTAAACCAATCACAACACGACGGACAGGAAGAAAAATTGATCATGTCTGTTTTACTTGATCCTGCGCTGGATGTGCAATCCTGTGATGGGAACGACGGATACTAGAGATTCTGGCTCCTGTGGCTTGGGCATAATAAATGAATCGTCGTAAGAACTTGGCTTCATGCCATTTATTTGACTATGCGCAGTAGCCGTAGTAGCTTCACACTTATCAATCTGCGCTTATAAAAATTATCTACGTATTTATTGTTCATCACTTATTACAGGTTACTCTCTCTCTTCTAGTGATAGCTGCCATCTGCCAATCAGAAATGCAAGCAAGGCCAAGACCATGCAAATCTACCCAGCACAATAAATTACTGTTGTATCAAATAGCTAATAGGTATTTTGTTTTTGCACAAGACACTATTTTTGAGTCATAGTGATCAAAGCTGTTTTATAATATATATGCACAAATGAAGTTTTCATGCTTGTAAAAGATTGAGCTGAGTAGGAATTTTTTATGGTACTGTCTATTTTTCTATGAGTGCGCTTCAATTATTGCATATTTGTAACAGCCCTTAAACTTTTTATGCCTGCAAATACATGATTTTTTGTAAAATTGTTTACTTGTTCGAGATTGCCTTTTGGGTGCAGTTTGTGTCAGTTGACTTGCGCTCAGGCATACCTGTATAGGTAAATACTAGGAACTAAATCACATGTTGTGGACCTAGTAGCCACTAGATACTATGCAACAGACTAACAATACCAACTTATTGATGACTCATGTTACTTCCTTTAGAGAGCTTATGCAATGTCTTGATAGCAATTCCCATCAGCCTTTGGCCTAACAGTTAGTGCGTGTGCAAGCCAGGTTTTTCCATGGTTCATTCACATACGTGCAGCGGTATGCAGTTTTTTGCTAATTTCCGAACCTTGCCCGCATAGTTTGACAATTAATTGCATCATGCAGTTAGTAGAGTGGTATGGCCAAGAAGTTTATTGCAAAAATATCTGAGCAACCATTTTAAACACAATGCAAAAAAAGTGACACAATGTAATTGTAAGGAGTAATTTTCGAGAAAGGCTTGAATTGCTAAAATGAGCATAACCTACATGTACAAACAGTAAAATCAGTTTGGTAAAAATTGAGTTCCATTTCGTGCAAAATATATACAAAACACCATAAAACTCTGGATGACGTTATCCCATTTGGCACCGCTTTTAGATCGTCTATAGACAGCAGCAATTATTCAGGATAAGATGGGCCTCTCCATCTAGAATCTGCCAGGCACAACGAGCTTTCCTATGTATCAAACTGTTGTGAGCAGTCAACAGTAGTTGTGTTCTTTTTCACCCAAGTAGACACCATGAAGCACATGCACATCTTGTATGACTTGGTGTTTGCTAAAACAAGAAATCAATCAGCTAGCTCGACAGCAACCAGTGAAGTTACGTAACAACCAACAGCAACATTTTACATTTACTAAAACTCCCTCATTCAGGTTGAATAAAAGAATTACTAACCACAAGCAAGCGTGCCAAAGGTATATATTACCAGTAAAATGAACCCAAAAATCGGCTTGGATTTTTAAAGCTTATGAATTATTTTACAAAGCATTCGGATGGTTTACAAAAATTCAGGACACTTTTGAAACTCTCCAGATGGTAAGGAAATGTTTGGATATTTTAAAACGCAAAACAAAATGCTATAAATCATGTCTATTTTGTCGGTGGTAGCAGTGAGATCGTTCATTCATTGTTAATTACTTCACTTACAAATCATGTGGTTGAGCAAATACGACTACTTACTATCAGTTATGTATAGAACACTCAATGAGGCAGGGTGGCTTACTATGTGAGACTAGAAAGACCAAAAAAATTCAAACAGTATTTTAGCAATGTGACTGCTGTTTGGCTAGAGGCTATAATATTTTCATTGCTCCAAACCCTTAAATTTATAGCCCTTGACTGCACCTTCCCTGCTGCAGCAGCACTAGAATCAAATTAATTTGTGTTAAACCGCGATTACTAAGCAATTTACTCAGCGATTGCGGGATTTCGCAGCTTCTGTTTCCGGAGAAATCGCTATGCAATCGCTAGCATATTACTTGAGGTTATCATCAATTTTTGATTGAGATCAAAAAATCGTTAGCCAAATCCCTGATCAGCCAATCACAATGCGCAAATGCTTCATCCTTGTTTCAAATAGTGTCTAGTCATCCGCGGTGCTCCGATCAATCAATGATCGTATAATAAATTGCACGCTATGCTCTGAAACAGCGAGTTTGACTGGAATCACCTAAATATTAGATATGTATTAGTAAAATGTTGTGCAATTTAGGGAGGGATTTCCCTATTGCTAAGGAAAATCGCTATATGTGCATTAGGCATTACTCATGATTTACTGAGTTCATTTGTTATAAGAAATGCAACAAAGTAACAATGGGGTTGTGGCATTAAGAGTTATCTCTCTTTGAACTTTCTACATCCAACCGGAAGTTACCATTGTTCGTAGTATAAAATATAGTTACTTCATGCAGACTCGTGACAGTTTTTCCCTGATAGCCTCCATGCTGTCAATTGTATACTATAATGACATGTCGCTAAAAACACTTTACACTATTTTTAAAGACAGCAGCATCAAATCTACCTGCAGCAACAAAGATTTATATTTTTTTACAGTTTTTTCAATTATTATTTATTACAGTTGTTATCCACGGAACTCCGGGTCTTGCCAAAAAAAAATAACAGAGACGATGCGTCCTGTAATAAAAACTATTTGTAGCAATATCCGGTTGCTTGCAAAAAGTTCAATATCACAAACCCAATTCATTGAAACTGAGCGTAAAAGCTAGGTTATTACTAACACATTTAGTAACGGGCGCATCGTCTTCCTTCTCTTTTTAGGCAAGCCTCTGATGCCCGTGTTATCATTATTCTAACTATTTTTTATATAGTTATTAGTGAAATCTTTTTTTTATTTATTATAATCATTTATAATAATTATGATTCTACTGTTTATGATTGCTATGGTAATTATTAAGGTTATTATTGAATTGTTATTAGATAATAATAATTGTTATAAATGATGCTTCTTATAATTTTATAATAATAAATAATAATTATAGTAGTAACAACTTTTATTATTATTATTATTATTTATAATTATTATTTTAATAAATCAATTATGATAAAAAAATGAATAATTGATTTTATTATTATAAATAATTGTCACCACATTAAATTCTCATTGTCATTTATAATAATAGTTTCATAGATAGAGGTGTAGATAGATGCTAATGATTAAATTAATTACTTGTATTATTATTATTTCCCGCACAGATACCAGACAATCCATTTACACATAAACGTTGCGTTAAATAAGTTAATTGTCGTTGGTGTTTCATCGTATTTATTAACTACCGTACCAACGATCGTATATAATCGCGGACCGCATCGTGGTTATTTAATAATTATTATGCTCTATAGCTACACTTGTGTGATTAAAAACTTATGTACGTGTAATCTGCTATAGCCCTGTGAGCTCCGTGACTTGTTCAATTATATCAATCGCATTGCAATAGCCGGTTTATTCTAGTTTAACATCTCAACTCTGTATTTCTGCATTGTACTCTATATAAAAATTTCGGCATTTTCCGGTTGGACTTACACCAGCGCCCCCTATAAGGGGGGATAACCCCAGTCACAACCCCATTGAACCAGTAGAGGCAAGGTTGTTTTTCATGCAATAAGGATTACACATGTAAGATTACAGAAAAACATAATCAATTTTTGTGGAGTAAATAAGTAACTTTGTAAAATAATTGTATCGCATTCTTTGTTCCAGGTTCTACGATTATTAACAGTGCTGGCAATTGAACTATTTATGGCTGGCTAGCTTGTCCTTAGAAACAAAGATAGAGACTAGATTTTATATAGCCTACATGATTAATTTAGAAACAACTCTAAGAAAATAAAACATTATTTATGGAAAAAAGACCAGGTAATTTGTTTAGATGGATATTGGAGTTGTAGCCCTGTGACAAGATTTATTTTATAAACAGCACGGATGCAACTAGTACAAAATATGTATTTGACGGATTCTTTGGTACCTACATGAAACTACAGTCACACATATCATTTATCTGTTGCTGCATGTACACCCAAGGAACAGGGGGTGAAAAGATCAGCGATTACAAT
The DNA here is from genome assembly GCA_945261195.1 of Cryptosula pallasiana. Classification (NCBI taxonomy): domain Eukaryota; kingdom Metazoa; phylum Bryozoa; class Gymnolaemata; order Cheilostomatida; family Cryptosulidae; genus Cryptosula; species Cryptosula pallasiana. The sequence continues at coordinate 40,263,610 of OX183136.1, forward strand.
CTTCTTTTTTTTTACAATAATTGGTCAAAACACGGCTTATCATTGTTTGAAAAAAAACAATGGAATCAGCAAAACAATTTCAGCTTGAGTCGCCAATGTCAAATAAATTGGCGAGTGAAATACAATTTGTAATTATGACGAGTCATGTTTCTCGGTTCCAATTTCAGCCAGTAGCCAAAGATCATATATCACTAGATTTCCATGCAGCAAAGTTTCGACGGCTTTTTTTATATTTCAAAAACGAAAAGTTGAAGTTTTCAAGACTTCAAACTTTTCACTGTGCTGATCTTGAAGATGAAATTTTTCAACTCTTCAAAGATTCAAAGCAACAAAATTTTGTTGGTAGGATCGTAGAAGTTGAAAACTTTGTAGTTTGTGCGATAAAAAACTACTAAAATTGGTGAGAATCACCAGAAACACATTATTACTTGAGTTTGAAGTGAATTTCCTTCCTTCATTAAAATAATCTTGAGAAATATAAGGTCCTCAGCATCATGTTGATAATCGATAAAAAAAATAACAATCAATGGCGCTGTAATAATAAATGATTAATAATAATTATAATTTGTTTATATCAGAGTTTGACAACAAATTACTACTTACTTTCAAGGTTCAACTGGCTATGAAAAGCCATACATACACTGGTTGATAAGTCGTAAAAGACTCATCTCATGTGTTAGTAATTAATTTTAGCCCACATGATTTGGAATGTAAACAATTTGGTGACAACATGCATTTGCGAAAGCAATACTTGTCTCATAATGTTATCGTTTCAATAGGAGCTGCATATCTCTCGCCCTAACAATACGATGATGACGTAGCAAGCTGCCAAATTACTGATACGCTTTTAGCGTAGTTATCCTCTCTTTGGTGTAGACAACTCTGCATAACTCTCTCGGAGACTTGTTTCATGAAATGCAGAAAATCAAAACTTTGAAGTTTTCATCAATCCGTTGTTTCAAACTGCTTCAAAACTTTGACGCGTGGAAATCTAGTATATTATTATATAACATAGCCTTTGATTTACCAACATGACTCGCGCCGTCTCAAACCAGTCGTAAAATGAAATGCAAGTAATTCCGCCTGACATTCTAAAACGATGAAAAATACACAATGCTCATAATGCATGGATTTGGGGGATGTGATGCTCTTTTGAGTAAAATTCATAAGATGATCACTGATAGACCGCTCGATGTTTAAAATCCTAAAATGCAAACCACTGATGTAAGAAAACCACTACTTCAATCAATCACTAGTTTGATTCTAAATCCAACTAGTTTTATTGAAGATGGCACAGACACTTTTGAAACGATTTAGAAGACTTAAAGAAAATTTCAAGTGAATATTAGAGATTATTTGGGACCTCTGTTCATCAAACGAATAGCAATAAAAATATCAAGGTCGGCAATAAACTCAATCAATAAATAATAATTTAGTTCGGAATTCAGTGGTCAACAAATAGTAAGTGACTGAATAAAAAAAATAACCAAAGAGCATATATTTATATTGTACTTTGGTTGCGAATGAAACTGAATAAATAAATAATAACCAGAAAATCTAGCTTGTTCATTTTCATAAACTGGTCAGTTATCCTTCCAAAACTTAACAAAACAACTACGATGGTTGAAAATCTACTAATTGAAAAAGGCAACTTCACAAACTATTTTTGTTTATAGCAATGCACTTATATGTTTTCTTGATACTTTGCGAATTGAGAATTATGTTCCGCAATCGGTAGTATAAAAATTCATTGAATAATTGTGGTGTTCTAAACTAATGTTCCATTTTATGGGCAACGCATCGAATTACAAACACCTATTATTTTTTGGTTCTTTGTTACACGAACATGTCGCGAATACTCTTAATAATAAATTATATGAAGTATGGAGAGAAATATTATCAACTATCTTAAAATCATTTGGAACAGTTCTTTGAAAAACTAACTGAACTATTTTGAGAAATTTTACAAACAAAAATCAGTCAGCCATATTTTCTTTACAGTTAATGCATAGATCATTTAATAGAGATGCATAAATGGTAGAAAAAATACATAGTCTAATTAAACGAAAGTTAATTTAGAAGAATGCCAATAATACCAATGATAAATTCTACAGACAAAAGATTTATTTTGATTACTAGTAATGCTGAAAAAATATATACTTTCAAACTTTACTGGAATTACCAACCTTAGTGACAATTAAAAACTACTAGCAGTAAGCAGACTAGCAAATCAACATAGGTTTTCAAGAAGTACAAAATACTTGACAAAGCTTTCCGACAATGTTCTAAAGGTTTAATGCCTATGAACACCAAGAAAACTTCAGCTGGCCCAAAAGCAGCCAAGTGTTTGCGGAGAACATTGTTTCTGTGGGAGCTATATGCCATGAACAGAAAATTGGGCATAAAAATCAAAACTTTAAAAAAAAATTACGAACAAAAATCTATCAGAGCTCAAAGTCTAAAGCTTCATTTACACTGGGCGCTTTGTCTGCGCTTTTGCCAACTCTGACCAAGTGATGCCCAGCGTAAATGGCAAAACACAATTAAATTTAGGCATCGATGAATGTCAGAGCTTTGGGGCAATGTCACAGAGCTCTGCCTAATTGGCTCGTTATCTTGTTGCAGGAACCAATCAAAATTAATGAAAGCATAAATGCCAAATCACATTGGTTGACACACATGCCAGCGACTACAGTAAAGCAGCAATTGTAAAACTTTACTTGAAAACTTTCGCGTTGCTGTAGACAGACGGTGTCGGTAAACTAGCAGACAAAACACCCAATGTAAATGAGCTTTACGGGACCAAAAGTGAGCTAAGAGTGTCTGCTCTTAGAAAATTAACTCAAGGTGATCGATTCACCATGTTTTCAATACATTTGTGACATTTATTGAGAGAGTACCATAATGAAACGAATAAAGTGTCCGCACTTTCAGTAATATATGGTATGGTGGCTCATAACGTCAGACGGTTTTGTTTTCAAAGCGTAAGAACAGATTTGAAATAGTCTAAACGGTTTGCAAAACGTCTTTTACATTGAAAATAATTTGTAATAGCAGTAAAATAATCCAAGAAACTACATGTATATGTAAAAATGGGCTTGTTGGTTATAATAAATAGATTGTCAGCCTCAGCAGTTGCGGGGTTCCTGAAATAAAACTGTATGACCTGTCTCCCAATACTAAATTTTGCAAAGCGTATAGCTGTTTTGCAAATAATTCAAACGGTTTAGAAATTGCTTCAGATGATTTAGAATATTACAAACCGTATTAACGCTTTAGAAAGAGTATGAACTATTTATAAACCGTATAAATTATTTTGAAATAGTTTGAACCGTTTTAAAATAATCTAAACTATTTTGAAATAATTGTATTGGGTTGCAAAGCACATGGCTTTCGAACCAAAGGCCATCATCTTTTTTATAGCCTCTATGCCACTTTATCAACACAGATGTAGATCAACAGACATAGAGCAAATTCATGAACTGGATAAAACTGTTGTTAAATATAATCTCTAAAATTAATTTTTTACAATTATAATAGAGTTTTATATATTACTTAAGATATTATAAACAAATAACATTTATTAAATAAAAACAATTATTTGTATATTCAAAATAATTTCAACTGTTCAGTGGTTAGTAAAAAATTATCAATCGTAAATGGACTAGACATCTATGATCAATCGAGCAAACCAGCAAATCGGCTCAGAGTTTTCAAAGGGTATGAATGATTTCACAGAGCATTCAGAGGATTTGCAAAACTTCAGACTACTTCAAAAGCGTTCAAATGGTTAGGAAATCGTTCAGACGTTTTAAAGCGCAAAACACAAAACGTTCTGAGCCACCATAGTATTATATACATTATTGCAACAATTTTTTTTAATTATTTTTATTATAACGCAAGTTCAATTACCAATCATGCATGGCTCACTGTGTAAGTATGTTGAAACAGCATTGACAGGGCATATTAACAGATTTACATGAGATTGTAGCTGTAGCTGCAGCAGAAGTTATAATAGTGGCACAGGATGATAAGTAGTACTACTAGTTAGCATTGTAGTAGTGTTGTTGGTGGTAACATTATTGGAGCAGTAAACCTTGTAATGGCATTCGTTGGTGTAAACAAATATGGTGGCTCAGAACGTTTTGCCTTTTGTGTTTTAAAACGTCTGAACGCTTTCCAAACCGTTTGAACGAATTTGAAATAGTCTGAACTTTTGCAAAAACTTCTGAACGCTTTGTGAACTTAGTAAATCCGAGCCGATTTGCTGGTTCGCTCTATTGGTCATAGATCTACAGTCCATTTATGATGGATAATGTTTCTCCTAAACACTGAACGGTTGAATTTTTTCTAAATAAATAAATAAAATTTATGATTTAATAAATATTATTTGCTTTGAATTATTTTAAACAATAAATACAACCTAACTGTAAATGTAAAAATTCATTTTAGAGATTATATTCAACAACATTTTTATACAGTTAATTAACTGGCTCTATGTCTATTGATCGACGTCTATGTTGACAAAGTTATATAGAGGCTATAAATAAAATTGTGACGATCGCTTTTGGTTCGAAAGCCATGTGCTTTGCAAACTTCTCCAACCATTTCAAAATAGTTTAGACTATTTTAAAACAGTTCAGACTATTTCAAAATAATTCATACGGTTTGTAAATAGTTCATACTCTTTCTAAAGCGTCCATACGGTTTGTAATTTCCTAAATCATCTGGATCATTTCTAAACCGTCTAAATTATTTACAAGACAACTATACGGTTTGCAGATTTTGCAATTGTTGGACAGGAAATACAGTTTTATAGCATTAATCCTGCGACTGCTGAGGCCGACAATTAATTTATTATAACCAACAAGCCCGTTTTTAAACATAGTTTCTTGGGCTATTTTACTACAATTACCCAATTATTTTCAATGTAAAAGACGCTTTGCAAACCGTCTGGACTATTTCAAATCCGTTCATACGCTTTGAAAACGAAACCGTCTAACGTTATGAGCCGCCATAAACAAACATACACGTGATGTTTAAATAAATAAAAAATCAGACCGACATGTGGCGTGGTAACATAATAATGTAATAAACAAATGATGATTGATGTATAAATTAATAATGAAACGTTAATATAATAATATACATTGCTATTATTACGACTATTATTATTATTATTGATATTAATACTATCATTACCATTATTAGTAATAAAATTGTATACTTACTACGCTTTTGGAAAATTATTATTAATTATCTTGCAACTTCACGTAAGGCTATTAAGTTGAATGTTGTACGATGAACGCTTTTTATTCATTTATCGTTAGTTTAGATGATTGGTATAAATTAGACTAATCCTTGTAAAGTGACAGAGCATAATAATTGATAATAATAATAAGATCGCAATCAACCAAAAAGCTGTAGTATTGCAACAACGATCATAATAATAATAATGCATGGCATATATGTGCTGAAATTTAATGCAAATATATAAACAAAATGAACAAAAAAAATGATAACTAGTTGAAAATAGTAATAATATTATTATCACTCAGACATAATATTATATTATCCGTAAATTATCAACTTATTTATTACTAATAATATTATTTATTACTAATAATATAATTTACTAATAATTATAATGATTACTAAAAATAACCATTTATTATTATCATTATTATTGTTGTTGTTAGTTACTAACTCAGCTAGTTTGTTAGTAGTAAGTAGTATAAGTAAATAATAATCAATTATTATTATTTAACTTATTTATTTATCATTATGATTATTAATTAATTATTATTTCTCATTTTCCACTACTATTCATTGCACCATCTTATCTTCTTACCAATTAACTATCATTATTATTATTCTCACTAATAATAATTATTATTTATAACTCATAGTGATTTATAATCATCATCATATCATTGATTGATAATATTGTTTAACTTTATGGTTATTGAGGAGACATGGATGGTAGGTGATGATGATGATGATAAGAAGAAGATGGATGATATAATAATTATAAATAATAATAATCATCATCAATCATGGGAAATTATTAAAACAAACAATAATAATTATTTATTTTTTTATAATAATAACAATAATATAATAATTATAATAATATTTATTTAAATTGTTTGGTATTATTATGATTAATTATTATATTTATTAATTAATTATTATTATAATTTAATTTATTATTACTATTATTTAATTTATTATTATTATTGCAATTTATTTTGGTACCAGTTAATAAATGCATGCACCTTTAAATAGTAGTAAAAACAATGAGCTATACCATAGCAAATTGGGTGAGTAGGATTCACGTGTGGAATTAATAACAGCCAGTCAGTGTCTATTTGGTTCTCTCTTCTGCTGAGTGAGGTAGGTTACTTCACGCTCACATTTCAACAGTCAATCAATCGATCCGGAAATGACGCCTTCAGTTTACAGAGATGATAAAAAATATTTCCCAACTCTAATAAAATGTTTCTATGCCACAGACACATGACATTGACTTTTTCACAGATTTTCGTGCATAAAGCAAAGAGGATAGTCTATTCTCTTTGCATAAAGGTCAAGCCCTAGCCTCAGCTCTTCCTCTTAACAACACCCTTCTGGGCTTCATCCCCATGTAAGGGGCGCAACTTCGAAATGTGACGTCATTGGTTTTTTGCGTACTCAAACCAGTGCATATTAGTAAGGGTGAGAGAGCAAATCTTGAGCATAGCACAGCAAATAGTAAGCATGGCACAGCAAATAGTAGGCATAACACAGCAAATAGTAAACATAACAGAATAAATTGTAAGGGACAGACAACTTGCAATTAACTTGACTATAGGACACATAATGCTGAGGGTAGCACAGAGAATCTTCAATATAGCAAAGCAAATTATGAGGGGTAGAGAAGTAATTCTGAGCATAAGAGAACAAATTATAAGGATAGAAAACAAAATTGTAAGCATAAGAGAATGAATTTTAGGCATAGCAGAATAAATAGTAAACATCAGAGACCAAATTCTAAGGGTGAGACAATTAATTCTAAAGGTAACAGACTGAATTGTGAACATAAGAGAACAAATTTTGACTATGAAACATAATTGTAAACAACACACAGCAAATAGTAAGTAATTTTTGAGCATTTGGCACTCCATAGTTACTGTTGTGTTGCCACGTTTTATTATGGAAAGAACAAATGCTTATACTACTAAAAACCTTTGATGAATGTTTGAGCTGAGAGCTCGCTACAGTTGTTAAAGTCGAGGGTTCTCTTTTACAGCTAGTTGCAAGTACCACTCCGGCACGAAGTCACCTCTGGGGAGAGGTTGGCTGTTTATTGTCAGGCCTTAAGAGGTTGACTGTCTTGTTGTGCCGGCAGACAGCAGTTTGCCTGGTGACAACTTTAGTGAAGAAGCAGTGGACCACTAAAATCCGATACAGCAGATCGTAGTGACAGTTTTCCATAGTCTGCTTTGTTTGCTTCATATTAAAAAAGTATGCAAAGAGCATAAAATGGCTGTGATTTGAAAATTGCTCTTCTATGATTACGTAATATTTCAAACCAGGTGTTAATGGCATTAGGTTAGATCAACTCTTGATACGATTTTGCAGTATCAAACTTTTTTGTGATCGGTAGATTTTTATAGCGATGCATTTAATGGGGGCCTGTGCTAATAAAACTACATTCACAAGGAGTCGGTTGAACTTCCATGACCAAAAGGATAAAATTTTATAGTTCTGCTCGGAAAAAAGCCCTCCACTCATAACGGAGGCACTCTTTTTACAAAAAAACAACTATGCTAAAAACCAATTGTTGCCACTTCACAGTAGCATGTAACTCTTTCTGATAGTAAGAGCTCACAGGACTGTAAAAGTGCACAGTTTTACCTATAACTGCACAAGTGGTGTTGGAACTTGGGACAAGTATTTCAAATTTTGTTTTAGTCATTTGTTCACTTGATCCAAAAACAAGTAATTGCATTTTTTGCTCTCGAAAAAAGATAAAAGTAAGGTTTTATATTTATGCATTTATCTCGTTATCGTGATCCACAAGATGCATCCGGGAGCAAACAACTTCTAAGAAAAGCAATTAATTGGGAGGTAAATTGGTGAATCAACTTTTGGTTGAGTTAAAGCAAATAATATAGCATAATTAAAAATATTTACATATAATAGAAGTTGTCTGTTCATGCAACAATATTGACTAGTTGTTTGCTAAAGTAGTACTAACAAGACCTTGCTGGACATTTCAAGTATACAATTTCAGAGTACTTAATGTGGGTATTAAATAGAGGTTCTCAGTGGGCAGCAGGTGATAGAAAGGGTTAGCAAGGATTAGGTAGTGTTGTAGTAGGTTTCAGTGTACGCCCTCACCCCCTCACTCCTTGTGTCCTTTTGCTTTCCTTGCACCCCTTCTTCTTCTCCCCAAAGCTGTACCTGCCCTTGTTGAACCCTTTCTCTTCTACTTTGTTGTGTCAGTAGATACAGCCTGGGTAATAAGAATGTGGTACACATCCCCGCCACTAGATCACCCTCATAACCACACCTCCCAAGCTCCCAGTCTAAGCACCTCTAGCCCTTTCTCCCAACCTGCAAGTTTCAAGTTCCCATCATGATTAGATACCTCTCCAGCTTTATATGAATGTCAAACTACATAGGCTAATACACTACCACAGTTGTCTCCCTTTGAGGGCACAACTCCCACAAGCTGCACAACTCAATGGAGGTGGAACTGGTGAGAATAAAGGTAGCTGCACTAAAGAAAATTTGGAGAACAGACAAGTAAGCTGGCGCCGCAGGAACGCTAATCATAGATGTTTATAATGCACCAGCTTAACTGAGGACCAATAAGACGCTACCGTTTCAACACCACTCAGGCTTCATATAAGTAGAGATGGTTAGTGTTACAGTTAGTCATTAAATGTGATAGTGATACTTGTACTCTGTGTTTTTGTTTGTGAGTGCATTAAAGTTGGTTACCTTCATTACTTTGTTTGGTGTCCGTGTATTGTGTCTGGTATGCTGCTATTGTTCGTTTTGGTGTCTGTTAGTGTTAAGACTCAGTGGAAGGTTTAGGTCAATGTCAAGGGTCAAGGTAAAAGTGGAGCCGAGGTCGAGTTGACTTGAATTTCGGTTGATTTTTGTGAAGCAAAACAATTATGTGCACATTTGCATGGTTTTGAAATTTTATCTTTCACAAAAACAAATAAATTTTTGCAAAGTTGTTTACAATTTAAATAACTTGTGCTTTTTTTTTAAATCAGATTTTGTTTAGATCAGCAATGATTGGCTCTCTAGGAATCGCCTCACCAAAACTGGGCAGATGCTTGTAACAGTCTCTATATTTAGAAAACTGTAGAAAAACTCAAAGTTCAGTCAGAGTAACAAACCCAATCCTTGGCACAACCAAATCATCTCACCTCTCTGATTGTCAAAGTTGACTGTCGCAACAAGTTACTGTGTAACAAAGCAAATAGTTCTTTTGTCAAACTTTTACTGATAACGTTAGGATAACATTTTGTTGGTTATCTTTCTAACCAAAAAGTGATTTTACAAAAAAAAGATATCAAAAAAGTTTATAAATGGATTGAATATTCCCTGCTCTTATGGCACTGTCATTCATTCTTTGAAATGTTCATTTCTCTAATACTGATTGAATAGCTATTTTGAAAAACTAATTTTACAATCAGCTGTTTACAGAAAAAACAGCATCAAGTCTACTTTTAAGTTTCTAAATGTTTGTATATACAGCGAGCAATGAAGTCTCTAATCAGTCTGCAAAATAAACTATTGTGGTGAAGTCTAGCTGGACACATGTCCTGAGCACTCATGTCATTCCAGCAGTGACTCTGATTGAGGCATTCGATCAGACAGACTTTCCAAAGTAATGAGTCAGAGAGCCATCACTTCAGAAGGAGAAGATGATACTGGCCCTGCCGATATTATATCAGCCCTGCAGCTTTCTTTACCGGCCTCTGCAGGGACCTTACCGACCCAGGAAAAACCTCTACAGGCCCTGCAGTGATATACTGGGCCAGCAGCAAGATGGCCGCTGTATCTGGAGTTCCGAAAGTAGCCCGAGTCACTTCAGCAAGAAGAATCCAGTGCCTGCCTTTACGTCACTTCTATCATGGACTTGAGGCCGCCAAAGCCTAAGAACTGTATTATAGTATTATTCCTTAGCCTTTAGGCACCATATCTCTTTAACATTGTGCACCATTGTATGTATTATTATCCCTATTGGTTGATTTACTTCCTGTCATGTTTTATTGGATAACTTAGCATGTTGCATTGTACTTCCTGCCACCATCCTATAGAAGGCTCAATTATTATATACTCTATGCCACTTATCATTCCTGCTACTGATGTTGACTACTCTAGACGATTGCCTCGCTAGAGCATGAATATTGTAATGGAAATCACCTAATGCGGCTGATGAGTTAGTCAGCCGGCTGACTGGCCTAGTACTATAGTACTATACCCTGGACATAAGAAAGTACTATACCCTGGACATAAGAAAGTACTATACCCTGGACATAAGAAAGTACTATACCCTGGACATAAGAAAGTACTATACCCTGGACATAAGTAAGTACTATACCCTGGACATAAGAAAGTACTATACCCTGGACATAAGAAAGTACTATACCCTGGGCATAAGTAAGTACTATACCCTGGACATAAGAAAGTACTATACCCTGGGCATAAGAAAGTACTATACCCTGGACATAAGAAAGTACTATACCCTGGACATAAGTAAGTACTATACCCTGGACATAAGTAAGTACTATACCCTGGACATAAGAAAGTACTATACCCTGGACATAAGAAAGTACTATACCCTGGACATAAGAAAGTACTATACCCTGGACATAAGTAAGTACTATACCCTGGGCATAAGAAAGTACTATACCCTGGACATAAGAAAGTACTATACCCTGGGCATAAGTAAGTACTATACCCTGGACATAAGAAAGTACTATACCCTGGACATAAGTAAGTACTATACCCTGGGCATAAGAAAGTACTATACCCTGGACATAAGTAAGTACTATACCCTGGGCATAAGAAAGTACTATACCCTGGACATAAGTAAGTACTATACCCTGGACATAAGTAAGTACTATACCCTGGGCATAAGAAAGTACTATACCCTGGACATAAGAAAGTACTATACCCTGGACATAAGAAAGTACTATACCCTGGACATAAGAAAGTACTATACCCTGGGCATAAGAAAGTACTATACCCTGGACATAAGAAAGTACTATACCCTGGACATAAGTAAGTACTATACCCTGGACATAAGTAAGTACTATACCCTGGACATAAGTAAGTACTATACCCTGGGCATAAGAAAGTACTATACCCTGGACATAAGAAAGTACTATACCCTGGGCATAAGAAAGTACTATACCCTGGGCATAAGTAAGTACTATACCCTGGGCATAAGAAAGTACTATACCCTGGACATAAGTAAGTACTATACCCTGGACATAAGTAAGTACTATACCCTGGACATAAGAAAGTACTATACCCTGGACATAAGAAAGTACTATACCCTGGGCATAAGAAAGTACTATACCCTGGACATAAGAAAGTACTATACCCTGGACATAAGTAAGTACTATACCCTGGACATAAGTAAGTACTATACCCTGGACATAAGAAAGTACTATACCCTGGACATAAGAAAGTACTATACCCTGGGCATAAGAAAGTACTATACCCTGGGCATAAGAAAGTACTATACCCTGGGCATAAGTAAGTACTATACCCTGGGCATAAGAAAGTACTATACCCTGGGCATAAGAAAGTACTATACCCTGGACATAAGAAAGTACTATACCCTGGACATAAGAAAGTACTATACCCTGGACATAAGAAAGTACTATACCCTGGACATAAGAAAGTACTATACCCTGGACATAAGAAAGTACTATACCCTGGACATAAGAAAGTACTATACCCTGGGCATAAGTAAGTACTATACCCTGGGCATAAGAAAGTACTATACCCTGGGCATAAGAAAGTACTATACCCTGGGCATAAGTAAGTACTATACCCTGGGCATAAGAAAGTACTATACCCTGGACATAAGTAAGTACTATACCCTGGACATAAGAAAGTACTATACCCTGGACATAAGAAAGTACTATACCCTGGGCATAAGAAAGTACTATACCCTGGGCATAAGAAAGTACTATACCCTGGACATAAGTAAGTACTATACCCTGGGCATAAGAAAGTACTATACCCTGGGCATAAGTAAGTACTATACCCTGGGCATAAGAAAGTACTATACCCTGGACATAAGTAAGTACTATACCCTGGGCATAAGTAAGTACTATACCCTGGACATAAGTAAGTACTATACCCTGGGCATAAGTAAGTACTATACCCTGGGCATAAGTAAGTACTATACCCTGGGCATAAGTAAGTACTATACCCTGGGCATAAGAAAGTACTATACCCTGGACATAAGTAAGTACTATACCCTGGGCATAAGAAAGTACTATACCCTGGACATAAGTAAGTACTATACCCTGGGCATAAGAAAGTACTATACCCTGGGCATAAGAAAGTACTATACCCTGGACATAAGTAAGTACTATACCCTGGACATAAGAAAGTACTATACCCTGGACATAAGAAAGTACTATACCCTGGACATAAGAAAGTACTATACCCTGGACATAAGAAAGTACTATACCCTGGACATAAGTAAGTACTATACCCTGGACATAAGAAAGTACTATACCCTGGACATAAGAAAGTACTATACCCTGGACATAAGAAAGTACTATACCCTGGACATAAGTAAGTACTATACCCTGGGCATAAGAAAGTACTATACCCTGGGCATAAGTAAGTACTATACCCTGGACATAAGAAAGTACTATACCCTGGACATAAGAAAGTACTATACCCTGGGCATAAGTAAGTACTATACCCTGGGCATAAGTAAGTACTATACCCTGGGCATAAGAAAGTACTATACCCTGGACATAAGAAAGTACTATACCCTGGACATAAGTAAGTACTATACCCTGGACATAAGTAAGTACTATACCCTGGACATAAGAAAGTACTATACCCTGGGCATAAGAAAGTACTATACCCTGGGCATAAGTAAGTACTATACCCTGGGCATAAGAAAGTACTATACCCTGGACATAAGAAAGTACTATACCCTGGACATAAGTAAGTACTATACCCTGGACATAAGTAAGTACTATACCCTGGGCATAAGAAAGTACTATACCCTGGGCATAAGTAAGTACTATACCCTGGGCATAAGTAAGTACTATACCCTGGGCATAAGTAAGTACTATACCCTGGGCATAAGAAAGTACTATACCCTGGACATAAGAAAGTACTATACCCTGGACATAAGTAAGTACTATACCCTGGGCATAAGAAAGTACTATACCCTGGGCATAAGTAAGTACTATACCCTGGGCATAAGAAAGTACTATACCCTGGGCATAAGTAAGTACTATACCCTGGACATAAGTAAGTACTATACCCTAGACATAAGAAGATGATAGCTAGGATATTCCGCTTCTCTGAACAGTTCCCGCCTTACTTGCGGTAGCCTAGCTCATTGTGGCCATTTGTATTATTAATTCATGTAGCGTCCTGCATGTTGTGTAACTTTGGGATTAGTAGTAGTAGCATGACCTGATGTTTTGTATGGCCAATTATCCTGTAGCTTTTTCAACAGCTGAGATGCACTTTCCATAAATAGAGAGGCAGTTAGCCCAGTGGGCAGAGTTGGTTGTGAGCTTGACTAAAAAGGTTCTTGGCCAAGCTTTTGTATTGTGCTAACAATACAGTGATATTGAACCTGTAACCCTGTGTGATTCATGAGCCTGTCATTACTAGCTTGTCTGCACATGATGGTACCTCACAGGTGGCTGGGGATTTCTGGTTTTTAAATCGAGCAGACAATCCCAACAAGCATAAATATTCAAAACTTATATAAACTATTATATATACTTTAGTATATGTAACTTTCGATTATTTATGCTTGTTGGGATTGTCTGCTCGATTTAAAAACCAGAAATCCCCAGCCGCCTGTGATCATTACAGAACAGCCATTTCTACTTCCACAGTAGCGCTCTACAGTAAATCCTGTTTACTTCGTCATTTTGGTTCATTCTCTAGTAGCTGTCGGTAAAGGCATTTGACAAAATCCTCTACAATATGTGGACAATAAATGTGTTTATTATTTAAACTCTACTTAGTTTGTCTGAGCCGTGGGCTCACTAGTTGTGAAGTTGTGATCAACTTTGCCATTGCATCCTGCTGGTCTGACCGACCCTGCATAACCTCTTGGACAGAGGTGGTGTTTGGCTGTTCCACAAGCTGCGTGCTGTGGACAACTGTTCGTGAGTGGACTGTTGTGGGAGCCCTACCGACGCGATCCACTACAATACCCATAATGTGTAGATGACTCATTTCAAGTGATTTTTACAGCAATCGCTGCAACGATATTTGTGTTCTGTGCTTTTCTAGAGGTAGTTCTGTTTAATTGGAAGATTTATTAATTATATTGGAACAGCTATCAGTAGTATCTGAGACATATGACACTACAGTCAAGAGATAAGAGACTGGCAGCTGATGGCAGCAAACAACAACAAACTACGGCAGCACCAGATACATATGAGCTACTACAACAAGTCAGAGATGAACCTGTTTATAGACAAACAGATCAAACAGAGAGAAATTATGATGTAGTGGGAGCAGACAATGATTACTCTGGTAAATATATTCTACTGTAGAAATTGTCTTCCCTTACATGTAGTTTTGCCTTACATGGTCTTGGTACATTAAAGTAAACAGTCAATAATGGCTTTCAGTTGACATTCTTTTGGATTGATTATTGTGAAAGATGAAAGCACAATATGAGTCATAATAGCCACCCTACTAATTGATTGCAGTGTTTGGTGAGGTATGCTAGTCATTCATTCAATTGTTTTATATATACATACCCTCATTTGTATTACTAATGTTCAAGAAACGATTTCTCTCTCAGAACTTGATAAAGGAGAAAAAGCTCAGACTCAAGATGATGATTATTTGAAAATAGAACAAATTCAGAATTTTTATAAGGGAGGCAACTTCAAAAAGCCAGAAAGCTAGTTTATTATCAACAGAAACAAAAGATCTGGTGGGTGTCTGTAACAGAAATGAGAGTTTTACTGTTCATTTGAATTGTTTTATATATAAACACAGTATGATATGTATCGTAGAATCAAGAAATGTGTTCTTTGGTGAATGGAGGTAAAAATAAACACTTAGAAATTTTGCGTTTACATATAACTTTTATTTCTGTAGCGGATTTTTATGTCACACTATCTTCCGCTGGGGGGTTGTCACGGCACAGACTACCCGTCTGCCAGAACAACCGAACAGTCGGCCTTCCTAGGGCCTGACAAGCAACAGTCTATACATAGCGTTAGCCTGCTGACTAGTAGTGTCTGTTATCACATTTAACCCACTTCCTCTTTAGTTTCATTTCAATACAAGTGAAGGTATGATGTGGACGTTGGCTGTTAGTTTACTGAGTGTTTTGTGTCTCCCTACAGTTTCTTGTATAAGAGAAGGTAAGTAGTATGTGCTATATAGAGAGTTGAGTAGGTATATTACCTTGTGTGTTGATACTATGTGATCATATTGATACAGTCTATTTATTATATGTGTTTTGTTTTGTGTTTTGTTTAAAGGTGATGTGTTCAACAAAGGGTACTTTGATACAAACACTAACAAGGCATCAGGTACACTGAGATGTACACAAGATGATGAAAGATTAGATATTGGTTCTGTAGAGTACTATCGTCTAGTTGGCTCTGCTCCCACACTATGTAACTTTAGCTGCACTTCTGTAAGTGGTTTATCAGGCTATTTAGATGGAACCAACACAGTCTGTAAAAATGAGAACAACATCAGATCAACCTGCTATGGAAGGAATTCTTGTACCTTCACTGACATACAACTACCGAATATCATATGTGGAGCTGATGTAGCTACATATTTTACTATCTACTATCGGTGTGTTCCCTCAGGTTTGTTCATTTACAGTTTATTTACCAATACTAATATCTGACAATACTTGAAAAAAAAACATAATTCATTCATTACCATAAAGCATTTGGCATGCCCTGCATCACACTAATATTCTCAAAATTTATCTGTCTGCTCAACGGTGATGTTTTATGACAACAATTCGTACATGTTTGTTATATTGTAGCCAGCATTAAACAAGCTATAACACATATGTACTACAAGTGTTCTCGATGTTTCAAAGCCCACTGCTCTATAGTGTAGCTTGGCCAGACTAAATGTTGTATTCAACATTTACTGCTCTATTGTGTAGCTTGGTCAGACTAAATGTTGTATTCAACACCTACTGCTCTATTGTGTAGCTTGGCTAGACTAAATGTTGTATTCAACATCTACTGCTCTATTATGTAGCTTGGCTAGACTAAATGTTGTATTCTACATCCACTGCTCTATAGTGTAGCTTGGCGAGACTAAATGTTGTATTCAACATCTACTGCTCTATTATGTAGTTTGGCCAGACTAAATGTTGTATTCTACATCCACTGCTCTATTGTGTAGCTTGGTCAGACTAAATGTTGTATTCTACATCTACTGCTCTATTGTGTAGCTTGACCAGACTAGATGTTGTATTCAACATGTACTGCTCTATTGTCTAGCTTGGCCAGACTAAATGTTGTATTCAACATCCACTGCTCTATTGTGTAGCTTGGCCAGACTAAATGTTGTATTCAACATCTGTTCTATTGTGTAGCTTGGCTAGACTAAATGTTGTATTCAACTCCCACTGCTCTATTGTGTAACTTGGCCAGACTAAATGTTGTATTCAACATCTACTGCTCTATTGTGTAGCTTGGCCAGACTAAATGTTGTATTCAACATCCAGGTAAGAAGTTGAGTTTTAAAACAGATATTGTAAAATGCTTTGTTGTTCCTATTATACTGTTTTGGTTCAACATTCACTTTATAATTGCTTTTCTAATAAGTTCTGCAGGCTGGTTGCACAATTAGATTATATAAAAACAAGTTTAATTTTTTTGGCTCTTTGGAAACAAAATGTTATAAACTTCTCCCATTTTGTTTGTTTGAATTCAATTTTCCAATACTGGTAGTGCTGAATCTTAAACATTTTTTTCGCTTGTGCCAACATCTCACGGAGTAATGAGCGTGCAACAGTTTTGTGATATTTTATGGGTTTAATTGAGACGTTGAAAAATCCGTTGGTAACCAAGACTTGTAATGGGCAATGCGTTTACAAACGTATAGAATTACAACTGATACTAAAACAAACTAAAAACAATGTGAAATTCTAGTTCCAAAAGATGATAGTTATTTATTATCTTCATCATTATGGAATCAAAGAGCCTACCAATGTGGATAGCGACCATCTTTCTCACACGACTGTTGGTGCTACCGGAGACAGTTGGTAGCCAGATAGAATTATGCGTTGAGATATGTTTCAGATTTGCTATTTAGTTTGTTTTTATCTTATATATATGTTTATCTGCTTTAAAAAGCATTCAAAATAAAGAAAGCATATTGATTTTTAAGTAGAAATGTAAAAGACCTCCCAAATGGTTTAACTTAGCAGTTTGGACGATATGTCATTGAAAAACCATCCACCTTCTGTAAAAAAAGATTATCGCCAATTGCCTCTGAGATTATAACCAGTGCACTTAATCTGATACTTTTTGTTTGGAGCGTACTCTTATTGGCTCGATCATCATTACTGACCAATTCTAACAAAGTTTCCTGATATACTGGCAAGTTTTTTACTACGCAGTAGGTTTTCAAAACTTTCTAAACTTTCATATGGGACACTACAATGGTTGATCACGAACTGAATAAAACTTAATTGTTGGTGTTCTTCCTGTTTTCTCTATCGTACTATGTTTCTGTTGTATAAAAGGTACGGTGAGCATAAACTGTCGATGAAATTCTTCCTACATTATTTGCTTGTTATACACGAGTTCATCAGCTTTATCCTTAATACTTAAAGTTATTTACATGAAAACTCACAATTGGTAATAATTGTAATAAAGGTCAATTGAAATAAAGATTAATGATAAATAATGGGTGGATGAAATGCTAAACTGGGCTATTTTTTATAATTTTTCAACTTCAGTTATAATATTATTTTTTGACAAATAAATAGAGAGATTTGGGTGCTAAATATCGAAAATTACAAAGGAAGATAATAAAAGTGATAATCAATATAATTGATAGCACTAATTTTGTTTTGTAACAAATCAACTTATCACACATTTATTCAGAGAAATTCTGTCAAAGCAAAGTCGTATAAATTGTTGTGATGCTTTTGTAATTTTGTAATCATGGCGACCTAAAATGTAGATTGGTTTACCTGGTTTGTAAATAGCCGGGTTTTTCACCTTTACATGACTTGAGAAGCAAACTCTAGATTTCTACCCAACCTCATACGCTGCAGCCTCTCACACTCACACAGTGTTACAACTGTCTACATAGCAGAGACCATTATAATTGTGTGTTACAATCCAAAGCCGATAATCTTTAGACCTTTGACCTCGTCATCAACTTGTTTAGACAGCTCTACAACTAGTAGTAATCTACCGTAGTCAGTGAGTTGTATGTTCAGTTATTGCAGGTCAAGAGGTCAACTTGTGTCATCAGCTCTGAGTAATTTCTCTATATAAACAATGTATAAGTTTAGTTAATGTGAGTGTCTCATATTACAGATTCAGTATTCAACTTGTGTGAGGAGAGATCAATGACAGTAACTGAGCAGACAACAATAATACTTACAAGTCCTTTATCTACTTCTGATACTTACTATAGATCTACATGTAAGTGTGTGATCAGTTCTCTACACACCAACCAGCCACTCAACCAAAATATGTCCCTCATCCTTTTGAGGATGCACCAACTTCTCAATGGAGATACCATATCATTTGGATATGGGTCACCATATCAATATGCAAACTATACCTTACCATATAACAAAGGCTACTTGAGTAAAGACTTTCCCATTCCTATTGGAGCATACCCCTCCAGAGAAGCTTCTGTAGAGATCCACAACACTCTCCCTCTGGTTGGAAACTCCAGGTTCTACTTCACTATGCAACCTGGTATGGCTCCATTTTGTATTCTCAACTACACAACAATATTTGTATCTTTCTTTTTCACTAAAATATATTTGGATATTTTGAGAGTTTAGGTGCTTTTTGGGGATACTCACTAAACTTGATAACTTAAAACGCCTTTACTCACTTGTTACATCTAACATTGCTGTTACAGGAATAGACATCAGAGTAGATTGCAATTATGCTGCCAGCAGTGAGCTGACTAGTACATCCACTATAACAACTAGTGCATCCACTACAACAGCTGGTACACCCACTACAACAGCTGGTACACCCACTACAACAGCTGGTACACCCACTACAACAGCTGGTACACCCACTACAACAGCTGGTACATCCACTTCAACAACTAGAAATGACTTTACTGCATCACATTCTACACCAACTTTGCCAGGTTTGATATTTTGTAACCGAGAAAGAGCAAAATATAAACAATATATAAAAGTTGTCTTCTTTTTCATTGACATGATTGTTTAGGTATTGAACTAGTTCAAAATTGTGAGACTTTCAAACATGACCTAACATGGCAAATTAGACTAATCAGCATTACGCCCACACAGAGTATTACATAATATTGGTTACTTCATCAGCAATACCTCCACACAGAGTGTTACATAATATTTGTTACTTTATCAGCAATACCCCCACACAGAGTGTTACATAATATTTGTTACTTTATCAGCAATACCTCCACACAAAGTGTTACATAATATTTGTTACTTTATCAGCAATACCTCCACACAGAGTATTACATAATATTTGTTACTTTATCAGCAATACTTCCACACAAGTGTTACATAATATTTGTTACTACACAAGTATTTGTTAATGTTTGTACTCGGTATATTTGTAGGAGGAACTGAAGTTTTCAAACTTGGCTGTGAAAAGTTCTGTGCATCAAAGTGTGTAGATGGATCTGTTCTGGTACCAGTTACAGTATTAGCTACAGTACTTGCTGTGTTGTGTGCCGCTCTAGTGATAGCTCTATGTTTAATGAAACGGTGAGTGCATTTTATGTATAAGTGAAAAGTTATAACAAAACACAATTCACTAACACAGCTCAGTGCTCAAACTAAAACATAACTTACTTCACATGCTGTGGTGCATTATTTTATATAACGAGCTGATATATTCTTCTAGCAATAAAGTTTCATATTTCTGATGGTAAAAATATTAGAGCTGAGAAATTATGGTATACTTGGTACTTTTAGGCACCACAGACGGGAGATCAAGAGACTGACAGCTGATGGCAGCAAGCAACAACAAACTACGGCAGCACCTGATACATATGAGTTACTACAACAAGTTAGAGATGAACCTGTCTATAGACAAATAGATCAAACAGAGAGAAATTATGATGTAGTGGGAGCAGACAACGATTACTCTGGTAAATATATTCCACTGTAGAAATTTTCTTCCCTTACTCGTCTTGTATTTTATGCTTTGGGTGCATTTGATTTCGCACCTGTTGAAAACTATTGCCTTTATTTGGAAATTTATTCATTGATTTTTGTGAAAACTGAAAGTATAATAATTGTTATTCATAATAGTCGCTCTACAAATTGATTGCAGAGTGTGATTGGGTATGTTAGTCACTCATTCAAGTGTTTTATTTGTAAATCGTCCAATCTGTTTTACTGTTCATCAAATGATTTCTTTCACAGAACCTGATGAAAGACAAACAGCTCAGACTCAAGATGATGCTTATTTACCAATGGAACAAAACTAAAACTTCCATGTGGAGACGACTTCAAAATATAGGTTGGATTTTCATACATTTAGAAATGACCCATTGCATTAGTTTTCACCTGTTTTTAAACTATGAGAGTCAATAATGAACAACATTTGAACCAAGTATAATTTGTATTGTAGACTCAAGAGATGTGTTCTCTGGTGTGTGGCGGTAGAAATATTTTACAGGCTTACAGTTTGAGTTAAAATACTTCTGTAACAAAAATTAATATTTCTTAGCAGATGACCCAATAGATAAATGTATGCTATTGTTAGGTAACTCATGTTAATGTAACTTTGTAGTACAAATAGCTATAATATGAACAATATTGTAAACAAAGATAAAAAAAATTCAGCTTTTATGATTGATACCAGATTTTTGGCGCCGCCTATTTGGCGGTTCTGATTAATAATGTCTAAGGTGAGTTATATTAAATATTCTTTATTTGTTGCTTATCGATCAGCTAACAATGATTAAGTTTAAGGGGTATTAGGTGAAAAATACAAAAAAAATTCAAAAGCTGGGCGGAGATTGTAGAATTTATTGTGTCAAAAAATTGCAATGGAGTTGCTTATCTGGCGTATAACATCATTGAGAGTAATATAGCAGCCAGTTGTACAGCTAACCTCTGATTATCACTAGTTTGGAGTGAGTAAAAGTATTATGTACACTGCTTTTTCTGTTTTACTGTGTTTGTTACTTTTTAATTATTATTGATAGATTAATCAAAATAAAACAGTGCTATATATTATTATTTCTTTTAAATATGATACATTTATATAGTAAATCTATTTGTAGTTAGTTTATTTGCTAGAAATTTCATTTTTTTATATAATGAATGCTGCCAGTTATTCGTGTCACAAGCATGTGAGATCATAATGGATATAATGCGTCACCTATTTTTGTAGTCTGGGAAGACATCATGTCATTCTGAGTGTGGCAGCAACTGAATAAGTTGGCAGAAAACGCTTCGCATTATTTTTCAGACGAATAGACATATACAAAATTTGTATCAATCATGAAGATTAACATGACAAGTGCACAGAGAATTTAGGTAAATAAGTTATAACGTAAAATACGGCAGATTAATGAATGGCTGAAATAGTGTCAACAATGTTTTAGCCCCAACCTTTGGCAACCTTCTAAACTACGTTGCATCAATTTTGGAGATTAAAGTTGAACTTCATTGAAAATTAAAATATTGAGACCAGAGGACTCGATCGATGATATTATGTATCTACAAGTAAGTAATTTAGGCTGTGATTTTTGCTTAAATAATATATTTGTTTATTATTTATTGTTATTTTATTATTAAAAAACATTGGCATGCAGGGAACTTGTTAGTGGTTGGCGAGTTACTCTCTATCTATTGTTGCAAAACATGGTTGATCCCCTGAGCAGTTATTACTCTAAATTTAAAACTTTGTTAAAAATATTATTTTGTTGAGTGTTGGTTGAATACGTGTGACTACTAGATCCGACTACATAGCTACAAGACAGATGACAACTACAACAAGAAAGACACTTGACTGTAGTACCATTTGTTGTAAAAGTCAATAAAACAACTAAAACCAGTAAGTGCATACAAAAAGCTAGTGCAAAATTTTGTGAATCCATTTGATAAAACCTCAAGTGGAATTAACTTTGGCCATTGTAGTCAAAGTAATCCTTAATCTTGTGCTTACGCCTTTTTAAGAAGAGAGTGGACAACACCTAAAAGTTTACAAATCTTCATAGTCGAGATGAAGGAGGCAACCTCGTCAAAATAAATGTGTGTTTGTTGACGAATACAACCAAGCGTAGCACATACACATGTAACCACAATCTCAATAAACAATGCAATGAATATTAGCTCGATGTATTCCATCAGTTTTTTTGATGTAAGTTCATTTACAGATATTTCCGTTTGACTGGAGTTGATATATGCTTGCAAAAGTCTAAAATCTATAGTATGTAGATAAAATATCATTGTATAACTTCAAGTGTTAGTACGAAATAATGAAGTCTCCACTCATCTGATCTAAACTTTTTTATCAAAGTTGATCGCATATGGAGATGAAAGGCTGTCTGGACAACAATAACTGCAATGCCGACGTTGCTCTGTACCGCTTCATGGTAGCTTTACGGCTGCTCTGTGATAGCTATATGACAGCTTTAAGCTAGGGGGGAAGGGTAGAGAGTGATTGAACCAAACCCAGCCCACCTTCCGCCACTGTAAAGTCCCTCCCATCAAAAGCTCTTGCTGTGAATTTATGTTCTCCTGGTGTAAGAATGATGCAAGCAACCAGGAGCTGAGCGATGTAGCTGTCATCAGCTTATAGATATTTTAAGAAAAGTTGGACAACTTTTAACAACAGCTCTAGGAATCAGTCCGTTCACTGCTGTGCCTCTCTTTGTAAGATTTAGCCCTAAATCTGTAATTATTTGTTTGAAAAACCAAGATTCTGCTGCACACAAAATTTATACTTATATCAAATATACATTGTTGGTAGTTTTTACGTATTCAGTAAGCCCGCATGCTTTACAGGCCTGGTATTATGTACACACAATACACTCATAGGTAACCAACTGTACACTGTGTGCTATAAACATCACATTCACATGATTGGCAGATTGTCATTTAATCATTTTGTATTTGACCATCTTTGTTAGATGTAGCTGTAGATAGCAGCTTGACTTGGTTGCATAACCATCTTAACACAGTTTATTGCTATATTGCCATAGTTCTCATTTTGTTGTTCTACAGGCATCTCCAATTGAATCAAAGAACCAACACTTCAAACAAATATCTTTAAATAGTTACCAGATTTGACATCACATAACATACAAAATATTTTTTTGAAACTACAATCATCTTTGATGATAAATATAAGTAGTTTTTCGTACAATCTGATTGGAAAGGATCACAAAAACTTTACACCCAGTGTGTTCGCTAATGAAAAAATTGTGTTGTGAAAGCTCAAGTTTATAAAAAAAATGTGAAGTAGTGTGGTAGATTTTGATGAACACTAGTAGTGAACAGGTCGTTTACTCTAGAACCTTGTGAGACAATGCACTAGACTTCAACCCACAGCGTTCGGTTAACAGCTGTTTGGGTGGAAAGTCCTACTGTGCCGGTGGCATAGTGTACAGGGCCGGTAGTGACCCCTGCAGGGCCGGTATTGACCCCCTACTGACCCGGTATAGCTGTACCGGGCCGGCACAAGATGGCCGACATAGATGAGGATCTTCAAAAGTACATAGGAACTCAGTCAAGGTCAGGAACAGGAAGTACCTACCCTTAGATTGCCAACTTCATGGACCCTACTCTATATACAGCCTGGGAGCCATGCAGGACCACCGATTGGACAATGAGGAGATAGGACTCCGCCCTTAGCCACTTGGCACCTCCCTTATTTAACCATACTGCTTTGTTGATTGGCTACTTATTTATATAATCAATTGTATTGGCTAGTTTGTTTCCTGTGCTATGATTGTTATATGTTTTGTACTTGTTAGCTCTCCTATAAAAGGAGAGCACACTGTCTTACTCTTTGCATTCTTTCTCACGTTGCCACTTAGAGGAATAATTACCCTCTAGCACCTTGCCTTTGAGAATAAAGCCACTTATACAAGCACTACGCTGTACTGTTTGTTTGAGCCATGGGCTCTTGCCTTACCGGGTAATTCGGTTACCCTGCACAGTTGTCACTGTCATTCAGCACAGTGTCCCCTCTGGAGAGAGGTACAATACTCGAGAATAGTAGATGTCCGTGGTAACAGACCGGAATCCATTACAGTAGAAGCATTCACTAGATGATATTGGAGCGGATTTTTATGACCACTAAATGTGTGCAAGGTCCACTAGACAACTGTGGAGTGGCAGGCATGCCTGAATTGAGCCTGGCACTGCCAGAATACTTGTGTAGATGAAGGATACCGGCACTACCGGCCCTGCAGTATCATTACCTCCCTGCAGCAATCACTACTGGCCCTGCAACAGTCACTACCGGCCCTGCAGTATCATTTCCTGGTCGGGAAGGCAAGACTGGTTATAGCCTGAGGACCTGAACTACTACCAAAAGATACAGGAGCCTGAGTTTGCTGACTAACTACTGCCAGAACACCAAAAGCTAAAGACCACAAGCCGTAGCAGTCAAGAACTTGGACTACAATTGCACCACCACTTCCTGAGCTGACTCAGCACTTATGGCTATTGAAGCTCCGCCCTCTACTTCTGGCCGTCAGTGTTAACCACAAATAAGAGTCCCACCTACAGCTGTGGACAGGCGTGGAGAAAGAAAAAAACTTGGTTCTGTGATCATCTTGAAAGAAAACAGGGCTGATAACTTTTTAGGTTTTATGTCAAAAGTAATATGATGTAGTAGTAATACATCAAACCATGACACACAATAACAGATTACTGACACTTTAAAGAGCACACAACTCCTATAACTGTTAAGGCGAAAACATGGAATTAGTGTTGTCTTCTCTTGTTGTGATGTAGTTAAAGCTTTAGCTGAACAGAGGCATAGATAGAAAACTGTGTTGCACAGCTCATCTACTGCAACTAACCTAACCACAACAGTTTGACTGCACAGTTTTAGTGTAATAGATTTGATCATTGCTTGTCAAAGCTGATCTATGTTTTGTGAACAACAGCAATCTATCTAGCAATAATAATGATTCTTATCAAATGAGTTGACAATGCTTGAATTCATACTCTACTGATTTACATTTCATGATAGCCTCAGCTCAAAAACATGCAAGAAATCCCAACAAATGGGTAAAATGTTGATACTGAAAAATTTTCAGCCATCAGAAATGAAAAGCGTGTAGGTAAATGCGTAAAAGGTTAATTTAATGAAGTTATTATAATGTGGCGTCTAAGACATTCGATTGCATAATTCTCAGAAAGTAAAATAAATGCATTTTATTGCATCACCTTGCCAACAAATCTAAAAATTTTGAATGCCGGTAAATACTTATTTGTTGCCTTCATTTAAAGTTTATTAAATCATAGAATTTTGAAATAAATTTAGCTCCTCATTACCGAACGCATTATTTGAGACATACAAAAACATTTCACATTCACAAATCAAAGTGCTAAAAAACCATTACACATGACCAATTTGTTCTTTATGAATCATTAATAATAAATCTTTGATTATTTCCAGCAATAGTTAGTGCATCCTTCTCGCAATGCCATTTCGTCTAGGAACAGACTAACTTTTTAACGCATTTTTTTCAACATTTATTCCATCTAGAACAATGTTGGGCCCGTATTGGGACCTTCTCAGCAGTAGCATGCTCTACATTTAGAGCAGTGGTGCTCAACAGGCGGCCCGCGGGCCAGATCCGGCCCTCCAGCCATTTTAGTGTGGCCCCCCCATGTTGTCATGCACATGAAAAAGTTATTGTTATTTAATAGCATTTGATTTGTTCATTATTCATGCTATAAATAATGATTAGTATTAGTACTGCAGTGTATGGCGTAATAAATTACGAGATGTTTGTTTTTGTTCAAATACCCTTGACATTACTTTATTAGCCTGAGCTTCCTGCTATTGTACGCATCGAAGGTATGTCTGGTCATTTACCAAGAACACTCTTAGCACAACAGTCTACTTACAGTGATTCAACGCGGCAACTTTTACAATATAATCATTGCTAACAAAAGAAAAAAACCGGAGGATGGTTGCCAATTTAATAGCGATTGGGAGGTCAATTACTTTTTTGTTGGCCCTGGCCCTCACAGCACAAACCATGAAACCATTGTACATGCTAGTACTGCACTCAGTGCCACTACTTCTACTACTACTACTGTTTCTACTGTCGTTTTGTGGTTTTTCATTTGAGATCATTACAATAAATAAATAACAAACTTGAATGTCGTTGCTGTGAGTACTTTGTGACACTATTTCAACTGTTGTATGAATCAATACTAG
Organism: Cryptosula pallasiana; assembly: GCA_945261195.1. Lineage (NCBI taxonomy): Eukaryota > Metazoa > Bryozoa > Gymnolaemata > Cheilostomatida > Cryptosulidae > Cryptosula > Cryptosula pallasiana. Next base: position 40,290,465 of record OX183136.1, read on the forward strand.
CTCATCTCTACTGACTCAACAATCATTATTTAATCACATTTCAATATCAATAATGTATACACACATCATGCATGTATATATATATTTATAATGATAATAACATAATAATAATAAAATTGATCATTATTGTAAGTTTACTTATTATTGGAATCATTATAATTACTATTGTTGTTATTATTATTATTATTATTATTATTATTATTATTATTATTATTATTGCAATTATTAGTATCATTATTTGTATCGCCCTCCCTGTTTTTCATGTACACAACTTTATTAACAATTAACATTAATCTTCATTGAGGTTTTGAGAAGTATATCAATCAACTTACTTATTATTACAAAATTGTCAAGCTTTAAAACTGAAAGTAAACACACTAAGAGTGTTTTGGACCAAAACTTTATTTGCATTGTTGAAATTGAGACAAAAATTCAAACAGATTCAATGATGAGCAACTGAAAAATAGCAAAACTCAAAAATTTAATACTTATTTATGACAACACATATACAGTTTGCAAAATATACTAATAAAATGTTTCGCAATAAATTAGCTGAATAATGGAATATTCTTTTGAGCAGTCCAATTAATAAAAAAATATTATCCACTTAGCTTTTTTAATTGTACCTGCAAGGCAAGCCATTCATGACCAGCTAGCTTCATTTAAATGCAGTCAGCAGCAACACCAACAAGGGATTGCCCTATGTAAGGAAATATTCCAAAAGGCAACCAAGATTAGTTTTTCTGTTTGTGAAATACTTGCTAGACACCAAAAGCCTTTCACTGATGTGTTGTTTGCCCAAAAAATTCCGGAATTTTCTGCTGCAGAGGCCAGTCCTGACCTACAAAAGTTGGCTGGCCAAGTTCAGCTCTCACAGCATTCTGCAACTAAATGGGTAGGGTCGATGGCATCTGATGTCTGTACAACATTGCAAGACATATGTAACAGATTTGCTTTATATAGATAGCATTCAACTGGAAATACTCGATCTGCAAGCTAGCAGAAATCTGAAAGATTTCTTTGAATCAAAGCCGCTTTTCAAATTCTACGGTAGATACCTTCCCAAATAACAATATCCCAAATTTCATCCTCGTGCTGTATCTTTTTGGTTCAGCGTATCGATGTGAGCAGCTATTCATTGCCATGAGCTTCACCAAAAATAATTACTGGTCAGGGTTGACGGAGAGTCACATCAAAGACTGTTTGAGACTGTCAACTTTAGGCATTCAACCGAATATTTGGTACAAAATGAGCAATGCCAGGTATCCCACTAAATACATGTGGTACACAAAATAATCAACTCTAACTTTTCTCCCACTGTCTTGTCGACAAAAGTTTTGTTTTGGTAAAGTGGTAATTTTTTTGTATTTGATTCTTTGTGTGTTGTTCATAAACTTTATGATCAATATTTTATGAAGTTTCAAACAAACTTCATTGTTTACTAACTAAAAACATGTCTATACATCACTTTATTACAATTGGAAAACACTTTCAAGTGGTGGCCCTCATAATTTTTCTGAGATGCTGCATGGCCCACACTAACAAAAGGTTGAGCACCCCTGATTTAGAGTAAACTTCTGGCTAGATGAGAGTACTTAAACTGACCAGTTGCATGATTTTATGTAAAACTGCAGATCTTTCTTTAAAGTACCCATGCGATAAAGGGATTGTCATAAACGTGCCGTAATGATACACATTTTTTGACAAAATTAAAATAAGTTAATGAAAATGGTGGCGATTTAAGGCAATCAAAGTGTGTAGATGAATCTATTTTACTAGCGGTCAGAGTAATAGCTACTGTGCTTGCTGTGTTGCGTGCCGCTCTAGTGATAGCTCTATGTTTAATGAAACGGTGAGTGCATTAGATGGATAAATAAAAAGTTATAACAAAACACAATTCACTAACAAAGCTCACTCTTGAAACTAAAACATAACTTACTCCATATGCCACAGGTGTTTTATTACATTAGAGATTAATAGCTCTTCAAGCTAAAATAAGTTCATATTTTTGTTGATAAAAACATCAAAACCAAGGAATTATGATAAATTTTGTGCTTTTAAACACTACAGTCAAGAGATAAATAGACTGACAGCTGATGGCAGCAAACAACAACAAACTACGGCAGCACCAGATACATATGAGCTACTACAACAAGTCAGAGATGAACCTGTTTATAGACAAAAAGATCAAATAGAGAGACATTATGATGTAGTGAGAGCAGACAACTATTACTCTGGTAAATATATTCTACCATAGAAATTGTCTTCTCCTAAGTTTATTTTGGACATGGATGGTTTGGGGACATTGAAATTTACAGCTGTTGCAATCTAATGCATCGAAATGAAAGTTCTCTAAGTTTGTGGTATTGATTACTGTGAAAATTAAAAGTATAATTTTAGTCATATAGTCATCCTACTAATTGGTTTCAGTGTGTGGTTAGACATGTTAGTCGCTCATTTAATTGTTTCTATATAAATCTTCTCATCTATTTCACTCATATTTAACAAATGATTTCTCTCATAAAACCAGATGAAAGACAAACAGTTCAAACTGGAGATGATGCCTATTTACCAATGGAACTAAACTAAATCTTTCACGAGGAGACAAATCCAAAATGCAGGTCCACTTTTCATACATCTAAAGACAACCAGTGACAGAACTACCCATTTGTTCTCCACTCATGAGATTAAATGGATTTGCTTTCAGTACAATAAAGTTTGACATGTATAATTTGTTTAGTGTAGACTCAAGAGATGTGTTTTCTGGTGTATCAAAGTAGAATAAACAACTTTACAATGTGTGTGTGGTAAGTTATATGTTTTATACAAGTTGCTATCTCTTACCAGATGACTTGGTGGATAAATGTTTGTTATTCTTGAATGGGCTTACATATCTTTATTTCACAAATAGGTCTAGTAATATAGCTGTTAGTAGCTCAAATCACTAATTACTGGTGGTTTAGATCAACCAACATCTATTGTATTCGGATGAACTCTTTGTGTTGGCTACAGTTTATTATAGTAATTAGCAACATAATTCATTCTGTACCCTGTAACGGTTACCATGTTAAATGTTAACGCACATAACACATACAACATACAAGGCAAGTAATTAAACCCACACAGACATACATGCAAAAATGGCCACGCAGCCGCTTCAGATAAAACCCTCTCACCAAAACAACTGATAATAAAAACAGTAATGACGACAGTTGCATATACTGAGTAAAAATATTATGACCAGTTATCAATTTACAAGCATTGGTGTGAAAAATATTCAATTGAACAAACATTAGACAGTGTGTGTGTGCATTGCCAGGAGCTGGCTGCTTGACAACTTGTAACGCTTCTGTCAAACGGCCCATCACAGCAGTCTCTGGATTAGGAACAGGCGTTCTACTAGTACTACAAGCTCTCTGATTTGCCATAGTCCACTCTATAGCTGAGTAACCCAACTCTATTCCACTTAGTGGAGAGATAAACTGTACCCCGGACCAGGGTCAGTGTTTCTAACAGTTCTACCAGCAGTAGAAATTTGAATGGTGGATACTTGGTCAGTATCTTGGCTGCAGGGTTGTAACAACCTTCACAGGGCTGTAAAAGATGTACAGGGCCGGTGAGTGAGTAGACAGGGCCTGCGGTGCACTTGCAGGGTCAGTGTCTTTTGGCAGTTGGCCTATACAGTAGTAACAGGGCTGATATCAGTGCTACAGGTGGAGTAAGACTCTATCCGGCCCTGATAGCTAATGCTGATTGATTAGTGTAGATGACTATTGGGTCGGTATCACAGTGTCTTGAGCCTGATCAAATAAATACAGGGTTCGTACAATTTTAGTAGATAAAAGGGGATTTGACGAAGGGGTGTTTGTTTGACATTTCCCTTTTGTGTCCAAAACCCCTTTATATGGTCAACACACTCATTCCAATAAATCATCATAGAATTTTGATGTCTATTATGGTCCTGTTTATAGCCTTTTAGTATCACTCGACAGGGTTTTTAGGAATAATATATATCTTATCATGGGAATAAAGTATTCTAATTACGTATTAAACTGATAAAAACTTGCTGCAACAGTTGTTTTTGTTATCTCATGATTTTAAAACTATCACACTCTATTGAGACTCTCACATTCTACAGAAACGGTCAAATTGATTTTTAGATTTGTTATAAAATGGACTTATAATGGACTTAAAAAATTAAGATATGATAATATAGATGATTGGAAATATTGTTGGGAAAAATCATGTGTCAGATTATAATTATTGTATTTCTATGTTCAAAACTAATCCTGATAATACTCCTTGGATAAAACAATGAGTTTGTGGACAACCAATAATAAATGACTTTTATATAACTAATAAAAAAGAGTTGTTAGTTTTAGGATCTGATTGTATACAAACATATTTACAAACTAGATTAAATACGACATGTGAATTGTGTGAGGCTATACATAAAATAAAAAAGTAATAAATGTAATGATTGTTGTAAAATAAATTCTTCAAGCATATGTCCAACTAGAAATATCCCTAAGGATAAATGTTTATCACTCAGGTTTTTAGATAAATTAAATACAAAATATGGTGTTCAGGGAATTGCTACTTTTAACGGACTAGGTAATAAATATTTCATAACTTCTAGTATACATATACATTTAAAAAAGAATAAACATATTATGTATGAAAATTTAATCCGATATCATAATTATTCTAAACATGAATTTGACTTACCATGTCAAATTGTTTTTTTTCAATTGGTTTTTTAAAAATCATTATTTTTTTATATTTTTTGATTGATTGAATTTTATTTTTTCTTATAAAAAGGAGAGCTAAAACAAATTACAACTACATGCAAAAAAGATTATGGAAGAAAAACTTGACATACCTAAAATATACTTAAATAAAACCAGACAAGCATTATCAGATTATGTAACATTACATAAGAATATTAGACCAACTAAAACTTATGTTGGACAATCCGGTAATAAATAAATAAAATGGACGCAAGGTTTTACAATAATTTAAAATTGAATGGAATTGATTCATGCATACATGTTCTTAAACATTTATTTAGGTAGATAATATGTCTTTAGAATCTAAAATGCAAACAGATTTTTATTTATCAAATGACACTCAAAAACATGTACATAAAAGTAGTATAATAACTATTAATGACATTGATAACTTAGATATGTAATTTGATAAACCTGGTGAACCTGGTTACAATTATGATAGTATAATAATAAATTTTTAAAAAAAACGTGCCATTAAAAGAAGGTGGTAGTGATGGCAAAAATAATATAATAACTAATGATGATCCTAAAACAAAAATATGTTTTGTTAAAATATTAAATGATGATAACACTTGTATGATAAGAGCTGCAATAATTGGATATTATAAACTATTTAATCATCCTTATAATGAAGTAATAAAAAATCCTCAACAAGTATTACGATAACAGTTAACATCTCAAGTTTTTAATCATTTAAAAATAGATCCTATTAAGATGTTAACTTTTGAAGATGCAAAATTATTAGTAATTTATTTTATTATTCCTAATCTAGAGATTGTTATCGTTGGAAGGTTTGGGGAGTTATTTTACGATACCGATGACATAGATAATACTGATGAGCATAATACTCCTTGAATATATTTATTATATTTAGAAGACAGAAAACATTTTCATTAATACAAACTCATACGGTAGAATATATTTGAGAATATGGTTTTGATAATCTAAGCCAAATTGTAGATATGCCTGATGTAGATAAAGAAACTCCACTTGGACAAAAAGATTCTATGTTTGGATGTAGGACAGAAATATTTGAAAGCATATGAAAATATTATAGTAAATGGTAAATATGTTGACTATACTAGTTTAAATCCAGCAGTAAATAAATGTGTTACATATCCTACAGGTAAGATGACTAAAATATTTTAGCCTGTTGAATGGGATAATAATTGATTTGGGTTTGCTAAAATAAATGACTACTCCTGACAACATGCTATATCCAATATTACTTATCAAAGACAAGAAAGTGTTATTTAAACTAGACACATATATAGGAACATGGCCCACAGCTGAATCAAACTATGTACTTGAGAAAGAATATAAACTTAATTAAATATATGAGATTCATTCGTATGATGGCAAAACAAAAGATCTATTTAAAGGCTATGTAAATATGTTTTCAAAGATGAAACAAGAAACTAGTGGATTTCCAACAAATATATTATCCCATGGAGCAAAAGAACAACTGCAGACCACCTAACCAAATATATTACATATTATTATTCTACAGAGGGAATAAAATTATACAAGCGAAATATAAAATATAATGGTGGAATAAGGTTTATCGCAAAGATATGTGTAAACTTTTTATGGGGAAAGTTTGGACAAAACCTTGATGAAGAAAACACAATGTATATTACACCTAGAGAAGAATAGTATAATAAGCTAGCTAAAGCAAAAAGAAGCGAAGATGTAAATGATGCTGTTTATGTTATGGAAAATGATGGTAAGAAAACTCCCAACTATAAAACTAGCGCGTGTGTTTCAGCTTTTACAACTACATGTAGTTGGGCTAGAATTAGATTATATAATTTAATGGAGGCAATTTATAATATGCAGGGTGTAATATATTATTGTGACACAGACAGTTTAATTTATAAACTTTCTGATGGTAAACGACTCCCTCATGGAAAGGGCAGTGGCAGTGGTAGCCCAGCTTGTGTAGATAACTCATTGCAAGTGATTTTTACAGCAATTGCTTCAATACATTGGAACAGCCATCAGTAGTATTTGATACATATGACACCGCAGACGGGAGATAAATAGACTGACAGCTGATGGCAGCAAACAACAACAAACTACGGCAGCACTTGATACATATGAGCTACTACAACAAGTTAGAGATGAACCTGTTTATAGACAAATAGATCAAACGGAGAGACATTATGGTGTAGTGAGAGCAGACAATGATTACTCTGGTAATGTATTCTACTGTAGAAATTGTCTTCCCTTACATGATATTTTGCCTTACATGGTACTGGTACATTAAAGTACACAGTCAATAATGGCTTTCAGTTGAAATTCTTTTGGATTGATTATTGTGAAAGATGAAAGCACAATATGAGTCATAATAGTCACCCTACTAATTGATTGCAGTGTTTGGTGAGGTATGTTAGTCGTTCATTCAATTATTTTATGTATACATACCCTCATTTGTATTACTAATGTTCAAGAAACGATTTCTCTCTCAGAACTTGATAAAGGAGAAAAAGCTCAGACTCAAGATGATGATTATTTGAAAATAAAACAAAATGAGACTTTTCATAAGGAGGCAACTTCAAAAAACCAAAAAGCTAGTTTATTATCAACAGAAACAAAAGATCTGGTGGGTGTCTATGATAGAAATGTGAGCTTTAATGTTCATTTGAATTGTTTTATATATAAACACAGTATGATATGAGTAGTAGAACCAAGAAATGTGTTCTTTGGTGAATGGAGGTAAAAATGTGCACTTGTCAAGTATGCGTTAGCATGTCACTTCTAATACAAGTTGATATCTCTCACCAGATGATCCAATAATTAATTATATGTTCCTGTGAGCTCATTTCCTTTGGCATAACTCTATCCTACAAATAGCTATAGTATTACAGCTGCTAGTAGTACATGTACAATGGTAGTCAGTGTTCCTGTTTGAAATAGTTTAGAGTTTAGCATATCAATTATCAACTGCAGTAAAAATATTTCATTTCCCTGCCAGGCAAACAAGCTTGAACAATACATTGCCTTAGCCTGCTCACTATAGGTGTCCATTATCACATTTAACCCACTTCCTTGTTAGTTTCATTTCAATACAAGTGAAGGTATGATGTGTATGTTGGCTGTGAGTTTACTGAGTGTTTTGTGTCTCCCTACAGTTTGTTGTATAAGAGAAGGTAAGTAGTATGTGCTATATAGAGAGTTGAGTATGTATATTGTAATGGATTCCGGTCTGTTACCACGGACATCCACTAGTCTCGAGTATTCTACCTCTCTCCAGAGGGGACACTGTACTGACCGACAGTGACAACTGTATAGGGCAACCGAATTACCCGGTAAGGCAAGAGCCCATGGCTCAGACAAACAGTACCGAGTAGTGTTTGCTATAGTGGCTTTATTACAAAGCAGTCCTGAGGGTAATTATTCCTCTAGGTGTTTAGCAATATAAGAATACATGCTATGGCTCATTGTAATGAATGCACTGATTATCAGTAGGAGCTCTCCTTTTATAGGAGAGCTAAGGAACACAAAACATATAAGATACAATGCACAGGAAGTAATGCAACCAATGACATCAATTATATAAATACTTAACCAATCACAATGCAATGCAAGATAATACAAGGAGGTGCCAAGTGGCTAAAGGCGGAGTCTTTTCTCCTAACTGTCCAATGACGGCTCCTACAGGGTCCCCAGGCTGTATATAGAATTAGGTCCACTAAGTTGGTACTTTAGGGGTAGTCACTTCCTGTTTACGACCTTGACTAAGTTCCTGGACATCTTTACAGATCCTCGTCTAAGGCGGCCATCTTGTGCCGGCCCAGTACAGCTGTACCGGGTCGGTAGAGGTCACTACCGACCCTGCAGGGGTCAATACCGGCCCTGCTTACCATGCTACCGGCACAGTATGACTTCCTACCCAACAGCTATTAACCAAATGCTGTGGGCAGAAGTCTAGCGCATTGCTTCACAAGGTTCCTAGTGTAAACTACCCGTTTACCACTAGAGTGCACTGAAATCTACCACAATATTACCTTGTCTGTTGATACTGTGTGATCATATTGATACAAGTCTATTTATTATATGTGTTTTGTGTTTTGTTTAAAGGTGATGTGGCCTACAGTAGGTACTTTGATACAAACACTACCAAGGCATCAGGTACTCTGAGATGTACACAGGATGATGAAAGATTAGATATCGGCTCTATAGAGTACAATCTTCTAGCTGACTCTACTCTCACACCATGTAACTTTAACTGCCCTTCTACAAGAGGTGCACCATCCTATCTAGATGGAATGCACACTGTCTGTCAAAATGAGAACAACATCAGATCAACCTGCTATGGAAGGAAGTCTTGTACCTTCACTGACATACAACAACCGAGGATTGTATGTGGAGGGGGTGTAGCTACATATTTTACCATCTTCTTTCGATGTGTTCCCTCAGGTTTGTTTATTTAAAGTTTATTTACCAATACTAATATCTGACAAAACTTGAAATAAAACATAATTCATTCATTACCATACAGCATTTGGCTTGCCCTGCATCACACTAATATTGTCAAAGTTTATCTGTCTGCTCAACGGTGATGTTTTATGACAACAATTCGCACATGTATGTTATATTGTATCCAGCATCAAACAAGCTATAACACATATGTACAAGTGTTTTAAATGTTTCAATGCCCACTGCTCTACTGTGTAGCTTGGCTAGACTAAATGTTGTATTCAACATCTACTGCTCCATTGTGTAGCTTGGCTAGACTAAATGTTGTATTCAACATCTACTGCTCTATTATGTAGCTTGGCCAGACTAAATGTTGTATTCAACATCTACTGCTCCATTGTGTAGCTTGGCCAGACTAAATGTTGTATTCAACATCTACTGCTCTATTATGTAGCTTGGTCAGACTAAATGTTGTATTCAACATCTACTGCTCCATTGTGTAGCTTGGCCAGAATAAAAGTTGTATTCAACACCCACTGCTCTATTGTGTAGCTTGGCCAGACTAAATGTTGTATTCAACATCTACTGCTCTATTATGTAGCTTGGCCTGACTAAATGTTGTATTCAACATCCACTGCTATATTGTGTAGCTTGGCCAGACTAAATGTTGTATTCAACATCTACTGCTGTATTGTGTAGCATGGCTAGACTAAATGTTGTATTCAACATCTACTGCTGTATTGTGTAGCTTGGCCAGACTAAATGTTGTATTCAACATCTACATGAAAAGTTGAGTTTTAAAGTAGTTATTGTAAAATGCTTTGAGTTTATCGTTGTTGTTCCTATTATACTGTTTTGGTTCAACATTCACTTTGTTATTGCTCTTCAAATTTGTTCTGCAAGTAGATTACATGAAAATAACTATTCCACTTTCATCTTTGACTCTTTGGAAAACAAAATTTGTAAAATCTTTACTTCCTGTTTGTTTGAGTGCAATTTTTTCCAATCCTGGTAGTGCTGAATCGGCAAAACTCTTTGCCTTGTCGCAATTGCTTTTTCATTGAGTAAAAATCATGCAACAGGGCTGTGAAATTTCATGTGCCTTATTGAGCACTTAGAAAATCCATTGGTGACCAATACTTGTAATGGGCAATGCATTTACACATACATTGGATTACAACTGATACTAAAACAAAATAAAAACAATATGAAATACGAGTTATAAGAGATGATATTTATTTATTTATCTTCATCATTATGGAATCAAAGAGCCTACCAATGTGGATAGCGGCCATCTTTCTCACTCGACTGTTGTTACCAGAAGCAGTTGGTTGCCAGATTGAATTATACTTGGATACATTTAAAGTTTGCTATTTAATTTGTTTTTATCTTATATCTTTGTTTATCTGCTTTAAAATGCATACAACAAAAAGAAAACATATTGGTTTTAAAGCAGAAATTAAAAAGACCTCCCAAATGGTTTAACTTAGCAGTTTGGACAGATACATCTTCGACAAACCATCTTTGAAAAATTATCACAAATTGTCCCTGCGATGATAACCATTGCACTTAATCTGATAATTTTTGTTTGGAGCGTCCCATTTCAAAGCATAACTTAGTCCTCAGTCTATTTGTATTTTCAGCCAATAGAATCACTTACCTGCAACTCATGTGATTCCTTAGGTCTGTACTCTTATTGGCTCAATCATCATTACCGGCCAATTTTAACACATTTTCTTCATAAATTGGAAAGTTTTCCGCCAAGCAGTAGTTTTTAAAAATATTCTAAACTTTCATATGTGGCACTACTATGGTTGATCACGAACTGAATAAAACTTGTTTGCTCATGTTCTCTGTTTTCTCTACAGTACTATGTTACTGTTGTATAATAGCTATGATGAGCGTAAACTGTTGATCAAATTCTCCCTACATTACTTGCTCGTTATACAAAAGTTCATGACATTTCTCATTAATACTTCCAGTTATTTACAATAATAATACTCACAAATAGTAATAATTGTAATAAAAGTCATGGAAATAAAGATTAATGATAAATGATGGGTGGAGGAAATGCTATACTTGACTGTTTTTTATGGTTTTTTCAACTTCAGCTGCAACATTATTTTTTGACAAATAAATAGAGAGATTTGAGTGCTAAATATCGAAAAATTACAAAGGAAGATAATGAAAATGGTAATCAATATAATTAATACCACTTATTTTGTTTTGTAACAAATCAACTTATCACACATCTATTCAAATAAATTCTGTCAAAGCAAAGTCGTATAAATTGTTATGCTTTCGTAATTTTGTAATCATGGCGACCTAAAACGTAGATTGGTTTACTTGGTTTGTAAATAGCCGGGTTCTTCACCTTTACTTTACATAATTTGAGATGAAAATTCTAGATTTCTACCCAGCCTCATGCACTGCAGCCTCTCGCACTCATACAAAGTGTTACAACTGTCTACATAGCGGAGAAGTCATTATAATTGTGTGTTACAATCCAAAGCTGGAACTCTTTAGACCTCATCATCAACTTGTTTAGACAGCTCTACAACTAGTAGTAGTCTACTGCAGTCAGTGAGTTGTATGTTTAGTTATTGCAGGTCAAGAGGTCAATGTGTGTCATAAGCGCTGAGTAATTTCTCAATAAATAATGTATTGGTTTAGTTAATGTGAGTATCTTGTGTTACAGATTCAGTATTCAACTTGTGTGAGAAGATATCGATGACAGTAACTGAGCAGACAACAATAATACTTACAAGTCCTTTATCTCTTTGTGATACTTACTATAGATCTACATGTAAGTGTGTGATCAGTTCTCTACACACCAACCAGCCACTCAACCAAAATAATATGTCCTTCACCCTTTTGAGGATGGCTCAACTTCTCAATGGAGATACCCTATCAGTTGGATACGGGTCACCATATCGATATACAAACTATAGCTTACCATATAACAAAGGCTTCTTGAGGAAAGACTCTCCCATTCCTATTGGAGCATACAGCGCTAAAGAAGCTTCTGTAGAGATCCACAACACAAGCCCTCTGGTTGGAGACTCCAGGTTCTACTTCACCATACAATCTGGTATGGCTCCAATTTGTATTCTCAACTACACAACAGTAATTTTTGTTTGATTTTTACTCAGGATGTATTTGGAGTATTTTTTAGAAATTATGAAATCTCGTATTTACTAAAGTTGATACAATAAGTTATTTGCATTACTTGCTACATTTAACATTGCTGTTACAGCAAAAGACCTCAAAGTAAAGTGCAATAATGCTGCATTATGTACTGCTACCATCAGTGGTAGGCTGACTAGTACATCCACTACAACTACTAGAGATGACTTTACTTCTTCACATTCTACACCAACTTTGTCAGGTTTGATATTTTGTAACCAGAGAAAGAGCAGAATATAGGGAATAGATAGAAGTTGTCTTCCTTTTCATTGACATGATTGTTTAGGTATTGAACTAGCTCCAAATTGTGAGACTTTCAAACATGACCTAACATGGTCAATTAGATTTATCAGCAATACCTCCACACAGAGTATTACATAATATTTGTTATTTTATCAGCAATACCTCCACACAGAGTGTTACATAATATTTGTCACTTTATCAGCAATACCTCCACACAGAGTGTTACATAATATTTGTCACTTTATCAGCAATACCTCCACACAGAGTGTTACATAATATTTGTTACTTTATCAGCAATACCTACACACAGAGTTTCACATAATATTTGTTGCTACAGAAGTATTTGTTACCACACAAGTATTTGTTAATGTTGTTACTCGGTATATTTGTAGGAGGAACTGAAGCTTTCAAACTTGGCTGTGAAAAGTTCTGTGCATCAAAGTGTGTAGATGGATCTGTTCTGGTACCAGTTACAGTATTAGCTACAGTACTTGCTGTGTTGTGTGCCGCTCTAGTGATAGCTCTATGTTTAATGAAACGGTGAGTGCATTTTATGTATAAGTGAAAAGTTATAACAAAACACAACTCACTAGCACAGTTTATTGCTGAAACTGAAACATAACTTATTCAACATGCTGTGGTGCCTTATTTCACATGCCGACTTTATATACTTTTCTAGCAATAAAGTTTCATATTTATGTTGGTAAAAATATCAGAGCTGAGAAATTATGATATACTTGGTACTTTTAGGCACCACAGACTGGAGATAAAAAGACTGACAGCTGATGGCAGCAACCAACAACAAACTACGGCAGCACCAGATACATATGAGTTACTACAACAAGTTAGAGATGAACCTGTTTATAGACAAATAGATCAAACAGAGAGACATTATGATGTAGTCGGAGCAGACAATGATTACTCTGGTAAATATATTCAACCATAGAAATTGTCTTCCCCTAAGTTTATTTTCTACATAGATGGTTTATGGGCATTTAAATTTACAGCTGTTGTAATCTAATGCATCGAAATGAAAGTTCTCTAAATTTGTGGTATTGATTACTGTGAAAATTAAAAGTATAACTTTAGTCATACTAGTCATCCTACTAATTGGTTTCAGTGTGTGGTTAGACATGTTAGTCGCTCATTTAATGGTTTTCTATAGAAATCTTTTCATCTATTTTACTCATATTTAACAAATGGTTTCTCTCACAGAACCAGATGAAAGACAAACAGTTCAAACTGGAGATGATGCCTATTTACCAATGGAACTAAACTAAATCTTTCACGAGGAGACAAATCCAAAATGCAGGTCCACTTTTCATACATATAAAGACATCCAGTGGGAGAACTACCCATTTGATCTCAACTCATGAGATTAAATGGATTTGCTTTCAATGCAATTAAGTTTGACATGTATAATTTGTATAGTGTAGACTCAAGAGATGTGTTCTTTGGTGTATCATAGTAGAATAAACAACTTTACAATGTGTGGTAAGTTATAAATTTTATACAAGTTGCTATCTCTTACCAGATGACCTAGTGGATAAATGTATGTTATTGTTGGATGGTTTTTTATGTATCCCTATGCTACAAATAGGTTTAGTAGTATAGCTGTTAGTAGCTCAAATTACTAATTACTGGTAGTTTAGATCAACCATCATCTATTGTATTCGGATGAACTCTTTGTGTTGGCAACAGTTTATTATACTAACTAGCAACATAATTCATTCTGCACCCTGTAACGGTTAACTTGTTAACACATATAGCACATATTACATATAAGGCAAATAATTACTCCCACACAGACATGAAAATGGCCACGCAGCCAAAACAACTGATAATAAAAAACAGTAATGATGACAGTTGAATATACCGAGTAAAAATATTATGATTAGTTGTCAATTTACAAGCATTGGCGTGAAAAATATTCAATTGAACAAACCTGAGAGTGTGTGTGTATGTGTGCGTGCGTGGGTGCGTGTGCATTGCCAGGAGCTGGCCGCTTGACAGCTTTTAATGCTTCTGTCAAACGGCCCATCACAGCAGTCTCTGTATTAGGAGCAGGCGTTCTACTAGTACTACAAGCTCTCTGATTTGCCATAGTCCACTCTATAGCTGAGTAACCCAACTCTATTCCAGTTAGTGGAGAGATAAACTGTACCCCGGCCAGGGTCAGTGTTTCTAACAGTTCTATCAGCAGTGGAAACTTGAATGGTAGATACCCGATCAGTATCTTTGGCTGCAGGGTAGTAACAACCTTCACAGGGCTGTACAAAGATGTTCAGGGTTGGTGAGTAGACAGGGCCTGTGGTGCACTTGTAGGGTCGGTGTCTTTTGGCAGCTGGCCTGTACAGCAGGAACAGGGCCGGTATCAGTGCTACAGGTGGAGTAAGACTCTATCCGGCCCTGATAGCTAATGCTGATTGATTAGTGTAGATGACTATAGGGTCGGTATCACAGTGTCTTGGGCCTGATCAAACAGATCCAGAGTCAGTAGATAGCTGGCCTGCTGATAGCAGGGCCGGTGGTAGCAAGAAAGAGGAGCACAGCGTGAGAAGGTATGTTTTTCCCACAACTGCCACCAATGTAGTGGATCATGCTGGTAGGGCTCCCACTATCGTCTACTAACGAACAGTCGTCCACAGCGTGCAGCTTGTGTAACAGCCAAACAACACCTCTCTCCAAGAGGTAACGCAGGGTTGGTCAGACCTGCAGGGTGCAACGGAAAAGTTCATCATAACTTCACAACTCGTGAGCCGACGGCTCAGACAAACTGGGCAGAGTTTAAGTGCTGAACTCATATATTGTCCACATATCCCATACTCTAGGGAGGCAATCGCCTAGAGTAGTCAACAGCAGTAACAGTAAGTGATAAGTGGCATAGAGTATATAATAATCGAACCTTTTATAGGCTGATGGCAGTATTTACATTTCTTCATACTAACTTATCCATTAAAACATGACAGAAGTAAATCAACCAATAGGAATAATAATTCATACAATGGAGCAAAATGTTAAAGAGACATGGTGCCTAGTGACTAAGGAATAATACTATAACAGAGTACTCAAGTTTTGACGGCCTCAGGTCTATGATAGAAATAATGTAAAGGTAGGCAGGTCAGCGATTCAGCCTCCTGAAGCGGCTTGAGCTACTTTCGGAACTCCAAATACAGCTGCCATCTTGTTGCCGGCCTGGTATGTCACTGCAGGGCCGATAGAGGCCACTCCTCGGTAAATAAAGGTTACTACAGGGTCGGTGGGGAACGCTCCAACGCCAGTTGTTAATATCTGCAGGGCCGGTATCGTCTTCTCCTTCTGAAGTGATGGCTCTCTGACTCATTACTTTGGAAAGTCTGTCTGACCGAATGCCTTAGTCAGAGTCACTGCTGGAATGACATAAGTGCTCAGGACATGTGTCCTGCTAGACTTCACCACACTAGTTTGTTTTACAGACTGATTAGAGACTTCATTGCTCGCTGTATATACAAACATTTAGAAACTTAAAAGTAGACTTGATGCTGTTTTTGTAAAAAGCTGATTGTAAAATTGGTTTTCAAAATAGCTATCAGTATTAGAGAAATGAACATTTCAAAGGATGAATGACAAAGCCATAGGAACAGGGAATGTAAGCATTGTTTATTAAATCAATTTTTAAAATTTCTTTGATATCTGTCTTTTTAACATCACATTTTGGTTCAAAACATGACCAAAAAATTTTATCCGAACATTATCAGTAAAAATTTGACATAAGAAAAATTTCCTTTGTTACAGTAAACTGTTGCGACAGCCAACTTTGACAATCAGAGAGCTGAAATGATTTAGTTGTGCCAAGGATTAGGTTTGTTACTCTGACTGAACTTTGAATTTTTCTACAGTTTTCTAAATATAGAGACTGTTACAAGCATTTGCCCAGTTTTGGTGAGGCGTTTCCTAGAGAGCCAATCATTGCTGATCTAAACAAATCTGATTTGGAAAAATGCACCAGTTATTTAAATTGTAAACAAACTTCACAAAAATCCGATTTCTGACTTTTTATCAGCATGTTGTTTGATAGTGTGTAAAGCTGTTGCCTAACACCACATGATGCTCCATAATCAAACGTTGCTACAAACTATTCTCTGTTGTAAATTGAAACGTATGAATTTCAATTCTTTAAGAAACAGTATTAATGGTGCTTTTATGTTTAATGAATTTTTAAATGAAAAATGCTCATCTGGGAGGAAATAAATCAAACTCGAAACGGTATTTCGCACAATCAAAAGGTTCATTTTGCTATTGTTACAATTTTAGTAGATAAAGGGGGCTTTGAGTAGAGGGTGTTTATTTGACATTTCACTCTTGTGTCCAAAACCCCTTTTATATGGTCAAAACACACATTCCAATAAATCATCATAGATTTTTGATTTCTATTATGGTCCTGTTTATAGCCTTTTAGTATCACTCGACAGGGTTTTTATGAATAATATATATCTTATCATGGGTATAAAGTATTCTAATTACGTATTAAACTGATAAAAACTTGCTGCAATGTTTGTTTTTGTTATCTCATGATTTTAAAACTATCACACTCTATTGAAACTCTCACATTCTACAGAAACTGTCACACTCGCTTGTTAATTGATTTTTAGTTTTATTATAAAATGGACTTATAATGGACTTAAAAACTTAGAATATGATAATATAGATGATTGGAAATATTGTTGGGAAAAATCATATACATCAGCTTATAATTATTGTATTTCTATATTCGAAACTAATCCTGATAATACTCCTTGGATAAAACAATGAGTTTGCGGACAACCAATAATAAATGACTTTTATATAACTAATAAAAAAGAGTAGTTAGGTTTAGGATCTGATTGTATACAAAGATACTTACAAACTAGATTAAATACGACATGTGAATTGTGTGAGGCTATACATAAAATAAAAAAGTAATATATGTAATGATTGTGGTAAGATAAATTCTTCAAGTGTGGTCCGAGTAATAATATCCCTAAGGATAAATGTTTATCACTCAGGTTTTTAGATAAATTAGATATAAAATCTGGTATTAACGGAATTGCTGCTTTTAATGGGCTTGATAATAGGTATTTTATAACTCCTCGTATATATACACATTTAAAAAAGAATAAACATATTATATATAAAAGTTTAGTCAAATATGATACTTATTCTAAACATGAATTTGACTGATATCAAATTTATTTTTTTAGTTGGTTTTTAAAAATTATTATTTTTTTATCTTTTAATTAATTTAATTTTATTTTTTATTATAAAAATGAGAGCTATAAGAAATTATAAATGCAAAAACATTTATGGAAGAAGAACTTGATTAACCTAAAATATACTTAAATGAAACCAGACAAGCATTATCAGATTATGTGACATTGTAAATGATTTCTGCGTGGTTTGCAACAGAACCTTTACCGACACCTGTGAGAGGATAGCTGTGTACAGTATAAAGTACATGGATGCACTAGAGCAATTAGTGGTAGCGTAGCTGCTTAGTGACAAGGCAACGATCCGTCATACAAGACTACTATCCCAGTAGTAATAACTCCAATGTATACGGTAATGATCAGTCGATATCAGTATTGATCCGGAGACTTCCTGTTCTCTCAATACGGAGATCTATTTATTTGAACACAGATCCGGTTTCACTTTCGATTCACAAATTAATTGCAAGCACGTGTATAGTTCACAGTAACATGTTAGGCAGTTTTGTGACAATGTCCAAGAGTGTCTCGTAATCTCTAAGAATGTGTTATTGACAATGTAATACTGTAAGCAAGTCAACGACAGTATGAGAAGAGTTGTAGGTTTATCAGCAACAGTGTATTGAACGTAAAGATACAAAACTTTACAGACTAGAGAAGATTCGAAGTGTACAATAGCTGACAATATTAGATCCCACTAATAATCCAGTCCAAGTTACGAGAATACACAACGTTAACCCTAACGTATCCTAGTGTATCTACTCACACGACTACTACAAACTCTAACCAGTGGGTGTCCTGCCCTTCTATTTATGCAGTAAAATATGTAAATACAGTAGGTGAAAACTACAAGATATGATTGGCTAATAAAAACATAACATGTTGGTGGATACAAACAGGGGCATTACGATCTATATACAATTGCGCCAAAACATAGACATATATATAATTAAACAGGCGCATTACGAGCTCTACACAAACAACAACGATAATAATTAATTAATTACGAAACAAGATGGCTACCGGAACAGTTTAGCTTGATTTCTCATAGCTTGATCTTCTACTGTTTGCTTTCCTCGTCTGGTAGGAACGGAGGGTCCTCTGATAAACATCTGCTTCGTAAGGTAGGACAACTCTGGCTCGTCTGCCCACGTACTGTCACTCGTACAAATCCATTACAACATTACATGAAAATATTACACCAATTAAAACTTATGTTGGACAATCTGGTTATACGTATTATATGAATAAAATGAATGCAAGGTTTCATGATAATATAAAATTTAATGGAATTGATTCAGCTATTCATATTTTTAAAAGTTTATTTAGGTTACATAATTAAATCTTTAGGATCTAGAATGTAAACAGACTTTTATTTATCAAGTGATACTCAAAAACATGTACATAAAAACAATATAATAACAATTAATCATATTGATAACTTAGATATATAATTTGATAAACCTGGTGAACCTGGTTACAATTATTGATAGTATGATATTGAATCTAAAAAACGTGCCATTAAAGGAAGGTGGTAGTGATGGCAAAAATAATATAATAACTGATGATGATCCTAAAACCAAAAGATGTTTCGTTGGAATATTAAATGATGATAACACTTGTATGATAAGAGGTGCAATAACTGGATATTATGAACTATTTAATCATCCTCATAATGATGTAATAAAAATCCTCAACAATCACAATTAACATCTCAAGTTTTTAATCATTTAAAAATAGATCCTAGTAAGATGTTAACTTTTGAAGATACAAAATTATTAGTAACTTATTTTGTTATTCATAATCTAGAGATTGTTATTGTTGGAAGGTTTGGGGAGTTATTTTATGATACCGATGGCATAAATTATACTGATGAGCATAATACTCCTTGAATATAAATGTTATATTTAGAAGACAAAAAAAAATTAATATAAACCCATACTGTAGAATATATTTGGGAACATGATTTTCATAATCTAAGCAAAATTGTGGGTATACCTAATGTAGATAAAGAAACTCCACTTTGACAAAAAGATTCGATGTTTGGAGGTAAAACAGAAGTATTTAAAGCATATGCAAAGTATGTTGATTTTACTAGTTTATATCCAGCAGTAAATAAATATGCTACATATCCTACAGGTAAGATACACTGAAATATTTAAGCCTGTTGAATGAGATAATAATTGGTTTGGGTTTGCTAAAGTAAAAGTAACTATTCCTGACAACATGCTATATCCAATATTACTTACTAAAGACGATAAACTATTATTTTAACTAGGCATATTTATAGGACCATGGCCCACAGCTGAATCAAACTTTGTACTTGAGAAAGGATATAAACTTAATTGAATATATGAGGTTCATTCATATGATGGAAAAACAAAAGATCTGTTTAAAGCCTATGTAAATATGTTTTCAAAGATTAGACAAGAAGCTAGTGGATTTCCACAAAATAGATTATCCCATGGAGCAAAAGAACCAACTGAAGACCAACTAACCGAATATATTACATACTATTATTCTAAAGAGGGAATAAAGTTAGACAAACGAAATATAAAATATAATGGTGGATTAAGGTTTATTGCAAACGTATGTTTAAACTCTTTATGGGGAAAGTTTAGACCAAATTTAGATACATCTAAAGAAGAATATTATGCTGAAATATCCGAAGCAAAAAGATTTGAAGATGTAAATGATGCTGCTTATGTTATGAAAGTTGATGGTAAGAAAACTCCCAACTATAAAGCTAGCGTGTGTGTTGCAGCTTTTGCAACTAGTTGGGCTAGAAATAGATTATATAGTTTAATGGAGGCAATTTATAATATGCAAGGTGTAATATATTATTGTGGTACAGACAGTTTAATTTATAAACTTCCTGATGGTAAAAGACTTCCTCATGGAAAGTGGTAGTGGTAGCCCAGCTTGTGTAGATAACTCATCGCAAGTGGTTTTTACAGCAATCGCTGCAATGTTAGTTGTTCTCTGTGCTTTTCTAGAGGTAGCTTTGTTTAATTGGAAGGTTTATAAATTACACTGGAACAGCTATTAGTAGTAGCTGATACATATGACACTACAGTCAAGTGATAAAAAGACTGACAGCTGATGGCAGCAAACAACAACAAACTACGGCAGCACCTGATACATATGAGTTACTACAACAAGTCAGAGATGAACCTGTTTATAGACAAATAGATCAAAGATAGAGAAATTATGGTGTAGTGAGAACAGACAACGATTACTCTGGTAAATGTATTCTAATGTAGAAATTGTCTTCCCTTACATGTAATTTTGCCTTACATGGTCGTGGTAAATTAAAGTACACAGTCAATAAAGGCTTTCAGTTGACATTTTTTTGGATTGATTTGTGGGAAAAATGAAAGCACAATATGAGTCAGAATAGTCACCCTACTAATTGGTTGCAATGTTTGATGAGGTATGTTAGTCGTTCCTTCAATAGTTTTATCTCATATATCCTCTCATTCAATTTACTAATGTTCAATAAACGATTTCTCTCTCAGAACTTGATAAAAGTTGAGAAGTTCAGACTCACGATGATGATATTTGAAAATAGGACAAAATGAGGTTTTTCATAAGGAGGCAACTTCAAAAATCCAGAAAGCTAGTTCATTATCAACAGAAACAAAAGATCTTGTGAGTGTCTGTGATAGAAATGTGAGTTTTAATGTTCATTTGAGTTGTTTTATATATAAGCACAGTATGATATGTATAGTAGAATCAAGAGATGTGTTCTTTGGGGAATGGAGATAAAAATAAACACTTATCAAATTTGCGTTAACATATAACCTTTAATACAAGTTGATATCTCTTACCAGATGATCCAATAATTAATTATATGTTCCTGTGAGCTCATTTCCTTTAGCGTAACTCTATCAGTAGTAATATATGAGCAGATCTCCCTACCAAGTGTTTTTTTGTGGATTAGACCTTGGAGGTTATGCAATGGGTTACGACGTTGGATGAATTCGCCGAGTTTATATTGTATTTCATTTGAGGGGTACTTGAGTGGCATTTGAGTGGCATTTAAGTGGCATTTGAGTTTTTGATTATTTTTTTACTTATTTTGAACTTATATGGCATATAGATTTTGCATGTATGGCATTTGATTTTTTTGATAGTTTTAACATTGTATATAAATGAAAACGTGATAAGATTGTATGGTTATTGGAAGTTAAGATGTCGACAGAGGATGATGTTGAGATGAGACCGATGAATGAAGTTGATACTATTGATGGTACTGAACGTGATATGATAGATGTTTTACCGAGTATGAAGCGTAAAGCGTTGATAATTATGATAATTTTGGTATTTGTCGTAGGGCTTTCCACTTTCGGAGGTGTTACTGAGTTTAGTATGTATGAAGAAGCTATGGAAAAAATACAAAAAGCGAGAAACTCTCCTGTTGGAACCATAAATGAAACTACTGTTGATTGATGAACATCTTTTTATGATGAATGGGAAACCTGAAGATTATGACCCGAGGATGCGATCTCCTTTTACAGCAATGATTGCAGGACCAACTGGATCGGGAAAGACGCAAGCGATTTTTCGAATGATTGAAGCTAGTCAGACTATAGCACACCCTCCACCAACAGAGATTCACTACTGTTATGGAGCCTACCAAAAAGCCTTTGATGATGTATCAGGAGTGATTTTTCATGAAGGCATGATAGATATAACAGTGAGTTTTCCCAGAGATGGTAAAAATCGATGGCTGATAATTGATGATCTCATGGATGAAGTTTCTGGTAAAGCCGATGCTAATGCTTTGTATACAAAACATAGTCATCATTTGAACATAAGTGTGTTTTTTATTGTTCAGAATCTGTTTTTAAAAGGAAATCGTACAATTTCCTTGAATAGTCATTATTTTTTTCTTTTTAAAAACCCTAGAGATGCTTCTTCTATTTCCTATTTGGCTCGACAATGTTTTCCATCAAAAATAAAATATGTACAAGAGGCTTTTGAAGACGCGACAAAGAAACCATACTCTTATTTACGAATAGATACGACTCAACAAACGAATGATCAACATAGACTATTGGGAAATTTTACATCAGTTCTCCCTATGATATTATATGTACCCAAGTAAAAGGATATAAATACAATTACTATTCACTTCACCTCAATCATATTTTGTTATTCAACGACGCAACACGAAAGCATTATAATGTCTAAAGCTTTGGAGAAAAAATTAACAAAAAATGCAGCTGTGTTGTTATCGCTCAACAATACAACCTTTGCTATTCAAAAGTCTGTTATAGCCAAAGCCAAAAAGGAGTTTATTATGACTCTAATGGAATGTGCTAAAGCTATTATAAATGGAACGATACCATTGACATCATCTCAGTATAATGAGTTGCAGCGAAACGTGAAGGATATTAGCGCTTTAGTAAGAAAATCAACGTTAGATGATAAGAAAGCTGTATTGCAAAAAGGAGGATTTTTAGGCGCTCTACTAGGACCTATCATCAGCAATATAGTTCCAGGGTTACTTAAAAGTGTGCTAGGCGGAGGGAGAAGATAAAGATGAAACTCTCAACACGAATGATGCGAAATAGAATGGCGATTTTAGCTCTGGATGATCTGAGTAAGAAAGGAAAAATCGCTATAGTCGAAAAGGCTAACTCAGATTTGTTTCAATCATTGATAGAAAGTGTTAAAAATATTATATTAGGTAATGGTCCTCTTGATTCTGAGCAGTTTATTGAGTTGCAGCGTTACAAGAAGGAGCTACATAAACTTAGTGGTAGAGGGAGAGTTGATGATAAGCGTAAAATTTTGATTCAGAGTGGTAGAGGGAATCTTTTGGATGCTATTATAACACCTATTGTATCTGTTTTATCATCAATAAAAAGATGAATCGACAGCCTTTAACATTCTCCAGACGTAATTTTATACTCACTGAAGATGAATACTATAGATTAACAGAAAGAAAGGATGATAAAACAGTGGTAAAGGAAGAGAAAGCCAGACCTCCATTGTATTATAATCCTATGGAAGCTATAACAGTGAGAAATATGAAGCGAAAGCGAAATGATCTACTGGAAACGGCTTATGATTCTGACTTATCCTCATACGAAAAGTTAGATGAAAATGTTGAAAACCTACGTAGGTATTTGTCTGATGTCAAAAAGATTAAAAATAACCAAAACCAGACACAAAAGGATAGTTGGAATCTCATTAAGAAAAAAAAGACAGAGTCTACTTTTCCTTTGGCCAATAGCACAGTTATTGATAATAAACCTAATGTCTTTTCACCAAATGTTGATAAAGACAATGAGTTAGAATCAGTGAAAGTGGTTGATGATGATGATGATATTGGGATGGAATTAATAAAAGGAAGGTTGTTTGATACTGAAGACACAACCTTACTAGGAAGTACATTTCTTACTGATGGAGAAGATGAGCACGATAGTGAAAGCGAAAATTTAAAAGATTTTGAAAAAAAAGCAGCTGATTTAACAAAAAAAAAGAGTGATCAAACGATCGCTGTCAGAATGTTGAATAATCTGAGTAAAATTGGTAGATTCGACTCGGAGAAGAACAGACTGAAAATTGGAGAACATTGGTTGAATCCTAAGACTTCCAAAACTTTACTACAAGACGTTCTAACCGAAGGAGGTAAAATACAATCGGGAAATACCAATTACAGTAGATTTAAAAGCCTGCTAACTGATGAAGGAATCACAACTGTCAGAAAATCCCCGCATCGAACACGTACTCAGAAGAAAAAGTTGGTCGTTCCCGGTACTAATTCATGGACATCGACACGCTAAAAGAGTTGTATTACAATCCTGCATTACATACATCTCTACGAGGAGCTAGAGCTTTACTGAAAGCTCGTAGAAAACGAGAGGGAGAAAAAAGAATCCGTGAATGGTTGAGTGGTGAGGATGCCTACACGTTACATAAAAAAGTTGTAACCAAGTTTAAGCGTCGTCCTACAATTGTAGCTGGAATAGGGGAGCAGCTACAGGTAGATTTGATGGATGTTCGATCTCGAAGAGATGAAAATAATAATACAGCATTTTTACTGACTGCTATTGATTCTTTATCTAGAAAAGGTTGGGTTGTGCCGCTCATCAACAAATCAGGACCGGTAGTAGCAAGAGGATTGAGAAGAATACTAGAAGGGGAAAACTATAAAGCTTTACAATCTGATAAAGGTAAAGAGTTTGACAACGTCAATGTCAAGACTCTGCTGGCGGAAAAAAAGATCAAGCGCTTTACAACCGAAAATGAAACGATAAAGGCATCAATGGTGGAGCGTTTTAACAGAACTTTAAAAGAGAAGATATATAGATATTTGACATATAAAGATGACGATAGATACATTGATGTTTTACCAGAAATGGTTAATGCATACAACAATACAATTCATGGTGCTATAGGTATGAGACCAAATGATGTGAATTTTCAAAATCAAGAACTTGTATGGAATCGTGTGTATGAAGGAGGTGAACATAGTTTAACTCAAGAAGCAAAACTAAAGGTTGGGGATTATGTGAGAATAAGTAAGGCAAGAGGAGCGTTTGAAAGAGGATACACTCCGAATTGGACGATTGAGATTTTTATAATCACTGATGTACTTATTGATGAAAAACCTGTTGTATATAGGGTAAAAGATTTAGCTGAGGAGATGATTGATGGCACCTTTTACGAAAAAGAGTTGCAAAAAGTAAAAAAACCCACGATTTTCAGAATTGAAAAGATATTGGGAAGAAGAATCAAAAGAGGTAAAAGACAGATTCTGGTTAAGTGGTTAGGATACGGAGAAAAGTTCAACGAGTGGATAGATGAATAGTTTATAAGGAAAGAACGCTTGATATAATCATCATACGTTGGGAAAATGTCGATGCTGATAACTTTACCCTCAAACTCTAGTGGTGAAGAGTTTCCTGATAATAACAATTCCGAATTTACAGTGAGACTGTATAAATATTTGGTTATCAATGGCGGTAAATGGGAGCTAGCTCTGCTAGATATGACTTATTCTAATAATTGGAAAAATGTTACCGAAGGGAAAATATATCTAGAAAAGACTAATGTCTCCGGTAAAAGCGAAAAGTCCTTCATCCTAATCGGTAATGGAAGATATGATAGTATAGAGGAGTTGGAGGAGATTATACGAAAGAGAATGAATGAAATGGATTTAGACAAGAAATTCGCCATCTCCTACAACAAGATCACCAACACCGCTGTACTAACTAACAGTGATCCTGATACTGTCATAAGCTTTTCCAAAGATATAGCATATATTTTTGGATTTGAATCAAAAACTACATACCCTCGTGGTAGATACAATAATATCACACCCCCTGATATAAATTCCGGTTTAACATCCCTGTATGTTTATTCCAACATTGTTGATAATAGAATGGTAGGAGATACGAATGTACCTTTATTAAGAGTAGTTCCAGTTCAAGGAAAGAAGAATAGTGTTGTGTATCAAGAATTTAAAAATCCTCACTATGTTGACGCTTCATCACTAAATAGTGATATGATTAAAGTACTTATAACGAGTGACGACGGTCAAAGAATACCATTTGATGGTGGAAAGGTTGTGTTGACGGTTCACTATAGAGAGAAAGAATTATAATGAGTTTGGTACGATACACCCCTGAGGATTCAAAAGATTTTTTTGATGAGTACTACAAGATGCAAGCTGGAAATGGAATTGGAGTGTATAGTGGACGACGAGTGATGCCTAATATGAGAGGAAATGGACTTGGTAGTATTTTTTCAAGTTTACTTAAATCTGCAGCACCAATGCTGAAAAGAGGAGCAATTAATTTGGGGAAAAGAGCATTGACTGTAGGTGGAAATGTAGCGCGCGATGTCATCGATGGTCAAAGTTTTGCAGCGTCAGCAAAGAACAGGGGATTGGCAGAGTTGAATGATCTGGGGGGAGATGTGCTCAATGCAGTCCGTCCAGATAGAATGAAAAGGAGAAAAACAAGAGGTGGAAAGAAG
The DNA here is from genome assembly GCA_945261195.1 of Cryptosula pallasiana. NCBI lineage: Eukaryota > Metazoa > Bryozoa > Gymnolaemata > Cheilostomatida > Cryptosulidae > Cryptosula > Cryptosula pallasiana. The sequence continues at coordinate 40,317,322 of OX183136.1, forward strand.
AGGAGAGGTGTTGGTAATCGTGGTATATTTTAATAGCAGTAGAATCCGGTATAAAGACAGCTGAGCTTGATATCTATATTCATTAAGCGGTAACGCTTCAAGCATTCATCACTCGCAAAAGATGGCTAGCCTAAATGGAACAACAGGTAATAAGTTGGAAGGTTCTTCCTACAACATAAATCCAACGTTGGATGTATTTGCTACGGAACCAACAAACATATCGGTAGAAAGATCGGAATATGTTGTCATCAGACCTGATAGGTTAGATCCTTATGGTAGTATTGAGTTAACCTTGTCAGGGAGCACTGAACATTACACAGATCTTTACAACTCGTTTCTGCAAGTTGAAGCCACGGTTGTTCAAGATGATGGAACCAATATTACAGGTAATGATGATGATGCAGTTGTGTGGATGGGGGATTCAATGCATGCATTATTCAGCGAGTTGAAAATGTCGATAGAAGGAACCACCGTTGAATACGCTAACAACTACGGTTTACGCTCCTACTTTTCACAACTACTCGAAAACAGTGCAGAAAGAAAGAAATATCAAGGTAAGATGGAAGGATGGTTGTATGATGATTCAACTAGCAAAGACGGTACTGATCACAAAACCGCTGATAAGAAAAAGAGGAAAGCTCTAATCATAGGTGGAAAGACAATAGAATTAACTGGAAAACCTCATCTCGCATTATTTCAGCAGAAAAAACTAATAATACCAGGTCCTACTATGCAGCTGGAGTTTGAGCGTGCCTCTGCCAAACTAGCTTTGTTTGCTGCGAATGAGGCACCTGCAGGAGGGGCAAAGATTAGAATTGATAAATTTGAACTTCATCTTTGTAAAGTTAAGGTGAATCCTACAATACAAAACTCCCAACTCAGTTTGGCATTGGAAGGTCACAACTACATTTATCCTGTTGATCGAAAACGGATAAAACTATATGGAATTCGTGCTGGTGTTGCGCAGATCGACATCACTTTGGAAGAAAACAAACAAAAACCTAAACAAATTTATTTAGGTTTAGTTAATCACAACGCAATGAACGGACGTTTCGCCTTGAATCCATATAGAATGCAGCATGCTAGTGTTGATAGTATTGTATTGAGAGTTGGTGATTGTCCAATTGGAAGGAGATTTGAACCAAATTATGCTAGAGGAATTTTTGGAAGAGAATATCATCAGTTTCTACACGCTACCGGAACTTTGCTTGAAGGCGATAGTCTCGGTATTACGAAAGAACAATACCTTGATGGTACTACACTTTATGGATTTGATTTGACTGGTGATTTTCTTAAAGAAGGTTTTCACTCTATGAAAAATGTCACAACAAGTGTGGAAATTCGTTTTAGCGTTAACACGACGGATGGATTATCCCTGGTAGCATACTTTGTAAAAGACGGTGTGTTGGAGATGGATAGCATTCTTCAATTAACTATCGGAGGTGACGCAGTGCTTTAAACAGAAAGTTACAGATGAATACTATACAAATTCGTTCGATCTTATCTTCAGACGTTTTATGTCAAAGCGTAGGGATTCATGTTGGAGCTAGAGAACAGTTTTGGAAGCAAATTTGCAATTTTCCAACAGGATGTTTCGTATTCAACACCCATTATTCTCATCAACCCGGAGAGCATTGGTTGGCTGTGTACGCTAATGATTCAGAGGTGGATTTTTTTGACTCGTTTGGACGTTCTGTTTCCTTTTATCCGGATGTAAATGAAATACTAAGTATTCATGGAGGATATGAAACAATACGAAGTAATGAAACACAACTACAAAATTTTTTGTCAACTGTATGTGGCGACTATTGTGTATACTTTTGTTTACTGAGAAGTAGAGGATGGAGTATGGATGAAATTGTTAGAAGTTTACGAGACATAGGAGATAGTGAGATGAGAGATCACTCAATACGGAGATTTATCATACAGACCTATCCTAACTTCGAGTTCATAGAAGATAATACAGTAGAAGGAATAGATGGTGTACATATACAAGGAACTAATTTACTAAGTAAATTGTTAAAATAAATTATTATAATTGATTTTTATTTGATATAACAAATATAATGAATAAAATACAACTTATCTCATTATTTGTGCTAAACACTACAGAACCTATAAAAACTATTATTTTGTAATGTTTCAAGCAAGAAGTAAATAAGATCTTCTCATTTTCTTCCTCAGGAGCGCTCTTTAGTTATATCTAAAAGACATAGTAACTAATGACTCTATCATACATAGTTATATGAATTAATTTTACAAAAATACTTCAGATCTTTCTTTAAATAGATATGAAACTTACCATCATAGAAGACGAGTCACATCCTTTGTGTTATCGATTAAGACTCTGATATGCTGTTCTGGACAATTCTCTTTTTCATTTTCATCAAAGTAGGAGAGACAGGTGTGTTGCAGCGAAGTATCAAACAGTTCTGAGACTTGAATGAAAGCTTGAAGAGCTGAGAGTAGAATGATGTCGTAGGAAATCATGTTGTTCGTATTTTGTTTCAGTCCTCTGAATACGATTACACCACTTTTTTCCGCCACCACAGATGAAGCTATTTGAGCAGGGATGCTAAGATCTCCAATCAATAGCTCTCCTTTCACCATACATCTGTAATTAGCCACTATAACATCAGCAGTCTTGCTCCAACGAGTATCACATTTTCTTAGCATTCCAGGATTCTCATAAGCTATAACACTTCCTGTCGGAAAATCGTGTAGGTGAGCAACACTGAAATAAGCCTGTATTTGTCTCAAACTCTTGCCATACAATGTGTTGAATGGATCGTTGATCTTTCGATTACTTCCATGAGATTCAGCAGTACGAAAAATCGCATCTCCTTTCTTTCCTTCTCCCATATAAATTAAAACAATTAGACGTGTTTGCTTAGCTTTATTAACAAGCAGTCCTATTTCGGTTGAAATATCACTCTTCACCCGAGTTATCTTCTTATCCTTTCGGTAGTTGTAAATCATGGTGCACTTTGATTCATCACGAAATTCAACAGACAACACCTCCATAACTGTTGGTACTGGTAGTTCTCGGATTTCCATGGATTCTTCAAGTTTTTCTAGACTATCTGGAGAGAGAGAGTTTATTAACCCAGCGCTCTTGTAGGTGAGAGTGGTTAGTTCATTACTTCCAGCATCTTGAAAGGGTATTCTGGTGTGACGAAAAAGCGTTTCATCTCCAACATCCGTCAAAACTAGTTTTTTGCACTTCGAGTCAGTTTCATTCTCATCTTTTGTCAAATCAATAAAAGATCGTTTCCTCATCGATGTTCTTTTTGAAGACAGCTTGTTAGTAGGAGATGTGAATGAAGTAAAATCTTGTTGGGATTCTGGTTCATCAACCACCAATTGACTTTCTGCCATATCAAAGATAGGAGAAGGTGATGGTGAAAGGGTTTGCTGGGATCCTGCTTCTTCATTCATCGGTTGACTTCCTTCATCTTGAGTATTCATTCTAAAAAAACAAAACATTTTGTTTAATTTTTCGTAATTAATTTTAAAAGATCATAAAGGTCATAAACCTTCAGCTAGTAGCGTTAGCTAACAAAAAATAAATATTTTTACTCTTACCTTGATGCTGGATGAGCTCCTAGTAGCTGTAGTAGATGTTGCTTCTCCGCTAGTCGTTGTAGAACTGGATGCTTTCTGTGTGAAAACAGTGGCTCTTAAATAGGTAAAGTTGCACTGATTAAATCCTATGAATCAACATTTTTTCACGCGAATACAACCCAATGCTTTCGCGGGAATAAATATTTTATTTTCACGCGAATACAAACCAATGCTTTCGCGGGAATAAACATTTAATTTTCACGCGAATGGAAACTGTTGCTTTCGCGGGAATGAATACTTTATTTTCACGCGAATACAAACCGTTGCTTTCGCGGGAATAAATATTTTATTTTCACGCGAATACAAACCAATGCTTTCGCGGGAATAAACATTTAATTTTCACACGAATGGAAACTGTTGCTTTCGCGGGAATGAATACTTTATTTTCACGCGAATACAAACCGTTGCTTTCGCGGGAATAAATATTTTATTTTCACGCGAATACAAACCAATGTTTTCGCGGGAATAAATAATTTATTTTCACGCGAATGGAAACCGTTGCTTTCGCGGGAATAAACATTTTATTTTCACGCGAATAGAAACCAATGTTTTCGCGGGAATAAATAATTTATTTTCACGCGAATGGAAACCGTTGCTTTCGCGGGAATAAACATTTTATTTTCACGCGAATACAAACCAATGTTTTCGCGGGAATAAATAAATTATTTTCACACGAATGGAAACCGTTGCTTTCGCGGGAACAAACATTTTATTTTCACGCGAGTATAAACCAATGTTTTCGCGGGAATAAATAATTTATTTTCACGCGAATACAAACCAATGTTTTCGCGGGAATAAATAATTTATTTTCACGCGAATACAAACCAATGCTTTCGCGGGAATAAACATTTCATTTTCACGCGAATACAAACCAATGTTTTCGCGGGAATAAATAATTTATTTTCACGCGAATACAAACCAATGCTTTCGCGGGAATAAACATTTTATTTTCACGCGAATACAAACCAATGTTTTCGCGGGAATAAATAATTTTATTTTCACGCGAATGGAAACCATTGTTTTCGCGGGAATAAAAATTTTATTTTCACGCGAATACAAACCAATGCTTTCGCGGGAATATATACTTTATTTTCACGCGAATGGAAACCGTTGCTTTCGCGGGAATGAAATTTTTTATTTTCACGCGAATAAAACAGGGATATTTCACGCGAATAACACTATTATGATAGAGTTTTCGCGTGAGTGTTTTTAATGGTTATAAGCTAAATGAGTAGGAGTGGCTTATACTATATAAGAACAGCTCTCTCTGCATAGAAATCATTCTCTCCAGCAATGAAACATCAACTGCTACAACTGATTTCATCAACTACTACAGCTGATTTCTTGGTGATAAGGTAAGAATTAATAGAAAAATTACTTAATAAAAGTTAAAATGTAATTATTTTACAACACTGTTTAATCATCATATACTAATACTTAACATTTTATTTTAGTTCATTATGAGTTCAAAAAGATACACAATCAAAGACTACCTTCCAAAGATATATCATAGCTATATTAAAGAAAATGTTGAAGTACAGGAAAAGATTGGATATCGCTTGACATTACAAGCTATATTATTATGTATGACACAGCATTTGCTAACTGTAGCTTCTTTACATGGAGAACTTTCACCGATACAATACCGACCATACACTACACATAAATACGTTGACAATTCAGTAGAAATATTTAAGCTTATGACTAAAAACAATTTTCAAACAGTTGTAAAAATGTCAAAAACTGTCAGTATTAATGATTACTTAAAGAAAATTCAAAGAAAAGTGTGGAATAAAGAGCTCACTCAAAAATTGATTTCAATACAATGGACTACTGAATTATTATATCATTTTCAATCAGATATATGTAGATACATACAAACGGATGAAAATCTCTCATCATCCATTTTTTCATTTGAAATGATATTGGAACTATTTCAAGCTTACAATATTTAATATGTTCTCTTTATGTATCCCTACTTATTATACAATAAATGTATATATTCACATATTGTTTCATTTTTAATCAATGTATTTATTCAATGTAGATGTATCTCCTCTCTCCTCTCTCTCCTCTTTTCCTCTCTCCTTTCTCTCAAGATGCCATATGAGTTCGAGTTATGTAAAAAAATTATCAAAACTTAAATGCCATACATTCAAAATCTAGTTGCCATATGAGTTCAAATCAAGTAAAAAAATAATCAAAACTCAAATGCCACTTAAATGCCATTCAAATGCCACTCAAATACCCCTCAAGTAAAATACAATATAAACTCGGCGAATTCATCCAACGCCGTAACCCATTGTCTCAACTCCAAGATCAAATCCACAAAAAAACACTTGGTAGGGAGATCTGCTCATATATTACTACTTCTATCCTACAAATAGCTATAGTATTACAGCTTCTAGTAGTACATGTACAACGGTAGTCAGTGTTCCTGTTTGATATAGTTTAGAGTTTAGCATATCATTTATCAACTGCAGTGAAAACTTTTCATTTCCCTGCCAGGCAAACAAGCTTGAACAATACATTGCCTTAGCCTGCTGGCTATTGGTGTCTATTATCGCATTTAACCCACTTCCTCTTTAGTTTCATTTCAACACAAGTGAAGGTATGATGTGGATGTTGGCTGTGAGTTTACTGAGTGTTTTGTGTCTCCCTACAGTATGTTGCCTTAGAGAAGGTTAGTAGTATGTGCTATATAGAGAGCTGAGTATGTATATTACCTTGTGTGTTGATACTATGTGATCATATTGATACAAGTCTGTTTCTTAAATGTGTTTTGTGTTTTGTTTGAAGGTGATGCGTCCTACAGTAGGTACTTTGACACAAACACTAACAAGGCATCAGGTACACTGAACTGTACACAAGATGATGAAAGATTAGATATTGGCTCTATAGAGTATTATTATGCTGTTTATGGCTCTACTCCCACACCATGTAACTTTCGCTGCCCTTCTGCAAGTGGTGCACCAGAATATTTAGATGGAACCCACCCAGTCTGTCAAAATGAGAACAACATCAGATCAACCTGCTATGGAAGGAATTCTTGTACCTTCACTGACATACAACTACCGAATATCATATGTGGAGAAGGTGTAGCTACACAATTTAGTATCTACTACCGATGCGTTCCCTCAGGTTTGTTCATTTAAAGTTTATTTACCAATTCTAATATCTGACAATACTTGAAAAAGAACATATTTCATTCATTACCATACAGCATTTGGCATGCCCTCATCACACTAATATTGTCAAAATTTGTCTATCTGCTCAACGGTGATGTTTTATGACAAAAATTAGTACATGTTTGTTATAATGTAGCCAGCATTAAACAAGCTATAACACATATGTACAAGTGTTTTCAATGTTTCAAAGCCCACTGCTCTATTATGTAGCTTGGCCAGACTAAATGTTGTATTCAACATCTAGTGCTCTATTGTGTAGCTTGGCTAGACTAAATGTTGTATTCAACATCTACTGCTCTATTGTGTAGCTTGGCCAGACTAAATGTTGTATTCAACATCCACTGCTCTATTGTGTAGCTTGGTCAGACTAAATGTTGTATTCAACATCCACTGCTCTATTGTGTAGCTTGGCCAGACTAAATGTTGTATTCAACATCTACTGCTCTACTGGGTAGCTTGGCCAGACTAAATGTTGTATTCAACATCCACTGCTCTATTGTGTAGCTTGGCTAGACTAAATGTTGTATTCAACATCTACTGCTCTATTATGTAGCTTGGCCAGACTAAATGCTGTATTCAACATCCACTGCTCTATTGTGTAGCTTGGCTAGACTAAATGTTGTATTCAACATCCACTGCTCTATTATGTAGCTTGGCCAGACTAAATGTTGTATTCAACATCCACTGCTCTACTGTGTAGCTTGGCTAGACTAAATGTTGTATTCAACATCTACTGCTCTATTGTGTAGCTTGGCTAGACTAAATGTTGTATTCAACATCCACTGCTCTATTGGGTAGCTTGGCTAGACTAAATGTTGTATTCAACATCTACTGCTCTATTGTGTAGCTTGGCTAGACTAAATGTTGTATTCAACATCCACTGCTCTATTATGTAGCTTGGCCAGACTAAATGTTGTATTCAACATCCACTGCTCTACTGTGTAGCTTGGCTAGACTAAATGTTGTATTCAACATCTACTGCTCTATTGTGTAGCTTGGCCAGACTAAATGTTGTATTCAACATCCACTGCTCTATTGTGTAGCTTGGTCAGACTAAATGTTGTATTCAACATCCACTGCTCTATTGTGTAGCTTGGCCAGACTAAATGTTGTATTCAACATCTACTGCTCTACTGGGTAGCTTGGCTAGACTAAATGTTGTATTCAACATCTACTGCTCTATTGTGTAGCTTGGCCAGACTAAATGTTGTATTCAACATCCACTGCTCTATTGTGTAGCTTGGTCAGACTAAATGTTGTATTCAACATCCACTGCTCTATTGTGTAGCTTGGCCAGACTAAATGTTGTATTCAACATCTACTGCTCTACTGGGTAGCTTGGCCAGACTAAATGTTGTATTCAACATCCACTGCTCTATTGTGTAGCTTGGCTAGACTAAATGTTGTATTCAACATCTACTGCTCTATTATGTAGCTTGGCCAGACTAAATGCTGTATTCAACATCCACTGCTCTATTGTGTAGCTTGGCTAGACTAAATGTTGTATTCAACATCCACTGCTCTATTATGTAGCTTGGCCAGACTAAATGTTGTATTCAACATCCACTGCTCTACTGTGTAGCTTGGCTAGACTAAATGTTGTATTCAACATCTACTGCTCTATTGTGTAGCTTGGCTAGACTAAATGTTGTATTCAACATCCACTGCTCTATTGGGTAGCTTGGCTAGACTAAATGTTGTATTCAACATCTACTGCTCTATTGTGTAGCTTGGCTAGACTAAATGTTGTATTCAACATCCACTGCTCTATTATGTAGCTTGGCCAGACTAAATGTTGTATTCAACATCCACTGCTCTACTGTGTAGCTTGGCTAGACTAAATGTTGTATTCAACATCTACTGCTCTATTGTGTAGCTTGGCCAGACTAAATGTTGTATTCAACATCCACTGCTCTATTGTGTAGCTTGGTCAGACTAAATGTTGTATTCAACATCCACTGCTCTATTGTGTAGCTTGGCCAGACTAAATGTTGTATTCAACATCTACTGCTCTACTGGGTAGCTTGGCCAGACTAAATGTTGTATTCAACATCCACTGCTCTATTGTGTAGCTTGGCTAGACTAAATGTTGTATTCAACATCTACTGCTCTATTATGTAGCTTGGCCAGACTAAATGCTGTATTCAACATCCACTGCTCTATTGTGTAGCTTGGCTAGACTAAATGTTGTATTCAACATCCACTGCTCTATTATGTAGCTTGGCCAGACTAAATGTTGTATTCAACATCCACTGCTCTACTGTGTAGCTTGGCTAGACTAAATGTTGTATTCAACATCTACTGCTCTATTGTGTAGCTTGGCTAGACTAAATGTTGTATTCAACATCCACTGCTCTATTGGGTAGCTTGGCTAGACTAAATGTTGTATTCAACATCTACTGCTCTATTGTGTAGCTTGGCTAGACTAAATGTTGTATTCAACATCCACTGCTCTATTATGTAGCTTGGCCAGACTAAATGTTGTATTCAACATCCACTGCTCTACTGTGTAGCTTGGCTAGACTAAATGTTGTATTCAACATCTACTGCTCTATTGTGTAGCTTGGCTAGACTAAATGTTGTATTCAACATCCACTGCTCTATTGGGTAGCTTGGCTAGACTAAATGTTGTATTCAACATCCACTGCTCTATTGTGTAGCTTGGCTAGACTAAATGTTGTATTCAACATCTACTGCTCTGTTGTGTAGCTTGGCTAGACTAAATGTTGTATTCAACACCCACATGAAAAGTTGAGTTTAAAAAATAGTTATTGTAAACTGCTTTGAGTTTATCGCTGTTGTTATTATTATATTGTTTTGGTTGTTCTGCAGGTTGGTTGCACAATTAGACTATATAAAAAGAAGTTTACTTTTTTTGGCTCTTTGGAAACAAAATGTTATAATATTCTCCCATTTTGTTCGTTTGAATTCAATTTTTCAATACTGGTAGTGCTGAATCTTCAACATTTCTTTCGCTTGTGCCAATATCTCACGGAGTAATGAGCGTGCAACAGTTTTGTGATATTTCATGGGCTTAATTGAGTGAGACGTTGAAAAATCCGTTGGTAACCAAGACTTGTAATTGGCAATGCGCTTAAAAACATATACAATTACAACTGATACTAAAACAAACTAAAAACAATGTGGAATTCTAGTTACAAAAGACGATACTTATTTATTATCTTCATCATTATGGAGTCAAAGAGCCTACCAATATGGATAGCGGCCATCTTTCTCACACGACTGTTGTTGCTACCGGAGACAGTTGGTAGCCAGATAGAATTATGCATTGAGATATGTTTCAGATTTGCTATTTAATTTGTTTTCATCTTATATATATGTTTGTCTGCTTTAAAACGCATTCAAAATAAAGAAAGCATATTGATTTTTAAGTAGAAATTTAAAAGACCTCCCAAATGGTTTAACTTAGCAGTTTGGACGATATGTCATTGAAAAACCATCTACCTTTTGTAAAAAAAATTATCACCAATTGCCCCTGAGATGATAACCATTGCACTTAATCTGATAAATTTTGTTTGGAGCGTCCCATTTTAAAGCATTCTTAGTCCTCAGTCTATCTGTATTTTCAGCCAATAGAATCAATTACCGGAAACCCACGTGATTCCTTAGGTTTGTACTCTTATTGGCTCAATCATCATCACTGACCAATTCTAACAAAGTTTCCTGATATGCTGGCAAGTTTTTTACTACGCAGCAGTTTTTCAAAATATTCTAAATTTTCATATGGGACACTACTATGGTTGATCATGAACTGAATAAAACTTAATTGCTGATGTTCTGCCTGTTTTCTCTACAGTACTATGTTTCTGTTGTATAAAAGGTTCGATGAGCATAAGCTGTCGATGAAATTCTTCCTACATTACTTGCTGGTTATACAAAAGTTCATCAGCTTTATCCTTAATACTTCAAGTTATTTACATGAAAACTCACAATTGGTAATAATTGTAATAAAGGTCAATTGAAATAAAGGTTAATGATAAATAATGGGTGGATGAAATGCTAAACTGGGCTATTTTTTATGGTTTTTCAACTTCATTATAACATTATTTTTTGACAAATAAATAGAGAGATTTTGGTGCTAAATATCGAAAATTACAAAGGAAGATAATAAAAGTGAGAATCAATATAATTAATAGCACTAATTTTGTTTTGTAACAAATCAACTTATCACACATTTATTCAGAGAAATTCTGTCAAAGCAAAGTCACATAAATAGTTGTTATGCTTTTGTAATTTTGTAATCATGGCAGCCTAAAATGAGGATTGGTTACTGTGTTTGTAAATAGCAGGGTTCTTCACCTTTACATAACTTGAGATTAAAACTCTAGATTTCTACCCAGCCTCGTGCACTGCAGCCCCTCACACTCATACAAAGTGTTACAACTGTCTAAATAGCGGAGAAGTCATTATAATTGTGTTTTACAATCCAAAGCTGGAATTCTTTAGACCTTTGACCTAATCATCAACTTGTTTAGACGGCTCTACAACTAGTAGTAGTCTACTGTAGTCAGCGAGTTGTATGTTCAGTTATTGCAGGTCAAGAGGTCAACTTGTGTCATCAGTGCTGAGTAATTTCTCTATAAACAATGTATTAGTTTAGTTAAAGTTAGTATCTCATATTGCAGATTCAGTGTTCAACTTGTGTGAGGGGAGATCAATGACAGTAACTGAGCAGACAACAATAATACTTACAAGTCCTTTATCTACTTCTGATACTTACTATAGATCTATGTGTAAGTGTGTGATCAGTTCTCTATGCCCCAACCAGCCACTCAACCAAAATATGTCCTTCACCCTTTTGAGGATGGCTCAACTTCTCAATGGAGATACCATATCAGTTGGATATGGACCACCATATCGATATACAAACTATACCATACCATATAACAAGAACTACTTGAGTAAAGACTTTCCCATTCCTATTGGAGCATACAACTCTAAAGAAGTTTCAGTAGAGATCCACAACACAAGCCCTCTGGTTGGAGACTCCAGGTTCTATTTTACCATACAACCTGGTATGGCTCCAATTTGTATTCTCAACTACACAACAATAATTTTTGTTTGATTTTTACTCAAGGATGTATTTGGAGTATTTTTTAGAAATTATGAAATCTCGTATTTACTAAAATTGATACAATAAATTATTTGCCTTACTCGTTACATTTAACTTCACTGTTAAAGCAAAAGACATCAAAGTAGAGTGCAACAATGCTGCATTATGTACTCCAACTATCAGTGGTAGGCTGACTAGTACATCCACTTCAACAACTAGTGCATCCACTACAACAACTAGTACATCCACTACAACAACTAGAGATGACTTTACTTCATCACATTCTACACCAACTTTGCCAGGTTTGATATTTTGTAACCGAGAAATAACAAAATATAAACAATAGATAGAAGTTGTCTTCTTTTTCATTGACATGATTGTTTAGGTATTGAACAATTTTAAAATTGTGAGACTTTCAAACATGACCTAACATGGTCAATTAGATTTATCAGCAATACTTCCACACAGAGTGTTACATAATATTAGTTATTACACAAGTATTTGTTAATGTTGTTACTCGGTATCTTTGTAGGAGGAACTGAAGTTTTCAAACTTGGCTGTGAAAAGTTCTGTGCATCAAAGAATGTAGATGGATCTGTTCCAGTATCAGTAACAGTATTAGCTACAGTACTTGGTGTGTTGTGTGCCGCTCTAGTGATAGCTCTATGTTTAATGAAACAGTAAGTGCGTTGTATGTATAAGTAACAAGTTATAACAAAACACAATTCACTAACAGAGCTCAGTGCTCAAACTGAAACATATCTTACTCAACATGCTGTGGTGCATTATTTTACATAACGAGTTGATGTATTCTTCTAGCATAAAGTTTCATATTCTTTTGGTAAAAATACCAAAACTGAGAAATTATGATATTCTTTGTACTTTTAGACACTACAGTCAAGTGATAAAGGGACTGACAGCTGATGGCAGCAAACAACAACAAACTACAGCAGCACTTGATGATACATATGAGTTACTACAACAAGTTAGAGATGAACCTGTCTATAGACAAATAGATCAAACAGAGAGACAGTATGATGTGGTGAGAGCAGACAATGATTACTCTGGTAAATATATTCCACTGTAGAAGTTGTCTTTCCTTGCTCATCTTATATTTTTATGCTTTGGGTGCATTTGATTTCGCAATTGCTCAAATCTATTGCTTTTATTTGGAAAGTTATTCATTGATTTTTGTGAAAGCTGAAGGTACAATAATTGTTAGTCATAATAGTCACTCTACTAATTGATTGCAGAGTATGATTGGGTATGTTAGTCGCTCATTCAAGTGTCCTATTAGTAAATCTTCCTATTTATCTGTTTTACTGTTTATCAAATAATTTCTCTCACAGAACCTGATGAAAGACAAACAGTTCAGACTCAAGGTGGTGCTTATTTACCAATGGAACAAAACTAGACCTTCCATGTGGAGACAACTTCAAAATATAGGTTGGATTTTCATACATTTAGAAACAATCAAATGCATTAGTTTTCACCTGTTTTTAAACCATGAGAGCCAATAATGCTGACTTCATGAGCAACGTTTGAACCAAGTATAATTTTTATTGTAGAGCAAGAGATGTATTCTCTGGTGTATAAAGGTGGAAATATTTTGCATGCTCACAGTTTAGGTTAAAATATTACTTTAACACAATTTGATATTTCTTAGCAGATGATCCAATAGATAAATGTATGCTGTTGTAAGATAACTCACTTTAATATAACTTTGTAGAACAAATAGCTATAATATGAACAATATTATGAACCAAGATAAAAAAATTCAGCTTTCACGATTGATTCCAGATTTGTGGCTCCGCCTATTTGGCGGTTCTGATTAATATTGTTCCAGGTGAGTTATATTAAATATTCTTTATTTGTTGCTTATTGATCAGCCAATAATGGTGAAGTTTGTGGGATATTATGTGAAAAATATAAAATTCAAAAAGCGGAAGGAGATTGTAGAATTTACGGTGTCAAACAATCGCAATGGAGTTGCTTATCTGGTGTATAATATCCTTGACAGTAGTATAGCAGCTAATTGTACAGCTAACCTCTGATTATCACTGGTTTGGAATGAGTAAAAGTATTATGTACACTACTTTTTCTGTTTTATTGTGCTTGTTACTTTTTGATTATTATTGATAGATTAATTAAAATAAAACAGCGCTATATATTATTATTTCTTTTAAATATGGTACATTTATATAGTAAATCTATTTGTAGTCAGTTTATTTGCTACAAATTTCATTTTTGTACATAATGAAGGCTGCCAGTTATTCCTGTCAGAAGCATGTGAGATCCTAATGGATGTAGTGTGTTACCTATTTTGTAGTCTGGGAAGACATCATGTGTGGCAGCAACTGAAGTAAGTTGGCAGAAAACGCTTCGCATTATTTTTCCCTTGAAGCAGAAAATATACATATACAAAACTTGTATTAATCTTGAAGATTAACATGACAAGCGAACAGAAAATTTAGTATAAATAGGTGAAAATGTAAAACACAACAGATTAATGAATGGCTGAAATAGTGTCAACAATGTTTTAGTGCCAACCTTTGGCAATCTTCAAAATCGTGTTACATCAATTCTGGAGATTCCAGTTTTACTTCATTGAAAACTAAAATATTGAGACCAGAGAAGTTGATTGATGACATTGAGTATCTACAAGTAAGTAATTTAGGCTGCGACTTTTGCCTAAATAATGCATCTGTTTATTATTTATTGTTATTTTGTTATAAAAAACATTGGTATGCAGGAAACTTGTTATTGGTCAGCGAGTTACGCTCTATTTATTATTGCCAAACATGGTTGATCTCCTGAGCAGTTATTACTCTAAATTTAAAATTATGTTAGAAATATTATTTTGTTGAGTGTTGGTTGAATACGTGTGTATACTGAGAGTACATAGCTACAAGACAGGTGACAACTACAACAAGAAAGACACTAGACTGTACTACCATTTGTAGTAAAAGTCAATAAAACCAACTAAAACCAGCAAGTGCATACAAAAAGCTAGTGCAAAATTTTGTTAATCCGTTTGATAAAACCTCAAGTGGAATTAGCTTTGGCTATTGTAGTCAAAGTAATCTTTAATTTTGTGCTTATGCCTTTTTGAGAAGAGAACGGACAACACCTAGTCGAGATGAAGGAAACAGTACAACTTTGTCAAAATAAATGTGAGTCTGTTGACAAATACGTACAAGCGTAGCACATACACATGTAATCACAATCTCAATAAACAATACATTGAATATTAATTTGACTTCTGGGCAACAGTTTAGACAATCCCTGCATCAAACCAAATCACTAGTTCTCCCCACTCTAAGTACTTTCTAAGAAGCTTCTAAATTATCTTTTGTAAACTAATAATTGCTTTCTGTAGAGCCTGATGTTCTATCCTTGCCTTTGAAACTGGTGCTGCCTTGCACGGCTCACTGAGCTACCCTTTCCTTGTCCTTGTATGTAACATCTGCTTTCACCATCGTTAATTGACTAACTTGGCGTTTGTATGACTGTGACAAGGTCTAGTTTTTAGTTTATACGTAAGTTCTATAGAGTATAATTATATAGCTGACTTTGCTAGCACACCATGTGACCATCGCTGCCTTTCAAAGTCATCAACCTATTTAGATGGAACCAACACAGCCTGTCAAATGAGAGCAGCATCAGATTATTTTATAATGTGTGTTATATCCTTATCCCTTATTGCCATGACCTCATTTTGTTGTTTTACAAGCCTCTCCAGCCATATTTGAATCAAAGAACCAACACTTCAAACAAATATTTTAAAACAGTTACCAGATTTGACCTCAAATCATGTAAAAAATATTTTTTTCTGAAACTATGATCATCTTTGATGATAAATTTAAGTAGTTTTTCGTGCAATCGACACAGTTAGAAAGGAGCACAAAAACTTTACACTTAGTGTGATCACTAATCAACAATTTGTTTTGTGAAAGCTCAAGTTTATAGAAAATATGAAGTATAAGTATTCATTAGATGATATTGTAGCAGATTTTTATGACCACTAAGTGTGCGGAAGGTCCCCCTGACAACTGCGGAGTGTCAGGCATGCCTGAATCGAGCCTTGCACTGCCAGAATACTTGTGTAGATGAAGGATACCGGCACTACCGGCCCTGCAGAATCATTACCGGCCCTGCAGCAGTCACTACCGGCCCTGCAGTATCACTAACGGCCCTGCAGCAGTCACTGCCGGCCCTGCAGCAGTCACCACCGACCCTGCAGCAGTCACTACTGGCCCTGCAGCAGTCACTACCGGCCCTGCAGCAGTCACTACCGACCCTGCAGCAGTCACTACTGGCCCTGCAGCAGTCACTATCGGCCCTGCAGTATCACTACCAGGACGAGAAGGCAAGAATGGCTATAACCTGAGGACTTGCACTACTACCAAAAGATACAGGAGCCTGAGTTTGCTGACTAACTACCGCCAGAACACCAAAAGCTAAGGACCACAAACCATAGCAGTCAAGAACCTGGACTACAATTGCACCTCCACTTCCTGAGCTGACTCAGCACTTATGACCATTGAAGCTCCGCCCTCTACTTCTGGTCGTCAATGTTAACCACAAACAAGAGTCCCACCTACATACAGCTATGGACAGGCGTGGAGAAAGAAAAAAACTTGGTCCTGTGATCATCTTGAAAAAAAAACAGGACTGTGAACTTTTTAGGTTTTATGTCAAAAGTCATATGATGTAGTACTAATGCATCAAACCATGACACACAATAACAGTTTACTGACACTTAAGAGAGCGCACAACTCCTATAACAGTTAAGGAGAAAACATGTAATTAGTGTTGTCTTCTCTTGTTGTGATATAGTTAAAGCTGTAGCTGAACAGGGACATAGATAGAAAACTGTGTTGCATAGCTCATCTACAGCAACTAACTTAACCACAACAGTTTGACTGCACAATTTCAGTGTAATAGATTGAAATTTTAAACAAACTGTGTTTGAGTAGATTTCTTTTTTGTCTGTGTTCATTTTATTTTCTGTTTCATTTTTGATTTTTTGTTTTTTCTTTTAGCTATGGCACTTTATGAAAAGCATTTTTATAAAATGATATTGATGCCAATAAAGTATTATATATATTATATTGATCATTTCTTGTTGAAGCTTTTCTATGCTTTGCGAACAACAGCAATCTATCTAGCAATGATAACCATTCTTATCGAACGAGTTGACAATGCTTAAATTCATACTCTACTAAGTTACATTTCATGATAGTCTCACCTCACAAATATGCAAGAAATGCCAACAAATGGGTAAATATGCTAAAACTGAGAAGTTTTCAGCCGGAGAAAAAGGAAAAGCGTGTAGGTAAATGCATAAAAAATTATTTTAATGAAGATATTACCAAGTGACGGCTGAGACATCCGATTGCATAGATCTCATGAAGTAAAATAAATGCATTTTATTGCATCACCTTGCCAACAAATTTAAAAACATTGAATGCCAGTAAATATCTATTTATTGCCTTCATTCAATGTTTATTAAATCATAGAATTTTGAAATAAATTTAGCTCCTTCTCATTACCGAGCGCATTATTTGAGACAAAACAAAAACATTTCACATTCACAGATCAAGGTGCTAAAAAACTATTGCACATGACCAATTTGTTCTTTATGAATCATTAATAATAAATCTTTGATTATTTCCAAAAATAGTTTGTGTGCCCTTCTCACAAAGACATTTTGTCTAGGAACAGACTAATTTTGTAACGCATTTTTTTTCAACATTTATTCTATCGAGAATATTGTTGGGCCTGTATTGGACTTTCTCAGCAGTAGCATTGCTTTACATTTAGAGTAGACTTCTGACTTGATGAAAGTACTTAAACTGTCCAGTTGCTTGATTTTATGTAAACTTGTAGAACTTTCTTTAAAGTACCCATGCGATAAAGGGATTGTCATAAACATTCCGTAATGTTACAAATTTTTTGACAAAAGTAAAATAAATAAATGAAGATGGTGACAATTTAAAGCTATCAAAGTGAGTAGATGAATCTGTTCTACTAGCGGTCCTAGTAAGAGCTACTGTGCTTGCTGTGTTGCGTGCCGCTCTAGTGATAGCTCTATGTTTAATCAAATAGTAAGTACATTTGATGGATAAACAAAATGTTACAACAAAACATAGTTTGCTGACAGAGCTCATTGAAGAAGCTACAAGATGACTCACTCGACATGCTATTGGGTGTTTTATTAAATAGAAGGTTTGGATAGTTTTGTAAAAACTAAATTGTTTTCTTGTTGGTCCAAACACAGAAAGTAAATAGTTATGTATTTTGTACTTTTAGGCACCACAGGCGGGAGATAAAAAGACTGAGAGCTGATGGCAGCAAACAACAACAAACTACGGCAGCACCAGATACATATGAGTTACTACAACAAGTCAGAGATGAACCTGTTTATAGACAAATAGATCAAACAGAGAGACATTATGGTGTAGTGAGAGCAGACAACGATTACTCTGGTAAATATATTTAACTGTAGAAATTGTCTTCTCTTACATTTCTGTTTGTAATTTATGATTTGAGCACATTTAAGTTAGCAGCTGTTGCAACGTATTGCATTTATTCAAAAATCTACTAAATTTGTTGTATTGGTTAGCATGAAAGTTAAAAGTAAAATATTAGTCATAATGATCGCCCTATTAGTTGATTGCATTGTGTAATATGGCACGCTAGTCACTCATTCGACTATTTTAGACAAAAAACTTTTTATCCATTTTACTGTTCATCCAATGGTTTTTCTCCCAAAACCGGATGAAGGACAAACAGTTCAGACTCAAGGTGATGCTTTACCAATGAAACTAAACTAAACCTTTCATGAGGAGACAACTTCAAAATGCTAGTCAGATTCTCAAGCATCTGGAAATGATCAATTGCAATAGTTTTTATCTGCTCTTAACCTATGAGAGACAATTATTTTGCTTTCGCTGTATAATGTATTAACTGAATATAACTTGTATTGTAGACTCAAGAGAGTATTCTCTGGTGTATGGAGGTAGAAATAAACATGTTTAAAATTTGAGTTAAAATTTCACCTTTAATACAAGTTGCTATCTCTTACCAGGTGACTCAATAGAGAATTGTATGTTATTGTGAGATAGCTCTCTTTAATATAGTGTTATGTTACAAATAGGTGAATACTGGTAGTTTAGAGTAAACCAAATTATTACATGCAACATTTATTTTATTTTGTTGTAAGTTTGTTACTTTTTATTTAAATCAGACAAACTTTTTCTTATTTGGCTCACATTAAATATTTAACTGAAAGCCCATCATTTAGCTGAGCAACATAGAACCCTGTAAAGGTCAAATGGTTTTGTGCTGAGTAATCTGATACAATAAGTTTGCCTAATAAACCTCAAACTCCAAGCATATTGTTATGTTTGTTTTGTTTTGTCTCCACTGTTTTCATTTATGTTAGCTAGTAGATTCCATTAAGGGGAACAGTTTTCAAGTTTACACGAAGAAACTTTCCCCATATCCAGTGATTTATTCCATTCTGTTTCAGACTCATGTCTACCCATATCTACCATAAAGTCAGCTACTTTTGAACTTCTGAAATAATTGTTTATCCACACGATATTACACATATGGGATGGAAGATGTCTACAGCCTGTGAACCACCTGTTTTTTTTACTCAATTTTCACCCAGGCAGAGGATACAAAAACGTTTCAAGCCATTGCTTAAAAATGGCCATGATGGGAAGTGAACTCAAGATTTCAACTGCAGAAAGTGTGATTTGACCATAACTTATCAGATATTTCAATGGTTATATACAGCTCTATGTATATTTAACAAACAACCAAAGACTCACTCATAAGCCGGCCGAATAAGGACTTTGTTTCAGCAACCTGTTACCTCAGTAATGCACTGGCAAACAAATCAAAAACTAATTAACTTAAATATATATCTCTAAACCTATTCTTTTAGTTGAAATATAAGAGTAACATACAATAATATTTATTTTTTCCCATATAATACACCCAGTTGGTAGAGCTATTGGGTAAACATACAAATATTATTCGTTTTTTAAAATGATACAAATATTTGGTGAAGCTGTTTTCTGTGTGGGTCAAGGTAGTCACAGTTTAGTACATTTTTACATGTTTCACTTTTGTACATCATAAAAGGTAACAGCTACTCCCATGTTATAAGAGTAAGGTGAGATCGTAGTGTATACAATATGTCACCTGTTTGTGATATCTGAGAAAATATTATGTCATTGAGTGGTGTGACAACCGTAGTCTGGTACACCAGAAAGCACAAAAATATTTTCAAAAACATGTTTTTATTTCAAAGATTGATATCAGAAGAGCAGGGACAGATTTGATTTGAAGAAATAGAAGACTGAGCATTTATATGACAACGGGCTGTATACTTGGCGTCAGATTGCTCTAACTATACAAACTTTGGTTGTCTTCAAGTTATATTAAATTAATCTTTAAGATTAATTTGGAATTCTATTATGATTGACTCTTTTCTTTGAAAAATAAAAATTGAATCAAGTTTGTTTATTCACTCTAGCCCAATAATCTACTAATAATTACTCTGGGCTACAGGTCTTAAATAAACTATATATATAAGTAGTCATACAAGAGGGTTTTATGGCTAACCTGTTATGTTTGCCTGACTGCAGAGAAAGTGAAGTGCTAGAGCAGCCTAGTAAAACTTACTGAAAGCTTTTATAAAACATTTTATCAGGAATATAACTACTCCTTGTGCAGCATGCACCTGTAGGAGACTTTAGTAGAAGTCTACAACATACACCTGCGGAAGACTTTAGTAGAAATCTACAACATATACCTGCGGAAGACTTTAGTAGAAGTCTACAACATACACCTGTAGGAGACTTTAGTAGAAGTCTACAACATACACCTGTAGGAGACTTTAGTAGAAGTCTACAACACACACCTGCAGGAGACTTTAGTAGAAGTCTACAACATACACCTGTAAGAGACTTTAGTAGAAGTCTACAACATACACCTGCAGGAGAATTTAGTAGAAGTCTACAACATACACCTGTAGGAGACTTTAGTAGAAGTCTACAACATACACCTGTAGGAGACTTTAGTAGAAGTCTACAACATACACCTACAGGAGACTTTAGTAGAAGTCTACAACATACACCTGTAGGAGACTTTAGTAGAAGTCTACAACGTAAACCTACAGGAGGATTTAGTAGAAGTCTACAACATACACCTGTAGGAGACTTTAGTAGAAGTATACAACATACACCTGTAGGAGATTTTAGTAGAAATCTAAAACCACACCTGTAAGAGACTTTAGTAGAAGTCTACAACACACACCTGTAAGAGACTTTAGTAGAAGTCTACAATATACACTTGCAGGAGACTTTAGTAGAAGTCTACAACATACACCTGTATGAAACTTTAGTAGAAGTCTACAACATACACCTGTAGGAGACTTTAGTAGAAGTCTACAATACACACTTGCAGGAGACTTTAGTAGAAGTCTACAACATACACCTACAGGAGACTTTAATAGAAGTCTACAACGTAAACCTACAGGAGGATTTAGTAGAAGTCTACAACATACACCTGTAGGAGACTTTAGTAGAAGTATACAACACACACCTGTAAGAGACTTTAGTAGAAGTCTACAACATACACCTGTAGGAGACTTTAGTAGAAGTCTACAACATACACCTACAGGAGACTTTAGTAGAAGTCTACAACATACACCTGTAGGAGACTTTAGTAGAAGTCTACAACATACACCTACAGGAGACTTTAGTAGAAGTCGACAACATACACCTACAGGAGACTTTAGTAGAAGTCTACAACATACACCTACAGGAGACTTTAATAGAAGGCTACTACACAAATCCTCTGAATGAAAACTCAAAGCTTTACTTCATCATACAACCTCGTAGTACTGATAGTTATCTCTCTTGAGGGATCTTTAGTTTTAAAAATTATTAACGATTTTTCTTGTCGATGTAGTTTTGTACAATGTTTTTGTTTTTCACCTGTTTATATTTGGTTCTTTGTTCTGTACATCTTTCAACTTATCTCTCCTGTACTGTAAGTGTTACAGGAGAAGTCATTGTGATTCTAATGATGGCAGCTTTTGCCTCACGTAAACAATTTGCTACCTGGAGATGCAGGTTTACTGTGCGATCAGTAATTGTAGATATACGAGCCAAAAGTATTCCATACATTTGCGTATATCTATTTGGTTTGAGTGGTTCCCAAGGGGCGAGGATTACAATGGTGGCCCCTCCTCCAAGGATCCACCATGGTTGCTATGTATTTTCATTTTTATTTTGGAGTTATCAACTCTCCTTGATTATATTGTGTGAGAGTGTGTCTCAAGAATTGTAATGTGAGGTTTTCGACAATTACTGAGTGAACGAAAATATTCAATATTGATCATTGTGATTAGTGAAGTGCTTTTAATCGCATCAGTGGAGGGAGATAACATCTACCATGTCCCTATTTGTTCTGTTGACAATGAAAGTATGAAGACTGACATTGCATTGAACCGGTCTAATGGTAGCTCTATGCACAGGAGGAAGGTCAGCGGTACTCTAGTATTAACTAAAGATTGTGTCAGCCCTTACAATAACAACAAAACCAGCCAATAAAAGACATTGTGTATGTGCATTGAGTGACCTATTAGAGCTGGTGAGTAGTTTGTTAGTTGACTTTGTGTGAAGTTATTGGGACTGCAATACAAAGTAGGAGGTGTCTTTTTAGTGGACTGTTGTAAGTAATGCTTATGTGTAACATCTACAGTATACATGTATATGTAGTGTATGTGTAACATATACAGTATACATGTATATGTAGTGTATGTGTAGCATATACAGTATACATGTATATGGTTTAGTGTTAGTTTCTTGTACAGCTTCAAGTCTAAAGTTTCATATCAAGAAATGCGGAGATGTTTTTGACTGCAATGAAACTTCTACGGACTGTTAGTTTACTGAGCTTTCTGGGAAGCTTTTCTGTTGTTTACTCTATAAGAGAAGGTTAGTATTGGTGTATGGATCATTTTTGATTTCACAGGTTTTTATTTGTTTAAATTCCTCTCTTTCATTATATGTAATAATAAGTATAAACTAGTTAATCGACTTAGAACTAGTTTGTGTTCTAAAATACTAGAGGCTGTATGTTAATGGGGACCCTGCCGATTTTAGGCGCTCACCAGGGGGCACTAATATAATGCAACCGGAAGCCTGCTCGCCAGGATACTACAATACCATTAATATTAACAAAAGTCAACCAATTTCATGTTTTTTTCTTTGCTGTAGAGTTGTTTTCTCTCTCACTGATATATTGGGATGACATGAACTTCGGTGTCTCTTATAACTCTTTAAGTGCATTCGGGACATTAAACAAGCAGCATTAACCTAACTAATCATTTTGCTACGAGCACTAATAATACTGACTATAGATTGCCCTATAAAATATGCAAAGAACTGGTAGGAGTTATCTCCCAGATGGATAATCGAACCTCTTTACATCTAGCAGTCATTTATTATCATTTATTACTAGTCTAATTATCCTGTGTTGTCATCAGGGTTTAATACTATTCATATCATTTTAATGTTCAATAATCTTGATTAGAAATTCAAAATTTTACTCTACAACCTTTAGATAATTAATTTTTTAAGTTAATTAGTTATTATCTATGATGAAAAAATCAAAGAAATAAATAACCAATTGATCTGAAAGTTCAATAATAGAGCAAAAGTTAACAATTGCCATTCATTAGTCGCATATCACAGGGCACATGCTTGGTACACTTGGTGATGGTCATAAGGGTTGGTTATTATTATTACTAGCTAGTTACTAGAGTTATGGAATCTGCAACTAGCAATTCATAAGCGGTAGATAGGGATGGGATGTGTAATACTGAAGATGCGACGCTTACATAAACCATCTCAGTACATCGCAATTGCCGAAGTAGGCTACAGCAAGGGCACACTGTAATTATTTTACTTTGGCAAACTCAATTAAACCCGAAATACCAAACTATGACTCTAACGAGTAGTATTTCTGAGCAACATTCTTCAATTATTTTTTTCCAAGTGATGAACTGAAATCATTTTTGAAGATTTCAATGGCTATGTTGATTCCTTGAGTTTTATCCAAAACCTCGTTTTTGTCAAATGAGTTGCTTAAAAAGACTCAAATCAGGATAAAAGTCAAGCAAGTCATAAATTGTAATTATAAGTTATACTAGCAATGGAACTGCTTCCGGCTGCATCTACAAAGAGAAACTACAGGCCGGTTCCCCATTAGCTCCATTATGATACCTTTCTGTACAAAGATATCCTATCTGCAGTGTACTGTATTTGATTTCCAGTGATCTTAATTTTTTTTTATCTCTCTAAGCTTTAAAGCATAATTAGATGTCCATATCATTATGTTGACATATCTACATGTGTGATTACACTGGCTGGATTGAGAGAGCTAACACAGTAAATGTTACAACCAGTTGTTGTGTTTTGTTTAAAGGTGACACGTACGGCAGTTGGTACTTTGATACAAACACTAACAAGGCATCAGGTACACTGAGATGTACACAAGATGATGAAAGATTAGATATTGGCTCTATAGAGTACTATCGTATAGCTGGCTTTACTCTCACACCATGTAACCTTAGCTGCCCTTCTGCAAGTGATGCATCATCCTATTTAGATGGAACCAACACAGTCTGTAAAAATGAGAACAACATCAGATCAACCTGTTATGGAAGGAATTCTTGTACCTTCACTGACATACAACTACCAAATATTGTATGTGGAGAAGGTGCAGCTACATATTTTGCTATCTACTATCGATGCGTTCCCTCAGGTTTGTCCATTTAACATTCGTTTATCAATATCTGGGGAATATGTCTGACAATAATTGACGTAAAAAACTTTTATCCATTACAAGAAAGTGTTAGCCATTCCATGTATCGCTCTGTTTATAAATTCAACTGCCAATAGATAACTCGATAATAATTAAAACTAATTATTATATCATTATGATTAATGTAATTTCTTATAGTCTGCGTATCCACTTGTCTTACCTATCTTTCTACATGTTTACCATTATTACAAACAGTTAACAACAATATTTTTTATGACTCAATTTATGTACGCTTGTAGCATTCTAAAATCTCTTCAGCGTTACTAAGGCTATACTACTTAATACACATTTTCAGTGCCTCCATACTCACTGTTTTATTGTACAGCTTGATTATCCAAATGTCTGTATTAAATGCTTGTATGGAAACTTTAGTTTCAAAATATTTTGGTGGAAGTGTGTTTGATTTATCAATGTCATTATTCTTTTGCTTCAAAATTTAATTAGATAGTGCCCTTCAGATGAATTCTGGGAGCGGAGTTTATAAAAGATAATGCAATATCATCCTTGTTTTTGTTTTACGTTTGTTTGTCTGAAACATTTTATCAGTACTGAATCTCCAAAAGCTTTTTTGGCTTGGGCCGCCATCTCATGTGAATCTTCTCTCCGTTGGTTAAAAAGTGTGCGACAAGTTTCACGGGCTTAATTGAAACCTTAAATAATCCATTGATAAACAAGACCTGTAAAGGGCAATGCAGTAGTAACTCTATGAAATTACAGCTCATTCCATAACTAAATATAAACGGTGAAAAATATAAATTCAAAAGAGTGATAAGTAGTAATATATGAGCAGATCTCCCTACCAAGTGTTTTTTTGTGGGGTCATAATCTGGGGTGATGCAATGGGTTACGGCGTTGGATGGATTCGCCGAGTTTATATTGTATTTTATTTGAGGGGCATTTGAGTGGCATTTGAGTGGCATTTAAGTGGCATTTGAGTTTTGATTATTTTTTTACCTAATTTGAACTTATATGGCATGAATGAAGTCACCAAATTTAAATTGTATTTCATTTGAGGTTCATTTAAGTGGCATTTGAGTTTTTGATTATTTTTTTACTTAATTTGAACTTATACGGTATTTAGATTTTAAACTTTAGATTTTAAATGTATGGCATCTAAATTTTGAATGTATGGCATTTAAGTTTTAATCATTTTAGATAATTCGAACTCATATGACGTCATTTTGATGAAGATGTAGTTGTAATTGCTGCTGAATTGTTTTTGTATATGATATAACTATCTACAACGCTATAGTTATTGTTGTAATTTTACTATTACATAATAAGTATTACATTATTTGCTTACTGGTGAATGTAATAAAATAGATATCATAATAAAGTGTAATAGGTTGAATATATAGTGTTAAAGTTTATAAAAACTTTTTAATTTGTAAAGTATTTGATGACTTTACAAGAAATATCATCACATTCAGGTTCAATGATGATGAGAAGATTTTCTTCAAGTTTAAGTTTACTATCTTCCGATACAGACAGAGAAAGTTTTGAAAAACCCTCCAAATCATTATAAATAAAAACTCTACAAATCGATGGTGTTGAATTTGTAATTGCTACTGAATTGTTTTCGCATATGATGTATCTATCACACACGCAATCAGTAGTAGTTTTGGTTTCTTCATAATTGTATATAGTAGAGTTTGTAGGGCTTCGGTGTTCCAGAGCTTGCGGAAGAGATGGAATTGATGGTGAAAAAGCTGGAACTATTGACTTGTTTGTAGGTAGTAATCCTTCATCGTATAAACGGATGTAATTCAAAGCTTCATCGGTTTTGCAAACAAAGTAGTGTTGAGGCCACATATCACGAGTGTCACAGCTTCTACGTAGGTGAGTAGGTTCCATGAAACATGTGAGTGAATATACACAATATTTTAAGTTTTTCCTTAAAATACGAGTTACCGAATTAACTGCTTCCATATTAAGAACTTCCCCAAAACAACCGGAAACTGTTTGAGATAAAGTGAATGGTTGAATCTCTGTTGCAAGACAATAACTGCTTAGGATTGGGAATAATAAAAGATAGATTCGATATTTCATTTTTATTCAGAGAGAGATTTTAACCAAGTTTATGCTTTCATCATCTAGAGTTAACTGTCTTGCATTTCGGTGGACTTTGGTTAATATGCTTCAACTCAAGTTCTATATATATAACCTTGGGACTGCATTTGTCTTTGTTATCTCCTTGGCATGTGATACTGATGATAATCTTGTTTTGAATAGACCTCAAACTTTCAAAACTCGAAAATGACAAATTTACACCTTCAATACCATTGATGTTAGTGATGATAGTAGCTATTTTCGACTTCTCGTTGGTCAAATGATTGCATTCCACGCATGCAAAGTTGGTTGTCTCAAACTCTTCTGTTGGTGGACAGATCAAACGTGAGGTGCTGTATTCAAATACACATAATTCCCCATTCCAAAATAGTTTTGTATTTTGAGTAAGATCTTCCGTATTATTTTTAACCCCTATTGCACATTCCTCCTGATTCAGAGTGTATTTTGTTGGCGTATTGCAGGTCAGGGTATCTGTAGAAGTTTTGCTTTTGCAGATCCAAGAAGCGTTTTGAGGGATAATAAAACTGCAATGTAAATAGTTGGAAGGACAGAGTCTCACACAGTTTGTTCCATTTTCATCTTTATATCGAATACTCCTTTCAAAAGGTGAAAAAAATAAGACATCATTTTTTTCCATAACTCCATCTATACATTCATCGATTTCGTCGACATAAAATACTTCGCTGACATTGAAACTGTCGAAACTCAAAAATGATGAATTCACACCTTTGATTTTATTGATGTTAGTGATGTTAGCTGGATTTGATTCCTCATTTACACCTTCGATATCATTGATGGTAGTGATGTTAGCTGGAATTGAGGTATATGTAGAATCTTTACTCTTACAGATCCAAGAAGCGTTTCGAGGGATGAAAAAACCGCAATATATATAGTCGGAAGGGTAGAGTCTCACACAGTTTTCCCCATTTTCATCTTTATATCGTATAGTCCTTTCAAAAAGTGAAAAAACCAAGACATCGTTTTTTTCCATAGCTCCAGCTAGACATTTATCAATTTTGTTGCTATAAAACACTCCACTAGTTTTGAAACTGTCAAAACTCGGAAGTGATGAATCTTTGATGTTAGTGACGTTAGCTGGTTTTGGTTCCTTGTTGATCGAATGATTGCACTTGCACGCATGCAAATTTGAATGTCTCAAACTGTTTTCTTATTGGACAGATCACACGTGTGGTGGTGTATTGAAATGCATATAAATTCCCATTTCGATATACTTTTGTATCTTGAGTAAGTCCTTCCGTATTATTTGTAATACCTATTTCACATTCCTCTTGATTCAAAACGTATTTTGTTGAAGTATTACAAGACACAGCATCTGTAGAAGTTGTGCTCTTGCAGATCCAAGAAGCACTTTGAGGGATGAAAAAACCACAATATAATAAGTCAGGAGGGTAGAGTCGCACACAGTTTTTTCCATTTTCATCTTTATATCGTATAGTCCTTTCAAAAGGTGAAAAAACCAAGACATCATTCTTATCCATAGCTCCGTCTATACATTCATCAATTTCGTTGGTATAGAATACCCCACTAACATTGGGAAATGTTAGTGCTAGTAGCAAGATAAATACGCAGCTCATTTTTTAAAATGTTTTTGCTTTCAGTGTTGAAAGTTGAATACTTTCTTTCTTGATGTTCTTTCTATTTATACGTAAGTGGCTAGTGACTTGTTCAGCTCTCTCAGCTGATTTTGAAGATGTGAAACAATCTCATCAAAGTGGTTACCAAAATGTAAGTATGGTTCCAATCAAGATTGAGACAAAAGAACATGTGTTCCTGTCCAGCGAAATGAAGTCAAACCTCTTAAAATCGAAATATCTATCAAATCACCCAGTTCAGCATCTTTCAAACATTGTTTTATATCAATCAGTTCGATCGCTCTTTTGAGATCTTCAAAATCTATTAACTTGTCTTGCGGACAGCATACTTTTGGATCAAAGCTCCTAGAACAGTTTAAGCATTCGAGAGGATTTGCTCTTGAAATACAATTACAGCTCAAAAGCATGCTTTGTATTGATTTACGAACTAGATTGAATCCTAACACAAAATAAAATACTTCTTCGGTGATGAGTTGAACAAAAAGAGGATTTGAGCGCTCTAAAGGAATGTGTTCAAAATGAATCCTTATGAACTTAGGAACAAAATCAGCCAATGTAGCAATTGACTTGAATCCTTCAGTTTTTCCACTCATGTTTCTTCTGTAGTTCAGAGATAAATGAAGCAACATTTTTTGTGGCAGTTCTTTTATGAGTCCTCAGATATATTTGTTGAATCAATAGTTATTATCGGGTTGTCTGAGTCTTCTTTTTCATCAGGAGTATGAGCATATGGATATCCTTCTGCTATTGCAAGCAATTTATCCTTTAGACGTTGATAAGCCAGTTTGCTCTGACTAACAGGTAATAGGTAGGGATTTAATCGTGCTCTCAAATTTGTTAACATAAAGGGAGACTTCAAATGATCGGAGGAAAGATCCAAAAAAGCATTAATCCATTCATCATGCACCAAAAAACCCATTTTTGCGTTTTTCAAAACTTGTCTTCTATCAATCCAGTCGATAGCATCACTCAATTCTTTTTTGGTTGGTGTAGCGCCTTCAACCATTTCAGCATACCTTTTACAAGTGATACATTGGTCATCAACGTGTGAACAGTAACAGTTTAGTAGTGATAGATTGGTTGCTTGCTTGTAAAAACTTCCTCCTAGTACACAGTATACACATTCTTCCGTAAAATAAATCCTCAACATTTCATCAGAAACCTCAGCCAAAAAAGTCTTAGGTCCTATAGCATCGGAAGCTTCTTGGTGAGCAAAGTCTTCAACACGGAACATATTTGTTGTTATTCTGTTGAATTACAAAACGAGAATGATTCGTTTTCAAATTGAAATAGCTATTTAATCATTCATTACTTTTTCTTTTTTTGAGGTTAATTGTTATGCTAGCTCATGTAGATCTTCATAAATGCTTTAATTTCAACCTGACAACCATCGATTGGGCAAGGTTTTACTTCTGATGAGCATTCAGTAAGTGTTTTTTCCTTACACTCACTACAGTAAATGAGATGACCACATGGAAGAGAGATATGATTTGCAATTACCTTTTTTTCATGTGACTCAGACACACATTGAGTGAGTTTGCTTTGCTTAGTCTGATCTTTATCTTTTTTTAACGAATCAATTGATTTAGCATCATTTTTTAACAGTGTTGACGAATTCTCAACAGATGTAAAATCATTTTTAAAAGTATGTAAGGCTTCAATCATAAAACCTATTCGCTCAAAAGGTTTTCCATTTAACACTAAAACTTGTTCGATATCGTTTGGACTGTATCCTAGTTTTTTGCAGATAAGTTTCATTTCTTCGGTGTCATTGTTTTGCGTTATTCGTTTTACTTTTTCTCGATATTTTTCAACCCATCGCTTACACCTTTTGCCTTTTTCCGTTCGCATGTAAACATCCTCAACATACTCTTCACCTTTACTCCTGAGTAAAAAAGAACAGTCTGGGAACCATCGACAGTGTTCCTCCCACGGTAGATCACTCTCTTTCCATTCTTTAAGTTCACCTGAGCAAAAGAAGCATTTTACACTATCTCCGAACTTAGTATAGTAAAAACCTGCATGGGAAAGGAGTTTCATGGAAACTTTACCCTTCCATTGTTTGAAACTGTCTTCTCTAGATGTTTCAGTAGCAAAACGAGGTGTACCAGCACGATCAATTGATATACCTAGAGGTAATACTTCTGCAGTTAAATCTCCTCTTCTAGTTTTTTGTTCTTCCATCGTATAACTTTTGACAATTGAGATGTTTTTCATTTCATCTGCAAGTAGTTTTCTAGGTCTATACACACGATTGTGAGTGTTAAATCCTTTAACAAATCGACAAAACGGAAAACTTTTAGCATGTTCTTTCATCGGATGTTCATCTTCATCCTTCCAGTTTAGTAATACCCCTTGGCAAAAAACACATCAAGCAGCGTTGTCTTTTTCAAGGTTATAGAAACCAGCTCCAGCCATGTTTTCACCACAATGTTTACCTACTCGTCTCCAATTTGTAAGAAATGATTTTCTTCGATAACTTTTATCAAGCATTAAAGTCTCTCTTTCATAAAAAGAGAGTTCATTGCAAATGAACTTGAAAAAGTCCGTTGGGGAAAGTTCCGCAATAGTTTTTTGTAATTTTAATGACAAAAGACTACAGTGATTATCCGGATAAGTTGCGACGACATAAGTTATTGTAGTGGTATCAGGAAAAGTTCGTTGTAAAACAACGAGGAAGTAACGAGTAAACTATCATCTATCCATCCGACGTAGTCTTTAGTATTTTCAAAGCAATTCCGATTTTTTTTTTATTTCTTTTTTTTCATTATAAATAGTGTTTGTTACATATCTGTTGTTTGTTACTCTACACATTATTTATATACAATATAAGTAGTAGCTTCAGCTATTACTCAAGTTGAAGTTTTGTTGGAAAGTTCTTTCCCTTTGACCTAGTTCGTTGTTATTCTAAAAAAAATGATAATGCTTTGTAGCAAAAAATAAAAAAGACTAAGGTTTCAATTTTTTTCAATATACATCTGCACTTAAACTGAGTACTATTGTAATAGAATGTGAATACTTACATCAGAAATGAAGACTTGTCTTTCTTTGAATTAGATGAATGTTGTTTGAACTTGAGCTGCTCTCTATAAAATTCGGATGAAGAAGGAGTACTTTTTTCATTTTGAAGCCCTAAAATAATAATAAATCATAATTAAAACTTACATACAACATTTTTGATGTCTTAAATAGTGAATAATAATGTTTTTGTCAGAAAATGTCTTCACGTTTAAATTGATTACAATTAAAGCAAAATATAAATACTTACATCACAAATGAAGGCTTGTTTTCTTTGAATTAGATGAATTATACACATAGTTGTTTGAACTTCAGCTGTTTCCTATGTAATTCAGATGATAAAGAAGGAGTGCTGTAGTAGATGATGATGTAGTAGATCTTGTTCCTTCAGTTACTAACGATGAAGTGAATGCTTTCTGTATGAAAACAGTGCTTCTTATATAGCTAAAGTTGCACTGAATAAACCCTATGAATACCATCACGAACCAACCTTTATTATAATATATCTATGAATCAGCATTATTTTCACGTGAATGGAAACCGTTGCTTTCGCGGGAATAAAAAATTTTATTTCACGCGAATACAAACCAATGCTTTCGCGGGAATAAATAATATATTTTCACGCGAATGGAAACTGTTGCTTTCGCGGGAATAAAAATTTTATTTTCCCGCGAATACAAACCAATGCTTTCGCAGGAATAAATAATATATTTTCACGCGAATGGAAACCGTTGCTTTCGCTGGAATAAGTAATTTATTTTCATGCGAATAAAAACCAATATCTTCGCGGGAATAAATAGTTTATTTTCACGCGAATAGAAACCGTTGCTTTCGCGGGAATAAAAATTTTATTTTCCCGCGAATACAAACCAATGCTTTCGCGGGAATAAATAATATATTTTCATGCGAATGGAAACCGTTGCTTTCGCGGGAATAAGTAATTTATTTTCACGCGAATAAAAACCAATATTTTCGCGGGAATAAATAGTTTATTTTCACGCGAATAGAAACCGTTGCTTTCGCGGGAATGAAAATTTTATTTTCACGCGAATAGCAACCAATGCTTTCGCGGGAATAAAACAATTATTTCCATGGGGATAAAAACCGCTGCTTTCGCGGGAGTAAAAAAAAATTTTTCACGCGAATAAAAACCAACGCTTTCGCGGGAACATCGCGTGAAAAACTGCTGAATCATAGATATATTCTAAAGAAGGTTTCACGAGATGGTTTTCATAGGGTTAATCAGTACAGCTTTAGCTATTTAAGAACCAGTGTTTTCACACAGAAAGCATCCAGTTCTACAATAGCTAGCGAAGAAGCAACATCTACACACCAACTACTACATTTACTTGAAACTATCGAAAGTCTTTCAGTCAATAAGGTGAGAATCACTAAATAATTCTTCAACATATATTGATAGAAAAGTTCAAACTAGATTTGCTATAATACTTCAGAAAGTTAATTTTATGTTTTAATATTTTGTTTTTATTAATAAAAGATCAAATAGTTTCACCATAATGCATCAGAAAAATTATTTAGGTTTTGATTATGTGTTTATTTTATAAATATCTAGTTAGTTTATTCTTTTCAAATATTTTTCAAATTCCAACCATCTGTTACATATTTTTTACTCTCTTTTCAGTTCAACTTCTCACTGAACGCTCTGAATATGAATGAAGACCGTAATACCTCATTTCTCTCAACATTCGAACCATACTCTGATGATAAAGAAAATATCCCTCCTGATTCACATATAATAAGAAGGAAACTGAAAACAGTTCGACCAAAGCCATGGGATTCGGATAGAAATAAAACGATTGACTATGCTTGGACTTTGAAAGCACCATCTCTTTCTCATCTTTCCTGCTTGTCAAAAAATGCTGCTAATTTGCTCAATTCTTGCGATACCAATGAAAGAGTAATGATTGGAAGGTTTCAACTACTTCACTTAAATCAAACACCATCGCTTCTCGAGATAATCTCCATCGAAAGACCTGCTGAGGATGTATATAAAAACTTATGCATTATCCGCTACAATGTCGAAACATTTGGCAACAGACGACAAGTGAGGTCCATGGTGAGAAATGAGGATTACAACAAATTAGCTCCAACACAACCGGATGTTCCAAAACTGGTGGTTTTTATGGGATTCGATTCAGACAAGCAATCAATCTTTCACCCTATCAACTTACCATCCAATTTTTTCCTTGAGGAAGCTAAACAGCTAAGTAGATTAATAAAAAAAAAAACACCTAGTCAGTTGATCAGTATGGTTCGTATCGCAACACTCTCTCAATTTGCTGTTGGAAGTGTAATCAGTTTTGAATCTCCTCAAATATCAACTCAGTTAACATTACCTAATGGAGAAGTGGTGATGGATGCGCTACTGGTAAACTACAGATGTTTACAATACGATGGTTTGATGATGGGAGTTCTATATATACCTGAAAAACATGCTAGTGACGTCAAACAAATTGGAACAGGAGTCATACTTGTAAGAAATCGTGAAGTTAGTAGATTTGGTTATCATCGACATGATATAATCACATTCACAGCATTACAAGCGATAGAAACGGCTCAAAACCTATCCAACAAACTTGATGATTCCAACCAGATGAAGTACTTTACTACAGATGAGGTTGTTGAGAACAAAGTCTTAGTGCTTTCAATGGGAGCAGGAAACACATCTTCTACGTCTTTGAGAGAACCAACACCCCCTGGTGAAAACTATACTCAAGAAGAGCAAGTCAAACAATACAACCCAGTGAGTGTTTTTTTATTTAATGTAAACTAACCGATATAAGTAATACTTCCAGTTGGATAAAATTTATTTATAAAGCAAGTATTTTTTGTTTTGCTTTAGATAGAAGAGAGAGAATCAAAAACACTTGATGAAAATTATGCTCAAGAAAAAACAAACTGAACAATATAACTTGGTGAGTTACTACCCTTTACTATATAATGTTAACTAACCAATGTAAAAAGAACTATAATTCAAATTCATGTAATTATTTTACATTTTTGTTTAATCATCCTATACTAATACATAACTTTTTATTTTAGTTCATTATGGAATCAAAAGTACATAGAACAGAAGTCTTCCTTCCTAAGTTATAACATCAGTACAACAATGACGACATTGTAAAGAAAAAGACTATCATCCATTGATTGTCATTACAAGTTGTAGTGCTTTGTATTACTTAGTATTTACTAACTCTAGCTATATTATACAAGGGTATTTTCCTACTTATTATGTAATAAATGTATATAATCATATATTGATTCAATGTAGTTATATCTCCTCGTTCTTCTCTCCTCTCTCTCAAAATATCATATGAGTTCGAGTTATGTAAAAAAATTATCAAAACTTGAATGTCATACATTCAAAATCTATATGCCATATAAGTTCAAATTAAGTAAAAAAATAATCAAAAACTCAAATGCCACTTAAATGCCACTCAAATGCCACTCAAATGCCCCTCAAATAAAATACGATATAAACTCGGCGAATCCATCCGACGCCGTAACCCATTGCCTCAACCCCGAAGTATAATCCACAAAAAAACACTTGGTAGGGAGATCTGCTCATATATTACTACTGTGATAATTAATTATTTATTTTTTATTATTATAAAATCGAAGAGCCAGTACGACCAATCAAACAGTCAACTTGATCAATCAAAGAGCCAACTTGACCAATCAAAGAGCCAACTTGACCAATCAAAGAGCCAACTTGACCAATCAAAGAGCCAATTTGACCAGTCAAACAGCCAACTTGACCAACCAAAGAGCCAAGTTGACTAATCAAAGAGCCAACTTGACCAATCAAAGAGCCAACTTGACCAATCAAACAGCCAACTTGACCAACCAAAGAGCCAAGTTGACTAATCAAAGAGCCAACTTGACCAACCAAAGAGCCAACTTGACCAATCAAAGAGCCAACTTAACCAACCAAACAGCCAACTTGACCAATCAAACAGCCAACTTGACCAATTACTGAACCAATCTGACTCTGTAATACTGGAAAGTTTTTCAAAATATTCTAAATTTCCATTTTAACACTATCATGGTTGATCACATAACTGGATAAAACTTGTTTGCTGGTATTTTCTTTTTGTTTTCTCTATCGTATTATGTTTCTATTGTATAATAGCTATGATGAGAATAAACCAGTTGTAAAATTTTTCCTACATCACTTGCCTCTTGTTAAAACAATTCATTACCTTTCTCATTAATATTTCACGTTATTTATCATAAAACCTTTGATGGTAACAATTGTAAGAAAAATTTAATTCAAATAAACGTAAATAACAAATAATAAATAGAGGAAATACTTCACAAAGGTGATTTTGTTTTGTCAACTTTAGTTATAGCATCATTCTTTGATACACATAGATTTATAAACTTGTGAGTTGAACATAAAAATAACAACACTGAAAAATAATAATGATGATGACCAACAACAATAAATGGCATTAATTTATGCAATTCATTAGTATTTTAGAGAATCTGAAATACTTATTTATTATTATTTTACAGTGAACCTTACTGCAAACTTGCCACTTTTTCTCAAAAATCATTATAGATAAAGCCACAAAATCTTTTTGCATCATAACACTCAGGTGTTCGACATTAAAGCAAGTGTATTGAAGATTGCTAAAAAAATTTAAAACGCAGTACGTCAAGTGTAAAAAGAGGTAAAATTACATTTTTTTAGCTTTTAAATGACCTAAAAATGTAGGACCTGATTGACAAAAATTAACAACATTTTTTTATGGTGGTGCGATTCATTTATTGGTTAATGTCTATTGATGAAACAACGTGAGAAGAGGTAGACAAAGGGGCGGTGGGGGAGAAATTTCTTTAATTCTAAAACTCTTTGCAAAGTTGTATTTGTAATTGATAAAGCTTATAATTAGCAACATTTGGGTGTTTTCATTATACCGCACAAAGGAGAACTTGGGGGTGTAGTTGTTTGAGTGTGTAAGACTACGCTAGCTTGATACTTGGGTTCAAACCTCACTCAGGACCAGAAAACATTTTTGTTGTTTTCTAAAATAGTCTTGTCTTTAATTGTAAATGCAATACCAATGTTCAATTAATTTTGTTTTGCTTTACAACGCATTATTAAGCTATCACTCATTTATCCAGAGAAATTCTGTCAAACCAAGTTAATATCAATTTTATTTATGTCTTTTTAGATTTGTAATTGTAATAGCCTGAAATATAAACTGATTAATGTGTTTGTAAATGGGAGGGCTCTTTACTCAAACACAACACAATACGCCATCTCTGAGTTTACATTTTTGCTTTGGCACTGTCCCCCAACACACATTCACACCAAGTTTATAACTGTGTATGCAGCAGATAAAGGCTACTATAAAGTTGTTTTACCTTCCAAAGTTGGACTTCTTTAACACCTTGACCTCATTGTTTAGACAGTATTAAAACTAGTATAGTAAGCTATTGCAGTCACAGAGTTGTATGTTCAGTTATTGCAGGTCAAGAGGTCAACTTGTGTCAGCTCTGAGTAATTTCTCTATAAACCATGTATTAGTTTAGTTAATGTGAATGTCTCATGTTACAGATTCAGTATTCAACTTGTGTGAGGAGAGATCAATGACAGTAACTGAGCAGACAACAATAATACTTACAAGTCCTTTGTCTACTTCTGATACTTACTATAAATCTGCATGTAAGTGTGTGATCAGTTCTCTATGCCCCAACCAGCCACTCAGCCAAAATATGTCCTTCACCCTTTTGAGGATGGCTCAACTTCTCAATGGAGATACCATATCAGTTGGTTATGGGTCACCATATCGATATACAAACTATACCATACCATATAACAAAGGCTACTTGAATAAAGACTCTCCCATTCCTATTGGAGCATACCCCTCCAGAGAAGCTTCTGTAGAGATCCACAACATTCTCCCTCTGGTTGGAGACTCCAGGTTCTACTTCACCATACAACCTGGTATGGCTCCAATTTGTATTCTCAACTACACAACAATATTTGTATCTTTCTTTTTCACAAAAACATAATTGGATATTTTGAAGGTCTAGATGCTTTTTGGGGATAATCACTAAACTGGATAACTTAAAACACCTTTACTCACTTGTTACATCTAACATTGCTGTTACAGGAAAAGACATCAAAGTAGTTTGCAATGATGCTGCAGTATCTAATCCTACTACCAGCAGTGAGCTGACTAGTGTATCCACTACAAAAACTAGTACATCCACTACAACAACAAGTACACCCACTACAACAATTGATACGTCCACTGCAACTACTAGCGGTAATTTTACTTTCTCACATTTCACACACACTTTGCCAGGTTTGATATTGTGTAACTGAGAAAGAGTAAAATCTAAACAATAGATAGAAGTCTTTTTTATTGACGATTGTTTAGGTATTGAACTAGTACAAAATTGTGAGACTTTCAAACATGACCTAACATGGTAAATTAGATTTATCAGCAATACCTCCAAACAGAGTGTTACATAATATTTGTTACTTTATCAGTAATACCTCCACACAGAGTGTTACATAATATTTGTTACTTTATCAGTAATACCTCCACGGAGTGTCACATAATATTTGTTACTACACAAGCATTTGTTACTACACAAGTATTTGTTAATGTTGTTACTCGGTATCTTTGTAGGAGGAACTGAAGTTTTCAAACTTGGCTGTGAAAAGTTCTGTGCATCAAAGTGTGTAGATGGATCTGTTCCAGTATCAGTGACAGTATTAGCTACAGTACTTGGTGTGTTGTGTGCCGCTCTAGTGATAGCTCTATGTTTAATGAAACGGTGAGTGCGTTTTACGTGTAAGTAAAAAGTTATATTAAAACACAATTCACTAGAACAGTTTATTGCTGAAACTAAAACATAACTTACTCCATATATGCTGTGGTGCCTTATTTTACATAACGAGTTGATGTATTCTTCTAGCAATAAAGTTTCATATTCTTGTGGTAAAAATACCAGAGCTGAGAAATTATGATATACTTTGTACCTTTAGACACTACAGTGAAGAGATAAAGAGACTGACAGCTGATGGCAGCAAACAACAACAATCTACGGCAGCACCAGATACATATGAGTTACTACAACAAGTCAAAGATGAACCTGTCTATAGACAAATAGATCAAACAGAGAGACATTATGATGTAGTGAGAGCCGACAATGATTACGCTGGTAAATATATTCTAATGTAGAAATTGTCTTCCCTTACTCATCTTGTGTTTTATGCTTTGGGTGCATTTGATTTTGCAATTGCTCAAATCTATCGCTTTCATTTGGAAAGTTATTCATTGATTTTTGTGAAAATTGAAAGTATAATAATTGTTAGTCATAATAGTCACTCTACAAATTGATTGCAGAGTGTGATTGGGTATGTTAGTCGCTCATTCAAGTGTTTTATTTGTAAATCGTTCTATCTGTTTTACTGTTCATCGAATGATTTCTCTCACAGAACCTGAGGAAAGACAAACAGCTCAGACTCAAGGTGATGCTTATTTACCAATGAAACTAAACTAAAACTTCCATCTGGAAATGACTTCAAAATATAGGTTGGATTTTCATACATCTATAAATTACCCGTTGCATTAGTTTTCACCTGTTTTTAAACCATGAGAGCCAATAATGTTGACTTCATGAACAACATTAGAACAAAGTATAATTTGTATTGTAGAGCAAGAGATGTATTCTCTGGTGTATAAAGGTGGAAATATTTTGCAGGCTCACAGTTTAGGTTAACATTTCACTCTTAACGCAATTTGATATTTCTTAGCAGATCACCCTATAGATAAATCTATGCTATTGTTAGGAAACTCATGTTAATGTAACTTTGTAGAATAAATAGCTATAATATGAACAATATTGTAAACGAAGATAAAAAATTCAGCTTGTACGATTGATACCAGATTTTTGGCTCCGCCTATTTGGCGGTTCTGATTAATATTGTCTAAGGTGAGTTATATTAAATATTCTCTATTTGTTGCTTATTGATCAGCCCACAATGGTGAAGTTTAAGGGGTATTAGGTGAAAAATACAAAAAAAATTCAAAAGCTGGGTGGAGATTGTAGAATTTATTGTGTCAAACAATCGCAATGGAGTTGCTTATCTGGCGTATAATATCATTGACAGTAATATAGCAGCCAGTTGTACAGTTAACCTCTGATTAACACTAGTTTGAAGTAAGGCTGTCAATTAATCGAGTTATTTTAAAGATTAACCAGATTAATTGATTTTTAAGATCAAAAAGATTAACCTTTTATGACTCAGTTAATCTTATAAAAAGAAACCCCAGTTACGTCACTATAATACTGTTTATTATGCTGAACACATCTATCAGTTTGTCTACATGAAGAGGGAGATGCCTTTTTGAGTGTTTCGTCACATAACCTTACCTTTGTCACTAAATTTCAATCATGCTATCCTGAAGAAAAATCATGAAAATGTCCATCTTGTCACTTTGAACAAGTCAATTTAACTTGATG
Organism: Cryptosula pallasiana; assembly: GCA_945261195.1. Lineage (NCBI taxonomy): Eukaryota > Metazoa > Bryozoa > Gymnolaemata > Cheilostomatida > Cryptosulidae > Cryptosula > Cryptosula pallasiana. The sequence goes on from OX183136.1 coordinate 40,357,335, forward strand.
TGAATCAAGACGTTTGTAGGTGAGTGTTGTTGCAAAACGAGTAAGCTATCACTAGTTCTCAGGCTCTTATTTTTCTGTCGATTGGAGTGCAATGGAGAGACCTTGAATGTTGTTACGATTCTAAACTAGATTAGCTTTGGGATCTGTTATATTTTAAGGATCCAGATTGTCATCATTTCTTTGGTACACATTTTGCTACGATAAATCTTATTATCCTCCATCCAATAGAAAGTTTTCTGCTCAGAAATGCTTATAAAATACCTGGAATGTAATAAATAAATAATAATTAAAGCTTCCTAATAAAATGAAGATGGTTGGTAAATATAATAATAAAAAAAAACTATAATAGATATGTAAAAGTGACCAATAATAATAGTTAACAAAATATCTTACATGATAATAACATGTAATACGATGTAATATGGTTTATACTTTAAAACAATTTTCATATTACTGTCTTTATTCGCTCTAATAATAAACAATTGTATTTTTTTTTTATTAAACTGTTTTTTTTATTGTTATTGCTGTTATTATTCAGCACAAACAATACAATTAATTGATAACATATCATAATTATTATTTAAAAATTGAAACTTACCGGGCATATCATTTGTTTTAGTGTAGTATCTATCTAACAATAATATTGAATAACAACAATAAACAATTAGTTGTTACTAGATTTCGCGGTTTCATTTATTTATTATTCTAATCAAAGCTATTTATTTATCTATAAACCATTAAGCTACACCGCCAAAATATATCACGATCAATTAATCAGGTTATCAAAAATACCTAACCAAAGTTGAATTGTGATGTTTTTATTATTTATCCTGGTATATCCAAGGGTTTTCTCTTTCTCCCCATAGAGGTTTTGGAGAGTAGCAGTTTTGTGAAAAAATAAAAAGTAATAGTTTTCTATGTTATATTAATATATGCCAAAGATAAAAGTATAGTCTTTGTTCACATTCGATATTCAAGTTTCCATTAACTTGTGTATCCGAAAATCTTATTTTCTTTCAGTCATGTATGCCTACACTTTGTACCTACTTGAACATGTACTGTAAATATCAAAACATTAAATAGCAACTAGTTTTAATTTGTTTCCTTCCTTTTCAGTTCTGCATTCAAAAAAAGTTTTGTTCACAGTTACATACATAAATACATACATACATAGTTGTCTATCATTGTGATATTACACTATTGTAATATTATATCTCTGTTATTTGTTCCTGGATTGACAAATCCAAATTGAGGTTTGCTAATCTCATTCTACAAGCATGCAGGTAGATGGATGATGACTTTACTGCCCCATCATTGCATGTATATCACATGAGTACATAAGATTAAAAAATAAGATTAATGATTAATGGAAAAGATTAAGAATAAGATTAAAAATTCTTAATCTTTGACAGCCCTAGTTTGAAGTGAACAAAAGTGTTATGTACACTACTTTTTCTGTTTTACTGTGTTTGTGACTTTTTAATTGTCATTGATAGATTAATCAAAATAAAACAGCGCTATATATTATTATTATTATTTCTTTTAAATATGGTATATTTATATAGTAAACCTATTTATAGTTAGTTTATTTGCTACAAATTTAATTTTTGTACATAATGAAGGCTGCCAGTTATTCGTGTCAGAAGCGTGTGAGATCATAATGGATGTAATGTGTTATTTATTTTTTGTCATCTCGGAAGACATAATGTCATTCTAAGTGTGGCACCAACTGAATATATCGATAAGACAAATATACATATACAAAATTTATATTAATCTTGAAGATTAACATGACAAAGCGCACAGAGAATTTAGTATAAATAAGTTATAATGTAAAACACGGCAGATTAAGGAGTGGCTTAATCAGTGTCAATAATGTTTAAGCATCAACCTTTGGCAACATTCAAAATTATGTTGCATCAATTGTGGAGATTCAAGTTGAACTTCATTGGAAATTAAAATATTGAGACCAGAGGATTTGATCGATGACATTGAGTATCTACAAGTAAGTAATTTAGGCTGCAATTTTTGCCTAAATAATACATCTGTTTATTATTTATTGTTATTTTGTTATTGAAAAAATTGGCATACAGGAAACTTGTTAATGGTCAGCGAGTTACGCTCTATTTATTATTACAAAACATGGTTGATGTCCTGAGCAGTTATTACTGGAAATTTAAAATTATGTCAGAAATATTATTTTGTTGAGTGTTGGTTGAATACGTGTGACTACTAGATCGGACTACATGGCTACAAGACAGATGACAACTGCAACAAGAAAGACACTTGACTGTACTACCATTTGTAGTAAAAGTCAATGAAACCTACTGAAACCAGTGAGTGCATACACAAAACCGATGCAAACTTTTGTTAATCCATGAGATAAAAACCTTATGTGGAATTAACTTTGGCTGTTGTAGTCAGAGTAATCCTTAATCTTGTGCTAACGTCTTTTTAAGAAGAGAGTGGACAACACCTAAAACTTTACAAATCTTCTTAGTCGAGACGAAGGAAACACACAACCTTGTCAAAATGAATGTGTGTCTGTTGACAAATACATACAAGTGTAGCACATGTACATGTAACCATAATCTCAATAAACAATGCAATGATTATTAGCTCGATGTATTTCACCAGTTTTTTTGATGTAACTTCATTTACAGATGTTTCCATTTGACTGGAGTTGATATATGCTTGCAAAAGTCTAAAATCTTCAGTATATAAATAAAATATCGTTACAAAACTTTAAGTGTTAGTACGAAACAATGAAGTCTCCGCTCATCTGATCTAAAAGTCTTTCTCAAAATTGATCGCATATGGAGATGAAAGGCTGTCTGGACAACAATAGCTCTAACGCTGACATTGCTCTGTACTGCTTCCTGGTAGCTTTACGGCTGCTCTGTGATAGCTATGTGACAGCTTTAAGCTAGGGGGAGGGGTAGCGGGTGGTTGAACCAAACCCCGCCCACCATCCCCGCCATTGTAAGTTCCGCCCACCAAAAGCTTTTGCTGTGGATTTATATTCTCCTGGTGCAAGAATGATGCAAGCAACCAGGAGCTGAGCGATGTAGCTTTTATTAGCTTGGAGATATTTCAGTAATTTTGTGTTAGCTGTGAAAGCTGTCTGTGTGGTTTAGAATATCATACTTTACAGCAAGTCAACAGCTAACCAGTTTTTTCAATGCAGAGTCTAAGTTCAGTTAGGTGTCTCTATGTTGTGTTGCAGTAGTTTAATATTTTGTTGGTTAGATATAGTACTGGCGGTTTGAGCAGCAGCTTTGTAGGAGTGATACGGTTGGGTGAGGATCTAATTGTTGTATATCAGGTACAACAGTACACCTGTACTAGTGTTATTAGTACTAGTATTAATGCTATGGTACATGTTTTTGTGCAGATAGCTCGTATATTCATATTGTGGTAGATTTTGATGAAAACTAGTAGTGAACAGGTCGTTTACTCTAGAACCTTGCGAGACAATGCGCTAGACTTTTACCCACAGCGTTCGATCAACAGCTGTTTGGGTGGAAAGTTCTACTGTGCCGGTGGCATAGTGTACAGGGCCGGTAGTGACGCCTGCAGGGCCGGTATTGACCCCCTACCGACCCAGTATAGCTGTACCGGGCCGGCACAAGATGGCCGACATAGATGAGGATCTCCAAAAGTATGTAGGAGCTCAGTCAAGGTCAGGAACAGGAAGTACCTTCCCCTAGATTACCAACTTCATGGACCCTACTCTATATACAGCCTGGGAGCCTTGCAGCACCGCTGATTGGACAATAGGAGATAGGACTCCGCCCTTAGCCACTTGGCACCTCCCTTATTTACACCATGTTGCATTGTTTGAATGGTTACTTATTTATATAATTGATTGTATTGGATAGTTTGCTTCCTGTGCTGTAGTTATTATATGTTTTGTACCTGTTAGCTCTCCTATAAAAGGAGAGCACTCTGTCTTACTCTTTGCATTCATTCTCATGTTGCCAACCTAGAGGACTAAACACCCTCTAGCACCTTGTCTTTGAGAATATAACCACTTGTACAAGCACTACGCTGTACTGTTTGTCTGAGCCATGGACTCTTGCTTTACCGGGTAATTCGGTTACCCTGCACAGTTGTCACTGTCATTCAGCACAGTGTCCCCTCTGGAGAGAGGTACAATACTCGAGAATAGTGGATGTCCGTGGTAACAGACTGGAATCCATTACTTGTGTATTTTGTAATTCAAAATGTAATATCATTGCTGTCATCTTATTTGCTGGTCAGTTGATACTTTGCATTGTTTGCTTGAACAGATTTTGCTATTGAGATCGCAACCAGCCTGGTAGATAATCATAAGCCAAGGGTAGTTCTCTGTATTACTAACATACTAGTACAAAAGTAGGGTTGTAACTAGAGACCATCAGATAAACCAACTTGTATCAAAACCCCACTAAGTAGTAGTAGATTGGATGTACAGGGCATGTTATCAGGCAAAACTAGTTCACACAGGAGGAAGGTCAGCAGTACTCTAGTATTAACCTGAGATTGTGTCACACCTTACAATAACGACAAAACAAGCCAATCAAAGACATTGTGTATATGCATTGAGTAACCTATTAGAGCTGGTGTGTAGTTTGTTAGATTGAATTGTGTGCGAAGTTATTGGGTCTGCAATACAGTGAGTGTAGATCAAGTATTCACTAGGAATTACATGAGCTCAAGTTTACTAAGACGAAAAGGTGGCCCAAGCAAATACCGATTGTTAGCTACACATATGCAATGTTGTTATTCAATGACCTTGAGGTCTGAACATATGGAGTCTATGAAAATCCTAATTTTGTATGAATATGCATGATTTTCAAAAGTTTCCATATCAGCTGTCCTGCTTATTTTGACCACTCACAGTTTTTGAATGGAAGAACTTTATCGAAAAGTTGGACAACTCTTAACAACAGCTCTAGGAATCAGGAAAAATCACCGCCGCGCCTCTCTACGTAAGATTTAGCCCTAAATTTCTAAATCATTTGTTCACAAAAACAAAAAATTTACTACTCCCAAACTAAGTATTTATTTCAAATGCACATCATTGATAGTTTTTATGTGTTTTATGCATTAACATGTTTGCAGATCGTCATTTTGTATTTCTTGCATCAACAATGTATATGTTCTAAAAACCCCATCTTTGTATACGTCCATCTTATTAGATGTAGCTGTAGATAGCAGCTTGACTTGGTTGCATAACCATCTTAGCACAGATAGTTTTTTTCTCTATTATCATTGTCATCATTTTGTTGTTCTACAAGCATCTCCAACTATAATTGTATCAAAGAACCAACACTTCAAATAAATATCTTTAAACAATTACCAGGTTTGACATCACATCACACCCAAAATATTTTTTTCTGAAGCTATAATCATCTTAAGTAGTTTTTTGTACAATCTGATTAAAAAGTATCACAAAAACTTTACACTTAGTGTGTTCACTAATGAACAATTTGTTTTGTGAAAGCTCAGGTTTATGAAAAAAAAATGTGAAGGAGAAGCATTCACTAAGTATCCCTCATTTTTGGAGTAACTTTGTGTTAGTTTGTCTCTGTCATCGACTATGAATGAGAACCCAAAATATATATAGTTAGGTTGAAGGACAAGTTTGATTAATTTTCAGGCAAAATCTGTAAGATGCCCAGGAGGGAAACAGTCAGACAAATAGGCTCACATGATAGATACTAAACCAACTTTTAGGGGTGTTTTTGGCACCTTACCAACTTCAACGTTGGAAGGGTGAGTTTTCAAGAACATTTAGAAAAAAAGTGCTGGAAGGGTAAGTTTGGAGGCATATAAAAGAGGAGTTGGATGGGTGAAGTGAGAGAAACATACATGTGTAGTTTAGTATTTACTTTGAGGCAGGTGTTGGAAGGGAGTTGGGAAGGGATGTTTTGCAAAATCCCCAGAAAAGAGCATATGTGGTTGTTTTTAATGTTTAGTATCCATCATATGTGCCTATTTTTTTTTACTGTTTCACCCCTGGGGTAAGATGTAATTTTATTGTGTAACTAATAATATTAGTTCATATTATGATCATCACAACATGAAGCAGACAACTTCTCATTTGATCAAATATGATACCAAGTTTGTAATAAAGGGCGGAGCTCAAAATAGCCTTTTGCTCCTAGTTATTTGATAATGCTATCTGTATACTTGGCGGAAGATAATGCAAAGTCAATAATACTTTGCTAAGAGGGCGCGGCTTTTAGTTATTTAGCGGCTCGACACTATTTCATTTGTTACTTGGAAATTGAGGAAGAAATCGAATCGGCTTCTGCTCATGTGAATCTGGAAACTAGCAGACCAGCAATCGTTTGTATTGTGTGTATTTGTTTACATAAGTAAATCAGTTTCATGACAGCACGGTCTCTGAGTTGCTCAATCCATTTATCATCAGTAGTATCGTTTTGTTTTTAAATTTTGCTTTTTTTAATCAACAACAATGATGATCATCATCATCATCATCATGATGATCATCGTCATAATAATAAATAATAATAATGATAATATTTATATATATTATTATTTATTAAATTTATTATTATGATGATGTCATGATCATGATGGATTATTATTATTAGTTATATGATAGTAGCTACATACTACTTATATTTAATATTGAGTATAATATAAATAATATCAATAATAATAATTAATAATAATACTAGATAGCGCAAAAAGTTTTGTCAAATTTTTCTGAAAATTTTTTAAATAGTTTCAGTGGGTAGAAAAATATGTTGTGGATACAATGAAACCAAATATGCTATTGTCACCTCAATAGTTAACTGCTAAAACAAGTTTTACCAAATGTGCTTTTAAGTAAAAAAAAAAATGCATGGTAAATCAATGTCTTTTTGCCAGGCAATTAGTGTTGACGCACGCATGAAGCGTCGCATGTTATATATATATCATGCGTACGCCTCAATAATTATACGATGTATATGTAACCATTATAAATCCTTTGCATTGGCTGTATAACATTATTTTGTAGAAGAAGCTGGACTACACAAAAAGACAACAAGTTCTGTATCTCAGTTGATATAGACAGGTGCCATCATCAGAAATCTTGTAATTAATTTAATAATCATAAATAATAATAAATGAAATTAATATAAAAAAATTTCAATAATTAATTAATAAATAATAATTAAAACTAATGGTTATTGATGAACTTGCATTTTTGCTGTATTGTACAGGATTTTAGTAGTTGCGGTATTGCGCACACCTATACAACTCCCCACAATCACAAGTGCAATGGTAGTGGCTGTTCGGCCCTTTCTGTAGTCAGTCGGTGCAACAAGGGTCGACTTGTCTGTGCCGAAATATCGGGTGAGTAGGAATGCTTGGCACTGTACACCGACAAGCGGGAATACACAGCAAGGATCGAGTTGATCGATTGCTTTCTACCAAGTTCCTTACTACACTGATAGTCGGTAGTGCAAGCTGTAGTCTGTATCCTGTGCTTATTGTTTGTGCTACTTGACTAAGTCTGTGTAGTAATAAACAATCATTTGAGGCTCACAGTTGCTCTGACTTTATTATCTATGACAGCCATATTTATATGCATGATTATATAATAAAAAGTAGTACATAATAGATGCCACACCTCACACAAATAATTGGTCAGAGTGGGCCAATAGAACAATATGGGTGGTAGTTAGAGTATCGCATGAATGATTGCACATGTCCAACATATAAGTTTGTATGTTACTGGAAAAATAATAAATGAGTACATAGAATTAATTGCGTTAGAGTGTCAACATAGAACTACTTAGAGTGTAGTGACGATTGTTCGTATGGCGTCCCTAACACACTTCCCCCCATTGGCAGCATTACGCCAATAATAAAAACTGGGGTATGGCATAGAACATTGTCACGTTAGTCGGTTTGCTTACAGAGTGCTTTTCTCCTTCTTTATCTTCTCTTTTAGTTCCTCGACACGATGTAGTCGTCGGTATGCCTCTTTGGTTATTTGATACATCTCGTCCTCATACCTCTTGATGCGTTGTAACTTTTCTTCTCTCCTCTCCTCCTCTCTCCTGGGTGACCTTTGGTTCATCACTGTACACTGCCTGTCGGTTTTGAGACGAGGTGTGCCTTCTTTGGTTGCGTGTTTTATTTCTGGCAGCTCCAACTTCATGACTTTGCAGGGTGGTTCGTCTGTTCTTGGTCCTAACCTGCGTTTGATGTCGACGTTTGGTGTACTGTCTTTGGTGGGAATTGGCGTGCCGAATTTTGCTGGCTTTCTCCACTGTATATACTGACAGAAGTCGTCGTATGAAGTTGCATCTACTTCAAACAGGGGTCGGGAGTCCCCTCCGTGTGCGAGATCTCCATCTTGTTGCCTGATGTGTCTTAGGATACTGTCTCTAGAACTGCTCTTTTTCCCGCATTTACAAAAGTAAAATACGTAGTGCTGTCGAGTGTGGTAGATGATTCTCTTTCTTGGCAATCGTAGCCGACAGACTGTACACTCCCATTCCTCGGTTGTTGCAATCTGTTTAGCTGCACGTTTGATTGCTTCCTTGGTGGCGTCGGATATCCACACCTCTGTTGGCTTTGCTGCCGGCGGTGGGGGGATTGCCACTTGCTTACTCCTTTCTCTGCACCTCGCTGCTCCTGGCTCTGGCATTACTACTCTCCTTACTCTTGTAGGAGATACAGCGTTAAACATTTCCTTCTGAGGAATCCGACATCTACTTTGTCTTTCCTCTCTGGCTATCAATCTTGCCGCTGCGTCGGCGTCCTCTTCTATTGACAGGTAGCCGTCATTCTGTTCTGCCATTTTTTGCTCAAATAAATTAATTGCTGCGAAGATATCTTGGAAGGTGCTGTCTGTGTGTGGTGCTGTTGCTGGCGAGAGTGACTGTGTTTTCTCTTTCCCGCAGTATTTGTTGTTATCGATATTGTTATTGGTTGATTTCTCCTCCTCTTCTTTTGTTTCACAGTCCCACGTGGTATGACGTAGTGGCTGGGGGGCGTCGCTATGGTTGTGTCTATGTGGTGGACGTAACTCTATGCTTCTCTGTTGGGGAGTTGTCTGTCCTTTACCCTTTTCGTCTTTTATTTGGGTTTGCACCCCTGTTTCGGTACCCCCACCGACAATGAATGGTTGTTTTGTCGATATATTTATTCCTAGCCGATTTTTGGTGTCCTGGCTATCTGTCCATGGTTTAGGGGTAGTTTTTTCTGCTCTTTCACCTGGTGGTGGTTTAGAGTTGCTTTCTTTCCCTCTAGCATGGTAACAGTGGTAGTCAGTGAATTTCACTGGCTGCCTTCTGTTTCTTTGTGGTCTCTCTGGAGTGGTGTTGGCTTGACTAGGTAGTGCCGGCCAGCTTTCGTCATCTAGCTGACTCGTTCTCTCAGCTACCTGTTCTGGGGCTACCTCGCTTTCTCTGGGAGTTGCTGGCCTCGTGACCTCTGTCCTTTCTTCTGTTCTTTCCTCTACTGTTGGTACTGGTGCTAGTTCAGGTTCTGGTGGCATTGCTGCTGGTAACTCGGCCTCTTGGTGTGTTGTGCCCAGTGGGTTGGGGGCTTCTGCCGCTGCCGGGGGTCCCGGCCTAGGGGGTGTCGGCTCCCTGGGGAGTTGTCTCTCCTCTCTCTGGATTGGTTGCCTTCGTCTGTAGGCGCCACGCATGTTAGGTCGCACCGCCTGTTCCCTGCTGGTGGGTGCTCGGCCGACAGTCCCTTCACATGTCCTATATAGTTTCAGCCGTCGCCCGTTCTGCACAAAACCTTGGCCGTCCTTTTCCAGCCGGTAGGTATGGTTAAGGTAGGCGTGTGTAATTGTGTATGGCCCTATGTAGCTAGGCTGTAATTTTGGGTTGCTTCCCTTTGTTCTGCGACGGTTCTCTATCACCACCAGGTCTCCTTCTTCGAACCGGGGTGGCTCTCCCGTCTCCTCTTGTCGGATCTGGTGCTGCTGTTGCCTGACATAGTCATGCGCCATTTGTAGGTTCTCTTGGACGTGCCGGGTATGTTCTGTCAACCCCTGACTGTCCAGCGTGGGAGGGGAACCGGTCAGCTGGTCCGGAAGTCGAACCTCTCTACCAAGCATCATCATGTTTGGCGTTTCTTTCGTTGTTGAGTTGGGGGTGCCTCTACATGCACGCATGATCTGTGGGAGCAGCTGGTCCCATTCGTCCTGCCCTTTTGTTAATATGAGGGTTCTGAGGGCGTCCCCAAGCGTCCGGTTTTGGCGTTCAACCATGCCATTCCCTTGCGGGTGGTAAGGCGTGGTCCTGGTCTTTTGTATCCCCCAGAGTGTACACAATTCTGCTAGTATGACAGATTCGAATTGTGCGCCCTGGTCTGTGTGCACCTGTTCGGGCAGTCCCCAGTAACTGAAGACGCGCTCGTCTAGTGTGCTGGCCACTGTGGGTGCTGTGGCGTCTGGTATGGCAATTGCATCTTGCCACCTGGTGAAATGGTCTGTCAGCACCATTATCCATCTGTTTCCTCTCTTCGTGAGGGGAAGGGGGCCCACTAGGTCCACCGCCAGTTTCTGGAAGGGTCTCCCAGCGTAGAGCCTCTGGCCTTCTGGTGGGGTGGGTTTCTTGCTCTTCTTAGCAACCTGACATATCTCGCAGCTATTTACCAGCCTGCGGGTCAGAGCGGACATGCCGGGCCAGTACCAGTCCAGCATCAAGCGTGCTCGGGTCCGGTGTATGCCGGCATGAGCCAGTTGGTGTGTGTCCCACACGGTCCTCTGTCTCCAGGATGGAGGACAGACTGCACAGAACTTCGTCCTGCCTTGTTGGTCGAACCTCATGACCAATACTTTGTCGGCGCGGATGCTCAGAGCCTCCTTCCTGTCGTACAGGATCCTGAGTTCAGAACTGCCTTCTTCGAGCTCTCGCCGGGTCAAGGTCCCTGGTGTCTGTATCTCTGCATACAGCCTGGCCACGGGGTGATTCCCGTCCTTCTGTGCTTGAGCCAACTCCTTCTCGCCAGTAGTGGAGTTGGTAACCATGAGGTTGACTTGTCCGGGTGGTGTATCTTGTTGTAACTCTGTGTGAGTAGGGCCACCGTCTCTTTGCTCGACTGCGTTGCACTGTTTGCAATCGAGGCACTGCTCCTTCCTGCTGAGTCCATCGGCGTTCCCGTGACGGGATCCAGCCCGGTGCTCTAGCTTGTATTTAAACTCCGCCAGGATTTCTAACCATCTGGCTATCTGGTTCGACGGCTCCTTGCGCCTACACAGCCAACGGAGGGATGCGTGATCCGTTCTGAGTTTGAACTCCTGTCCGTATAAATACGGACGGAAATGTTTGACAGCCTTTACCACTGCCAGGAGTTCTCTGCGGGTCACACAGTAATTGCGTTCGGCTGGTGACAGCGTCTTGCTGTAATAGGCAATTACTCTTTCCTTTCCGTCTTGCTCCTGGGATAACACGGCTCCTAGTCCCACGGCGCTAGCGTCCGTGTCTAGAATGTACTGGAGTGTGGGGTCGGGGTACCCCAACACTGGTGCTTGGCTGAGGCCGACCTTCAACCGGTCGAATGCCCGCCGCTCCTCTTCCCCCCATGTCCAGGGGATACCTCCTCCGGTGAGCACTGTCAAGGGTTTTGCCGTAGTGGCGTAGTCCGGCAGGTATTGTCGGTAGTACCCGGCGGTTCCCAGAAATGCTTGTAAAGCACGGACGTCCTTGGGTTCCTGCCATCTCTCTACCGCCGCGACCTTGTCTGGATCTGTGGCTACTCCTTCTGCACTGACTACGTGGCCCAGGTATCTGACTCGTTGGCTCAGAATCTCGCATTTCGAGGGCTTTACCTTGAGGTCCGCTCGTTGGAGGCGGGAGAGTACCTCTCCTAGCCGCTCTAGGTGTGTGGAGAAATCTGGGGCTATGATGATCACGTCATCGAGATACAGGAGTAAGGTTTTCCAATGCAGTCCCTTTAGAACCCTTTCCATCAACCGTTGGAACGTTGCAGGGGCCGAAGTGAGGCCAAACGGTAGCACCTTCCACTTCCAGAGGCCACTTCGGGTGATGAAGGCCGATTTGTGCTGCGCGTCTTGGTCTAGTGGGACTTGCCAATAGCCGCTGGTTAGGTCAAGAGTGGAGAAGTATTTACTTCCGGCTAGTGCGTCTAAGGAGTCGTCTATTCGGGGGATCGGGTAGGCGTCTTGCCTAGTGACGTCATTTAACCTCCTATAGTCCACGCAGAACCTCCATGAATCGTCCTTCTTCCGGACAAGCACGACGGGCGAGCTCCATGCTCCGTCTGCTGGCTCTATCAGATCCTTAGCCAACAGCTCTTTCAACTGGCGTTCTGCCTCCGCCTCTTTCTCAGGCCCTAACCGATGGGGTGGACAGCGGATGGGTCGGGTTCCTGGCTCCGTTGGGATGGAGTGCTCGGCGAGGTGTGTCCGCCCAATATCGCTGTCGCTCCGGCTAAACACGTCTTGGTAGTTCAACAGGAGTGTCCGTAGTTGTCTTTCCTCTCTTGTGTTCTTACACCCTTGTCGTGCCTGTTGGAACAGGGCCTGTAGGTGGTCGGGAAGGTCACCGTACAGGGGTCCGGCTTGGGGTTCTCTGGAGGGGAGGGATTGCACCTCTTCTCGTCCGATGCCAGTGTACGTACCTATCACTTCGCCGGCCGGTATGTGGAGGGCGTCCTGTGTGGGGTTGATACACCGTACCAGTACTCGTCCTCGGCTGTCAGGGGTGTTTACGCTGGCAGCGAGCAGTAGTCCACCCTCTATGCTCTCGATTATCCCTTGTTCGCAGGGATCTCTGTCGGTGAGGTGACAGGAGACGGTAGCTTCGGCTTGAGGGGGTATGCTCGTGTTCTGGCGTACTTGAACTTTGGAGATCAGGTTTCTCCCATGCCTGTCCGTGCAAGTCAACTCTTGCTCCTGGATCCTTAGGATGGGTCTGTCGAATCCCATTTGGCAGTGGTGGTTAGTTAGGAAGGGCATACCTAAGATAATGTCTTCATTCACTTGACTGACGACGAACGTCTCCTTATACTTGACTTGGCGAATGCGGCCCGTCAAGGTGATGAGTCCATAGAACGGCAACCGAGTTCCATCTGCCATCAGCCCATGTGAATCGTAGTCTTGCAGGTGTCCTTTCACTCCGTTTGGTAGCTGGTCGAATATCCGCTTCGACAGCAGGTTGGTATTACAGCCCGTGTCTATCAAGTAGGACACGGCTCGTCCCTCTATTCGTCCCGGCAAGTAATAACTAGATTTGTAGGGACGTTCAATTTGGTTGAGGTGAACGGTCATAGGCTGTCGGTCGACCTCTGGGTCTTCCGGCGGTGGCGGAGTCTGGCTAGCTTTGTGTTGCGGCCGCCTCTTCTTTGTGGGGGGTTCTGTGAGCTCTTCGTCTTCTTCATCTGTACTCTCTTCCTCATATACTAGGGGTGTATATCGATTGGTTAGTGGAACAGGGACAGGTGGTGTTGGCATGTACCTGGGGCGCCTGGTGCCTTCCTGCGCCTCTGTCCGGTGGTGCTGGACTTTTCGGGTTTCCTCGGGTGCCCTGTTGCAACGAGTAGGTGGCCCTACTGTTGCGGGCCGTACCCGTTTCCCTGGACGCTGTTCCAGGGAGCCGTCCTGCATTCCTTTCTTAGGTGCCCTGTCCTTTGACATCCCCAGCATCTTTTGGGCGGGGGGTCTTTATTCTTGTTTTTTATCTCCGCTACCTCGCGGCTCAGCTCTGCTATGCTCGCCATCAGCTTTCCCAGTGGATCCTCTACCTCCTTGCACGTGGCCGGCGGTACCTCCTCTTGCTGCTCTTCGTGTACCACCCGTATATTGGTGTGTGTCAGCGGCTGGTGTTGGATTTGCAAAAACTCATTGCCCGCCTGTATGGCTTCCTCCACTGTAGCCGGCCGAATGGCCAGTAGGTGCCTCTGTAGGTATGTGTGACCTAGCGTGCTTTGAAACGTTTGTAACGTCAGCTCGGTTCTATTCTGTTGTGGGAGGTCTTGATATGCCGCCTCTATTAGTTGTTCTACTGTAAGAGCGTGCTCCCTTAAGGTGTCTCTTTGTGGCTTTCGATAGTGCATCAGCTTGTTCTGAGCTTCGGTTCGGGTGAGTCCGAAGCTGGCTCGTAAGGCATGCATGATAGCCTGTAGTGTCAGACTACGTCCACACTGTTCTGCTTTGCCTAGCAGCGACTGTCGGAGGTGTATGGTCGCCTCATCCTCTGTCCATCTGTTTGCTCCAGCTACTTCTTGAAAGCGCTGTAAAAAGTAGTTAACATCACCTTCTCCATTAAATTTTGGAGCCTGGAATTTGTTCTTGTCGTTGGTGATCGTCATTCTATCTAGAATGTCGGTCAGGGTGCCCATAATGTGCATGGGTGCTCCCTCTCTGTCTGTGCTGACTGCCCTACGTCGGCTGGCCATCTTCTGTCACTTTTATTGCCTTTTTGTGTACTGGTGTGGGAGTTATCTTCTCTGGGAACTGTCGGTATCCCACTGCTGCCACCACTGTACAGGATTTTAGTAGTTGCGGTATTGCGCACACCTATACAACTCCCCACAATCACAAGTGCAATGGTAGTGGCTGTTCGGCCCTTTCTGTAGTCAGTCGGTGCAACAAGGGTCGACTTGTCTGTGCCGAAATATCGGGTGAGTAGGAATGCTTGGCACTGTACACCGACAAGCGGGAATACACAGCAAGGATCGAGTTGATCGATTGCTTTCTACCAAGTTCCTTACTACACTGATAGTCGGTAGTGCAAGCTGTAGTCTGTATCCTGTGCTTATTGTTTGTGCTACTTGACTAAGTCTGTGTAGTAATAAACAATCATTTGAGGCTCACAGTTGCTCTGACTTTATTATCTATGACAGCCATATTTATATGCATGATTATATAATAAAAAGTAGTACATAATAGATGCCACACCTCACACAAATAATTGGTCAGAGTGGGCCAATAGAACAATATGGGTGGTAGTTAGAGTATCGCATGAATGATTGCACATGTCCAACATATAAGTTTGTATGTTACTGGAAAAATAATAAATGAGTACATAGAATTAATTGCGTTAGAGTGTCAACATAGAACTACTTAGAGTGTAGTGACGATTGTTCGTATGGCGTCCCTAACAGTATCATATTTATTACCACTAGCTGTTATCATTCAATGATGTTTTTTTCTGGATTAACAGATATAATATTAGATTAATTATGAACCAGAATAAATTAAAACGCTAATGATGATGACAAATAAATAGCTGCGATACTAATGACTACTAACCATCATTAACCGTAGCGTTTGCTGTAAACCCATTATTTACTTAAAACACGCGGCGCACATGATAAGCCCGCGATACGTTTGCAATGGCTGTGGTTAGGCTAATTTATATTTGGCTAGGATGAAAAATAATTTTAGTTGGGGCGTCTTTTTGAAAAAACCTTCATATTATCAAAATACATTGAACACACTTCAATAATAATACACCATTCAAATCCTAACTCCTCAGTCTATTTTATAGTCCTATAACAATATGTCGATGCCCTTCAGGGACGTGGTATATTTTAGATAAAAAGTCAAAAATTTAAAGGTATTTTCCCAAGTCTATGACTGGAATGAGGAAAATGTTCATAGTCACATCTATGCGCGGTAGAGTACTCTAGCTATAGCAACTGGATTTGTGTCTCTGTGAGCTTTAGTTTGAAAGATATAAAAAAAACATAATTTTTTGGACTTGAAAAAAATCATGAATTTTCCGGGACAAATTTTTATAACAATGCTATTGTTCATATTACACGACGACCACAACAGTTTTGCACTATTTATAATAACAGTAGTATTATTAGAAGTGTAGTATTCGTAAGTTATAATATTCAGTAATACTAAATATTAGTATGTACCTGTATGTTGTGGTATATTTCTAGATAAACCCTACTGGCTGGCCAGCCCTAACATGTGACTAGTGTAAGATTTAATTGGAGTTTTCTTTATCAGTGACGTTCAGGATTTATTGCCATTTTATCTTCTAGTGCTGTTTCCGGTCCTGCGTGTCGAGGTATATCTGTGATGCCCATGATCAGCGATAATAACATGATTAACAAAATAATAATAACTGCAACATATTTCCTTTCCCGGAAGTGTTGAAACACAAAAGTTTGCTCCAGCCGGACAGGCAATGAAACAACAGAACAGAACAATAACTACAACTAAGCAAGAAGCTAATTAATTATACAAACAAGAAGCTAGTTCATTACAAATCCCTCATATGGCAGGGTGCTCCGGTTTGACCTTGCACTACGCCTTGGTGTTTCAGGCACTTTTACTGGAGATGGGGCTTGATCTGCTATCATAGTGTCATCCAGTGTTATAGTGTCCTCAACTGTGGACTCGTTGGCTTGGTTTATCGGTTTCAGGTGTGACCGATTTCTTCGCAGCTCTTTTCTGTTCGTGTCAACCATGTATGACCTGGGGTGCGGCGTCTTTGCAATGACTTTAGCTGCTGTCCATTACGAGTCATCATCAGTTCTAACCACAACCTTATCTCCTTCCAGCGGCTTCAGGTCACAGGCTCTACTATCATGTGCTTTCCTTTGAGAGTCTTGTCTCTCTAGTAGGTATTCTCGGGCATTGGGCACGCTAGGTTTCAACATCTCCTCGGTATAGGGTAAGGGGCCTCTTATGCATCTGTTGAAAAGCATCTCTGATGGGCTAAACGGTAGACCAGCTATCGGTGTCTGCCTGTAGGCTAACAATGATTGGTAGATATCCGAGTCAGAGTCAGACGCCTTCTTCAAGAGCTGCTTGACTGTCTGGACATATCTCTCCGCCATGCCATTGGATTGGTGATAGTGCGGACTTGATGTGGTGATATTGAAGCTCCATTCTTTAGCAAACTGACGCATGGCTTCACTACCGAAAGGCATGTTATCAGCAACAACATCTACGGGCACTCCATGAACAGCAAAGATGGACTTTAGTGCCATGATAACGTCCCTCGCTGTTTTACCATTCATCATTCTCAGCTCCGGATAATGTGAGAAGAAATCTACAACAACCAGATAATTGTGATTCTGAAATTCCAATATGTCCATTCCAACCTTGTTCCAAGGTAGCCTTGGAACTTCATGTGGAAGTAAAGGCATCTTCTGTTGATGGTTAGAGAACTTGAGGCATGATGAACATTCGGATACAAGTTGCCGAATCTCTTGCACCATACCAGGCCAAAAAACACTTTGTTTTGCTCTGTCTATACATTTGTCCATACCCAAGTGTCCCGAATGCAGCTTTCTCAGATATTCTCGACGTTGAGATTTGGGAATCACCAGCTGTTTTCCACGATATACCAGATCACCTTGAATGTAGAGTTCATCTCTGCAGTTCCAGTATCATTGAATTTCTGGAGGAGCATGTTTTTTGGTGGGCCACTCCCATCCATCTAGTATAGCTGTTTTGAGCATGGACATGGTGGTATCTTTATTGTAGACCTCAACTAATTCTCTCACAGCAGAATCCTCCAAATGGAGGCAGTGAATCATGACGACATCATCTTCTATGTTCACTGTCGATGTCGGTAGGTATGCTCGAGACAGGGTATCAGCAAGGTATAGATACTTGCCGGGCACATAGCCTATTTGTTTTATCTGATATTGCTGAAGCCTCATCAATAGCTTCTGAAGCCTAGGGGATGCTTTGTTCAGGGCCTTCTGTACTATAGACACTAGCGACTGGTGATCAGTTTGTACTTCTATATCCCTGCGATAAGTATAGGTGTGGAACTTTTCACAACCATAGACAATGGCGAGTAGCTCTTTGTCTATTTGGGGGTACCCTTGTTCAGTCTCTGTGAGAGCTCTTGATGCGTATGCTACAGGTTGACTATTCTGAAGAAGGACTGCACTTAAACCTCCCTGGGAAGCATCAACTTGTAGTACAATGTCGTTACTAACATCGAAGTACCTGAGGACAGGTTCATTAATCAATATATCTTTGATCTGCTGCGTGGCCTTATCTTGTTCGGCATCCCAGTTCCATGGTGTGTTAGCTTTTGATAGGTCCCTTATTGGTTGGGTAACCTTTGAGATGTTGGGTATATAACTCCTTAAGAAGTTTAGTGTACCCATCAGACGCTGTATGCCTTCTTTATCAGTGGGACAGCGCATGATCTAATGGCCTCAACTTTGGCTGGATCAGGTTTTAATCCATCCTTGGAAACTATGTGGCCTAGGTAGTGTACTTCAGATTGATTATGCTGAATCTTCTCTCTGTTGAACTTAGCGTTGCATTCTCGCGCTCTTAGCAGTAGCTTTCTTAGCTTCTCATCATGATCATCTTGGTTTCTACCAGCTATGATGAGGTCATCAAAGTAGATACACACATCCAGATCACCGAACACTTCTTCAACATGTTTCTCAAACACTTCAGCACTGGAATTGATACCAAAGGGTAACCTGTTGTAGCAGAATCGTCCAAAAGGCGTATTGAATGTTGTAAGGAGCTGGGATTTGCGGTCCAGAGGAACATGCCAATATCCATTCTTCATGTCTACTATTGTGATCACTTCCATTCCGCTGAACTTGAATGAAATGTCTTCTAGAGTGGGTATATGATGGTGTTCTCGTAGCACAGTTTTATTTAGCTTCTTGGGATCCAAGCATATCCTGATGCTCCCATCGCGTTTCTCTACCACAACCATGCTATTGACCCACTCTGTTGATTGGTCGACTCTTTTGATGATACCATTCTCTTCCATTCTCTCTCGCTCACTCTTTACTTTATCAATCATTGTGATTGGGATGCGTCTTGCCCGGTTAATGATTGGTTTTATTTCTGGATCAGTCCTGATAGTGTTCCCGAGCTAGACATCCGATGCCCTCAAAGCAGTCTGCATATTCATCAAGGATCGCTTGATTGTTGATTTTGTCCACTCTCTTTACAATATCCAGGTTCACACAAGCTTCCAGGCCCAATACTGGCACAACATCTGCATCAACAAGCTCAAAGATAAGACTATTTTTTTCATTGTTCGAGTTCAACTGGAGTTTGGTTTTTCCGCCATTAGCTAGTACTTCATTCAAGTATGTAAGCAGTCTTGCTTCACTAGATACAATGGCAGCCTGCAGTTCCTTAGCCTGTTTGAGCGGAAGGACATTAGCTTGGGCACCGGTATCAAGTTTGAACCTAATCTCCATGGCTTTCCTGCCACAAGAAACACTATAGTTTTTAAACCGACCATTGGCAATGTCATTTTCGTCTGATAACATCCCAACAAACAGATCATTCATGCCCATCACGGAAGACTTCGAGACGAGGTTGACTTCCTTCTTTTGGCATTTCCTTTGAAAGTGGTTCTTCCCACCGCAGTTTCTACATTCTTGCCCATAGGCCGGGCACTTATCTCGGGTGTGATCATACCCACAGAACTTACAATCAACGATCTTTTTCGGTGCCGGAGTGGGGGGTACCTGGCCGGTATTAGGATGCTTATCATTGTTCCTCACAGCAGCCACAGTTCTCTCGGTCGATATTTCAGCGAGCTGCTGTCTGGTGACCTCAGATGCCCTTATCATGTCAATGGCCTTAGCAAGAGTGATATTCTTATCCTGAAGTAGTTTTTCCTTGAGCCGTATTTCTTTGATTCCAAACACACAACGAACTAGTATCATCATCTCTTTCCTTCAAATTCACACTTACCAGCTTGTGTTCTCAGCCGCTTGACAAACATATCGACAGGCTCGCCCTCCGATTGGGTCAATGACATGAAGATGTACCATTCATACAGAAGATTTCGTTGTGGATTGAAATATGTCTCAAATTTTGCTAGAACATCTGGCAGTCTATCTTTATTCTCAGCAGGATTAGCTGTGGCATCAAACTCAAATTGATCTAAAATTTCCACGGCATCCTCCCCTATACAATGACAAAGAATGGCAATCTGGCGCAGCCAAATCGCCCCATTCCCAGCCGGGAATACACCATCTCCATCAGCAGGTCCAGTCACTGAATTTATGGCCACCAAATAGTTTTCAAACAAGCGTCTCCAACGCCTCCAATTCTCAGCTTGATTCCCATCAAGCCTCAGTTCAGAAGGAGGAGACAATCCCAAGCCTTCCATCACAACAGACAATATACTAAGACAAACACCAGGACAATTCAGGAGTACAGGTAAAGCAGAGTGCTTGCAAGCACAACAGGTTCAACACAACAGGTTACCAAATCAAGTTACACTCAATCAATCCGTAGGTAGGTCCTCCTCTCGCTGCCACCATGTAGTATTCGTAAGTTATAATATTCAGTAATACTAAATATTAGTATGTACCTGTATGTTGTGGTATCTTTCTAGATAAACTCTACTGGCTGGCCAGCCCTAACATGTGACTAGTGTAAGATTTAATTGGAGTTTTCTTTATCAGTGACGTTCAGGATTTATCGCCATTTTATCTTCTAGTGCTGTTTCCGGTCCTGCGTGTCGAGGTATATCTGTGATGCCCATGATCAGCGATAATAACATAATTAACAAAATAATAATAACTGCAACAAGAAGTACTTGTAGTAGTAGTAGAAGAAGTGGTAGTTATTATTATTAATAATAATAATTATTATGATTTATTATAATAATAATTACTGTTACAAATAATGATAATAATATTGATTGTTACTAATTAAAATAAATTATTATTATTGTAAGCATTATTATTTTAATAAATAATAATGAAGCCAATACAAATGAATTTTTCAAATCAGCCTTGGGACGTTAAAAAACATATCATGGCGTAGAATCATATCTTACAGCCACAATAGTGATGAACTTTTTTGTCTCTCATTGATAGTTACTGAGAAAATGAATTTTAAAAATGACTCTCTCAGCACCAAAATTACTTTGTTTTATGTTCGCACAGCGGCTAGTTTTACGCCTCATTATTGATACATTAGAGTGAAATCCATTGTAATATACATTAAAAAAACTACGTTTTTATTTGGCAAGGGAATTATTAAATATATTTTCATACCTCCAGATGTCAATGATCTATAACGAATAATATATTAACAGGTCGGTAATCTGATAGGCTAGTGATATAACATGAACTAAAATCATAAGGTCCAATGGCGCACTGGGAAATTTCTCGCTCACAACGTGGTTTTCAAGCATTTTTACTCAAGTCTACAGGTATGTAAGCAGTGCAGTGATTGGTTAATCTCATTCGGCCAAGTGTATCTTACTAAACCCTTTTAAAATTTCGTTTCTAACAGCCTGTGGTCCCAAGTTATTGAAAATTTAGTATTTCCCGAATATTTGGAAACTGAAAATAACGGGTGCTACAAATATTTATATCAATACTTTTGACGCATGACGTCATATTTCATGATCAATTTGTAGACGCTAAATAATGATTACAATAATAATAATTTATTTTAATTAGTAACAATCAATTATTTATAATTATTATTCGTAACAATAATTATAATAAATCATAATAATTAGCATCATAATAATGATCATTATTATAATAATTATGATCGATTAATAGATTTATCTTCATCATCAACGATCATGCAGCTCAATCGGACAAAAAGCCAAAGAAAGTCTTACACTATTGAAAGTTGTATTAAGTTGAGGAGTAGTTTTGGCTTATTCTGTTGATACGCAGTTGGTTTCCATAGCTAATATTTTTGAATTTTAAAGCATTTTTTAAAATTTTACTTTTAGCTAAAAATATATACTACATTCCTGTCTAACCGCAAGCCAAAAAAAATTTCAATCACGTGTAAAATAATTGTCAAAATAAATAAGCCAGTGCAGCTAAATTTTTCAATTTGAATTTTAGTGAATAAATTTGGTACCAGCTTGTAGAGCTAGACATGGTTATCTCTATGGTATAAAAATTATTAGTACAATGACTTTTTAAATGCCCAAGTTCACATTTAATAGAAACAATTGTGGTTTGTTTTTTGTTTTCTTATTAATCTACTGGAAATGACAGCCTAAATAAATTTCAATTTTATTTGGCTGAAACATTGGGTAGTATGTGATAACACCCGCAGTTACTGAATGAGTTTTGGAGCTACATTGTCGCGCATTTATAAACCGCCCACAAATTATTAGCAAGGTATTGAAATAAATTCTAATTAATTAGAAATACTGAACTGAATCAGCAAAACAATATGTCAGTGAATAGGTAAGACATTGGTGTTTCATTTGTAATTGCCAAAAGTTATTAAAATGCTCGGGGGAATTTGCACAGTTGCGCCAACGTCCTGCTACCTTTATGACTATGACTTAAACACTTATTAGTGGGTAGAGTACATTTCAGAAGTCTATTGACCGACAATCAGATGCAAAACTGTATTGGCTGTTTGGAGAACCAATTTCTTTCTGATTGGTAGAATAGTACAAAGTTATTACCAAAACTGTAATTGGACACTTTGAAATCTGCGTCGGAGACCAATTCATCTATGAATCCTTTTACCGCATCATGTGATAATTATGGGTTGAGCTGCACTGGCTAAATTATGTAGCTAGCAAAAATGTAATTTTTTAATAAGCAACTTCTTCTCAAATATAGCATTAGTTTATAGCTAATTTGTTACCCATCCATTGTTGCTGATAAATTTATTTAGGTCGCACCAGTGGTTGCCTCATAAAGAAATTCAGAAAAAGTACCTTTGCTTAAAAAAAGAATTGATTTGAGGTCCCACTGTCAAGCATTGCTGACAATGATTTGTCATGGTGATGCGAAACCAGTGATGCATGACGATAGGTTGGGTATGCAGTGATTTGGCGGAAGCTAGCTAAGGTAAAACATATGAAGTTTTTGTTATCTATTTGTAAACGTATTTTTTGTCTACATAATGTGATTGTTCTATGATACACAGATAGTATACCACTGGGCCAATGAGATAATAGAGAAATTGAATCACATAACCTAACACCTGAAGTGGCACCAGTGAAGTAGGAAGTTGTTGGTTTGTAATGCATTATCTAACCACTTTTTTCAATTCCACAGCAATGAAGGCAGTGCAATGATTGGCTAAACCTGAGCAGAATACTGTTTCATTTTTATACCTTTTTAAATTTGGTTTCTAGCAGCTTCTAACCCTAAGATATTGAAAAATTAGTCACACAGGAATATTTAAAATTAAAAACAACGTGATGGGCAAATTTAATATAGATGCTTTGTCTTAATACATGCTATGCTCGCACAAGTTTTATACGGGATAAATTATAATTTGTTATTATTATGATGATAACAATAATATTTTCATCAATCATGGTGATTGGGTGATGGACGATGATTGGTAATGATGGTGATGAAAAGAATAATAAAACTTGGTCATTGATTATTCATTATTATTGAACGGTAATGAAAATAATCTACTAATAATTATAATATATTGTAGGGGAGGCCATTACAAACGATCGTTACCCATGCAACCTCATGTACATTCACATTATATTTTTATCGATATATACTCTAGATATTTTTAAGAGAGACAATTATATGTTTTAGAATTATTAATTATTTATTTAACCAAGTTCGTACAGAATTGTAGTACAGTATTGTCTGGTATCATAAGGCGTGACTTACGATTTCTTTGTTTACCTCTTATATATAAATGGCTGTCATGATAAAATAAATCAGGGTTTCCCTGACTCTCAGAAGTTATTCACACTACACTGACTGAAGAGGATAGCACAAGCAGGAGCACAAAGAACAGACTACGACTTGCACTAACCAATTATCTGTGTAGGAGAAACCTTGGTAGAAAGTGATCGTCGTTTCGGCCCTTTGCTGCGTACACTCGCTAGCCGATGTACGTGCCAAGCATTTCGCCCTTATGCAAATATCGGGATAGACAAGTCGACCCTTATAGCATTGACTGACTAACAGAAAAGGCCGAACAAGCCACTCAAAACTTGCATTGTAATTGTGGGAAGTTGTGCAGGTGCATAGCTACCATAAATATACAAAATCCTGCACAATATTATTGTTGTTACCACTAAAAGGTACTTTTATATCAAAATAAACTACACATACAAATAATTAGTTTACTATTATTAATGCTAACACTGTATTATTAACAACAACGATTGTAATAATGTAGTTATAGAACTAGTCTGATCATCACAAAAATTACTGTAAATCACCAGTAAACAGGGGCAAGTCTGAAAATCGGAAGTGTTTTACCTTCAGTAACTCTTTTGACAAGACATCTCAATTTCGGACATATTTACAGTTATAATAATAGTTGTAAATAATTTAAAGTGAAAAGACTTGAAAAGTGGTGCCTTATCCCTTTCAATCTTTGTGAAAATTGGCGAATATCGTCACTAGGACACATACCTTGTTACTTTTGAAAACTTATTGTGCTAAAACAACTTTTATGGAAAAAATAATTCCTATGAAAAAAATGATTTCGATAATTATATATAAATAAAAATCATTACTGCAATGAGTAACTACATTTACCCTGCTCCAATATTCACAAAAAGTGATCACTATGCTTAAAACGAGGTGCTTTTACTGTTGTCGGCTATAATTCGTTCAAAAACTTACCTGATAACATTTTTTCAAGATTTGCAAACTTACAGGAACTCAATGAACACCGGGTAACATTGCTGGTTACTAAGAAAGTTAATATGGAATAAAAAAAATGCAGAAGTAAAATACAGCCGTAGGTCAGAGGTTGGCGATATATTAGAAAAAATGAAGCTATTTCTTATGATTTACCTGAATTTATGACCTTATTCTTTTCTGGCTAAAGAAAAGCAATACGATTAGACAACTACTTCATTAATGGGCTTTTTATTAGCATATACATCATGATGACGTTCTAGTAAGCGTTTGTGCAAACTAAGTAAGCCTTGACTATGAACTATAGATTCTATTTGTACATCACATATATTCATCCTTTTATAAATACCAGGATTACATTTGTCTTTTAAGCAACGGACTTTAAAACATTTGTGAAAGCCTTGTTACTTATTATCAGGAGCAGTTATTATCTGAAATTCACCTTCCGCAATTTAATTTCCAAGGTTCTAGAAAACTTTTCAGGTTTAAATTTAATTTTGGTTAGCAGGACGTGGAACTGTTGAAGAGTTTTACAAAAAAAGACTGAATTTTCAAACCTAACAACAAAAGTGGCAATAAGTTTCAATTTGCTATGGTTAATATTATCATAAAAATATTTAATTATTACATAGATGAGACTAAATTAAGTTAATTTTATAAAACTATTGTACAGATAAGACTAGATAAAGTCATTTTTTATGAATATATATATTTTATAAATTATACAAAAGTTAGTAGTGATAACAATGGCCAAAACTTTGTGATTATGCACGAAAAATATATTGTGATAATTATCATATCTATGAACAAAGGAAAATAGTTCCTAATTTTATATATAATACTTTAATGAAAAGAATGACTAACAACCGTAAAAGTAAAAATTTAAATACAAACTGAACTCATAAGATTATCTATCATAATAATATGCAGGCACTTGTTAACCAAAACAATATAGTATTGCTTTTATGCAAAGTACGGAACGAAAACTCTTTCTCAGAGCTTTCATTGCTCATACTATAATGTCACTACAGGCTCCTGATAACATGTGAGCAATCACCTATACAAAATACAGGCATTTCGTATTAGATTTTATGTTATTTATTTAACATTTCATCATAAAAGTTTGAAGTTTATTAGAGTGCTCTTGCCCATCGGCACTCGTTTTGACTTTCCATATATGTAATGTGTAGAGTCATGAAAGTACATGCATTGGCGGAATTGACAAAGGATATAACTATTTTTTTTCAAATTTTTACCTTCATTATCAAATATTATAATGTTCTTTTTTAAACATCCCTGGTTATTACTTGTATCATTTAAAATAAAAATTGTCGCCTCATGAATTATTAAACCTCTAAACCATAAACCATAAAGCATCTTCAAAAATTTGCTTCAACTGTTGGACATTTGCTAAAATAGTGTTTCAAACATTTGAGTGTTTGACAGTGCAGTAGTTGCCTCTGCCAGGGAATGATGATCATGTCTATGCTACTTATTGATCCTAATATTTTAATAATGAAATCAATGATTGACGATGTTTGATACAGTTTAAGTTATCATCTCTTAAAGGAAATGGCAAATGAATGCATTTGATTGCTTCTCTCATCCCAATAGCAGTGTACCAAAATAATAAGATGTGTAGAAAGACACAAAAAAATTGAATTGATTTTACATGACCTACTGGCGATTGAGGATGCAAGAAATGAATTTTTCGGTACAAAGTTATAAGGAACAGCTCCTAGAGGACTTTACTTTCGCTAGAGTTTAATTTTGCTACCTACGTGATTACAATTGGGTCGCTAGGAAACATTTCGCCAGCAGTTCCGTGGAAATTATATTCGCGGTACACATTTTCGCTCCCGGTTTTTCATATTATTGTTATAATAATAATAAATAAAATAATTATTTTTTGCCTAAACAACATCAACAACAATGTGATGTATTTATTTACATGAAGGTATATTATCTTCTTGTACTTTTTAACCTCACAATAAAATATGCCCTAAATATGTTCTTATCTGACAATAAAGGTATGGTAGTGCCAAAAAAATAAATCACAAATGAAATGATAGAGAGAGAACAATATTATTTACCTCTCTTATCTGTGAAGAAGTAGAAGACCATGTCATAGTGCATGATGTTAGGGGCAAAACAATGCTGGAATGCGAGACGTAATTGTTAGTCCTTCAATGACAAATAGAAACTTAGGCTCAGCTAGCGAGCCAAGTCGGTGTTCTGTATGAAACAAAATCAGAGTGGAGCTCATTATTATTTATTATTTGTTTGTCGTTCTTTATTATTTTCATTATTACAACAACAATGGTTATAATAGTAATATTATATTTAATTATTGTGAATATGATTAATGATAATAAAATATATTATTGTTTGTTTTGTGTTCATGTTGATATCATATCACTTGGATTATTTTTTCCAAATTTTGCTATTACAGGGGCTGGAAATAAGTTTGTTGGAACTAAATTTTGCTGCTTCCAGCACCCGCGAAAAACGCGAAAGTTTTGTCCGTTGAAAACCTGAAGTCCTGTAGGGTAGATGTAAAAAACAGATAAAAACTTTCAGTTACATATTGTGTTGGGTTGCGATCAATTTAGACGCCTTGTTTATTGAGAGTTATCTTTACCAAACTAACAAAGATTATTTTACAAAAATTGTTTTTTCTAGCAAAGATAGAAACAAATATTTGAGTTACTTGCCCTTGAACGTGATGAAAATGAGAGCTTTGTGCATGCCATCAAATGAAGATTTTGCTGGTAAGAGTACAAACGCAGAGAGGCACTGTTCTTTGCTAGGGCGAAATGACTCATCAGCGTAATTGCTTTCCTAAAAGAAGCCAACTCCAAGTTTTTAACAAAATTGTCTCTTGTAGAGAAGACAACACTGCTAAAACAGTTTTTTGCACCATAATTATAACTGTTTCCCATAAACTGTTTCCCATAAAACAATAGAGAATCAATAAGACCTTTTACAGCGATAAAAGTATAAATTTTTCTCATAAAAAACTTTTCATGTTGACATTTTGAAATTAGTTTTTAAACTTGGGTTTTGATGATTTATTTTTGCTGGTTTATTGACCGATATTGCTATATATTATAAGAAAACCAAATTAATACTCTTCAATATTTATTACCACTATCAAAGTCTATGAGCTGTCTCTCAAATCAAAAAAATTTCTGATAAAGACGGTTGCAGTTCCTATTACTTTGTTTTCAACTATTGGGAAATAATACTCCCACCCAAAGCTGATTTGTTAGCTTCAACTGAATATTTCCTACTCTACCATCAAAAAAATTCAAGATCTACTAAATTTGGCCACCCCATTCAAGATGTACATAATTCTCAATAAGGTAAATGAAGTGTGTCTAAAGCTACAATATTTTTTAGCAATAGAGTTTACTACAACCAATGTGAATTTTTGACTGAACACAACCATAGTAGAGCCAGAAAACTCTGTGCACCACTAAATTTTTTTCAGAGGAACCAACTCTGCCATGCTACGTTTGCAAAGTGGGCAATATCTATAACAGATAAATAGATAGTAGGATAGAGGCGTGGTGGCATAAAAATTGGGTGTAAAAAAGTGCTGAGATAGAGAGGGGCTGGGATAGATAAATGGTGAGGGAAAGAAAATTGGTGAAACAAAAAAGTGGTAAGATAGATGAGTGACGAGATAGAGAGATGGAGAGTTGGCGGGATAAAGAGGTGCTGAGATGGTGAAGTATCCATTGTTTGGTTTAAATCCAAACAAATCTATCACACTAGGAGTGAACCTCGAATGTTCTATTTAGGTGCCTGCTTTAGTTACAGTTCTATCCCAAAACTTTCTTACTCTTACATGGGACCATATGAAGCAGATGAGTTCCTGTGTATTATGTAATAATAGGTTTGTCTGTAGCAACCAGCTGTGAACTGTCAGAGTTTAGTGAGAAGTTCTTATTTTGTTTCCAATTAAAAAACTCATATAGTTTTAAAGTATGCTACGGCTGAAGAGTAAAGTTGTAGATAGTTTAACTAGTGACCATGTAATGTAGAGATTTGCTAATCATTACACAATATTAAAAGCATGCGCTACGGCTGCTGGGTTACAAACAGAACTGTTTCTGGCAAAACACTTATCTAAGTTAGCATTATAACAAAATACTAGGTTTCGCAGATTGAATCATTACTTATCACTAAAAAATCACATTTCAATAATTAAGTAAGGAAAATAGAGAAGACATTCTGCTCTAAACAGCAATGTTTTTTTGTTCATACGTTTGTTCGAAAATTGGATTAATTCAGGGCCAATGTCCAGGGATCTAATTTACAAGTGCTTATAGTCTAGGTTTCTCTGCAATTAACCTCAGAACCCTCCGATGTCATGCTTTTTAATCAGATCTGCTTCTAAATTACCTGTGATAGAAATAGAAAAACTTTCTCATAAAATATTGATTTTTGTAAGTGATAACAATTAATTAACATAAATATATATATAAGTGATACTATAATAATGAAATATAACCAATAATATGTAATGCTTGATAAATATTTCTCACTTGGTTTATATTGCAAAATAGTTTTATTAATATTCTCCGGCCTTATTTACTTTGATAATAAACAATTTCTTGTATATTTAATTGTTTTGCATAATTATTATTATATAATTGTTAAATAGTAATTGTTTAAAAACTTGAAATATGATGAATATGTCCATCGTTCTAATGTAGCAACTATTATTTACAATAATCATATCAAATAACGGCAGTACATAATTATTTGCGTAATCTAATTACTCAGATATTCGATTATACAGTCATGATGCCAAATCATATCACAATCATTTCAACAGGTCCTCAAAGATACCCAAAGGAAGCTGATTTGTAAATTTTTTTATCATATAGTCAGGTGGATCAAAGAGTTTTTTCCCTTTTCTCATAGACGTTTCGAAGATTGCATGAAGAAATAAAACATATTTTGATGGAGCATGTAGTTCAACCGAAATGATAGTATATAAATGTGTAATCACGTTAATTCAACTTTTGGATCCCAAGCTGATTGTACTTGTCTGTAAGGTTACTAAGTTTAACTTTTCTGTGCTCTTTAGGGATGAAATATGTTTTGATAAATGCAATTTTCAGATTTTTATCCCTGCAGTTCTCTTTATTCTCTAGTCTTAGACGTGTATTATTCATACCAATGATCAAGTGCCAATTGCTACTCTTATAAACATATTATTAACTAAACCACCATATTTTGCCATGCTACAAACAAGTTTGCCTCAATGAATAATTGTTCAAGTCTCAATTATAAATTATTCGAGACAACTTTGACACATACAGTGAAACCATCATAATTCAATGTTGAAGAGCAAAAAAAAATACATCAAGTTACACATAGTATTGGATTGCATAGACACATCTTGAGAGATAATAGATATAGTAGATATAGTAATGATAAGTAATACTGTATCTAATAATTAATTAATACTAGCATCAATAATATTGATACTTATAGACATTTTTTTACTTGACTTACATTCTGAATTAATTGTTTTGGATAATTATTATTCATCATGATTTAATAGTAATGGTTTAAAAACTTGAAAACTTGAACTATTGTGATTAATGGTTATTATTTTTTTGATGATAATCATAGTAAATGATAATAATAAATAAATAATCGAGTTTATTTTTATATTTTTTAAAACCATTATTAATCGTTGTAATTTATTATCAATTATTGACGATAACCACTCAAAGTATCAGCAATAGCTACTAATTTTTCGACATTAGCTGCATTTTTGTAGAAGTAAATAGTTTAGATTGCATTGACAAAAAAATATTCGTGATTTGTTGCTGATTGATAGCCTTGGATCCTTGTTAGTTTCTGTGCCTGACTAGCTTTCGGTTATCAAAAACTTACGTGTAGAAGTTTCTTCCTTGGGCGTTGTATTGAGTAAGTTTTAAAAAGGTAATGGAGTTACATAACTTGCAATCTATGGCTGCCAAAATTTCTGCCATTCGGTGCAATGAAATGACCATACTTTATCTAAGATTTTTCATAGAATCAACATAATAATTTTAAAAATGAAAAAAGCTGCAAATGGGGTTGTGACTGGGGTTATCCCCCCTTTTAGAGGGCGCTGATGGACATCCAACCGGAAATTTCTAAAAGTTTCATATAGACCATAATGCACAAATATGGAGTTATGATGTTTCAACTAGATTAGACAGCCTACTACAATGTCATTGATATAATTTGACAGCCCACGGAGTTCACAGGGCTGTAACACATCACATTTATGGAAAATTTTAATAATATTACCGTTGTCATAGAGGATAATTGTTAAATAAACACAATGCGGCCAGCGATTATATAAAATTGTTGCCACAGTATTGAATACTATATATATGAAAGCAACGATAATTAAAAGGTATGTAAAACCGCTGATGACACGATAAAACCTTGGCTACACACAACAATGATTTTCTCATCAAAGCAACGTTGATGTGTAAATGGATTGTCTGGTGTCTTCGGGGAAAGAATACAAGTATCGTTAATTAAATAACCAACTACACTATTTGTAAAACGACAATAACAAATGAATTTTGTATTCATTTAGAATAATAAGTTATTATTATGAAATAATTATTATAATGTATCATAGTAATAATATTTTGATCATATTAAAGAGAATAACTGTAATAAAAAGTATGAATAATTATTATACAGTAATAATAATTACACAACAACAAGTAGTCACCGTCAATAATTATAATAACAATCATTAACACTACAATTATAATTTTGAGTAATTATAAAAACATAAAAAAAAATATACTAATAATGACTAAAAAAAATAAATGTAATGTATATAATAATAATAATCATAATGACAACGATAATTATAATAAATCATAATTATGAAAAATGATTATAAATATAAATGCCACTTTTTGCAGGTAAATTTAATGCTCTTGTCCTTCGAATTAATCTCAAGTTATTGGAGGGATATGTCATTGTAGGATCTGCTTGACATTGTGGAAGCTATCAGGAAAAAGCTTTGCATGAATCTGCTTAAATCAATTATATTATATACTACGAAAGATAGCCCTTTCTGGTTGTATGTAGAAAGTTGTAACTCTCAATGTTACAAACACATTGCCCTGTCAAATTAGCGATAGCAATATTGAAAAATGTGAAGCCATTTTCAAAGGCTGATGTTTGGGGCTTTCGCTGTCACATTGAATAAACTGGTTTATTATTTTCTAGGAGGTTGGCTCATGTGGGTTTCACTGTATCTATGAATCCTACAATTTCGATTTGCCATCATTGATTGTTTTCCCAACATTTTCTGTTTTTGTCAATCTGCACAAATAAATTTTTACATTTGCATTGTTTACAACGAAGTAATTATGTGTTTGGTTTCTTGGTTGGAAAAGTCAAAGTATACCGCGGTGAGTTGATTTTGCTGTTGTATAGCAATAGATGTATTATCCAGAAATGGACCAGTATTGCTGCGCTTGAGCTAGTTTTTCTTTTATTACTTATGAGTTTTTGGCACTGAAAGATTTTGATACTAGGTTCGTTTTCATAGATTTGTTGTCTTTTTTCAATATTCCAAAATGGTAATGCTCTCTGCTGATCACAACATAAGCTTTCAATAGGAAAACTGGAGGTAAAACTATGAAATGTCTTGTAATTTTAATTTATCCTTTTTTTTACAGGATTACAAGGACCGAATTTCAGATCATGAAATGTGGTGATATTTGTTACACTGATGGAATTGCTACTAGCTTTTAGTTTACTGAGCTTTCTGGGAGGCTTCTCTGTTGTTTACTGTATAAGAGAAGGTTAGTGGTGGCGTACTGAACATTTATTTGGTTTGATGTTATTTTTTTGGTTTAAATTTCTTTCTTTTGCAGTATGTGGTAAATATATTATAATTATAACAGTGATTTAATATTGAATTGGAAATGAACCAATTTCATGTCTAAATCATACAAATAGACTTGATCAATTTTTGGAATAAAATACTCGGAGGCTTTTTATAACCTGACCTCTTGTATGGGTTCTTTGTCGATAAAAAGGTATATGATCTGATCTATTTTGTGTCTTATGTTTTTTACTTGGTTTCTGTCGGTTTGTAATTGGATTACTGGTGTTGTATTCAACATTCAGTTCCAAAACATCAACAAATATCTAGTTCATTTGTGTTACCATCTTTACTTGTTACTATGGTTACACTGTTTGGATTTAGAAAGCGAACGCATTTAATGTTTGCATCCAGTTATTGTGTTTTGTTTAAAGGTGATGTGTCCTACGGAGAGTACTTTGATACAAGCACTAACAATGCATCAGGTACACTGAGATGTACACAAGATGATGAAAGATTGGATGTTGGCTCCATAGAGTACTCATATCTAGCTGCTGGCTCTGCTCGCACACCATGTGACTATCGCTGCCCTTCCAAGTCATCTAGCTATTTAGATGGAACCCACACTGTCTGTCGAAATGAGAACAACATCAGATCAACCTGCTATGGAAGGAATTCTTGTACCTTTACTGACTTACAACAACCCAATATTATATGTGGAGGGGGTGTAGCTACACAATTCAATATCTACTATAAATGTGTTCCCTCAGGTTTGTTAGTCAGCATTTTAATTTAACTCATCCAGCTGCCGTGTTCTTAAAAGATGCCATTTCCTTCCTGCACAGCTCATGGCAGAGCATCTCCTCCTTATTGGTTCACCAAATATAATTCTTTTAAAAACCATTTTACTTTGAAAATTTGGTACAAATTAGGTCAGTAAAACATATTGCCCACATGTTTCCAACTTTGCACCATGATTTTGAGATTACTTGAAATGTGTAAGCCAGTTCATTAAAGTTTTCTAATTATTTATTTTAATCTTTTATTACAATTTCAGAGTAAAACTTTTAATTTATAAGGGTTTTTGGTCTCAACTTGAGTAAACAAGCTATTGACCCGTCAAATATCGCTATCATCTACCAACTTTTATTTAATATTCCCAACCGTCTTTCTTTCTTTTTTATCGGCCATCATTTTTCATCCAGTTAAAGTAATAAATAACAGATGTTAGTTTATTTAAATGGTAAATGGCCTTTTCTAGGATTCTGTCTGCTCCTTTGTATTCAAACTAAATTAGACAATATATTTTGGCTATGCAGCCGTCAGATAATGTATTGAAATGTTTAAAATTTGACCACATTATCTAATTAATGCAGTTTGCATGGAACTGCTGATGATAAAATGTTTTGGTCATTATGTGTGTTTCATTGCGTGCATTTGAACCTTATAAATGCTCAATGGGCTGAAGCAGATACGGTTGTCTTCTCAAAAAAAATTGTTAATAGACAACAACACGACAGCGGTTGAAAAACAGGCTCTTTTCTGTGTATTAATCATTGTGCAATTAGTTTGTATTTTACTTTTTGGAAGAAAAATTTTTATTGCTACATATTTTAGCAGTCTGTCTGCTTGGAAAAGAGAATATGCATTAAATGAAATTGTCCATCTATTTTAGTCATAAGCACAATCATATATCATTGCAACTTTGTTTATTTGGTTCATTTTTTGTATCACAGATTCAGTATTCAACTTGTGTGAGGAGAGATCAATGACAGTAACTGAGCAGACAACAATAATACTTACAAGTCCTTTATTTACTTCTGATACTTACAATAGATCTACATGTAAGTGTGTGATCAGTTCTCTACTCACCAACCAGCTACTCAACCGAAATATGTCCTTCACCCTTTTGAGGATGGCTCAATTTCTCAATGGAGATACCATATCAGTTAGATATGGGTCACCATATCAATATACAAACTATACCATACCATATAGCAAAGGCTACTTGAGTAAAGACTATCCCATTCCTATTGGAGTATACAACTCCAGAGAAGCTTCTGTAGAGATCCACAACGCAAGCCCTCTGGTTGGAGACTCCAGGTTCTACTTCACCATACAACCTGGTAAGCTAGTTCGCATTCTAACAACGGTTATTTACCTTGCACAGCGTATGTGATCAAGGTGAGATCTACCTCCGGCCGTTTTTCATTTAATACCGTGATGTTTTGGTAGCTACAAATATCACTCACAGTATTCGCCTCATGCATTTATTCTTACGCTCTCTGTGCATAGAAAAATTTTTGTTCACTTTTTTGTTTTAATTTTTCCAACAATAGTTTTTATAAAGCAAGTTTCCTGCTGATATTGTAGGTGCTAGCGCTTTTTACTGTCTGCAAAGACTCATTTGCATTCAAAAACATGTCAATTGGTCGACGAAAAATTTTTAATAAATATTTTCTAGCAACAGATCAATAATCTAGAAATGTTGTTTAACTTTTACGTGATATTAGATTTATATTAGATTTATATTAGGTTTAGATGAATTATTGCAGCAAGTGCTTCATTTGTATTAGTATCATTTTCAGTTTCTGTCAAAGTGTACCATTTACTGCTGTAAAAACATTTTACTGTACCATTGTGGAGTTCAGTTTTTACTCAAAACTCCTCACTGTATGTTTTGTTTATTTGAAATTATAAGGACTATCTGCACTAACATTTTATTAGCAAGTGCTCCTCCTCTTACAGTCAGTGAGAGTTGAATATAAATGAACTCTATTAAGCGGCTTTGCTCAATTTATATTAAAACATGCTTTCTGATTTGTAAGTAAACAAAATCAGAGTGATTTGCAGACTTTTGTAGATACTGCTAACCATACAGGACCTTTTGTGGCTACAGGGCACGTCACTGTTGGCATAAGCGTTGTGTGATCTTACAAATTGACAATTTTAACTTTCTTGACAACATTTTTCCTTGTGAGAAAAATAACTTTGGAAATTAGCAAAAGTAGAATTCACCGTCTCTACATTAGCTAATTACTCCTAAAATGTCATAATATGCCGTGATGTGAATATGGTTATACTGGAACAAACTATAGGGTCTCTGTGATTGTCTTCAATTCTGTTGTTTGTTTGTTCCGTAGACTTCGTGTACGATAAGAAAACAATTCTTTTTACAGGTAAAGACCTCAAAGTTAGTTGTAATGGTGCCAGTTTTACCAGTGCTACAGCTACTGGAGCTACTGCATCTACAACTGCTACTTCTACCACCATTACTACTTCTACCACCACTACTACTTCTACCACCACTACTACTTCTACCACCACTACTGTTGCTGCTAATATCGCTGCTACTACTTCCTCTCCTGAAGATTCTGCCATTACTTTTACATCAACTATCGAATCTTCTTCAGGTTAGTCCTTGATGTATTGGTCCTTATTGTTGGAATGTCATGTTGAACCAATCATCTTTGTTCGTTGTTCCCTTTTTTGTGAAGGGCGCAATTATGATCTCCCTGATTTGATTTCCACAAATCAAAAGTGTTAGCAAAGTCTGTTTGTTTGTATCCCATCAGCTGCAATAACCTATTTATTGTCAAGAAAGAATAGTTCCCAAACGTGTGCGATACCCACCACTGGACTACTGCGTTGTTTGTAACATTTCCTGCTGCTTATTGTTGTATATATCATCACTCACCTCCATCGTATTTGTAGGCAGCAATGATGTCTCCTTTGAAGCTGATGATGCTGACGGCAGCGATAAATCACTCATAATAGGAGTGATAGTGGCCGTGGTGGTGGTGGCTCTCATTTGTATAGTAGTAGTCATAGCTGTATGTCTCAGGAGGTGAGTACCTTTGTATACCTTGTATACCTTTGTACCTTGTATACCTACACCCCTTGTGTACCTACACCCCTTGTGTACCTGCACCCCTTGTGTACCTACACCCCTTGCATACCTACACCCCTTGTGTACCGACACCCCTTGTATGCCTACACCCCTTGTATACCTACACCCCTTGTATGCCTACACCCCTTGTATACCTACCTACACCCCTTGTGTACCTGCACCCCTTGTATACCTACACCCCTTGTGTACCTACACCCCTTGTATACCTACACCCCTTGTATACCTACACCCCTTGTGTACCTGCACCCCTTGTGTACCTACACCCCTTGTGTACCTACACCCCTTGTATGCCTACACCCCTTGTATACCTATATCCCTTGCATACCATTGCCATTAACGTTTTGTCTGTGCCTGTAGTTTATTTAATCATGTAATTCAAGGTATGAATTCCATTGTTTTTGTCATCCTTGTAGGTTTTTTTCCGATTAAATAATTTTGACTATCTTTATTGATCCACAAGTCTCTGTTATTTAAGAGTTTTTTGGATATTGAAGATGAATTAATTACAACAATATTGGTAATTTCTCAGCTATACGAGATTTGAAACTCACCACCCCACCCAAACCTCCCCAACCTGCATCATAAATGTCTGTATAACCGCATCTGTATACCCTATCTCGCGTGGGGGTTATATTGTCAATAGCAGAAGCTTAAGTACTTGTAAACAATATTTTGTTTTGCTCTAACTCTCAGCCGCCCATTGTGGTCAACTATATCACATTACATGCACAGTGAGTCACTCTTATCAGTGACTGGACTCTATTGAGTCAGATCAATGATTAGTAATTGTATTGTGTAAGATCTAGATAAGATTGTTTGTACAGCCACTGCGCTGACTCCTCTACTAATATTACTACTTGTTATCTGCCACCACTTCCCTGTCGGTCCTATTGACTCAGTGACTCGCTGCACATTTCTATTGGCAGTAGTTGTAATGTTTTAGTAGGTTTGTGTTATCCTTGCAGTCATATGACCTCTAACCAACTTCCAATGGTTCTTTTGCCAGCGTTGACTGGTCACAATGACTTGTTTATTTGTTTTTGTCACAGTAAAGTCTAGCAATTGTTGTAAAAGTGACATAAATGAGGGAATTGTGTCGTAAATGTAGGGGAGGGCTGTAAGATGCTGTACCTGAGGCATTTTTTAACTATACAGAAGAAAATGTACATGAAACCAGTTCCAAATGCAATCTCAGCTTGCGTGCCTGGTATGATTTCCTTATAATGGCGTTAAAAAACATCAGCTTATTTTGATCCAGAATTGTGTTTTTTGTTTACGGTGCCTAGTAACAAGTTTTAAAAAATTTGTAATGTTTATTACAACTTATTATTATTTGGTGGTAAAAAGGTGAATGATGAATTTTATTAATAAAAGCTTAAAATAAATTATTACAACAGTAACACGAAACAACTTTTAATATTAATAATAATATCATTTGAATAATAATAGCAATTATCACACTTTTTCGAGTTATTACCACTCACCGTGAAATCAACATGGTTAAAATAATTTGTATCATTACTATCATCTACAATTATAATAAATGAAACTTTGAGGCCTCAACATTCTTGTGATTGTAAGGGAGCTCGGTTTGTCATCAGAACTTGGAACTGTATGCATTTGGATCATGAATGATACTGGCTGCACTACCCTCTGAACACCAAAACCTGCGTTCAGCATAGCCTTCAGAAAAACAGATTACGAACTTGCCAAAAATTGATAATTTTGTGCTTTTGGCACAGATGTTTGCGAACTGCAAATGCCTACGTATATCGTACTGCAAGCAATTAGGACTCATTTGACTGTGTTCGCATAGATTAAGTGACAGATGAAGTCAACGCTTTCAAATTTTATTGTCTTTCTTAGACATCCAATGTTTCCAGTCTGTACTGTACTTGACTCAGTGGCAGCGGGTGATCGCTGCCATACATACCTTGTTATCCAGCAATTACCAATATCCACCGCAGATTTTTCAATTTATTACCATTGAGGCAGCACCTCTCGGCCAGAGTACAGCTACTGTACCCTGACAAAGTGGTTGGTCAGGGTACAGCTGCTATACCCTGACAAAGTGGTTGGTCAGGGTACAGCTGCTATACCCTGACAAAGTGGTTACAGCGATTCTGTTCAACCGTGAAACTTTCTTTTGCATCAGAAAACGAAGTGACAGGGCCAAGAAGTTTGCTGTCGAGCTGTCAGAGAACAATAATGTGGAGATGACTCCCTTCCAACCGCCCGTCATGGATGACACATACCATGAGCTGGAGGATCCAGATGACCGTT
The DNA here is from genome assembly GCA_945261195.1 of Cryptosula pallasiana. NCBI lineage: Eukaryota > Metazoa > Bryozoa > Gymnolaemata > Cheilostomatida > Cryptosulidae > Cryptosula > Cryptosula pallasiana. Next base: position 40,395,929 of record OX183136.1, read on the forward strand.
ACCAGATGATGCCAACCGGTGGTCCATACGAAGGTGGGTCTGCTATCAGGTGTAAAATAACCAAATGGAGGTTCTCTGGCGAATGTAGATTTGGGTGTTTAGTATTTCTGTGCTGGATGCTAACATACAGTAAAAGCATCTCATCTCTTTCCATCGCGGTTAAACTAATTGGTTTGTTAGTTCCTTTTGCAGGAAGTGAACTCAAAATTTTCAAAAGTAGTTTTATTTTACCCATTCGCAAATGTTGGTTTGTTTTTGTTGAGATTTTGTCCTAGTGGATATTTGTACGACCGTTTGATAAAAAAATCTAGTGGTCCTAACGTTTTCTTTGACAGTAATTTTTTTCTGGTATTTCAAATTTTGGACTTTAATGGTGAGCTCTCTTGTGTTAGAGTACTGGTTGGCTGTTATCAGTGACTACTCGTGTCACAGCCAGTGTGCTATCTATGCATGCATCTAAATCAGAGATTAAAAGTTTATTTTGATTTGTAAAGCGCTGGTATGCGTAACATACAATTAAATAGATCAAAAACTTTTGTCACCTTGAGTGTGAAAATCATTTCAGGAGCACTAATTTTTCTGCTTGTATTTTATACACTGTTTCAAAATTTAGAAGTTTATTATGATTCCTGTCTGATTAATAACAATTGAAGTGTGATAAAATTGTAGGCCATTCAAGCCTCCACTGAGTACTTTTTGTCAGGGGTAAAGCTTATTATTACTAATTAGTTGGCATTGTTTAGTCAATAGCCGCTTGTTACAGGCAGCGTTGTTGGAGCACGCCGACAGCATTGACTACAATTAGTTGATACCTTTCAATGGAACAGCTTTTTGTTTGTTCTACTGATTAAGATTTAAACCCTTGACTGCATTTGTAGCTGAGATTTTTGTTCTCAATTTCTACTGCTTCAGTACCAAGTTATGTTATGTAATTATATTAGGTGGTTTTTCTATTTAAATTTCATTCAAATTGACTCATTGCACTCGAACCCTGCAATCGTAGTTACATATATATTACTAGTAGCCTACACTGTACTACATGTAGTAGTTATATATATGTTACTAGTACACTGTACTACATGTAGTAGTTATATATAAGTTACTAGTACACTGTACTACATGTAGTAGTTATATAGTATAAGTTACTAGTACTCTGTACTACATGTAGTAGTTATATATATGTTACTAGTACACTGTACTACATGTAGTAGTTATATATATGTTACTAGTATACTGTACTACATGCAGTAGTTATATATAAGTCACTAGTACTCTGTACTACATGTAGTAGTTATATATAAGTTACTAGTACACTGTACTACATGTAGTAGTTATATATAAGTTACTAGTACTCTGTACTACATGTAGTAGTTATATATAAGTTACTAGTGCTCTGTACTACATGTAGTAGTTATATATAAGTTACTAGTACACTGTACTACATGTAGTAGTTATATATAAGTTACTAGTACTCTGTACTACATGTAGTAGTTATATATAAGTTACTAGTACACTGTACTACATGTAGTAGTTATATATAAGTTACTAGTACACTGTACTACATGTAATAGTTATATATAAGTTACTAGTACTCTGTACTACATGTAGTAGTTATATATAAGTTACTAGTACTCTGTACTACATGTAGTAGTTATATATAAGTTACTAGTACTCTGTACTACATGTAGTAGTTATATATAAGTTACTAGTACACTGTACTACATGTAGTAGTTATATATAAGTTACTAGTACTCTGTACTACATGTAGTAGTTATATATAAGTTACTAGTACACTGTACTACATGTAGTAGTTATATAGTATAAGTTACTAGTACTCTGTACTACATGTAGTAGTTATATATATGTTACTAGTACACTGTACTACATGTAGTAGTTATATATATGTTACTAGTATACTGTACTACATGCAGTAGTTATATATAAGTTACTAGTACTCTGTACTACATGTAGTAGTTATATATAAGTTACTAGTACTCTGTACTACATGTAGTAGTTATATATAAGTTACTAGTACACTGTACTACATGTAGTAGTTATATATAAGTTACTAGTACTCTGTACTACATGTAGTAGTTATATATAAGTTACTAGTATACTGTACTACATGTAGTAGTTATATATAAGTTACTAGTACTCTGTACTACATGTAGTAGTTATATATAAGTTACTAGTATACTGTACTACATGTAGTAGTTATATATAAGTTACTAGTACTCTGTACTACATGTAGTAGTTATATAGTATGTTACTAGCTCTCCAAACTGCTTGCAGAGGTTGAAGCAGAAGTCGACCCGTACAAAGTAACTGTTATTGAAGATCAACCCCATTATCCTGGTCGTGACAGGGTATCTGCTGCCAATGACTACGCCACCCCTTCAGATCCGGTGAGAGTGCTGCTGTCAGATTACGCCTGAGCTTGGCTGGTGTAAATAGAGAAAATTTAGTAGTGAATTATCAGGTGTTGCTTGAACTATTTTGATCGAGTGTGAGCCAAGAGGAAGTTTTGTACAAACTTTCCCCAAGTGATTGATAAGAGATGACATAATTAGATCAAACCGCAATGCTGCCAGATCAACCGTCATAATTGACAGCATGAGGTCAACTTACTTCCCTGTAGTTACCGTTGACTAATATTTGGTCACCTCATTTGTATTTGTGAATAATGGTGAGAAGAGCTCCTATATGACCGTACTACTTGTATAATACAGAGTTTCCGAAAAAGCGTGGCTTGCCAGCATATGCATGCAAACGTAGCGTGGGTACATATCAACTGAACAATTACTTGCATGGAGGTACAAGTGCATCGAGTAGGCTGCCAAAATCTATCCAAATGAGGCAATGACGTGACTGAAAGCATTTCTGATTTTACAGCGATTGCATTCTCCACTTATAGTTAGTATTATAATGATAAATAACCATAATGATAGATACATCAATTATTATTGTAAAAATAATAAAAATAAATGATCATAAAGTGATAATAACAAAACAATTATTACTGAGGTTTTGTTCTCAATAATAATACACCCATAATAAAATGCATATGTAACCCAGATATTGTTTTCACTGCATTGAGTGAGAGCATTTTTGGTAAAAAATATAATTTAAATTAAAATAATATTTTTACACTTGAGCAAATAAACTTGCCTCCAGCATAAAAGATACCCAATACTAGAAATTGGCGTACAAAATCTTACGCATATGAGAGCTTTGACATGGGGCGAGACAGTTAATCCCTGATAATTTGGTCATCTGGTACCAAACAGCCTCTTTGGACTTTCGCAAACTCACTAACATCTCATTTAAAATAGGCTTTAGTTTTTCCAGTGTACTTTGGATCTGTTGGAAGTTTATTTTTATGTGTTGCATACGCAATACATAAAGAACCTGCAGGGTAAATTTTGTCTAGCCATACTTTTATTTTTCGATATAGAAAAGTTTCAAGCTAACATTTGAAATAATTTTCAATTTTTGAGTTATCCTCTCATTTCTGCTTGTGATTACAGGGTAAATAACTCTAATTCAGGTATCATCTGTGGCTTGGATATGAATGTGTCAATCAATTACTTGATAGTCGGGCAGTTGAAAGATTCTCTGTAGGACCTGACCATCAGTTTTTGACATCCGTATGACCTTTGTGTGATTGTGTAGATGAGAAACAGTCGAGGAAGCATAGATGTGTACACAGAGAACAGCATGATCACAGACAACCATTACTCACAGCCGGGTGATGCATTGCTACCTGGTGGGGAGGAAGGCAACTCCTTTACCGATCGGCAGGTGGGTGTCAACAGCGGCTTCTTATGATGTTTTTAATGTTTACCACGGATGAAACGCCCCTCCCTTCCTCCTGCCCCCTGATCTAACAATGGTCTCATTTGCAATATGAACGTCGCTTATGATATGTTGCTATCCATTCAAGTCGCCTACGACTATTCTCAGGGTATTATGTTGCGATACATCTAGACAGCACAGCCCTGTAGACGGAACATTGTGTGTTGGATTGTACTAAATATAATAATAATAGTTATATCGATGCATTCGTTGGTGCATCACAAGTATTAATGGATGTAGATCAATGGACATGTATGTAGATATGTATAGAGAACATATGTTCTCTCTAAAGTTTTGGTTATATGCACTTTACTTTTTGATAAGCATTTTTAAATAATAGATTTAAATCATTCAATGCAGTCATCGTACTATTTTGTATATGCATTCGATGAAAGGCTTTTGTGGATGAAGGCTCGATTTTGTTCAGTGACAGTGCATTCTGTAGTACTGGTATAAATTATATAGTTATAATAGTAAGCTAGCGTCTAAGGCATTGTTGTGCTCCCTCGTTATTTTTTTGAAAACCAGTTTAAAAGATTCTTCGCGCCGTCTTAAATTTTTTGGATTTTGTTCTTATTTTCACTTGGTTGTTAAGGAAATGAATGCGTCAGAGTACCAAATTTTTTTAGTTGTAAATTAATAAATTGAATTTCATAGGAAATCGATACTTGCCAAGCATGCATATATGGAAATGCTGAAACAAATGTTTGATAAAGTGAATAAATCCCGTGCATAGATTACGAGGCTGTATCATTGTGTGTATGCAATGGGCCGCATTACATAGTTTAACTGGACATCTATACGGGTGTGCTAACAGTCAATTATCCTAATGTGACGGCGAAGCATATTAACACTCTGATGCGATGTCGCGTAGAAAGCCCAAACAATAACGAGTGTTTTCATTAGAGTCAGTTGGCGATTAGATTATTAGGTGATTGATTGACAATCATCCATAGTATTTCAATTTTTCCTTCAATGATTACCGCTACTACATTACACAACAAGTTTTGTATAATGTAAGCGGTAATGTTCGATGATTAACCATTTCGGTGTCTAGATCCATCCGCCTGCAATATTTGTGTGCTGAGATCCTATGAAATCTCCCGCTACTGTAGAATCGCCTAAAAGTTTGGTTTTGCCTCTTATAAAAAATAATTATTTTCTCAGCTAAATTCCATTAATTATTCAAAATATTACTCCAGCCCGTAGCTAACATGCATGCTCGTATATAGAAGTTAACAAAACATAGAGATATTAATTTGATTCATGGCACAATTGTATCAAAGTATGAATACTGAGCATTACAAGACAATGAGATTTAATTAGGAGAATTCAAGAGAAAGTTGTCTGGTAAATGATTGGCTATCTGCTGATATTTATATTATATTTACAGAAGACCGTGTTCCAGAGAAATTCAATTTTTTCCAACAATGGCTTTTTGAGGTGCTAGTTACGACCAAAACCTTATACTACTGTTTTTCAAGGTCACATGGTACAAAAAACCAATTCATTGAACGATCTACTTTAGGGTCACTAGAGTTCATCTTGACAGCTAACTTCGGCTACATGCCATTCCCATGCAATGATAACGATTAGCTGAAGTCATTTTGAAAGTGATATTGGCCTTTTAACAAATCAAAATACATAATAATTTTTAAAATGCAAACATCGAAGGATAATAATAATAGATCATAAAATGATAGTAATTGTTTTTTATTTATCAAACAAATTTTAAATACTCAGTCGACAAATGATCATCATCTACAAAATAATAGATCTCTGCTGCTTGTTTATCAACTAGCTAATTGCTTTGTTCATTGTTGTGTTGAAAGATATATGCAGTAATAATATTCGTTTAATTAATAGCAGCAGTACTTGTTACCAAGTATTTACTTTTCATTAGTAAATCGTTTTTGAAATTTAATATGCATCAATGATTGCAAAAAATTTAGATGAAATATATTATATAAAATAAATGACAAAATCAATATTTTATCCTTGCAAGGAAACACGAATGGTTTGGCTAGCGGTGTTATGTTTTTGGGGCATGGGCGTCACCAGGATTTTTGAAGGGGGGCTCTAAAAATGAGGGTGGGAGGGGAGGGGGTGCGGGGGAGGGGTGGGGTGCGGGCACCCCTCCCCCGCAAAGGCCCCGCGCTAGCGGAAAACTTGAGAAATGTCACTTCTGAGATGTCTAGAAATGCCGTCTAAGATACCAAATGTTTTTGATAACATACATTACTTTGCAACACAAACATCCAGAGAAACTGATGTAAGAGTTGAGTTTTTTAGATGAAATTTTTTAAGCCTGCATAAAGATCAACTTTTGAAGCAAATTTTTTGTCATTTGCAAACAATCCAGTCAACTTGATTTTTATAGATTTTGCTGACCCTTACAATCAACAGCTATTCAAATTTGAGATGTTGATTGCTCAAATGTCTCTTTGTAATTGTGACCTTCAATATTTAATCAAAATTAGTTGTGGTAAAAATCTAATCCAGCTCTTGAAACTATTATTATCCCCATACACAGCTCACTACCTTTCTTGAATTTTAATAGCGAACAATCCTGCTGTGATGAAATAAACTCTTTCAATCAAACCAAAAACCTAAAGGTGATAAAGATGGGCTATATAATATAGTTTATCCATCCACATCTATTTAAAAATTAATACACAGTTAAATTGTCAACTCGAACTATAAGAATTAAAAACACCACTATCAAACGCAAATATAGTTTTAAAATGGTATTAAATATACTAAACATTGGAATACACGTATGTATCTTAGCTTGGTATGAATTTATGACCGATCCTCTCATCTAAAATATGCAATAGTTCAGCTCCATTCGCCTTTGATGAAGGACTGAAAATTTGTCAACAGTTTTTTGAATATCAATTTCTTGGTCACAGTGAATGTGCATTATAACTTATTATATACTACTAATAATTTATTTATTATTATTGTTCGTATACATTTATTATAATTGTAATAATAATATAATAATTATTATTATTTACACACTTTAAAATCATTAAACCACAATGAACAGACACAAAAACAATCATAATTAAATAACAATTATAATAATATAAAAGCCCTAACAACAAGTAAATAAATAATTGCTATTATTATTATAATTATTATAAATTATTGTTACTTTTTCAATTGAATTATTAATTTAAACTATTAATATCATAATAGTAATAATAATTATAATTTATTATTATAATTAGTAAATTCAATTAATAATTCATTTAAAAAAGATAATAATAATTATTAATAATAACAATTATAATTTATTTATTTACTTGTTATGAGTTTTATATTATTATTATTATAATTCTTTAGATTGTTATTAATTATTATTATTTATTAACATCAATTATAATTGAATGAAAAGAAACTAAAATTATTATTATAATAATTACTATAATAATTAAATTAATAAGAATAATAATTTAATCATTATCATCATCATGCAGAGAACTTTAAAAGTCTTTCTGATCCAAAAACAAAAGCCAGAGATAAGGTGAGCCTGCTTTGTATGATGATGTTGAACTTGGACTTACATAGAAGAATAGCAATAGTATTAGTCTGTCTTGGTATTATTAATTAAAACTTGACTAAGTAGTAGTAGTCAGTCTAATAATTATTATTATAATTATAATAATAATTATTAGACTGACTACTACTACTTAGTCAAGTTTTAATTAATAATACCAAGACAGACTAATACTATTGCTATTCTTCTATGTAAGTCCAAGTTCAACATCATCATACAAAGCAGGCTCACCTTATCTCTGGTTTTTGTTTTTGGACCAGAAAGACTTTTAAAGTTCTCTGCATGATGATTGTAACCACTAAAGTATAATTAGTGATTGTGACTATTGATTGAGTCTCTATCTACCGAAACTTACATTTCGTTGGTGCAGAACATTGTAGATTGAGCTCTAAAGAATGTTTTGTGATTCAGTAATTTATTGAGAATTTGATAGAAACAGCCTAAGAACACAGGCCAACCAGTCTCTTTAGTAGGAGGTTATAAAAGTGTTCACTTCGAAATGTTGCTCAAACTGAACATACAGTAGAACATAACTCCTGCTGAATCACGGTTATACAATGTTAAATGATAATTGCTTAAAATTTTTTTTTTTATCTTCTTTAGGGGGGCTCTGCAGAGACCCCCAGAGCCCCCCTGGTGACGCCCATGTTTTGGGGTATTACACAGCTTGCAGTATTGTGTGTATATGTATGGTCGTAATAAGCGGCATCATCATAACTTCAGCATGGGGTCGATATCGATGCGGCTCATATAAACTATGCCTTACAATAATAGTGCTGGGGTGTATTACTTTTGCTCTTACTATTTGTTATGCCCCTGCCGCATGAGCCAGAAGATCACCCATATCCGTCGTTCTATCACGCAGGATGAAGCAGAACGGACATGATCGTTTTTCCATCCTGTCCATTGTGCTGTGATAGGTTGATTAACCCACAGCGATTCCGTATGTAGTATTCCGTATGCAGTATTGATTTTCCGCCTGTTTACAACGATCATATATATTTGTAAAATGGTAGTCCATATTATAATAGTTATATGATCATTGGAGTTAATCTAAACTACCGCGGCATATGATTGTTAAAATAATTATCGTTTGTGGTGGAAAAATATTATAAATAAATAATTAGAAGGCATAAAAATATAAATACTAACGGTTCCTATACCTAATAATAATAATTTATTAATTACTTGACAAATAATGATTAAATTATCAATAAAGAATATATTTTAAGAAAAGTAAACATATTAATAATAATCAGAAATGGGAAACCATGTGGAACGCACAAAATATTAATCCTGCGCTTATTTGCCCAATCGAACACTGCGCCCGTCGTTTCAGTTGTCAGTTAGGCTCACGTGGCATGCTATCCCCGTCGCCAGACTCTGGCTCTGTGTATGGTAAGGGCATTGGGGTAGCACCTAAGGATTGCGCTCAAAAGTAACTTGTTGAATTGGATAGATGTCCTCTTTCGTATTTTCTGTTATGGTTTTATCAATGGCAACTCACTAAAAATGGGGAACCTTTACGAAAGGTTTAATCTGCTAGCATAGTCAATCAACTGTCAAGCCTTAAATAGCTGTAACAATTTGTCATCCGCAGATAAATTATCTCTGTTCGTTTTTTTTGCTCATCGGGTAAAACTGGTTGTGATATCACTGGATTGGTAAAGGATTAGACAGATTAGTGATAGGTAGATTGTTTGTGAAATATTTAAGTGATGTGATGCTCTTCTGTCTTATCGATAAATACATTTATACTGTGAGCTTGTGTACAATCCAAATGTATCCACTTGCATTCTCCTACGTCAATGTGCCCAAGTTCTGATATTCTTCGAGGACTTTTTACTTCGGGAATTTTGTGAAGAAATTATTTCATAGGCTATGATTTTTGTTACTGTCCTGCGTGTATGCAAGATGAACTCTGAGTTTTATGTTGCATAATCGCTTAAGGTTTTCCTTTTCTATGGTTTAGGAGGTGAAATCATACTCTTTGGTAAACCATTGGAATTCTTTGAAAGATTAGTTGTTTGTCTAACAGACAATAGCTTCACTTTGAGCCCTCTGGTCTTGCCTGCGCGGCCCTGCCTGCACCAGAGCAGCAAAAGAGATTTAGCTTTTTGTATAGCGTGGTCTGTAGTTGTGGTGGCCAACCCAAGTATTTAGTTGGCCCATTGATGTGTGTTTTCTTTAGATCTTCCCTTGTCCTTACTTCTACCTGTTGCTCTTGTCATCGCTCTTCACTTTTTTGTTCGTCTTTATCCCTTAAAAGAAAAGGGCACAGAACAAAAATGACTAGTGAAGTGGAGAAGGTTAGAGAGGGAATGGATAAAGTAGAAAGAAAATCATATATGTGGGTCTTCTTTCTTACGCTCTACCCCAAAGTTCAAACCCATTTTCTGCTTCCTCAAATTTTTCGTACCCCCAGACCTGTCCTCACCCCCTGCCCTTTTCTCGAAAACTTGTGTTTTTTTCTGTCACCTGCTCTCTTTGTTGCCCCCTCACTCTCTCCTCCCGTGGTCTCCCTGGTTTCTACACCCCTTCTTCCCCCCCTTGGTATCCCCCTCCAACCTTCCTCTATGTCATTCCTTGTTTTTCATTTGTCTTGCACGCTTCTTTCACCATTACATCCAATCTTTTTGGTTTTTTGGGTGTTTTTTATTATTTTTTTATAATGTCTTCTTCACCAGTCTCTCAACTGCGTCCTTGCTCCCTCCTCTATCTGCTTACCCCTCCCCTCATTTTGTTTCTTCAAGTGTCACTATATTCTTTCCCGTTCCTCCTCTCACCTTTCACCATTGTCAACGCTGTGTCTATTATGCAAAAGCACTGATTAAGCTCGCATTTGTTTCCCTCGTTGCAGTACGACACCCCTGCTGAAGTCACCTATGCTGCTATTCACAAGCCTGTCTCTAAGAGCAACAGTGTGGAGTTCATAGAGAATGAGTTGTACGGTAGCTAGAGAATGCAGCTAGAGATCATTGTTAAAAGTTACATTACGTAACCCTGCCGCATAATCGTTATGGACTTGTCACTGCCAAGAGTCCCAAAGCACCATGTAAGCTTTACACTGCAATTACTACCCTTGGATTAACCAGCTGCCATTAGGAGTTGTCGCTTCTTTGTTAAAGAAATAGTTTTGGATTTGTCTTTTCTTTATACAATCACAACAATTTGCTTCCAGCGCCTGGCTTTTCAGAAAATTCAGCTTGCTTATATCAGTTAAAGCATTTATTACATTTTCTATGCATATTTTGTCGCTTGCTTTTGAGTTTTTCATTTATTGCACTATTAATTTTTAGATTGTACTTTTTGTGAAATTATTAATCATGTAACTGAAATGTGCACATGCAGCACCATATTTATGTAGAGCATTAGTTCCACTCTAAATAACCTTTTGCTATGAAGCTATGCAGATCACATGTGGTTATGTATGTATACCTGGGTACCTAGCTTTCTCATTATTGTGATGATACATCAAAAGACTTCGTATTTTTTATAAGAATTTTTCACACTCTGATTTTAAGATGTGAGTACTGTTGTTCTCACATCATCAATGCCATGCATATCATTTGCTGCGAATTTTTTGCAAATAATTCAAATCATCTGCTTTCACTTTGAATTGATTTACTATTTTATTATGCATTATGTGCTATGGCACAATCTGATGTCAATGATTAACAAGTAAAAAAAAAATATAATAATATATATATATACATTACTTGTTTAATTTATTTAAATGTTTGGCGATGATTATTTCAACCCTGAGAGAAATGTAAGTGTGAAGATTAGAAATTAAGTCATACAAAGTAGCATGTCTCCTGCATTGTAGCTACATGTGACCGTGTGCGACGATGTATCGACTGCGGCGATCTTCTGAAATTGTCTGCTCTTTGTTCAAACACAGGAAATAGTGATGGTCTATTGTGATAGGTTTGTTGCCTGTAGGTGGAGTAACTGTTGGTAGTATTTCTGCTTCTGGATCGTATGATTGGCTGTTGTCTGTGGAAAGGTAGGTTTTCGTACATTGGCGCGGGTCTAGTGACTCGGCGCATTCTCTGCCTATTTAATGTCGATGACGGGCCGTACAGCTCACTGTTTTCATAGATTGGTTCGGAGTTGATCATGTGATCAGGGTGGTACTGTTGGTGAGGTATGCTGAGAGTGTCTGTCACTTTGGGATAGTTCGGCAGTATCTGTAGTCTTGTTACGTGTTTCTTTGGATTGCTGACTTCCTGTTGACATTTATCGACAACTATTATTGGTACATCGTCTGGCTGCCAGGTGGTTTGACCACAGGTAACAGATGTCAGCTCTGTTTTACTATGATGACCTCTAGCTCTGTGCTCGTAGTTCATCATTGTGTTTCTGGTCGAGTGGTGAAACTTTGACGAAGGTCGTGGTAAGCTGTAGTATTTGTTCTCTGGTGGTACTGGCATTTGAGGCTCAGAAATGTATCGATAAACTATCTTGTCATAGGATACACTCGGTCTCCTGCTGATGTTCGGTCCTGAACAAGACTGTGGTCTAACAGTTGCACCTTGTAGCAGTGTTGAGCTCCTACGAATAGACAGAATAATTTCATCTCTCGATTGTAAATGAGTTTATTTAATTTTCCTTTTAAGGTCGTTAATCATTGCCAATTTAAACAGCCATTTTGTAAACTCAAAACATGAAAAAAATTTTCTGAACTTCAAACAATTTTTACATCAATGTTCTACATTTGATATTTTATTTTAAACTATTTGACAAGCAGTGGTGGCAGCTGAGCAGAAATAAATTCAACCTATTGTACAAAACTATTTAATTTCAAGTGTTATGGTTATTAATCGTCCACTTCATCGATGAGCGAAGCTTATACTTATTTCCACCGCGCACCGGCGCAGTGAATCACTTGGGACCTAGGTATGCTCTAGTTTTGTCAAACGCCCAGCGACACTTCTAGTAGCATATACAAAAAGCTTGCACGTGATTGATGACGATTTTAAAAAGGTAAATTTATTCACCAGTAGAAAGCACTCACAATTGCTTCCAAAAATTCCTTAGTTTAAAATGGTGTATAAATTAACGCTATGATTTTTTAAGTAAGTTATTTTATTGGCTGATTGATTTTCGTATCGTTTTGTTTGAAGTAATTGTTGCTGCGATTTGCTGTAGAGGAAAATTAATCGAGGTGGTTTGCAGCACATAGCATCACGCCTCGCAGAGATAACGCAAGTGGGTGTGAAACGAGAACGAGACTTTGAAGTTAATATTTAAATGCACACAAAAAAATCTTGTTTTCAGTACAACGTCTACGGCTACCTTTCACTTGTCAAAAAGTTTCTTTAAAATATAGAATATAAATTAAGTTTTTGACAATACAATAATGCGCATTGTTAATAAACTAGCGCAATATAACAGGTTTTTAGATCTCGGTAGCAACACAAAAAATAGAAAATAAATTACAGACCAAAATAAATAACATGTCATGAAATGCTGCTACTTGGCAGGCTGCCAAGCGATCTATCGATATTAACAATTACTCATCCCTAATTGGCATGAACTCTCCGAGTTCTCCCAATTCATCAAAGAAGTGCATTGTTGTCCATATTGAGCATTTATCAATGAGGTAAAAGAAACAAGGTATTTGATTGATTTGTATAAAATTCAATTGCTGGCAGAGTTTGAGTTTATTTATTATAAATTGGTTGACCATTTTTAAAAGCATACGACTGAGGCACCAATTTTTCTGTGAAAGTTTAAAGTTGAACTAAAATACAAACAAACTGATTCGTTCCTCAACATTATTTTTGTAAATCTTTCAATGGTTTTCTAGCCAGTACCTACATTCAACCACAAAAGGTTTGCAGTACAATGCGTTTTTAATTATTTCTGTTGTTCATTTTCTAGATGAGTTTTGAGGGTTTTCGGCCATTTTGTTGTTCAATCAGCACTAATTAGTTAGAATGGTACAAGCTGACCAACACCAACTCACCTATCATGAATATTTGGAGATGTTTTGGTGAGGTGGTTGTTTGCGTTGATCACATTTAGACCGCTGCTCTCACATGCCACTTTCCTCTTACTGTCAAGTTTAGAGGTCATTGAAGGTATATTAACATAAAGACTGTTGTTGTTCTCATGTTTAGAGTTATGTTCACTTGTATGTATATCGTCATCTGACACGTAGGCGTCACAATCTAGACTGTCATATGACATGTTAAATCTTTTGTGTATCGGCTCAGGTTTTCCATCAATAATAACTTCACCATCTTGTGACACATCATCTAAAATCATTCCCGAGTCAAATGACAATCTTGAAGGAGACATCTGCTGTCTTCCAAGTTGGTCTGTGAGCGTGTCCATTGAGTGAGAGTCTACGTAGCGTTTGGGTCTATCGGTAAATATGGAGTCCAGAGACATACTCGTGTTCCTCGCTAAACTGTTGTCGCCGACTCGTAACACGCTCAGGATGTTACGACCGAATACATCCAGGCAATTGTTTATAAGGAACTCGACAAGCGAGGGAACGATTTTACTCGCTTTTTCTACTTCTCTACAGTTAGATGATTTGGTCCAGAGGAGGCAAGGGCCTAGGCATACTGACAGGTTGTAACTGTTCATTAGGTTTTCTAGAGATCTCTGCTGGATTCTGTACAAGACAGATATAATGCACCTCAGCAGTAGTTGGTTGCTTTCAGGCAACTTGCTAATAAGTCTGAAAAGAAACAAAAAACTCATTAGCTGTGGTTTCCTAGATGCTTAAACCAGGTTATTTATGGGTCCACGAGCATCTATTTTAATCTCTCCAGAGAATCTGATAAACCAGCCAAGGAGACGCTTTTGTCTCAGACAGGTCCTTCACAACTTCGTTGCCTTGCGTTTACTAGCATATATAAAATGTTTGCTTGTTGAAAAAATTTTATCGACAGTTATAATTGAGATATAACACTCAAATAAAATATTATTTCAAAGATAATGATTGTTGCGCACACCAAACCAAAAACAAACTGATATTTTTAGGAGTAATTTCATGTGGAGAGGCTAAAATTGTTACGAGAAAAAAGTTAATAGATGGTGCAAGCAGTTTTATCTTTGCTTTTGTCTGGCGAACATTGTGAGGTGATAAAGTAAGCTTGGCAAAGTGCTCGTGAAAGAAGAAGCATCAAAAAATTTAGTCTCGCATTGACTGTGAATTTATGTAAGTTTAGTTGGGAAATTAGCAACTAGCACCCAATAAAATGATTCCAACTGAAAAACCCACCCTCAGGGTTATAAGACAATTAGCATACTGGATCAAGTAGCAATTTTCCAGGTACTGCAGGTTGTTGACCCTCGCTGGCGTGGTCTTTCAAACATTTATTTGTTCCACCCAAAATACAAATGATTGCTTCACTTTTCCACAGAAAACAATTTCTTTGCTCTTGTCTAAATTATTTTTTGCAGCTTTGCCAAGATTACTTGTTGCTAAAATGTATTACCAAGCTTTGAATTGTGATTTTTTTTCTGTAACATCTGGTGTCTAGAACTACATGCACATTTCACGTTCTGAGAACTTGCTGTAGTATGTAGCCAGAGTGAATCAGGGGAGAATGCTCTAATATTATTAAAATATTGCAGAGCCCAGTCAGTAAATGTTGTTCTAGAGGCAATGAAATAATGTTGTTTTTGTTTTGTTTATGTTAAATACCTCATTTTCGCTAAAAATACATAACAAGATGTTTAACGAACAAATTGTTTTCAGGAAACAAACAATATTATTTTTATTGTGAAACAATGTTTACAAATATTGTCAGAGTTTACAAAACCTTACGATTCATACGTAATGACAAGTTACTCCCAACCAGAAGACTATGTATAGCTTGCCACATAGTTAAATTGTTACAAAAGCATAAATTACTAGTAACCATGACAACATCACAATTCCAAAAAGGAAATTCTTCGAGTTACACAATGCTCAATATGCAATGGGCATGTCAAATGATTTGCTCACCATTACTAAAACACGTTAGGAGATAATTTGTATCAATTTGATATACAATTGGCTACTTTGTGGCTAAATATAAGCATTTGTCTCCAAAAACCAAAAGTCTAGGTAATTTTGGATACAGGAAGTGGATAAGCTCCTTTCAAGTTTTTTGCCAAAAGTCATTCTCACATTACCAGCATGTAATCAAAGATATGGGTAAAAAGGTTTCAGTGAAAACTGCCTATCTCGACCATAAATCTTTTCACTCAACTGGGTTGTCTCTCACTACTGATTAAAAGACAAACTATGTACACGACTTATCTTGGATGTATGAAATGGGGTATCCATTACATTACGTAGGACAATTGCACATTGTCTTAAAGTGTGTGAAAACACCCTGACAACTAATATCTAAAGTCTAGATTAATGATTAAGGAGCTGATTATCTGCTATAGTATGTATGTATGACAAATCCTAGCAGCTTGTTATCACGCATAACTACAACTTCGCTCACATCTAGTTCTAACTGCTGTCCCTAGCCTGAGATCCACAACTGCTGATAACATCAAGTTTCTAAGAAATCAATTGTTCATCAAGATGTCTCAGTGATTTACTAATGCTAGGAGGTACAAAGCTTAATTGTATACTTTCAACAATTTTACCAGGTCTTTTGCCACAAACCTTTACTTCACACCCATCAGTTGAGGAAAGAATAGATTTATTCCAACTACGCGCCATACGATTGACACAAAAACATTCAACTACGTAAAAGGAATATAAATTGTTTACGAGCATGACAAGTTTTTGTTCCAAGAGATTGAAAATGCTAAAAATTGCAACTTTTACGTAGTTTATTTTTAAGTCCCAAAAAAATATGGGTGGACATTGTCGTAAAATTGAAATTATGCTGTTGGTCTTTTGTTTCATCTCACAAATGTCAACATATGCAATGCCAGCATATATTATTGTGACATAGATGAATTTTAATTACGTAGATTTTTGTATGATTGACGCTCAAAAGCGAAGTCCCTTGAGCTAACTCATAGTACTAACTACTAGTTATATGATGGGGCATAAACGGTTGCTGGTGAGGGGAAAGAGACCGCAAATATGCCAAAACCAAATTTTGACAGCTTATACCGCTTCCATATTTCTTTTAGGCATTTATGTGGCAATTGCAACAAAATTGTCTTGACAAGTTATAATATACGGCGCTGTAAGATAAATAATAACTCAAATTGTGCAACTGTGGCTTCTGTATTGCTTGGTTAAATAACACTTTTCAAGATGCATAATTTGGTTTTACTTCAAGAGGAACATTTTGACTTGAAGGACAGTAACAATAATAGTTACTATTATAATTATTGTTGTTTTTTGGTAAAAAGACAGGGAGTTCAAGCTGGTGAATTCTATTTTCTCAAAGAACAAATTTATTCAATTTGATGACCAGAAAATTGCAAAAATAGTTTTTCTAGCAAAAATATTTATATTTCTATGAATAAAAATTATATTTTATCATTCTATTTTGGTTAATAAATATTTTGTGTAACAAACGAGCGTGTCTAGATGATGATATCATCTCAGTGACGTGATTTCTCTTTCAATGAAAGTTGTTTTTGGGTTACCCAATGGTATCTAGCTGTAATTCATAATATTTAGATAAGCTGGGAATGAAGTGACGATCTTTGTCACGCATCACAGGCTCCCAGAATTTATGAGCTAATTCTGTCAAGTATTACCCAGTTTTTTCCTACATCACTTGAATGTTTCAGCTAGACCCGGAGGTGGTTGTTTTCATCTAGGTTTACAATTTTTTGAAAATATTTTAAGTTGTTTTTTTTCCAAAGTTAGTAAGAATTGTTGCATCACTAACTAACCAAGTTTCATATATTGAAGCGAACCTACCGTTTTAACTCCTCTATTTTTTGCTGGTCGTCATCTTTCCTCGACTCTTGAAGCGCTGCTGCCCACTGATTGTACATTCTGTCATCACAAACTTTGTGAGGGATTTCTCTTAAAAATGTCTGAAATAGAAGAAGTGTAAATAAGTATAAATGTTTCATAAACGACACTCTGCTCTCAAACATCATAAATATTTCAAAATTAAGTTGCTTCTAATCTTAATGATTTTCCGTTTTAAAACCGTATGATATCTCATAAATCCCAAGTAATCTGAACATATTTGTGATGGTTGCGCAATGTAATTAATCCACATACAACTGGATGACGACCACAATTATATTTGGTCAAACTAGGTTGTATTAAGAGAAGTCAACTTTGCCAGATGTTAGATGAATTAGGAAATGGTTAGGTTGTACCAGTAAAAGTCCACTATACGCCCCACCTTATTCTGTGAGTGCACTCAATAAATATTACATCTTACGCAATGCTCTTATTCTATTAACTTACACAGCTAACTAACCAAAATGTAAATAATTTAATTATCTAGAGTTTTTCCACTAAAAATTATCACATTTGCTTGGAATTACTCGCCTCGCAATGATAAAAGACAATCTAAAAATAACAATCGTACTAGGGTCAGAACAAACAACCAGTACAAACCGATGTTACTAGGTGTAAATCTAGCTACAAATGGAGCAATGATGGTGAGGTGCTTCAGTGACAAAGGTTTTGCTCTATTCAAACAATAGATTTATCTACAATTGTTAGAGTGTGAGACTGCTTATGTAAACGTCTGTAAAGCTCCAACACAATAAATTACAACAAACTTAAATCTTTTTTTATTTAACTTTGGTAAAAACATAAAGTAATTACTGAATAAAGGAGGTTATTTTCGCTATAACACCATTGATGACCAAATGAAATCTAAACCAGAATAGACTAAATGTTCCACAATTAGTTATGTACAGTACTTATTAATTACTTCGAAGAAAAAAAACATCGAATTGCCCACAAAACATACATGAAAATAAATGTTCAGTGATTATAATATTCTCATTATGGCAATTAAATTTTTGATTATTTTACAAAATTAATGATAAAAAGCTGTCATTAATCATACGAAGAGTAATAATATATTGGTATACCAAGTACCGAGGTGCAATAGAACAATCTATCAAAATAGAGCAAAAACAAATTGTTTGTTTGATTAATGGTGGCTGCAGTTAGTTCTACCTATGCACACCTCTTCACCAGAACTGCTGAGCAGGACCAGAATGGGTAATTGATTGATTAGTATGCACAGAGTTGAATAGAGTCTAGTTGGAGGTTTCATGGTCCATCCATCTGTATATGAGAGACTCAATATGCTACACTAGCAAAGTAAGTTATAAAAGTTTTACTCATTTTGGTTTGCAGTCTAGACTGTGTACAATTATATCGGTTGTCCTCTTCTTGCCAACTTTAAGATTAGCTATTCACTTGTAATGTTACATGGTTTACCAATCCATTATCCCTGTTCCACATACACCCAGGTAAAACAGCAGCCTAAATTCCCCTTATTCATCCAAGAATTCACAGTCAAATGGTGAGACAGAGTCTCGTAATTGTATTCAACAATATTCAAAACACCAGACAACTTGGTGACTGACTGACTTTGGTAAGTCCACTTCTGTTTCCACTCACAGACACAGTGAGGTGAGCATTTTCTTTGCAACTGTAGGGTTGTCCATTTTCAAAACAACCGATTATTTTCGTTTTCACAATCAATTGTAAGGAACTAAGATTATCATTCATTAAAGTATGAAATTATACAGTTTTTGACAAAAGGACAAAACGCTTGTAACTGCCACTCATGACCAATTAACACTACTCGAGAGGTTTAGGGTTACCAGGTAACATTACATTTTGTAAAGTCGGTTAAAGCTCTTCACAAGTAGGAAGATAATAGAATACAATCATTGGTCATCTTATTAGACCGTGAAGTACCCAACAAGTTTTAACAAGTTATGCATATAAATGGCGGTAGAATGGATGAATACTACTTCTATACCGTCAGTGCAGAATCTCCTCTCTAGCACCAATGAACATCTACTATGGTTTGTCGAATGTTAAGTATGATATTTACATATTTAGAGAGACTTACATGAGAGCCCAATAAAATTATATTTTTTTACCGCACTCTACGTCCAATATTTCACGTCCGCCCAAAACTCCTTTATCTAGTTATCGCCAACTCACCAACATTGTGATCTGCTTAGCGTACGATTGATGAGAATTAATTAAAAAAGCGTAAAACAATAGAAACATTCACATTTTGACACTAATGTATTCCCACAAACAAACAAGATTGATGGATACTGACCAAAGCAAGAGAGTTTTGGGTTGACTCCCTGTTGAGGAACTTATCCGGCAATGACGTTTTTTGTAATCTTTGCTACTGGGTACGCATTATCGGTCATTTTACCACCTGACCAGTCATAGCATTCTCATTGTCAACTAGATGATCTCTGTTAGTGCATATATTTTGTACGTTACTTATTGTGTAGAATAAATTTGTTTAACAAATGGAGGTTTTGTGTGAACTGGGTGGAGGCAATAATGAGTGGAAAGCTTGTCAATGTGACCCTCTAGCTAACAAGAGACACAGCTGAGCAGCTGTTGCAGAAGTGGTGAAACACTGATTGCATAAACAGTACCCAAACATGTTGAAATGTTAAACAATATAATTAGGCACTGTTACATAAAACCAAATCGGTTGTTTCCTAGCCGTAGACTTTATTCCTGGTTTGAGCAGTGGAGGTGAAGGAATGCTGAACCAGTACCACTTCTATTTCAAAAAACGCCAATTTTTCTAAAGTTAATGGTAGATATTTGAAAGACCTTCAACTCTTCATTATGATAACTGTTGCCAACTTTATGTTGACAACATTTATACATTCCTCATAAATTGGTTGCCAACTGTTTTCTCTGGCGCTATCATGAAACCATTATTAACCAAGCGTTTGCTTATTATGAAATACTCAAAGTATTTTGGCAACTTTATGAAATTAATGAACTGTAAAGTCACCCACCTTGAGAACAGCCGCTAACAAAAGGCCATTGCAACTCTCATCAACCTCCCATTGAAAACTGCAAGAGCTTTTGTCGAGTTTATCCACAAGGAGTCGGCATCGTTTAGCGTTTGGAGGTTTCCGAAAAATTTCACGAGTAAAAGGTCCAACTTCTTGGAGGAATGTGAGCAGATCCTATAATGTAATGTTGCGCTTGAGATAAACTTGCAAGTCTGTTGGACACAAACAGGTTTGTATGGTACAATGAGGGCATCTAGAGCAGAGGTTTCACCAACTGTCTCATCACATTCAAAGAAAGACATACTACTCTTTTCAGATTTGAGAAACTTTTGTAACTTTGTATGGCGAGTCAGCTAATAGCAATAAAACCATCCACATGGTATAACTGGCACTGGTAATAGACACAAATACTCTCTTTGACAAGATTAATAATTTTTAGTCAGTAATATTCAGTTCATTCAGTAATGGTTCCAAGTAATACTAGAGACTCTGTACTACAATACATGTAGGCCCTCCATTATGTGACAGCGAATAACAATCAAATGATAATAAATCACACCAGAATGCAATGCCTACACGGAGAATTAGAATCTCATTTCACGTCAACCACCAGCACATTAAACTGGTTGAGTCAATGCGTTACATCAGTAACTGTCCTAGCACTCACTGTCCAAAGATAAACATAAATTGCTGATTTTTACAATCAAAGCTGAACCAATCTCATTCACACGGTAACTAAAGCTAATACGTGGTGCACAATGCTGTCTTTCTTTTTCAGCAGTAACAGTTACTACCTCGGAGCTATGTCACCATGTTTAAAATTTCCCTTAAGCTTTATTACTTTCAGCAGCTTTGTTGACATAATCCTTGGTTGTCACTGTGTCAGAAACACCACAGAGATTGCTGGAATAATCGCTGTAGTAGATTGTCTTCTGGTGCCATACTTGTGGTGAAGTTGGGTCTCACTACTAAATATGTTATCCAATGACACCTGATAACGATTATCTAACCATCTTTGTGGGTCTGTAGCTCTTTGATCATTTCATTGTTTAATGTTCGTTGATAAGGTACAATTTCTTCTCAATAGCGGTTAACGTAAAGTAAACAGTTTCAAATTGTTCTAAAAACTTCTGTATGGTTTGAAAAACGGGCGAAAAATTATAATTCTGTCCAACAAACAGATAAGAGTCTGTTACAAAAGCAACAAACATTAGTAAACAGTTAGAACAAATATTCAGTTTTTATAGCAAACACTTACTAGTATGGGCTTAGGAAGTTCTGGAGTGCAAATATCCGATAAAGATCTGCCAAAGACGTGGTCCTTATCAATAGACTGGTTAGAGAGTGTAAAAGGTGCGGGTTCGCTGCTTTGCCTTCTAAAAAACTGGCTCAGGCGCTTGAATGGCTTCAAAGGTGAAATTCTGTGAAGTGAGTGAGGAGGGCTCTCTGGTGTACTGTTCAACCGCCCAGCTGCAAAACATTGTATAATTTTCCATTTGTCTGTAATTTTGAACGTTTTCACCCTGTAGAAGGCGATGTAAGATAAATATATTAATAAAACGCAGTTGATTGTTCCGGATCCTCAAACGTTGTTACATGACCACCAGGTCAGAACATTCACCAGTGTGCTATGTGTGGGCAACACTCTAGGTGTGATGCAATGAGATGATTGTGTGTAAACTCTGTTGTTGGTAGAATTTCCTGATTCGGTCACATATTGTGAAAACAACCATCTATTCCGCTTCCCATATATTGCATAAGAGGTGTCAGTGATAACCCATTTGGCTCACAAATAACAACAAATCTAATTCCAACTTGCTGTTTGCACCAGTTGAAGGACTTTTATGGGTAAAATAGCTTCCCATTTATCAATTCTTCAAAGACTAGATGATGGTTTGTGATGTTATATGGTTTTCCGAGGGACATCAGAAAGTTTGTAACACAATAGAATGGAAACGAATACAACAAAAGTAATGGTAGAGCAACTACGACAGCTACAGCAGCTAGGTGAACCCAAATATTTGCTTTTAATTAGATCAAGTTTATCCAAATAAAAGTTTGTCCGTTCAGTTTTCAACCGTATACCATTTTTTTATTCAACTCCAGTGCGTAGGTAGAATACCAACAAACTTACCTGCCGCCAGTTCAGAGACATCAAATGATGATTGCTTAATGTGATTTGTAGTCTTCCCCCTTCGTGACAAAGTTCCGAAAGACATGGTGCATACGTCCAGGTTGTTTCTTGTGTTTAAGACTATGAAATATCCTACCTTCTATGTAATCTATCAACAAAGCAATTGAGACATTAGTCGAGTTGTACTTCCAGAGTTGCGTCGTCGCTCTACCAATAAGTTTCAAGCACTGTTAGACAATGACTGGAGCGTGGATAGACTATCAATGAATACGCAGCTGTGGTGAATTTTAATATCCATGCACATGGAAACAAATGCCAAGTAATGGTAAAAAGTCATTTCAAATACCAGTAGTGTATAAAATACAACCGCTTTGACCCTTTCATAAAAGATACAAAAATTGCCAAGTTTATTAGAAAATATATTTTTCGATACACTTTGAGCTTTGAGTTTAACAAAATATATTATCAAGATAATTGCTTGCATGGCAGCATGTATAATAAAATTTAGTCTAATTTTCTCACCTTTTCCAATCCACCCCTGATGAAAGTGGTAGATAAATTATACGAAAAATGTGATAGAGTGTCAGAACTTGATGATTGATGGTTGGATAGCGCAGCTAAGCTAACTTACCCTCCTCAGAGCAGATCCACAGCTAGCTGATACACTGGTGGCGCGATACCACACATCCCCAAATCTTTGCTCCACCAATATTCAGTAAGCTGCATTGAGGTTGCAACATTTCAACTAGTCTGATGCCTGCATGTGTCGGAGTGACAGCAAACTGAGTTGGTAGCTTTCTGAAAAAAAAGCTGTCAACAAGGAGTTTTTGCTACAAAAAGCTTTTAACAGTCAAACACTGTTATCAAAGTGAACTGGAGACTATCCAAGTTGCTGTGACAAAATTGAACAACTCAGCTTGGCTTCAATAAAAGTAAAACAAGTCAACTTGAAAGATCATATTTCTAGGGTAAGCTTAAATGCTTCAGTATTAGCTTCTCTAGCAGAGATAAAATCCACCCAGAAGACATCTCATGCTAGTAAGTTTGTTGCACAAAACAAATTGTATGCTACAATTGGTACGGGACATATCAGCTTATGAAACATTGACTGTCGGTAGCTTTGTTAGTGGAAATTGACCTGTCACGATTCGCATTGCATTGTTTGGTCTTCATCAGCATTTTCTAGGTTTCTACAAACAAGTCACGGTGCTTTTGCATAATCGAAGCAAATTTCATTAATAAAGTTTTCCTCTTTATGAGATAATATATTACATTATATTGTCGACAACATAATGTATTACATTATATTGTCGACTTCGTGGAATATTCTACTCAGTCAACTTGGATATAGATGAGAAGTTTCTAGAAGCATTTACATAGTATTTGCACTTTTCATTCATACATTTTTTACTGATACTTCAGGTTTTTTTTAATGTGGCAGCATTTTGCATGTGAAACTGAATGGTGAGCTGCCAGGCTTCATTAATGCTTTCCTGCTTCTTGGTGTGTGTACCAGTTTATCGGCAAAAAAATATTTATGAGATTCTTGTTTTTGGCAATATTTAAAGTTTCTTTAAGTTTTTTTGGCATTAAATTGCACATACCGTCAATACCTTTATTAACCAATGTATAGTTCGCATCACCATTTCTAGAATTGCATCATACTGGTTCCATTCCCTATGGTTAAATAAAAACCAAAATTTTGGTTTGTTCAAAAGCATAAATCTAACAAGTGACAACGATACCGACTGTCTGAACTTGATTGCAGACAGCCAAACACCCGAGTAACCAACCACTCAACCAATGGTACCACATACAACACCCTATTCCTTAATGGCCTTGTTTTTGCGGCCTATCAAAGTCTGTGACCTAAAATTACTGTCTCCACTACTATGCCTAAATTTATGCAACTATGTATTTTTTTATGCTTGAAACTGATTATGGAAACCTGCTTTATTCGCTATAAATATTTGTTAGCAAAAGGTAAATAATTGTTTTTGTTAACATGATTTCTGAAACGTCCGAGTAAACTCCACAACAGGCGCTTAAATAAAATGATAAAAAATACTACTTTCCTATTTCAGTTGTTAGTTTCCTCAAAGGTACGCCTTAAGCCATTAAACTATCCAACAGAAACATTGATAGTTGATTCACTGAGAGAGAGTTTTTTTTGTCAGCTGCAATAGGGAAATTTGTGGTATTTCTGTCTGAGTTCCCTCAAAATAGATTGGGTTAGTTGCTAAAGATCATGAATTTACATATTGAACCATGAGTCTAACAGAACTTTATTACCAACTAAATGTTGGAGTTTGTACGCAGCATGCAAGTATTCAACAATGTGACTGTACAGATGCCTGGAGAGGTCTATATTCTATCTCGCACCTGAGCTCATTGTAGATACAGTTTAATTATAATCTGACGGAATACAATGCTTAACAACTGCTGTAAGCACCTTCATGTTTAATTGATGTCTTTTTTTATCAAAAAAATTCTCACAAAAACAATGGTTTTTATTTTTGATGGCAGTATTGGAGCAGTTTCCAAAAATTGAAACAAACACATTCTAGATTCTCTTTTCCTTACTCATGCAACTGTTGCTGAAACAAGAAGTTTATACTTCAAAAATAATAATTGCAACCATTTTATTGTTCATCATTTGCTATTACAAGCTGACACTTCCATGACAGACCCTAACAATTTGGGCATAAATAAAATTTTGTTAGCTCTAAATATTCATATGATGTGTTTGATGCAATATTTTATTACTATCCTCTGTTACCACGACATCTAGACAGACAGCGATGTAAAATAAGCACTTTTTGCCTTCAGGCTTACTTTTGGTGAGTAAATGTGTTGCGGGATGGAAAAAGATAATCGTAATCAGTTTTAGAAATGTACCGGAAACATTACAATATAAGTACACTGCCAGGCACGAGCAGTACGCATTGTTCCATGTAACTTTCAGGTGTTCCATGCAATCTTACAGATATCAGTCATGTCACAAATGCTCTACTTCCTGCCAATGTTAGCAAAGCTTGTTGACTCACTCTTTTGTTATCATTAGTGGCTATAACAGTGACACAGTGACACATAGAATATTATTTCACGTTAACTGGCATTCGATTATAAACCCGAGTTTTTTGTTACACTTAAAGCAAGGTAAGACAATCCTGAAGGATGTGGTTGTGACTTTAGTTTGACTATCACCATGACAACATTTATCAACATTTGAGATAACAATTATTGTAGCTCCAACTTCTTTATCACTCCCAGTTTTTGTACAATTTTGATTTATAGCAAATTTGACCAAATAACTTCTAACAGGCAGTAGATCTTGTGGTTAATTAAGAAACCTTTTTATCAAAGCGTGTAGACTTGAAAACATAGCCGGGACATTCAAAGTTGAATACTAAACCATCACTGCTTTGACGGAGAAAACTTAAAACGTTAAGAAGATTTACAAGTGGGTCAATCAGAGGAATTAGTTGCAGGTTATACAGTGTAAACTAGTTTGTCATTGTGGTAGTTAGCCTGGGGAATGTAGGTAATATAATTGTCGCAAGCTGGTGGCTAAAGGTGTAACATTTTTTGCCAATATAGTTAGTATTTTAATATTGAAATCATTTCTAATGTCTAAATTAACCAAAGGTTGAGCCGTCTGGTGCAGCCAATTATGACCATTTACCAAAGAATCTCTAAACCCTAGACACCAGCCAGGACATTACATATCAATATATGTCAGGCATTTGGTCATGTCCTGGATCTATAGTAACAACACGGGGTGATATAAAGAGTTGTTGTGGTGTTCAGGTGGTGACTTCATCTATTTAACATAATTAATTTTGTTTTATTGATGCAAAATGGTAATAATTGTGGAAAGACAAGTCTACCATTTTGTAACTATTGCACGGATTAAATAGTTTCTGCAGTTCTAAAAATGCGTTTTGAACTTGATAAAAGTCATCCTGCGGGATACAGTTTTATTGTTAGTCACAAAATCAAAGCATTACAGAACAAAAAAAACTGTATATCTGTTTACACATTAAATGTAAGAATAGGCAGCTATTTCGCGTATTGATATAAAAATATAACATACATGTACTTTAGCGTTTAAAAGCTCAAGTTAACAATATATTTTACATTAACCTTATATGTTTGGGGACTTTAATATCAGTCCCCAAACATATGCATGGCAGCCATTTATATATCAACTAGTCTACCAGCTGCAAAAGTTAGTTTTTTTACATTTAATCTAAAGCTAAATGTATTTAATAATCATTTCCAATGTGAGTTTGTTTTACTTTTTTAATCCCTCTATAATCTCACATCTGTGGAAATTTTTGTTTTCCACAGTTTTGCTCTAATGCAAGAAACTTGACTCAACGCACATTCCATGGGATCTAGTGTCTTTTTATAGATCTAGGTTGTTTGTATCTCATCCTGATTACCTGAGTTTCCTCAGACTATCATAAGAATACAGGTAAATAATGCTTTTTTTCGCTAGGAATGGTAGAATAAGAGATACATGAGCGTTTCTTAAAAACCTGATCATTTCTTATTAATGAGTTTATTTGCTAATGCAAAAGCGGAACCTCATGTCTGAGAGATGCTAATTACTATACGGCAATTCATCATTTATTGTGTTACTCTTCAACACCATTCCCTGTGTTCCAAGAATCTTGAAGTTTTCGATAATACTTTCCAAGTTTTAAGTCTACATGGTCTGCATTAACTATATCAAACATTGCCAATTGAACACCTCGTTGACAGAAGAACCAGGTGTTTATTTCAATATTTCAAACAACTGGTTGGTTTTGGTGTCACTAACATTCTTTTCAGTTTATTCACAAGTCATTCCCAGCTATATTTGGTATTTTAAATCATCTGCCTAAATTCTTGAAATAATTTTGTGTAAAAAAGTTATGCGCTATTGAATAATGAAACCACACAAACTTAGTCCGTTTTGCTTTGTTATCACATAAAAGTTACTTAATGCGGTTGACCTTCAAATCAAAAGTGGTAAATCCCGCATCAGACGTGATAATGCCGTTTTGTAAAACAACATCCGGAAAGACATTTACTCGACAACATTCGTCGACAGAGATTTTACAACTTTGAGGTTAGCTGGCCGAGAAATCCTGGTTTCGTTTGTTTACTAGATTAGTTGCCATAAATACCCATAAGGCCTCGCTAATAACGCCACCACAGCAATGTCACCACCAGACAAGGATTGGCCATCTGTCTATGCACTTCGATGGTTTCTTGAACTAAGGAGCGCTAATGCAGGCAACAATTATTATTCGTCTTCATCAATTTTTGCGTGGCTGATCAGAAGTGTAACATTATGTATGTCGACCATTTCAAACAAATAAGTAATATAATATATAACATTTTGGAATATGAATTTTTAACAAAATGTCATTCAACCTCAAAGGTTTTCACAAACAAAACATGCTTTATTGAGGAGCACGTGTGGTCTAGTGGTTAAAGTGCTTGCACTTCAATCCGGGATCTGGGGTTCGATTCCCAGCGAGATATTTGGCTTCCTATATGCTCTGCCTGCTCGGATATGGGCATAAAAATAACGTGGTCCCTAGTTTGATTGCACTCTCCATAATAACTATGGAGTCATGCTAGTAAAAGATCCCCCTCTGCCTTTTCGGAAGAGTAGCCGGTGTACCGGCGGGCATGGGTATAGCTCACACAAGCTCTGCTTATGAGACCCGCCTTTAGGGTTGCCCACGAGGCACAGCTGAAACAAACAAAGTTTATGCCTCCCTGAGTGAACTTTTTTCCAATACGCAAAAAGCATATTTTGACATGCATATGTTTTATGTGGAAATGAGTCAACGGGGAGTCAAATTACAACAAATTCTATTCACTTAAAATATGAAGCGTTCTACCACTGAGTAGATAAAAGATTTGTGCTAAAACTACATATATTTATATCTAATACACGTTCCTCTAATTCTCTCTCGTTTAAGCATCTTTTTTATGAATGTTTTCCCTTTTGCTTTCAATAGAACACAAATGAGCACTTAGGCAAAGTGTTACGGTAGCTTGCTGAGGCATAGACATCGAGTAATGTATTTATTTTTAATGGAGCGCCTTTGCATGAGTCACCTCCATATAGTCAAGGCTGGATAAGTCCATAAAACATGTATTTTTAATATCCCATTTATATCTCCCCTCTTGCAAACAATAATAGTTCTCTATACAAACTTGGAGTTTTTTTCGGATGAACAAACCACAAGTTGATCCGACGGATCTCAGCTGATGGAATGCTGATTTATGTGTGTTTGGAGTCCAGTCCACAAACAAGCGATTAACGCCAAAGCTATAACATCAAAAGAGAGCCATGCTAAAGCATTATTTTTGTATTGCATAATCTTAATTAATTATGGAGTTTTAACATACGTGTAGAATGATACATAATAGCTGGTTACTTGTATCAGTGATTGATGGTTCGGCATGTTAATCTCTGGAAATTTTTGAGAAAATCAGACAAGTTTGAATTATTCCTAGAACCCATTTAGTCTATACACTCATGTTGCCAAGGTACATTACCATAAAGTAGATCGCAACAATTTTTTATTGGATATTCATTAATGTAGTCTTCAGAATAAATGTTTAAGGTGGTCTCACTTTCCCAACTTTTGATTCAATCGGTTACCTTAAATTAAAAGGAAATAAACATTTTTTTTATTAAAACCGTAGCAATAGTGCGAGTTAAATAAACAGGCTACTGGTTATCTATACTCTTACAGATCATGAAGTAAACATTGTGATTCAGTTCTCAGTCTAGCTCAATCAGAGTTTTTTAAGTTATTTCAGTGCTGGATTTATTAACGGGTCAAGAGTTCGGCTCTCAATTCAGTTCATTCTTAGGGAATATTAACTAGTTTGATTCCAGTTTAATTTTAGGCTCCGTCCAAAATATTTTTTGAAACATAAAGACAGAATGTATCGTCACTTGCTAGCAAAGCATTAATAAATAATAAATTAATAAATAAGTACAAGAATTATTTTCATTATTAGATCTCATGTGTAAGTTAAAGCGTATCATTCAAATTATTGAAGTCTATTTACAGTATCAAAAGCACTTCTAGTTTACTTCTCAATCAGTTGGATTCAAAGTATTTTCACCCCAAAGAACAAGTTCTCGTGCAATCTTAAACGGAAATTTAATACAATTCTGAAAATCAATTTTGGCATATATGTAATAAATAGCTAAACCTCTCACTCTCCAATATTTGCTTCCTGTAAAGAGAACAAATTTTTATAGGAAACTTATAAACGAAAAACTAGATGGAAACAACGAAACAACTTAGAGGACTAGATAGTTTGTACATTTCGAGTTTGCGGTGAGGACACAACTTCTACTAAAAATTTTAAATGTAGAAATTCCGTGTTGATAGATGCGTGCATTGAATAATTTAATTAAATATTTTACTTTTTCCGACTAGTCTACTAGCATGCGCTACCGGGCGCTTCTGAACCGATTTAAAATAAAATAGCACAATTGCAGCAATGTTTTGTTGGAAGTAAAACTGAGGTGACAAAAGATGAATGCTAAATTTTCTCTTGTCTTCACAAACTTTGACGTGTCTAACTCACTTGTCAACAAGCCTACATAAACTGGAAAGCACAAGTTATTGTAATCTCCAAAAGTTTCCCTCAATATTTCCGTAGTTCCTGGACTTATAGGAAGCCTCCATCTTACACTAAATGATGCTTCACTATGCGTCTGGCTGATGGAAACTTTGCCTTGTGTAAATTTCAGTTGATTGAGGGAATTTCCACAAAACTTGGTTACCACCAACTCCAGTTGGTGTATAAGAAGTAGCGGTAGCAGTAGCAGTAGCAGTAGCAGTAGCAGTAGCAGTAGCAGTAGCAGTAGCAGTAGCAGTAGCAGTAGCAGTAGCAGTAGCAGCAGCAGCAGTAGCAGCATCAGCAGCAGTAGCAGCAGCAGTAGTAGCAGCAGTAGCAGCAGCAGTAACAGTAGCAGCAGTAGCAGCAGCAGTAGCAGTAGAAGTAGTAGTAACACAACACATACATAACAAAGTTGTTGTTGTTATCAGTGAGTAGTAGGACATACGTGTATCCTCCTCTCATTCATTATTCTTTACCACAGATATTGTGACAATTCATTTATCATTACCGTTGGAGACTTTAAAGATGAAGCTCTGACATGCAATATTATTTGTGAGGAATTAATTGGCAAAGTAATAGTTACACTAGCAGTTTCAAATCACGTTGCGGTACACATGTGTGCATTGTATCACATGCGTGTGTTGTATTACATGTGTGTTGTATCACATGCAGGTGTTGTATTACATGTATGTGTTGTATGACATGTATCTGTTGCATTATATGTGTGTTGTATTACACGTGTGCATTGTATCACATGTGTGTGTTGTACTACATGTGTGTGTTGTATTACCTGCGTGTGTTGTATCACATGGGTGTGTTGTATCACATGTGTGTGTTGTATTACATGTGTTTTGTATCACATGCGTGTGTTGTATCACATGTATCTGTTGTATTATATGTGTGTTGTATTACACATGTGCATTGTATCACATGCATGTGTTGCATTACATGTGTGTTGTATTACACGTGTGCATTGTATCACATGTGTGTGTTGTATTACATGTGTCTGTTGTATTACCTGCGTGTGTTGTATCACATGGGTGTGTTGTATTACATGTGTTTTGTATCACATGCGTGTGTTGTATCACATGGGTGTGTTGTATCACATGGGTGTGTTGTATCACATGTGTGTGTTGTATTACATGTGTGTGTTGTATTACATGTGTGTGTTGTATCACATGGGTGTGTTGTATTACATGTGTTTTGTATCACATGCGTGTGTTGTATCACATGGGTGTGTTGTATCACATGGGTGTGTTGTATCACATGGGTGTGTTGTATCACATGTGTGTGTTGTATTACATGTGTGTGTTGTATCACATGGGTGTGTTGTATCACATGGGTGTGTTGTATCACATGGGTGTGTTGTATCACATGGGTGTGTTGTATCACATGTGTGTTGTATCACATGTGTGTGTTGTATTACATGTGTGTGTTGTATCACATGTGTGTTGTATCACATGGGTGTGTTGTATCACATGTGTGTTGTATCACATGTGTGTGTTGTATCACATGGGTGTGTTGTATCACATGGGTGTGTTGTATCACATGTGTGTTGTATCACATGTGTGTTGTATTACATGTGTGTGTTGTATTACATGCGTGTGTTGTATCACATGCGTGTGTTGTATTACATGTATATGTTGTATCACATGCGTGTGTTATATCACATGTGTGTTATATCACATGCATGTGTTGTATTACATGCGTGTGTTGTATTACATGCGTGTGTTGTATCACATGTGTGTTGTATCACATGCATGTGTTGTATTACATGCATGTGTTGTATCACATGCGGGTGTTGTATTACATGTGCATTGTATCACATGTGTGTGTTGTATTACATGTGTGTGTTGTATTACATGTGTGTTGTATCACATGTATCTGTTGTATCACATGTGTGTTGTATCACATGTATCTGTTGTATCACATGTGTTTTGTATCACATGTGTGTGTTGTATTACATGTGTGTGTTGTATTACATATGTGTGTTGTATTACATGCTGTTTTATCGTGTGTTTCAACTAATATCGCTTAGCAGCCAGGAATTACACAGTGATAATTGTCAACTCAGTTTATTACATGATGACGCTGACATAGACCAGTCTAATATAACAAACAATCTAATTTAATCTAATTACTGATACTCATACTGATACTGATACTCATACTGGTACTGATACTGATACTCATACTGGTACTAATAAACAATGGCACGAGCGGTATATTATATAGTAAGCTACGCATGGCAGCACCGCCCAGGACAGAGGTCAAAGGTTACATATACAGTTCAATGACCACTACACAACATCCCTCCTTTTCTCAATAAACAAAGGGTCAAATAGGTACATAATATTTACACACATTCAAGCTGAAAATAAAACATAATTATTGTTTAAAATACAATATGTATATACTCTATGAATATAAAATCTATCATAATAGTATTGATCTAAAACTGTATTCAATACAAAACTTTTGATAAACATTTCATGCCTAGCTCGTGTAACGTGAGTCTAAGCTAAGATTTGATGTCGTGAGCAGGCACCGTAAGCAAACCCTGTATCAACAAAAACATGTTCGCAAACATGAAACGCTTGTACAGGCATCCACCGCAATTGGTGGGGGTGCGATTTCCTTGGCATGCACGACGGAAGTTTACTCTTCCCCCAATCTTGACAAACAACAATGCAGCGTGCAATGTTTCTGCCTCATTACGTCGTAATGTCCATATCTATTTGTTGGCACTCTATTACGGCTAGGTCGACTGTACGCTGTTGTCTCGGCTTCTGTATTGTCAGTTTCAGCATGCTGTATCTCGGTGTTCGTGTGGCTGTTATCTCCATCTGCTCTACACATACTGCCATTATCTCTCTCCTGTTCACCTACAAAAGATGGCAGAATGATTTCATGGGCTCTCTTGTATGCCTTCAGATGGGAGGAATTACGAGTGTATTCTCGTCCATCTGAAGATCTCACAGTCACCTGTGATCCTACCCTATCAACTACTGTGTATGGCGTTGGATAAAATGGAGTGTCAGTTTTATTAACTACGTGACTTCGCTTTAAAAGCACTTCATCACCAACAGCTATGTCACATTCAACAGCTCGCCTTTTGCTATCAGCATACTGTTTTGTTTTAGCTTTATATTCTAAGTCATGATCTCTAACATCAAGGTCAGTGTCCCCATGTGAACTTGACACAAACTGAGGAATCTTGGTACGCATTTTGCGTCCAAACAACAGCTCTGCTGGACTCTTGCCAGTAGCTGGGTGCGGTGTATTTCTGTAATTGAACAGGTAGCTTTTGAGTTCATGTCCCCAGTCAGCACCTGTAGCAACAGCTATTTGTACACGCTTTTTTAACGACTTCATACATGATTCAGCAAGACCATTGTTCTGTGGCCACAATGGAGTTCCTCTGGAATGTTTAATTCCCAAATTATCGCAGAACAATTTGAACTCATTTGCCACAAATGCCGGACCTGAATCTGATTTCAGGGTCAAAGGTAAACCATGCATCTGAAAAATGTCATCTAATACAGCTATAGTGGCGGCAGCACTTGTTGATTTTACTGCTCTACACTCATAGTACCTGCTATAATAATCAATAACTACCAAAAGATAGTCTCTCCCATTGTTAAATGGACCAAAGTGGTCAACTGCCAGAGACTCCCACGGTGCATTTGGTAGCTGTGATGACCTTATGGGCTCCGGATATTGTTGTTTACCAACAATTTGACACCCATGACAACTCTTTATGTATGTTTCAACATCACTATCTAAATTGGGCCACCAGACCTTTGTACGCAAATTTCTCTTAGTTGCTGCCATTCCTAAGTGTCCTTCATGAGCTAAACTCAACACCTGTTGCCTTAGTTTGGCGGGAATAACTATCCTGGTACCCCTAAGCAATAAGTTACCTATAACGCACAATTCTTCACTAATCAGCCGGTAACTACTGTGAATATTTGCACCTTTGAAATTTCCTGATCGAACACAATTTCTAACAGTTTCAAGCTCTCGATCATCTACTGACACAGATTCAATTTGTTTAGCAGTCATTGCTCTAGGCACAGAGTTCAATGCAACAAATCTGACATATTTCTCAGCATCTGAAGTGATTTTCTCAATAGAACTACTTGCAGTTTCATTTACAATTCCAAGTCTAGATAGAGGATCTGCTATATTCTTAGATCCGGGCCAATACACTACTCTATAGTCAAACTGCATTAGCCTAAGTACCCATCTTTCTATCCTAGCACATGGTTTAGATCTAGGGCTATAAATAGCTTTCAACGGTTCATGATCAGTAACCAAATCAAAGCAAATTCCAATTAGAAATGCACGAAATCTTTCACATGCCCAAACCAATGCAAGAGCCTCTCGCTCAGTTTGACAATATCTACGTTCAACACCGGTTAGACTTCTACTTGCATAGCTAATAACCCTAGGTCCATCTTCCTGTTCCTGAACTAAAACTGCCCCTAAACCTACAGGGCTGGCATCAGCAATCACTTTAGTTGGATATCTCAAGTCAAAATAACCCAAAGTTTTACTGCTAGCCAATGACTTTTTCAAATCTTCAAATGCAGATTTTTGTTTTTCTCCAAACACAAACTTAGCATTCTTTCTCGTTAGCTGTCTCAGCGGCTCTGTTTTTGTAGAATAGTCAGCAATGAATTTGCTACAGTAAGTAACTAAACCTAAGAAACTTCTCAATTCACTAACATTCTGAGGCTGCTTTGCATTCACTATAGCCTCAACTTTGGCAACTGAGGGATCTATTCCACGAGCAGACAACTTATGCCCAACGAACTCGAGTTCACAAACACCAAATTTACATTTGTCACCATTTAGTGTAAGACCAGCATTGCTCAACCTATCCATGACTTGAATCAACCTAGCATCATGTACTTCTCTATTTGGACCGTGTACTATAATGTCATCAGACAAATTAGCTACGCCTGGTATCCCTTGAACTAAGTGTTGAATTTCTGCCTGATATATCTCAGGAGCACAAGATATGCCAAAATTCAAACGTTTGTATCTATAATTGCCTACATGTGTAGCAAACGTAGTAACACTTCTAGAACTGGGGTGCAATTCAAGCTGATGAAACCCCATACGCAAATCAAGCTTACTAAATATTCTACTCTGACTAACATCATGCAGCAAGTCGTCTAATGTTGGAATAGGAAATCTTTCCCTAACTATAGCTTCATTAGCACGTCTCATATCTACGCACAATCGAATGTCTCCTGAGCTTTTTGGAACAACAACAAGAGGTGAAACCCACCTATTAGGCTCTGAAACAGGCTCAATGATATCTAAGTCGACAAGCTCTTTCAACTTAGCCTCTACTTTCTCACGTAACCCAAATGGAGTTCTCCTAAATGGTTGAACTATAGGTGTGACACTAGAATCTACAGCAATTTTGACCTGTAAACCTTTAAACTTTCCAATGCCAATAAACAAGTGTTTGTACTTATCTTTCATTTGCGAGTAATCACTATTTTCTACTCTATTGATATTGATGCCAATTCTAAGGACACCTAATGAACGAGCTGTCTCGAGGCCCAACAATGAAGGTTGACCTTTGTCCTCAATGATAATAAAATTAGCAGTCACTTGTGAACGACCTGCTTCAACAATTGCATCAAAACATCCATAAATAGGCAAAGGCTTTACTGAAGCGTATGCAAACAATTTAATATCGCTCCCTCGAACAACTGCCTTTAAACCTTTAGACTTTAGGCTTTTCCATGTATCAAGCCCTATAACGTTACACTCACTGCCTGAGTCAACAAGGAAATCTACCTTTTTGCCATCAATTTTGACTGGCAGTTTATCAAGTTTGTAATCAGCTCGTGTTTTACATGTAAAAGTATTTCTACTGAAGTCACTGCTAGGCTCATCACTATCAACCTCAACACAATGCACTTTCTTACTTCTACCTCCATCACTTATTGGCTTTGATTTACAAAACTTTGCAAAATGACCTACCAAGGAACATTTTCTACATGTGGCTTTTCTTGCCGGACAATTAGGATCTCTCGACCAATGGTTTATTTGACCACATCTGTAGCAGCCACCCTTTCTTTCTGGTCTGCTACTAGAATGAACACTATTCTCAGTCCTTGGCTTTACAACACTATTGCCACTACCCTGAGAATTCCTATGGTTAAATCTACGGCCTACCCTATTTACAGAACTTGCCCCTGCCTGGGCACCTAGTTTCATTTCTGCAAACTGCTGCTCTACTGCCTCATGAGATGCAGCCAGTTTCAAAATCTCATTTAGATCAAGTGCGTCACCCTTTTCAAGGAATTTCCTGCGCAACTGGTCAGAACTACAACTGGACACTACCTGGTCCTTAATCATGTCATTCGAACCATGAAATTGACAGCCTATTGTAGCTTTTCTCAAACTTGCTACAAACTGCGCAACAGTTTCACCAACTTTTTGCGTCATTTTACGAAACAAATGCCTCTGGAACGTAATGTTTGGCTTTACCAAAAAATGACCATTTAACATCTCAAGCAAGCCATCAAAGTCGTCTATCGCAATTTGTTTATCAGTTTCCAAAGCACCATTTAAGCTTTTGAAAACTTCTCGGACTCGAGGTCCACCAGTGTATAAAAGGAGTGCCCTACGCTGAGTTCTAGATTTAACTACCTGAGCCGTAGTCCCACTACCATTAAACACACCTCTACTATCAGCATAAGACTCAAATTCTTCCACCCATGCTGACCACGCAGCTGCTACAGCACTAACCTCCCCTTCCACATTGAACTGAGCTGGACACCTTAAGTCAGCAAAAGCCATTTTCCACTGTTTTGGCAATTCTACTCAACTGTCCCTAAGTAATAATGTGCGAAGCAAAGAAAGTGCTGTGACTGCACACAATTGAAACAAATAAACTTCAACTTATCTTATTCTCCAAGGCTTCCTCTCCTCCATGCTGTCTCTCTCCAGCCTCAGCTCCACGCTGCAAAGCGATTCCCGTATCCTCGTCGCCAGATGTTTTATCGTGTGTTTCAACTAATATCGCTTAGCAGCCAGGAATTACACAGTGATAATTGTCAACTCAGTTTATTACATGATGACGCTGACATAGACCAGTCTAATATAACAAACAATCTAATTTAATCTAATTACTGATACTCATACTGATACTGATACTCATACTGGTACTGATACTGATACTCATACTGGTACTAATAAACAATGGCACGAGCGGTATATTATATAGTAAGCTACGCATGGCAGCACCGCCCAGGACAGAGGTCAAAGGTTACATATACAGTTCAATGACCACTACACAACACATGCGTGTTGTATGACATGTATTTGTTGTACTATATGTGAGCATTGTATCACATGTGTTTTGTATCACATGTGTGTGTTATATCACATGCGTGTGTTGTATTACATGTGTGTTGTATCACATGTGTGTGTTATATCACATGCGTGTGTTGTATTACATGCATGTGTTGTATCACATGCGTGTGTTATATCACATGCGTGTGTTGTATTACATGCGTGTGTTGTATTTCACGTGCGTGTTGTATCACATGCATGTGTTGTATTACATGTGTGTGTTGCATTACATGCATGTGTGTTATATCACATGCGTGTGTTGTATTACATGTGTGTGTTGTATCACATGTGTGTGTTGTATCACATGAGAGTGTTGTAGTACATGCGTGTGTGATTCGTGACACAACAAGTTTTGAGAAGTTTACATTGTAAATAAACTTTTTCTGACACATTAGCCATGTCACCTTCAGAATACTCACCTTCCTTTACTTTAAATAATTTAGTAGACGACTTGTCTTCCATAAAATCAATACTTTAGTATCTGCTTGCTCATTTAGTTTGTAGCTGACTTTATAGCTGACTTTGGTTGTTGGCAGCAACTACGGGTTGATAATTTTGATATTAACACAACTGGCAAAATGCCAAAAACCTGTCGCATCCGTGTGTACGGTGTCGAAACTGCTCTTGAAATAATTAATTTTTTAGCCTGGAATTGGTTGATGTGTCTATTTCAAAGAACACATTCTGTAGAAAATAGCTAAATATAGAAGAACCAAAGGCTTATAGATACTACAAAGCCATTAAACGCTATCAGCTTGAGTGTCCAAAACAAACTGGCCAGTCATGAAACAATCTCTGTGAAGAAAAAGGAGTGCTGGAGGTCAGAATATTTTAGCTAGATCTAGAAAAAGTTACTTCAGAATGGTGTAAGCAGAATGAGGCTATGGCAGACATGGCAGCGGTCATGGCTGACGACTAAATATTTATTGGCAGCATTGACTCTAAATCATTCACCCCAATATTAACATGGAATCTTGTAACATAGCCCAATCACAGAGAGGGGCAGAGAAATAAAAAATACACGCACAATAGATGCTTCTGTAAAGCCTTGTCTACACACCTACGTTTTGCAGGAATGTGATGAGAAATAAGTTCCGTACAGTCACTCTGGTGGCTGCACACGCAGATGTTTAATCACCACAACATTACGGATCGCTCAGTGAGGCAAAGAGGATATAATTATTATAAATAGTCATTATAATAGCTGTTATAAGAATAAATTACAATAACTAAATAATTATTATGTTGGTTTATCATGTTGGTAAATAATCTTATCAGCGATAATAATTAATTAACGTTTATAAATAATAGTACCCTCTTTGATAGAAGTAACAGAATGGTCTGTCGGCCAATCAGTAATGAGCAGGTCAAGGTCGCAATGTAAAACAGTAAAAACATTTTTACTGGAGTCTTCACATTTCGGCCTTATATTTTATTCAATCGAAAGTGGTTATTTGATAATAATTGTCCAATCAGCGAAGCGTCATGCCGAAAATGTTTTTACATACCAACGTGTTGGTTTATTCATTTGAGCGTATTTTTGTAACGAAAGTATTATACCGCATGCCGAGATAAGGTAGGTGTGTGTAGTCATGGCTTAATTAATACACAGTATGCATTGAAACAAGAAAGCTGTGTACCAGACTCACACAAACAATAATTTATTAGTGGAATAAAGTCACTCAGTCTGTTTACGCCACGGAACAAAAACGTTTCATGTATAAATGTAATGATCGCTAAATAAGTTCAATTAGCATTTCTTAATTTTAAGGATGTTTGACTAACTAGCTGTTACGTTGCTTTTGCCTTCTCAGGTAGACTTGGCTCAAACTGAGATTGTCATGAATGTAAGTTTCAAAATAAACTAGAGTTATCATAATTCAGTCCGTGTGCAACTCTTTTACATTCTTCGTAATTTGATGATACGATCAGCTCAGGTTAAGTGAGTTTTTATTCCATAGTTTCCTTAG
Organism: Cryptosula pallasiana; assembly: GCA_945261195.1. NCBI lineage: Eukaryota > Metazoa > Bryozoa > Gymnolaemata > Cheilostomatida > Cryptosulidae > Cryptosula > Cryptosula pallasiana. Next base: position 40,435,410 of record OX183136.1, read on the forward strand.
GGCCAAAAAGAGGCATTATGGTATGGCTGAAGTATACAGGTTTAGTGTTTAGAGATCCAGAAATGACTGTTACAGCGTTGTTGTTCAGTCATACCCCAAACACTACAGTGCAATCAGAAGAATTTTTTACATATGAGACAAACTTTTTACAAGTTTTAAAGAATGTAAAATCAAAGCTAGTAGGCATATAAACCAGTTCAATTGATGTAAAATAGTAGAATAGTAGAAGATCCTGTTTTTGGATTGCATAGTTTTTATTTGAGTCAGAAGCCAACCTCAATCGTGACAACATATTACATGTCACTTTCATAACTCGGACTTTTGTAAGATTATATTTGGTTTGGTGTTTTCAGTAACTTGTAGCTCTACAACCATGTGATGAAATCATAAACTCAATCAGTCCAACAATACCTTGTGGTGGGGTTTAAGAATTTTGTGGGAATGCAAAGTTTTGCAATGTGGAAAGTCAATGATTTTGAATTGTCTTCTCTTGGTGTAAAGTTACAAAGTGTAGGTTCTGTTAATTTTGAAACACTTGTACTAGGAAAAAAAGAATACCTCTGGTAGAATTAACGAGAGTTTTTTTGCACTATTTTAAACAAAGTATTCAAAGCAGAAGACAATGATACGGAGTTTAATCATGGGCTAAAACAAGCAGATTATTCATCATATACTCGACGAATAATTTTTTCTCATAATAAATTGCTTTGCTCACAACTTTTTTTAAATTTATGCTTTGTTGTATTATTTAAAATTACAAACGTTTATTTTAAACCTTTTATTACAGAGTAGTATAAGACGCTGTACTACACTTGCCTTGATCACATGTGTCACTGCTAGAAAAACTTGTTTATTCTGTCAATGATGATGTAACATGGGAGCAAGCATATGTGGAAAACTTTAGCTTCAGTTGAAACTAATAAAAACCACTTTAATTTTACTGTTATGTGACTCTATTGCAATGGCCGCTACAGTTATTTATCATCCATAGACTTCATAATGACAAATTTGCTGCCATTAGTCTTTCTTTTTCTCTCTTCTGTGCTTCTCAACAATGGAGCAATCAATCGATATGACAGCACTTACCAGGAACTTTTTCTGTATTGAAAGAAAATAAAGATTATTCATCAAATGTTGCTAAAAAATTGTCCCCAGTACGTCGGCATCAAAAAAGAAATCGACAAAAAATTTTTGACTCCCAACCGTCTCAGTGTATCCAAAGCAATGTATGAGAGTTTGCTAAGCAAATTGTACGAATGCGATTCCCTCAACGTCTCACAAATGAATGCTACCACTTCACCACACACAGAAAGGGACATGGTAACCACCAGTACACCAACCCAAATGACTACATCGGCAACACCAACAGAATGTCTGACGGTAACCAACTTGTCACAGTCTTCGAGAATGGACTACCTTGGCAGCAATGTCAAAGCAGGTGGTCAGCATTCAGATCCAAAGGGGTTACTTTTGACCTCTATCAAGAGCTGCAGTAGTTCAGATTTTCAGGAGCGGCAGGTGAACATTTTCCATGTTTGGATACGTGTCCTCAATCGGATTGTAGCGTCACTGATGGGTTTTATTGTGACAGAAAATACATTTAAGAAGCCATTAGTAGCCCCTCCTCTCCCCTTTCCCTCCTCCTCCACCCACCATTAGTAGCCCCTCCTCTCCCCTTTCCCTCCTCCTCCACCCACCATTAGTAGCCCCTCCTCTCCCTTTCCCTCCTCCTCCACCCACACATAAAATGAGTTCACGGAATTAGACTTAATGACAATTTCTGTGACTCTGCACCAGTTACAAACGTCATTATATGAGATGCTGGAATGTAAACAATTAGTGGTGAATAATCATGTCTTACATGTTGTACCGGCTACAAAACACTGTTCTCAAACATCGATTCTCGTTTATTTCATCTGTGGAACACTGATAACTTGTTTACTGGGATTACATGGGCCGATTCGATATATTAATGAACAATTTACTTTTGTATAGTTGCGCTTTGCAATACAATGGCTTCAAACTTGTCAGATCATAGTTCCCTGCATATGTACAAAGTTTCGTTTGCAGATTTGATGGAGTCAAATTAGTCTTCTTCAATTAAATTGCCTCACATTCACAAACAGGTAACAGGATGTTGACTAAATGTTCAAGAATGAAGAGCCGTGGGACTATGGTCTCGTATTGGACAGATGCACCTCCCCCACAGAGGTTGGGGCGCCAGTGACTATCAAGGTATTTGGTTCAGGTGTACCATCATTCATCAGCAAGTGGTACACCAGACAGGCGAAGGTGATGAGATGTTCCCTTGGTATAGCTCAGGATCTCATGAGTATATCTGTGACTATCATAGAGACTGTGACCATAGTTTCTGCGGGGACCAAGTAACAATGGCTTAGTTTGTACATTCAGTCCAATAATTAAAAACTGATTATTCTAATTAAAAGTTATGTCATGGGGCCAGTTTTGTATTATAGCACAATAAATGCTGTCTGTTTTTCATCTCCACTTTCAGAGCTCCTAAAAACTGTTAGTGAAATATGGTCAGTGAGTTTAGCCCAATTGCTTCTGCATCGCCTATTAGCCACAACAAACACATTTTGTTAAAAAATAGCTAATTTTGACTGGAATTTTGCTTATAATGAATCATGAAGGCATAATATAATAACCCAAAAATTTAAAAATTTGCATCGTCAATTAAGAATTGATATTTCATAAATAAGCAAGTTACAATTGTTTAAATCAGATCTAAATTTTTGGTAGAAAATAAAGCAAACACGCAGGGCCTAACTATTTAGACTTGGCATTGCTTCTGTAATACTTGCACTGTTTTTACATCTTGTATGTTAGATTAAAGCCAACCTTGACCTTTTGTTGGTAGTAAGCATTAGTGAGAGAAGGAGTCTTATCAGGAATTATCAGAGTCCCAACTGTGTGTAAAGTAATCAAGGTATAAGCTCTACGATAGACGAGACATGAAAGAATTTTCATTTAGTTGAAAGAAACAGAAAGTTTTAAAGCCTGTTTCACTTATCATTACATGTCATGGATATGAAGCCTCTGCACACACAGAGTCTTACGGCCAAGAATATGGCCAGTGAGAGAAGTTTTCCTCTCGTAGTCCATTGCTGCACTCCACACACAACGATAGCGCACATATAGTGAACATATAGCGAACGAGTGCACAGTCACGGCTAAGAAAATCATAAAAAAAAATTGGATACGAGCAATCTACATTAACCAATCAGCGCTAGGAAATAATCACAAATCGTGAGAATGTCCGGCAAAAATTAAACATGCTTGCTTCCAGATGGTTGCGGCAAATGGAGGAAAATTGATTCGTAGACGGTTAAATAAACAGTCATTTTCCACTTTCCGTGGCGAAATCGCTGTGTGTGGAGAGACAAGTCAATGCAATGCATTGCTACACAAACTTTGCTGAGTAGTCAGCGGTAGTCATCCACCTTTTGTGTTACAGAATGCCAACAACTCTTTCGTTCAACTGATACAGAGAGTTGTTATTCATTATTCCACCCTATTTTAAACAAACATGCAAATCTTAGAGTATTTCGATTGTCAGAAATGAGAAGTGATATTTTTATACTGGTAAGAGACGAAATTGTTTTCAGCTAAATACGTTTATTTTGGTAACTGAAATATAAACATCCAAACAAATGATACTGAATGAAGATGTTTATTGTTCAATCATTTTTGTTTACTCTTTCCCAGTTTTGAAAGTTTAGTTGGGATCTCCGACTTTTGATTTAATTAAGAGTAGTGTTCTCTTTAGGCATGTTCGAATTAACAAAAATATTTTTAGTAAAGCAGAGCACGTTGTATAACTGAAGTATCTGATAAAACATCATTTAGCTAACTTGCAGATGATGAATTTACTTCACAAAACCATGAAGAGGAGCATCAGCAGGGTCAAGTTTGGTATGATATTAAATGAGTTCAACACTTTCATGCCTGCTAATACTCCCTGCTGTAAAAAAAACCAAGAATTCTGTACTCTTGTCAGCAGGAGATATAACGGTTTGTTTTTCATTAATTCTGTAATCTCTGGTTTGTTTGATTTAACTGCACATGCTTGATGACAATTAACAGATTATTATTTGAATTTTGTTATCATGGCTCATTTTATAAGAGTTGTCTACTCTATCAAGAGAAAACAACTCCAAAATAAATTTGATGTAAATTTTGTAAGGTAAAATTGGAATTAGAATTAAGGATAAATAAAGCATTTTACAACTAGGCAAAAGTGATTTTGTAAAGGTTGAGCACAAGATTTTTTGTCAATAATCATCTTGTTACTTCTTTTCAAAACCTCCTTAGGTCACTTTTCAAAACTTTGAAAGTATTTTAAACTCTTTCACGGCGTTAGGAAAAATGGATTTTTCAACATGAAATATTTTATCAACACCCCCAGAGCAGTTCCGTCACAACGCTAGGCTAGTAGTAAGTAAGTCATCGGTGACGCTTTGTTACATCACCTAAAATTTATAATGTTTATCTGTGAAAAGCAGTTTCTAAAGTTTTAACCTTTTCTGTAGAAGCTTTGTTTATAATCTAGCAAGCTTTTATTGAATATTTATTATTGTCATTAGAAATAAAGCAAAGCTTACATTGTACTTCCTGTTCGTTACCTTGGCTACACTCTGTACCAGGAAGCTACCAAACTGTGATGATGTTCTCCCGTACATCTATGTTGGTTTATTCTATCTAAAGGGTTCCTTTAATCAAAGCAAGGTTGAGTTCAATCTCACTAGAAAGTTACACAGTTCTTTTAATGCGAACTAGTTATAAGCTGCTAAGTGCGTAATGAGTTTGCTAAGGAAGTCTTTAAATAGTTTTGACAATTTTCATTCAAAAAATTCTCAGTGACTTCAATAAATTTAGTAGGTGCATTTAAAAAAAAGTGTTACAGAAGTCGTATTCATTCAAGTGAGCCATTCTGCAATGAAAACTAGATGTATCGATCACTGACTGTTTCAATAAAAACAACTTGGTTGAGATTTGTTATCCTGCACAAATCAAAACATTTTCCATCTTATCTACGTTTTAGCATCTACTAATATTTTTTTAATTACATTTTAAATTTTGAAAAATATTCAAAAGTATTTATATGCTTTCTATAATACTAGTTTTCTGTCCTTCTAACAAACTGTCAAACTACTAAATAACTATTATCAATGTGTGTGAGGTAATTCATTTTGTTGGCAGCTACTGCTAACTACTACTAACTAACTACTACTAACTAACTATTTACTAACTACTACTAACTAACTGCTAACTAACTACTAACTAACTACTAGGGCTATGCATTTCTCAAATGATTACTCAACAATAATACAGGCACTACATATTCCATTTTTTATGTCGTAGTAAATAAAAGAACAGGTGAGAACATGCTTATATTATGGAAAATGGTTATTTCTATGAAAATACATTTCATGATTACAAGATGAAGTTTTGATGTATAATCTCAAAAAGCTTGCCACAAGCCGAAGGGAGCGGTAGTTGGGTTTGTGATGCTGGGTGGTCGAGTTTGCTGGCTGATAATTGCTAGCCCAAGACAACGGTGGCGCTATAACTCTAATCCTATCGTCTGAAGGGGCTTTGTTGGTAGCTGCATGTAGCTTGGTATTTAGTTGGCTATTCACTGGTTAGGCTCTGTTGTGTGTGAGGGGCTTGATATTCAGTGGAGGTGCTGAAATAAGTATGCAAAGTTTTATTTCTGATTTGCATCACTTTCTGTAATCGGAGCAATGAGGTGATATATCTACTATCATATTTTGCCTTTTCTTTTGCTTCAATGTTGATAAGCATAGTTACTAATTTATTATCATACTTATATCGTTACTTTCTTTTTGCAATTTCACTAGTTGTCTGCTGATCGCTAATCACTGATTATGAGTTTGTGATCAAGGAGATCTTCCATTTACATATATTTGAATACAATACAGCGATGTTGAGCTCCAGCAGAGCTATTCTAGCTGGCTCTGGCAGCTATAGAATGCGATATCTCAGATGTTGCTGTAAGTTGCACTATGTTCAATTTGTTGAGCTGGAGTTGTCTCGCATAAATTTTGTTCAGGGCGTTAGCCCACTGTCTTCCCTATTCTGGTAAACTCACTAAATAATTTGAGCCTTCTTGAAAAATGTTAATACTAGCGGGAGACAATACTTAGGGAAAGTTGGACACTGAGAGAAAAGATTATTGACAAAGGAATAGTGACATTTTAGACTGAGTGGAGAATCTCAACTTACCAATAAACCTCGGAGTTGTGTGCTCTACATATATTGGATATAAGATTGTGAGAGACAGCTTTTACTACATGCAAAATCAGAGCTGCAAGAGATTTCTGTAGGTGAAAATACCTCACCAAATATATAAAAGCGCATAATAAAATCAATCATAAAACCTGTAGTATTTCTAAATAATAACAAATAATACAAAGTTATTTTATTAATAATGCTAACCAGTTTGTTTTACAGCATTTTCTATGAGTTGTTAATTTCTGGAAAGAATGGAATGCAAAAACTCATAACATAATGGGACGAACCTGCTTGATTCTGACTTCAAACGAGTGCAAGACTTGTTTTATCTTGGTATAACGTATCATTCAAATGAATTTAAGCCTCGTTGTTTTGAAGTTGTTCTCTCCTACGCAATACATGTATCTGATATGCAGAACATTAGGTTATCACTGAAGTAAGCAGTGTACACACAATAGGATTTGTTGCCATGCAATATTATATATTTTGCATGTAAAGGAACTTAATTCCCATTTGTCGTACTACGTGTATGCAATAGAAGACACGAATTCAAGCTCTAGCTACTGTGAGTAAAATATCTAGAAAATCAATCCACCCCTGTGGCTAAAGTAGATCAATCCACCCCTGTGGCTGTAGTAATCAACTACCCTCAGTTCAAACAACATTGAGCAAACTAACCAAATCATAAGTATATATGATTTAATAACAAAAATATTATTTTATACAATAAATTGAGGTAAATACAGTAGACATAGAAAATTCCATTGAGACAGTTGTTAGAAAACCAGACAAAAACCAAGAATACGCAAAATAATAAATGTAGTAATCTCGCTCATCACAACCTTTGGTTTGTGCTTGGTTGCTGCCACGCTGCCAACTTCATAATCAATATTCATTTCAAAATAGAATATTGCAAAGTAATTTATCATGATATCAAATTATTGGAATAAAACTCGTTCAATAAATTGTACAAAATATGATTGTAAGTCGGCTTAAACATTTCTAACTGTGTAACAGCTAATAATGCCCATCAGAAAATGGTTCAAAATCTAGTCACTTGTCCAAAGTTGAAAACAAAAACTAACTATATTGTATTACATAAACTCTGTAGACAACAGTATATATATAATATTGTGTTAGATCCGACAGCATGTCTTGCTCTCCGGGAAAGACGTCCAAATGTGACATGGAATGCTGCCGCAATACTGTTGTCAGCTGGTGGCAAGATTGGATCTATGTTTAAAATGAGAATTCCCAGTGGTATTGCGTTTAATGCAGTTGTCTGGTTTTAGACCGCCTATTTCATTTCATACTGGTACTCATATCCCTAAAACAGTCAAAAGTTGCATGAGACTCTACATTCTCCTGTATCCTACCAAAAGAATAAACAGCTGTATGGTGAATGCGTAGAATCTAAGGCTACACAAGCTTATTGGAAGAACCTAAAATGCTGAAGCTATTGATACACCAAACCAATCAGTTTTTAGTTACTACTAGTATTGCTAGTAGATGTAGCCATATTGCTAATACCAGTAAAATCTGGACACCAGCCAAGGGTTAGCCTTGTTTCCCAGCTATAAGCGTTAATAAATAATTTTCCACTATCCCATCGTTTATCCTACCCTTAAATTCAGCGTTTGTCCATCATCAATGAAGCTAATCTGAAATGTTATTTGCGAGTTGAATCTTTCAGTAACTAGTTATAATAAATGATTCTACTTGTTAAACCAATATTGTTAATGAGCTAGCTACACTCGCGGCAGATTCACTGCAAAACAAAATAAAATATCACACGGTGGAGAAAAAAGGAAACAATGCAGAGCAAAGTAGATACTTGAAAAGCTTCTAAACTCAGCTGGAGCAGAAAAAAACTGCTAGCTATCACTCACATTCCAAGACGTAACGCTAAAAAAGGTAAATGAAACCGGCATTAGCTCATTTGTCTACCAATTCAACAATTGTGTATAAGCATGACAAAAACCTGCAAGAACTTTACTCAGCCTAACAAACTAGTCAGGGTGATAGAAGAATTCAGTGATTCAGTTCTTTTTAACTAAAGAGCTGATTTTCCGATTTTCGATGACGCACAATTTGACGATCGCGATGTAATTATAAACAGGTTTGGACAACAAAAGAAATTAATTATTTACAACTAATCACATCAAAGCAACCTCGCCTAAGGATTCATACCAAACAAAAGTGGAATGCTGGAAGAATTGTGACATAATACGTAAAAGTTTCTTGGCTGAGTAATTACCTCATTGAGTTGAGAGGGCCGGCAGCAGCAGGTCATGGAGTAGCTGACGATGGAGAGGATGAACTCCACAACACCTACCAGCACTCCAACACCAGGGAAAATCCAAAGCCAGAGAAGTTTGCTAAAGTTCTCTATCAGATCATCTATGTCAACATCTGCGCTCTGCCAAATGAATAAACATTACTATCTACTGCAAGTACAAGTATAAATACAACTGTATAATAATGTGGCAATCACAAAACTTATCATTTATATTTAATAAACAAAATAAATGAACTAAGCTTTCAACTCTGGTAAGTGGAATGAAATTACTCTTTCAACCCGTTCAAACGCTATTTCAAAGATCAGTACTCCTCAAATAGAAGTTTTGTAGAGATGTAGGCTCATTACTAGTAGGAACTTACGCTAAAAAAAGCTGGGGAGATCAAGACGAAATAGCCCAGCGCAACCATCAGCAGAAGCAACGCTGGAGACCAAATTATTACATTCAGCACATTCAGCGCCACCCAGACTCCTTCCTGAAACAACAAACTTCTTAGATACATACTTTATGTATAAAATATAATATTTTAAGAGTTTTCTAGTCTACCGTAAAGAGCATAACTCCAAACTCCACATTTATTCTGGCAGTAAGAAAATAAGCGCAAGTTTAGCCATGGAACGAGTACTTGTAGGCACAGAATAAGCATGCCAACTCGGCAATGAAAGCTGAATTGATTACATAGGCTTTTTTGAATAACATGAGCCAATCAATAATCACTCTCCGGTTTGAGGAGCATCGCACAAAACAAGTTCTTGAATTGGAGTTGAACAATTGAGCAAGGTCACAGCAGTGCACAAACTTAACACTCTATACAACTTACAGTACAGCCTTTTTTCTTGATGCAGCAACCAACAGCTCCAGTCAAAAAAAACTAAAACATAAAAATAAAACTTTGACAACAAAAGGCATAAATGTGTGAAATTGAGATCATCTGTTGAAGAAACTATGCTTTGCTCTTACAAGTCCTCAGTACCGATGGATTTCATATTTGTAGAGATTTGAAAATTTTATTACAATAAAATTGCTGTTGCGGATCCTGCAATTATTCTATCTCCATTTTTTGAGACCCCAGAAGACGAAAAGTTGCTTGAACACCTAGCGGTCACATGACCATATAATTTTTTGATGGGTGAAGATCGCTCACATAACCATAACCATAACAGTTTGAGATGAATATAGAGAGAGATAGAACAAATATTGCCTGGCTGGTTCCCTGCCAACATACATGCATAGATGTGTTGAAACTAGTTAATTTGAAGCATCAGATTGCACACCTACTAGCCGCCACGATGGTTAACTAGCCCAGTTATATATCTTTACATCTCTATCGTTTGCATAATAGACGGGCAGCCAGCTGTGACCCACATGCAACCAATCACCTGGAATAATTTAGCGCTGCCATTGAACTCTGCTGCTGCCAATATATTTAATCAGACTCTAAACTCAAACACTTTAAAGTGTTTATAGGTGGATATCGATCCAAGAGCTACAGCTGGGTCTACAAACTGTGGGATGAGCACTCAACTCAGTCTACATTGGGGAATAATCAGCTAGTTACTAGACTGTATTGTCTATCACAATGGGCTGGTGGAATTAGCCTTGGCTCTATCACAATGGGCTGGTGGAAGTAGCCTTGGCTCTATATAAATGGGCTGGTAGAATTAGCCTTGTTTCTATCACGATGGGCTGGTAGAAGCAGCCTTGGCTCTGTATAATTTATTGTCACTTACAGTGCTGTCAGCTTTCTATTTATTACGCATATGATAACAAGACATAAAAAAAGTAAAAAACAAACGTTCATGGGAATGTGCTTTTTTACATGGTTTTAACAGCTAGATGGCAAGCATTTTGTGTCTGCACTAGATTTCAGCTGGTTTGAAGAGAACAATAAATAATAATTGCCTAGTAAATAGCAGAAACTCTTATGTTGGTCCCACAACCAAGAGTTTAAATGTTGATGGTAGAGTAGTAAAGGTAATGGTAGTGGTAGTAGCCTCAGTAGTAGTAATGTAGTACTTGTACTAGTGCTTGTATCAGTATCAGTAGCAGTAGTAGCAGTAGCAGCAATAGTAGTAGTAGCAGTAGTAGCGGTAGTAGTAATATTACTAGCAGTAACAGTATTACCAGTAGTAGTAGGTGTAGTAGGTTAGTAGCTGTAGTACAATCATCAACTATTAACATACATGGCAAGCAATAATTACGAGCAAATCAGCAACTTCCACAGATGACGCTTGACACAGGCAGCTGGTTTAATTTGCAAAAACAAATAACGCTCGCTGGACATTGAATGGCTTTTTTCATGTGGGCGTCAAAATGCACAACTCCTTAAAACATTCAAACTGAAACAAACAAGCCATCTACTCGATGCGACTTAATTGGTCTCTAGAGGACAATGAGAGAGTCCGCAGCTACTGTTGACGTGATCTTGAGCCTGCACTTTCCTTGTAGATAAGGTTAGCTTCAGGTCAATGCTTTAAGCAATAATAAAGCTTCCCAAACCATATTGATTTTGAGATGGAATAGATCCAAGGATAAAGACATCAAGTGTGCTACGTATGTTTATTTGGTTGTACAAGACAACTTCAAAATTGGTATTTTCCAGATGAGACTGAATATACTTCAAATAGTGTGTACAATGTTTTGTATGTTCTAAACATTATCAATGCATTCGCATGCATAAACGTCAATTTAATGGTTATGCTATAACTGGCTGCCACATCTCATTTCCTCTGATCAAAGAAAACTACAGGCTTCATGGGTTTATCCACTGACAGCAATACAAAACCACATGCATGGCCAATAACCACACCGTAGCTGTCAGCTGGTAGCCTGAGAAATAAATTTATTTTTCACCACCAATATTATAGCTTATTGAGTATGTGATTCACTTCAACATTATTCAGTGCATTTCAAGGATTTGGCCGGCCAATTTAATGATTCTGTAAGCATTGTTTGAGCTGACAGCGAGCAGTTTAATTCAGTGATTCAAGCATCCGCTTGGCTGATGCCATTCATGAAATAACAAAAGAGCTTACAATAGAGCTGTCCAAAAATATTACCAGTTATAAGGAGTAGTTCTGAGACTACTACATTCGTCTTCAGTCACGAGCCTTTGGGGTGTTGGCTCCAAACGCATCAGTTACAGTTGCCCTGTAGTCAAAATATGTGTACGCTCGCTCGCAGTGTTCTTCACCAAACACCCACCACTCGCTCCTCGATTTAAAAAAGACACCGCAATAATTCGCATCATAGCTGTTGTATTTGATGGCTAACCTCCCCAACGGCTCAAATCTCATCACACCTTCAAGGATGTGGTCTGTGCTTAGGAGGAGCAAACAAAAGAATACAAAGCAAGCAGCCTCTCGCCAATGTTATTACTCGAAACAAGAAAAGATGCTTGACAACCCAGAAACATGGAAGTAATGAATTTTGCAAACCGATATGCAGTAGTAGTACAATAAGATGGACCTACTGCAAAAATAGGTTGGTTTTGGGCCACTTTTAGGAAATCTATGTTATGTTTTGTTGTTAGTGTTTGGAAGGTAAGTCGGTCTGACAAATCTGTTTCCATGTGCTGACCTACTGGCTCAAAAATAATTTGTCAGCACTCCACCAAGAAATTATCAAAAGGTAAATCCACTGGGTTGTTGATATTGACCTTTTTTATTCCAATCAGATGACTGCTTGAGAAGCAGCGACAGCATTTGTCCAAGGACTTCCTAGCTAGGATACTCAGGTGATCGCGAGAAATTTCGCGCGAGGAGCCATTGGCAAGCACAAAATTTGGACACACGCTGTCGCTGCTTCTCAGATAATTATCTGTTCCGGATAAAAAATGTCAGTATTGACAGCCCAGAGAGTTTAATTTTTGGTAATTTCTTGGTGGAGTGCTGCCCAAATTACTTCTGAGCTAGCAGGTCAGCACTTGACGAGAGATTTGTCATACTATGATTTACTTTCCAAATACAAACTACAAAACATGGCATAAATTTCCTAAAAATGGTCCAAAACCCACCAATTTCTGCTGTCGGTCTGTGACATAAATACATGCCAGGCTGTGAGGAAAGAAACAATCTGTGAATGGTGTATGGTCAACAGTTCCTTCAGTACATCACAATACACTCTTGCAGACAATAATATAACCCTCTCAATGGCCATTTCCTAACTTTTGAACAAAATTAAAATCTTAATAACACACTCATTCGATCTAACAGGTTTCTCCAACAACGTACGAAAATACCGCTAAACTGTTTGGAGTACTCACCCAAAACCCGCAGTATATTTTGGCGGCAAGCAATACGGAGAACCACTCTGGCAGTATCTCCAAAATAGATTTACCATCCACAAATAGAGGCTCATAGAAGTATAGCAGACATATCCAGGTCACTCCGGCGGCGATACAAAGGAGTCCAAAAAACATGTGAGTACCGGCAGCACCGGCGTATGCCCTAGCCATGTTGGTGAGTGAGAGATGTTAGCTTTCTGAGATGTGAATAGGTTATTAGTATCAAGCTACAGTATAAACTAGCTTTGTTCAATTGGATTGCGAGAGATGGAAATGATTGTGTGAAATAGCTTGCTCAGACGCTAAGCTTCACATCTGACCAATCATCTCTTAGCGATGGCTCATTGGTTAAACTCTGATCCATTGATTAGCAGTGGAGCTCAGTTGGCTAACGCCTACACTGAAGCCTTACCGAAAATCCACACAATACTATCTAAATGCCCTCAGTTCACTGGATGATATACGGGTGCCTGACTTAGTTGTACTTACCAAACATTTCGGAAGCAAGTGACTTTATGACCCCACTTGAGATTGCTCGTTGTAACCCAGTTTGAGATAGTGCAAGTGTTGAAAAATATTTCATATGTAAAAGTCATCTTCAATTGTCGCTTGAAATTTGCCCTCTAAAGCTTTATGAATTATCCAAAAATAAATTTACAAGTTGTTGTGTTAACAGGCTCGCTATTTGGGCTAAAAACTTCACAGCGGCAATATTAACAAAACATCAGAAACCAATTTAGCTAGTGAACCATTGCAGTAAGCTGGAGTTAGTGGATTAGATGTAGCAAAAATTGATTCCCAGTAAACTATCGAGGAAATACTGCATCGGCGGGAAGATTTCATGTCCCCAATGTGGAATTACAAATATATTCTAGGTTTCTATACTTTTCCCTCAATCCATTCCTTACCATTGTTTACAAGAACCCAGCTATAGCTTGCCCAATTAAATATAACACAACCATTTTAGCTGGCTCCGATGTCTGCCAACATGCGTAGCTGGCTACAACTCAACGCCGATGGGAGGGGCGACTAATCAAACAGCTATTTTAGACCAAGACAAATAATTGTATCACAAAACTAACAAAACATGAAGTAAGTAGAGTTGAGTCAACTTAATTAGGTGAGCTTATGACTAAAGAATAGGTGTAGTTTGTGCCATCTCAACCAGCGATGAGTAAAGTTGGCACGTGATTCTTGAATTGCTTGACATGATCTCCTCAATTGTTCTATTACTGGCAAACATTGCTCTACAGTTATTGTAGCAGACAAAACATATTTATTATTGCCACTACAACTTGTTGTTGGTGCCAACAATTATCTCTGTACAGTCTAGCTACTTACTAGTAGTTAGCTACTAAACAGTGTTATGACAACCAAAGGGCAGTCAACTGCAGCACAATGTGTGCTTTTAGATTTTATGGCATAATCACGGCGTGTGTTGTGCACTTGGTATCAGGTTGACCAGCAAATGACCGGAAAGATCGCAGACAGGGTCTGCATATGCCGTGTAACATATTGAGCATTGTGAAAAATGGAATAGCCAACATAGCATTGATAAACGTAGAGTAGATAAAACAAAATATGAAATGAAATACAAATCTACATTACAATTAATCTCTTTGTAAGTTTTAGATCTTCTGAGATTTGACGCTTTCCATTGAGGTCTAGCGATGTCAGATAAACTTCTCACAATGAGCACTGCTGCTGTGGCACAAAACAATAGGCTGCTGGGAAGTTATCAGCTGGCTGAGGAATGTTGATGCGTTCATCAGTCCCTGCCAGCCAGGAGGATGACAGATTCCACCAAACAACTTGTGAAACAATTACAGCATTACAGCACAGCAGATACAATCCACTAGTAGATCGCTGACTGCTGCCAATTCAGTTAACTAAAACAAGGCAGCACATCCTTCGTCAGTTGTCAGCAAACATGCTACGGCAGCCAGCGCACTGAAGCAGGTCCAATCAGGTCAGGTCTGGCTTTTATCAACGCTGGATATTTTGTTTCTAATGATTTGAAGGTGCTCTTTAATGTACTGCTCCTGTGGGGCCAGCTTGTGCACTTCTAGTAGACAGTGTTCAGCTTTCACCAGGTCTCCTCTCTCGACGTACACCACACAGAGGTTGTGTCGTCCCTGGATGTTGGCTGGATCCAATCGAACTATCTCAATAAAACACTACAATATACACAAGTAACTACTAACCACTAGACAGCAAGCAGCTATAAAACTATTTCACAGTAAAAACTATAGAAAATCAAACCACATGTTTGGCGAAATGCCAATAAACTAGATTATTGACTCGGCTACAAGAACTAAGACATAACTAGTAAGGTTTGTTGACTGTCACACATTGACAGTTCATTGCTCCACAGAATAAAACATTTACGTTGCTTTAATGTTTTTTGTGAGTGCTATTGGCATACTTTCATTTCTCTCCCATTTATATGATATTATTTTGGTTGTGAGTGTGTGTGCATTGGCAGTGGAATCAATGATCACGGCAAGGTTAGGACAAATAAGCCATCTACTTGGCGATGGATCAATCAAGCGCGCTGTTTGCATAAAAAGTCAGCAAATGAAGGCAGCAAATAGCTAAGCATCAATAATGTCCGCAATACACATCTAGAAGTAGTGCTGGAGGTGTCTATAGTATACTAAGAGAATGCAGTGCAGTCTATGGACACAGCTAGCAAATAAACTAAACATATGTGTGACCATGACCCTAGTCTCAGCGCTTTAGTTAATCATACCTAACACCTCAGACTAACAAATAATCTTGCACAGAGACTTTAGGGGACAAGCTTTAGGGTTCGCTCTAGGGCTAAGTAATCGCTGACAAATGAAACCTGGAACTTCTACATCAATAATTATTAACTGCAAGATGTGGTAAATTCCTAGAAAGCAAACAAGGGAGATAATTCCAGTAAACCAGAAAGTTTCATGGTGTTAAAATGCAAATGAGGTGTTAAGGATAAATGAAATAACTAACAGTGCGGGTATGTAGCTTTGAAATATAAAACATGCAAAGAAATGATGACCACTTTAAACAGCTGTTGTACAAAGTAAGCAATAGAATGTAAACAATAAATAATGTGCCATATAGCTGTCATTAGAGGCTGTAATATGCAGTAAACGCACAATCATCAACTATCACGCATGGAGAAGGGTCAAAGTATGTTCAACTATTGATTACTACTATTTATACCAGCTTAAGACAGAGTGAGGGGGGGGGGTAGTGTACCTGCTCAGCTAGATCAATGTTCTTTAAATGATTTATGGCTATGTCACCCAATAGAAGATAACTCTTGATGTGCTGTGCATTCAACTTCAAATTTCTTTCTAAGTAGGGGACGCTATCTTTGGGTCTCCCTAATTCGTTAGCGAGCAATAAGGCTAGGTTGAACAATGCACCTTTGAAGTCTGGCTCAAGCTACAAACAAGATTACATTAATCCTTTACATTTGAGAGTAAGAGCAGAATTAGATGGCGTATAAATAGCGCCGATGTATCAAGTATATGAAAGATGTCATATATAACTGTCGACGCGTACATCAGACTACAAACGGATATTTTGATTAGCCTGAGGGAACGTTGTAGCACCATTTCCTGTTTCACAAAAAGAGATGAAGTTGAAGCGATGTTGAAAGGAGTTAGCCAACTAAATGTACTACTAGCAGTGAGAGAGATATCACTAGTACAATATAGTGTTCAGCCAATAGTGTCATGTAATAGTACTAGAACAGTATCAGCTCTGACATATGATATATACAATAACAAACAGTACATTAAGTATATATACAGCACAGAACAGAGTGTAGCTGTGAGTGGCTGTAAAAGGGAATGCATTACATAATATGACAAGATTGTATATACTTTATTTACAAGCTAACAGTCTTTAATGATAACTTCATAATTCATCAATGATAAATAAAAATCATTGAAAAAATATTTCGGTTTTCGTAGAAACTTAACGCGAATAACACAGCAATAGTTCCGCCGTACAATCTAATTCAGAGCGCACCACGGTTTGATTAATGGGCAGAAAATAAGATTTGTCAAAGTCAATAAAATACATAATCACCTCAAGGGCCTGTTTAAACCTGCGCTCAGCCAACTGGTATTGTTTGCTGTCGGTGGCGAGCAAGGCAGCTGTAAAGTACACTTTACTATTGTTGGGTTCCAACCGCATCAATAGCTCGAGTCTCCTCGCTGCCTCGGGGTAGAGATGCACCTGTCCAGACTCTTGCATCATCACAGCGGTGTTGAACAGAGATTGCTATAGGAGGGAAGGTACAAATTCTACACACACAGAGTCACATCACATTTATCTAATTAAAGGTTGTTAAACTTGAAATTAAATTAATTTTATAAAGTCAGCGAGTCAAAGTGGTCAGCGTACAGGAAAAGGCTGAAATTGATGCCCGTTGCTGTTTGTTTTATCAAAGGAAATTACAGTTATAGCATCTTTTTAGATTGAAACGTCAGCACTTGGATGAACGCTGCCACAAATAACCGATCAATTTCAGTAAACAAAACTAGATATATAGCTTTATAAATAAATCAGCAGTTTAATAAAATATGTAGTAGTTAGATATAAAGAGTCCCTAGAGTGCAATGCGATGGAAGACATCAGTGATCTAGCGCTACTAACTAACTGCTGTCATCGATGGGAATGAATGAAAGTGCACTAAATGAATCAGGACGCACATTCCGAACTCGTCTGCTTGATGAAGCAACAAAATACAATCATTCTACTAACTCAAGGAAGAAACAAATTACTACAACTATAAGAGCCAGAGAATGCAGTGCTTGACTAGTGACCCTACAGATATGCAATCAGAGTCACATCACTTTAGCAGGAACACACGATAGTTACCATCCAAGTGATTGTGATATCATTTTCTGTGCCTTTGCTCAAACTAGTCAACAAGGAAACCATTGCGAGTTTGTAATTTAGCAAAAGGTTAGCACTACCGATGGTTATGAGCTGTTAGGAAAGATATTCACACGCTGCCTTATCAAAGAACCAACCTGATGGTTGGGGTTGAGAGACAGCGCCCTATTGAACTCATCCATAGCTTGCTGATGCCTTTTGGACTCAAGATGGACAACTCCCAAGTTATAGTAGATATCAGGGTTTGATCTATCATAATTCAGTGCGGTATTGTATTGTAACAAGGCTTCATCATTTCTACCCATTCGTAGCAGTATATCACCATAGTTCATGTACGCCTGCAATAGTAAACTTACCACTTCATAAAAAGACTTGGAGAGCAAGTGCCGCAAACCATTTAAAAAAATCTTCAAAGTACAGATTATTTTAAAAACTTTGGCTGGTGGCCATGATACAGGAAAGCTACTCGACTGCTCAAAGATTCTAAACAGATCTAACAAAACAGAACTCTTACAAAATTTGTGCTTGGGCGTATTGCCTGAAAAACTACTTAATCTCAACAGTTTTGGACTCACCTACATGTACAATTTGTCTCAGCAAAAACTCGCCTACACGTAAAAAAAAATTTTTTCACAATAAACTCGCCTACCTGAACGAACTCTGGCCGCATGCTAATAGCTCGTTTATACAATTTTTCTGCCTCCAGCAGGCGAGACTCATTCTGTGATACTAGAGTTCCCAAAGTGAGAAAGACATTGAGATGAGAGGGAGCGATTCTAGCCATGTAAGACTGCCCTATAGGATATCACAACCACTGATGCATTCATAAACAGAATAAGAACCCACGGCAAAGAAACCGTGGTCAGAGGATATCGATTGTATATGTGGAGTTGTCTACCATAGAACAATAGGCAGTGCTGTGAGGGGAACTTTGATTGCTTGTTATCTATTATATAGAACATTTTAAATTTACCAAAAGAGAAGCAATGCAGAGCCAATGAACCAAAAAAAATGCTGTAATTCCGATGATGTAATGTTTTTTCAATCTCACAGACTGTGTGAGGTTTTGTCACGGTGGAAAAATGGCAGCTATTTGAGAGATAACCAATAGAAATCTGCTATTTGTGTTGACAGCAGCAGTGACAGAGCACGGAAGGTCAATAGAGTCAGATAAATAACCTGAGAAGGAAGAACTGCACAAAAAATGGCTGACAACTGATGATTTGTCGAACAAACAGATTAGTCAACAAAAAATTGAGTCATATGTAAAGAATTTTAAATCAAGACAAAGATAAACGTTTTTAGACCAACTATTATAGAGAACAACAACAGGATATCTGACACTTTAGAGCTGTAGAGCACTGCCTTTGGTTTAAAACATGGATAAGAAGTTGGTAGCCTCCAAAACATAAAAATAATCAATAATGGAGAAAACATCAATAATCAAATTGGAGTATTTCCACTTGAGGCAAATAGTGTTGACTAGAGCTAGCCAAAAAACATGTAAATGCTTCATACTTTGGTCAAATCCATCTGACCATGTAGAACTTTGTTATAACTTCAAAAGACAAGTCTTAGATTTTTATTTCTTATTATACGACATTTTTATTATTTATCCCAAGTTTGTGGTAAACCAATGATGTACACATACATCTAGGACTATCAAGTATAGGGGGTTCAGCTTGTACAAGTTGGATCCATTACCATCTACTCAGCAGGTAAACCAGTGAATGTGTTTAGCTTGGAATTTAACAAATATCAGTAACTCAAGAAATACACAGCAACACGTGATCTAGTTTCAAACCTTCAATCAATCAGTCTCTATAACAAAATAATCATGCTTTCATCTCATTGGTAAATCTGGAAAAACGATGTTACAAAAAGTAAAAATTGTAACCAATTTCCATTGACTTATGTCATAAATAATCATGAGCGCATGCGGCAAAGAGAGAGAACAACTCCACAGAAACAATAAAAGCGCAAAGAGAAAATGATGAAGGCTAATAAAGTGGATATCCCCAAGTGAACATAAATCTGACAGCTGGGAGATGTATCTCTCCCCGATGTGTCAGTTTATGACTGATTGTACCAACAATGACAGAGAGAATTACACGTAACCAAAACTAAAATAGCACATTTATTCAATCGATTGAACACTCAATGACAAACGTCACTAAATACCATACTTTGTGGCAAAAATTTTTTGCTGGTGTGTCCATAAACCAATGGTTTTACTCAAATCATGTCATGTTAGTTAGATGGTTATAGTTCATTGCATAACTTATGACTTTACACACAAATGGATTATTTCATCCTTTTTTTTATTCCAGCATTGAAGTTTTAACTTTCACATGAATAGATTAAAACTATTTCACACGCGATACAAAAAGTCACAGACTATATTATACGACTAGCTTATGCAGGGGGCTTTTAAATTGTTAGACTTCTAATTATAGCAAACCACTCGCTCATTCAGACTGTATTTCAATGCGTAAAATTTTAACAGTGAATTTTCAATACCACAATGGCCTAAGAATACCACCGAAAAGAAGCCTTGCTCTCTATTCGCTCTAAGAAAGAGACGGAATGAGATTGTATCACCCAATGTCTGGTGAAGGCTGTACCAAGCTTCTGTATGTATGACAAGAGATAGGAGCAAGTAAAAATCTAACAAAACTCTTAAGAAAGTCTACAACTTGAGAAAACGGCTGTCTTAACTTACAAAAAGACCCTACACGAGGGAGAGACAAACAACATTGTCGTTGAGTGAAGAGTGGCGGAAACCACATACGGCACGAGTCTGAATTTCCTTGTGGTTAAAGACTGTAGTATAACGAGTGAAAGAGAGAATGCGGAGAGATTAATTGCTTAGCAACCGAGAATAGCTCTAAACAATCTGAGCAGTGGTGAGTAGTTGGTATGGCTATATGTAGTTATACACAAGCATTCATAGACAGCCAAGAGTGACACCTGTTTCCTGTCTCCCAATAACAAGAAGATTAACGTAATGCAATTTGTATGCAAGACATATTGATAATCTGTTAGTAAGTGAATGCGAAGTGCAGATGGTACGGGTGGTGGGGTCAGAAGCTACACACACAAGTTAATATTGTAACTGCATGTAGACTTCTCTCACTTTTCCTGAAACATTATGATTGTTGGTGAATAATGAAGGCCTTGGTATATGTCAGTAGGTAAAAATTATAACCCTTTAACTTGGTTAAAACTTTTCCCCTTGACTAATCGCATACACGCTACCTTTCTTAGTCGGAGGTAAAAGATTTAGGGCTAAAGTGAGGGCTACCTCAGCCTCAGCTCCGCGTCCCAACACCTTCAACGTACGTCCAACATTTACGTGAGAACCAATGTCATCTGGTTGAACCCTACAAAACATGAAACAATTCGCTATATGCACGCTCCTTCAACAGTTGGCATGTCGTACTGTGTATTTCATTCAAAAATCGGTGAATGAAAATTCACAATCAGATGTATTGAACAAAAATAACTGCATTGACGTATTAAAACATAACTTTGCAATATAAATATAGACCACAAAATGCAACAGTCCTCTATAGATCAGGTGTGTGAGCTATTTGGCAAGCAATTATTGTTTTAGACGCCAACTCCAAAAATAAAATGAAAACGGTTCAATAATCATTTAAAGCAGGAAATATATACGTTGTCAACGGCAACAGCTGAATGAGACAAGGTATAGAATCAGCTGTACAAGTCGTGGTCTTTGAGCAATAGAAATATGGATGGATTCTAGATCAGAGTTATGTGGAGAAAAAGCGTGCGCAGTTGAAAGCAGATGACAAGCATCTTACTGTTACATCTGCAGGAGAGGAGAATCTGCTTTACGTGAACAACGAAAAAATCACAAAAAATTGTTGTGAAGGTTTTCAATACTGAGCATTTGAAGAAAGAAAGGACAACTCTAAAACTGCCTAAAACAAAGTAAAAACGACAAAAAATATTGGCAGTTTAGCAGCTATAGATTTTTGAGAAGTTTGCAAAATCTCCGACAAATTGCTGCCGCAATGAAGGTGAGTGAGAACCAACCTGGCAGCATTGCTGAAGTAATGTAGAGCTTCTGTATGTCTGTCTTCCGCTTCCAGAGCATGCCCGACGTTGTTCCACACTTTGGCATTTGCCTCAGTAAATCTACAATAGTATATGTACTACAGACAGTAGTATATGTACTACATACAATAGTATATGTACTACATACAATAGTATATGTACTACATACAATAGTATGTATAATACATACAGTAGTATATGTAATACGTACAATAGTATATATAATACATACAATAGTATATGTACTACATACAGTAGTATATGTAATACATACAATAGTATATGTACTACATGCAATAGTATATGTACTACATACAATAGTATATGTACTACATACAATAGTATATGTACTACATACAATAGTATATGTACTACATGCAATAGTATATGCACTACATACAATAGTATATGTACTACATACAATAGTATATGTACTACATACAATAGTATATATACTACATACAATAGTATATGTACTACATACAATAGTATGTATAATACATACAGTAGTATATGTAATACGTACAATAGTATATATAATACATACAATAGTATATGTACTACATACAGTAGTATATGTAATACATAGGGGAGAGAGGGGCTAGTTGGCTCAAAACTTTTTGACTTCCTGCTATGCCAAAACCAAGAGCTTGATTTTGATGAAAATTTAGCACAACACTGTTCTTGTATATGTTAATATATGACCAAATTATGGTTAGGCTGTCACCCGTTACAGTGAAGAAATCAATTAATTCCTTATTTTCAATTTTTGAGCCAACATGCCCCACACATGGGGCATGTTGGATCAGTGTATGGGGCTAGTTGGGCCAATAGAGTCCACACTCTTTTTGTGACCGAATCAATTACATATGCTGTTCTGAATGATAAAATTTATTAAAAAAGTACAAGTATTACTTACTGCACTGGTTTAAAAAAAGCGAAATAAAATTTGAATTGCAACATAAAAACTGACTAAATGTCTTATCTTCAGACAAAGCAAGCCGATTGTTGTTTACATAGACACGACTTGTAAAATAAAGTTATACTAATATTAAAATGATTAAAAACTAATAAAACATCAGATTTTTACATAGAAGTTAACAAATATCTACTAGCATGTCGAATTTTAGCTCGGTGCTACTATATTCATTTCTTAACTTCATCAAGACAGTCATCAAATAACAACTTAAGGCATGCTCTTGCAGTGCCACCAATAGTAGCAGGTGGAGAAAGGATCTTTACAATGTCATCCTCACTCACATTGTCGATGTCTTCGGGCTCAGGACGTATGAAGGAACCACCTTGTCTCTTCAGAAAAGTCACAGTTACCATGTCCTCTTGGCGATCCAAGTGGGTAACCTGCCCAACAAACATAGATGATGTTCGTTTACTCATGTATCGAACAACAACATAGGCTCCTTTTTTCAACGTCAATTCCTCTTCTTCCGGCTCAGCCTCCTCCGAGTCAGAACCTAATGGATATTGTTCTGAACCATCTGTGCTTTCAGAATCAGAAAGTTGTACTTTCTTTTTCTGCAAACGTAGCTTTTTAGTTTGTTTTTCTGGTCTTTCTTTAGCAGCCTGCTCTATTGCTTTTTTGACTGGTGTATCTGTTAATGTTAGTGCCTTGCCTCTTTTCCTGTTTCCATTCCCTTTCCGTGGTTGGGCAACCGGCAGTGGTCTGATTTGTTCAGGAGTAACTGATGCTGCAGTTTGCCGGATTTGTGTGATCACACATGCACTTTGAGGGTTCTGCTGCTCATCAAGACCTGAACAACTAGGCTCTGTATCTGGCTCAATAGAGGATGGCAGTTTTTCTGTAGTTGATTTCTGCTGAACATCTTCATTTGGATTACGACGATCAGTTACTTGTGATGGAAGGAATGCAGCATCATCAAACACATGCCTGTCTAGGGGGCAAATACCTGTAGCTCTAAAGCCAGATATTATATTTTGCGGGGTAGCTGCTCTCGTCATCGCTCTTCCAGCTAGATCACCTACATCATATAGTGTGATTGTCTTTCCGGGGTTAGACAGCAGCCAGCTATTACATACAGAGTTATAATGAGTTCGAAGTGGCCCATAAACTGCTACATCGAGTGGCTGCAATTTGTTGGTAGTGTGAGGTGGAAATGTTGTCATTATTACTGAATTGCTCTTGGCCATTTCAATAACATTTGGTGAAAGATGACTCATGTGGTTATCAAGAATCAGTAGCAATGGATCTTCGGTTGACGGCTTGGTGTGGGAGATCAGATGAGCCATCCATTTTAGAAAGTTCTCAGCATTCATCCAACCGGTTTCACTAACCAAACCAAGAGATCCTGGAGGAGTGCCTTTCATATAGTGGTCAAGGTTACGAGTTGTTTTTCTAGGCCAGATGAAAACAGGAGGAATGCTAGTTCCACTAGCATTTACACACGCAGCTGATGTTACCAAAGTTCCTCTTTCTGCAGATGTTACTTGACCAACTTGTTTGGTGTTTTTTCCTGCAATTACTTTGGGTGGGACGTGGACAGTGGTCAAAGCGGTTTCATCCATGTTAAATATACGATGAGGTGGGAAGTTGTGTTTTTCCATTAATGTCTCAATGTTGGTAAAAAACTCATTCCAGGTTTGCCTGTTAAAGCTGGTACATCTGGCGAGACTAGTTGCTTCAGGCTTTCTAATTGATAATTGGGGGTTTCGCTTTAAGAACTTCTGTAGCCAGTCTTTGCCAGCAGTTCTTTTTTGCTCCCAGCTATGGGGTACTTCTACATTGTTAGACACAGCAAAACCAAAAGCCAACTCTAGCGTTTCTTTGATCGTCAGGCCATGATTCATTTGTGAGCAGCGAAGAAGATAATAGCATAGCTCTACCTCAAGGTGTTTAGGAATAACCTGCACATAAAAATATGAATATCTGTGAGCAATATGGACTGGTAAACATCAGCTTTTTGTTTGATTTGTTTGATTTTTGAAGCAAAACAAGTAGTTTGCATTAGTTCAGAGTCACCAAACAGTGTGTTAGAAATGATCATAAGCTCATTCATCAAGTGTTGAAATACCCAAATTACGCTAAATGCAACTTATGTAATCTTCTCTCACCTGTCCAGGGTTCTTGTATCCACTACTGGAAGACTCGCTGTTGACCATCCTTCTCAATGTGCTGAAGGGGATACCAGTAGTTTTGCTAGCATCCCTAATTGATGATTTATCTTCTTTAACCAACTTTATGGCCTGCTGTAATGCTTCATTTCCATAGCTCGCTCGATCTGTTTTGCGCTTGTACGTTCTGACCATTATGCTTGATTATTGTTCTAAAATACAATCACTTGTTAGTCAACTGCATTATTGCCTCAACTAACATCATCATAATTACATAAATACATATGTGTATTTAATAATACTTTGCATAATTGAGGCTTTTAATGGTTCATAATTCACGTATATAGTGGGGTCAGTTGGATCGGTGAGCCAACTGACCCCACTAATTTTGAGCCAACAAGCCCCATGTTGCCTAAATTTAAGAAAATAGAATTATCTTAATTTTCAATCACTCCATCATTATTATCTCTGAAAATTGTTATAAACCTTATGCATACCTATCTTTCTATACATATTAACCATGGTAAGACAATCTATTTACCATGTTATGTTGATGTAATATCATATGGTTAATTATAACTTTTGAAGCAAAAATAATGTTTTTAAGTACTCACCATGAACCATGTGGAGCTTGAAGCTTAAACCAAGATGGCGGCAAATTGACCTATAAACATGTCATGTGACCAAAGCACATAGCATAGTTATGTTTAGTTTTCATATGCAAGCATGAGCCAATTAGCCCCCTATAGCCAACTAGCCCCTCTCTCCCCTACAATAGTATATGTACTACATGCAATAGTATATGTACTACATACAATAGTATATGTACTACATACAATAGTATATGTACTACATACAATAGTATATGTACTACATGCAATAGTATATGTACTACATACAATAGTATATGTACTACATACAATAGTATATGTACTACATACAGTAGTATATGTAATACATACAATAGTATATGTACTACATACAATAGTATATGTACTACATACAATAGTATATGTACTACATACAATAGTATATGTACTACATACAATAGTATATGTACTACATGCAATAGTATATGTACTACATACAATAGTATATGTACTACATACAATAGTATATGTACTACATACAATAGTATATGTACTACATACAATAGTATATGTACTACATACAATAGTATATATAATACATACAATAGTATATGTACTACATACAATAGTATATGTACTACATACAATAGTATATGTACTACATACCATAGTATATGTACTACATACAATAGTATATGTACTACATACCATAGTATATGTACTACATACAATAGTATATGTACTACATACCATAGTATATGTACTACGTACAATAGTATATATAATACATACAGTAGTATATGTAATACATACAATAGTATATATAATACATACAATAGTATGTATAATACATACAATGGTATATATATAATACATACAGTAGTATATATCATACATACAATAGTATATATGTAATACATACAGTAGTATATGTACTACATACAGTAGTATATGTAATACATGTAGTAGAATATACAATTAAAACCACCCATACCTGAGTGCAGACTTGAATAGACTGAGCTCACTTCTCCAATCGGCATTTCTAGCCAGAGTTCTACACCCTCCAGCGAGCAATAGGAAACCAAAACTCCCAACCAACAAATACCTACATCAGCAAATTTGCATTCTTTAAATGAGCAACATTGTATTTAACTGCTGGGCATTGCTGTTACAAATGTAACATCTGATGGAAAAAATTGTTGAAATGGTACAAAACATGAAAAAAACTGTAATCATGTTACTTCAAACCAGACAATGAACTCTGTAAAGTAACCTTGAATGAAACCAAGAATTGTTAGAATAACTCATAAAAGGAGACAACTCCATAGTTTTGCATATTTGACAATCAACAAAAGCAACAATGAAACACTCACCTGAAGTTATCATACCGCTCATAGAGAAAGTTAAACAACGAGCCAGCTAAAAGGCAGTATCCAATGCTAGGCATATACAATACTCTCTCAGCAATGACAAATCCGACAGGAAAGAACAGGTTGCTGGCAGGTAGGAATGGTATCAGCATATATATCAGACCCTAAAACAGAGCAAAATAATCAATAAAAGTCTATTGTTTGTACTGTCAGCTATAACTACACAGAAAGAGGTTTTAGAGAAGGTCAAATATTGGAGAATGTAAACTAACAAACTGCAAATGTGATAACTTGTCAAATAACATGAAAAAGAAAAACATTGAAGATAAATTTTGCAATTTTTGCGCGTAGGATAATAGTTGTTCTAACGATTCCATCTTTACTCACTGTGAATAGCTGGTCACTGACAGTTGATCTGATACACAGGCTATAGACTATCAACTTGCACATAAGTGTATATAGTACAACAGTAAATATGTTCCTATAGTCTAAGAGGGAGGTAATAACAGGCACTGTTCCCATTGTCCAATCACAGCAGAGCTGAGCTGGGCACAACAGTAGCACAGAGTTCCACACAGACAGGTAGTTATACGTCAGCTGTCTGTACGGAGTCGACTGATTGCTGGCAGGATTGTCGAACCTGCGACAGAAAAACAATAAGTAACTTGAAATCCACATCCTTCTGCCACAATGTATGAGCAAACGTGATATCAAACGTGATAGAGAAAAAAGATTATTTTATGAGAAAATACTGCAAAATATTGTGGAGTTATGCCTTATTGTGCAGACTGCAAAGATTCAGAAAGTCAAGTGAAGAAAGCAGCAAGGAAGAAGACAACTTCTTTGACTCACATTGTAAATGAAGGGAGTTTTGCTCCCATGACATAAAGCCTGAGAGCCAATGTGAGTATTGTAATAAATGAGAGGGCTATGCATCTGTAGACAAGAGGAATGACTCCAGGTATTGAAGAGCCAGGTCTACCTGTATATAAACTCTTCACCACTGCACACAGAGATTCTATATTTAGCTGTAAGTAGACAACGCAAACCTTACAGTGCAGAATACTGGTATCAGTGACAGAGTCAATGTAAATAGTCATAGCTCACTTTCACCTTTCTAATCGATACTAAAAAATATTGAAGCCGTTTTTAATTACTGACATAAAATGTGCCAATCAAATGTGTGGTACAGCCATTGTGGCCAATTTTGGGTTTGGTCCAGCCACAGCAGCTAATGAGAGGTTATCTGCATTCAGAGCAGCCAATCAAAGGTTTGGAGCAGTCACTACAGCCAATCAAAGGTTTGGAGCAGTCTTTGCAGCCAATCAAAGCTTTGGAGCAGTCACTGCAGCCAATTAAAGCTTTGGAGCAGTCACTGCAGCCAATCAACGGTCTAGTAGAGTCACAACAGAACTATATGGGACGAAATGCTAAGATGGGAAAATTACCTGTTCTATTATAAAACAGTCGTATAGCACACAGACAGCTGCTACAGTGATACCTTGTTCTTTGCATAAGGTGGCACTTCCAAGAAGAAGAAACAGCAGCAGACAAGTTAGTGCACCTGTAATTGTATAACAGTTTGTGGTCAATGGCAAACGTGTGTTTGTCAATAATACATATACTAACAATAAAACAAGAGCTGCAGATATAACCAGTGTATTAGTATAATAATTATCTGTCCACCGGTCTCAACCGTGAAATATCATCCGCAGTAACTACTAGTCATTTATTATTTATGATAATATAACCAAGATTGACATAATATGGCTTTACATTATTATTATTAAAAAAAAACCGAGTTATCTCTACTTAAACAATGACAACATCCAAATTCGCCTACGTGTGAAAAAGCTTAACTGTCACAAGTTACGGCTGTACGGCGTGATATACACAAGGTACGAGGCACACTAGAAGCTGATGCGCTGGAGACATACCAAGCTGCTTCCTAAGTCTAACACTGTCTGTGTACAACTTAAATAGAAGAAGACAGAGTGAAGCGGAAAGTAGCTCAGCTCTCCCCACTACTCCAGTCACTGCCTCGGTGTGCACAGGATGCACCGCAAAGAGAAGCGCAGAACCAAGGCTAATCATTTCATTAAATTCCACAGTCTGCCTACATAACCTGAAAGTAAAGAGAGGAATGGCCCAGGAGAAAAGAGCAGAAAGCTGTGTAAGATTGCACAGAGTGTCAGCTGTTGATTGAATGTTGTAGACTGTAGATTGACGTACAATAAACAGTTCAGAGTAAAACATCCATAAAAAATTATTACAAAATCTAATTACACAAAGCTAAACATTCAATGGCAATTTAAAGCTAATTGTTATGAAAAAACTTAATAAATTAATGTTTTATCCACTGACACCTTCAACAAAAAGATAAAATAGTCTACTATAGCGAAAAATCAAAAGCTCAATTTATAATTATTATATAACTACTTGACTGCTTTTAGACAAATAATACAACACAAGAAAGTTCTACAGCTGAATAGGTAAATCAATGATCAATAGCCTTTCCATAAGAATTGAACAAAAATACTTTTGAAGTGAATAAGATACTCCATTCCACATTTGGTTACAAACAATCAGAAATGGACAAGAAAAATAAAGATGGCCACCTTTGATACTTACATATAAAACTGGACAGTGACTATTGAATGAAGGAGGACATTGAGTAGATGGTAACCAAATGGTTCCAACTGTGCCAGCCAGAAGTTTAGTCTAAATGTGAGTACGGTGAAAGGCCGATATGACTTGTGACTTCCCTCCTATAACAAGAACAACTCGTGTCACATTCGAAATGAAATTGATGAAAAAAATTAAAAGTGCATTTCAACTTCAAAACTGGTTACAATGCGGCTTCAGGCGGATGCGTACAAACCACAAGCGTTACAGGCCTCTTGTGACATCACAAGATATATTTCATTGTTTTCACGTTAAATATCGCGCACATTATTTAGTGTACAAAGTGTAAGAAATAATTTAGTAGTATGTCTATATATCAGATTTGGAGGGAAATATTGGTCAGCTGAAGCCACAACGTAGCATGGATATCTAATTCAGTTGGATGTAACCTCTCTCATAGGAGTTCCCCAAAAGTCATGACTGAAGAGATCAAGAAGAGGAGTGTCTGGTCTGAGATCTTTGTTATCTTTGATAGCCGAGACATCGTCAAACACAAAACCACAGTCTAAGGAATTATGGTAGACCACTAGACACACAACTATCAACGCAGCAACACTGGACAAAGCTGCCATCGTTCAATCATGCTCAACCTGTCAAATAAAACAAAAATGATGCAAGGCTTAGTTATGGGGTTTTCAGGAGTCTGCTTTGTTGTGATTAGCTAATGAAGTTGATGTATTGCTATTGGCGGCTGTTGTAATAAAGTTATTTACAGGTCCGGATGAGAATAATAAACCAAACAAACAAAACGAAAACCTTTTAATTCTTTCATAAAATAAATCGGAACAAAGATATACTCCATAAAAAGACTGAGATATTGTTTGTGAAATACAACTGACTTTAAATTATCTATATTGTTGAGCTTTTATTTATGACCGGCGAACCTAATTATAGGCTTTCTTCTTCACCAATTTTGTGGTCAGCATGATGTTACCGACTTTATTCTACAGCAACTCAAAAATACTATTATCAACAGGGCGCTGTTGTAGCGCCCGTGTAGCTACAAAGTAGCGCTGTTGTGCATAAATTCCAAAGTGTGGAAACAAGCCAGCTATATGTCTTTTATGAGAAGCAAGCATTCTGTAATTGCTGTAAAGGTTTCAAATGATGAAAACAATAAAGAGAATCTATCGCATAAATTTTTTGAATTGTTTTTGTCACTTTTGTTACAAGCAAAACTACCATTGTGCTCTCAGCAAATATGGAGACTTAAAACTTAATAAATTTAAAATTAATGATTATTGTTACGATGCTATAAATGGAATAATGATTTAGAGTAACAATATGCAATGCTGCTGTTCTTGGTAAAACAATCAATTGAACCAGAGATGGATGATGCTCAGTTATCCTGTCATCATCCTCATGATCACGAATAAATATAATAATAATTATTTAACAATATTAATACTTATAATTAATAAAAATAATGGCACGACTTTTTTTAGTTGGAGTAGTTGAAACAATTAAATTACTTACCACTACTAGTCACCTCAACTAATCATTATCATTATTGGTAACTATTCATTATTGATTATTATCATGATTAGGGTTGTTTAATTATAATCTATTCTTTTGACAAAAAAAAATCACGATTTTATTTCCTATTTCGATTTTGAAAAAAAAAAGTGTTTTCCGCTTGTACATATTAGCCATAGTATGCAACTGATACCATCCATAGACATAGTTTAACGTAATGTGACCAAGAATGATTAGTCTTGTATTGTATAATATAGCACACTCAAACAGTATTACATAGGCATGTGTTCATGTTCACTACAGCTTCACTTGAGGAGCTAAACAAGCAATGAAGTAAAAGGCGTTGTAAGAAATAATACTGCAAAGGCTATAATTGTGTCTCTTTAAACATAATCTCATTAATGAAATAGAAAAGTTACGACACCACGTGGTGAGAGTGAGTTTTAAATCAACCAATGTTCCACATTCATCTCATCTCATGGTCTGGACAGTATAAATATTATTTTTCGCATTTCTCTCTCAATTGTAATTGGGAACTTTGAAACTTTTAAAACATCTACAGCGATCATTGAGCGTGTCTTTTCAACTTTTGTCTGGGTACACTCAAAGCTGAGAAACAGACTGGGAGTTGAATAAAACAGGCATGCTGGTAATCTATTACCGTATTATTATGAATTCTGTTGGTGTTGATGCTGAAGAAATTTTGTTGTAGGAGTACTATACTTGTTCTGGTCTGGTGCTAAATAAATATATCACTGTCGTTTGAGCAACTAATTGCATTACACTACATCATTTAATTTATACTTCAGAAAAAGTAAAAATTGAGGTTTCTGAGCATGCAAAACATTGTGTCAAAAAGGTCGATTATTTATTCTACTATGATGATGATAATAATAATATGAGTGGCATGTTATATGTCCTGCCAGGATAGTGAGTGGATACAGACAGCATGGGAAAGAGAAACGAGGAAAGACGGAAAATCGTTAAGCAATGATGTCACTGAAACTCTCCCTGTCTATGGTATCAACGTGCTTTTCGACATAAATGGTGCCCACTTTGAAGGAGAAAGAATGATTGGAACATGGAAAGATATATGTAGAACCATCAAAGCACAAATCAGGGTGAAAAGAGAAAACAACAGAATGCAGCAATATGAGACCAAGCAGATGGAGAGTGAGCTGTATAAGAACTTGGATAAAGGAGGACATGAATGGCTGAGATGCAACCTGGATCCAAAGAAAGCAGGTGCAATAATAAGTTTGCAAGAGAAAATGATAGAAACAAGGGAATGGAAGAAAAACAGACAAATGAACATAGAATCGGACAAGTGTCAATTATGCGGGCAATTTTCAGAGGGAGTAATGCACTAGCTTCTGGATGTCAGATGCTTGAGCTGGGAGTGAATACTTGAGGAGACATAACAATGCACTGAAGATCCTCATGACAACCTGGGTAACAAAAAATGCACTGTTGGAAGGTCAACCTATATACAAAATAAAATGGGAACCAGGAACAGTTCTAGAAAACAATGCTGTGAAAATGTGCTGGGACTTTGAGCACAAGATGAGGAAAGAAACAACAGCAAGAAGGCCAAATGTAACCATTGAGTATAAAGATCGTAAGTTGATTCAAACCATAGATATGGCATGCCCGAATGATAAAAATATTAAGGAGAAGATCAAAGAAAAACTGCAGAAATACCAAAAATTAGCCTTTGAGACCAGAGAGAAGAACAGGGTTTCATGTTGAAATCATCCCCGTGGTAGTAGGATGCATGGGCGAAGGGGCAGCAAGAATGAATGAAAGGTCTTGAAAGCTGATGAGAAGAAGATATAAAGAATTTGGAGAAAAATGCTCAAAACTGTACTGGCTGAGAGTGAAAGCATGATAAGGAAAGTACGGTCAAACATCATTACAACAAATTAGAAAGTAGTTCGCCAGCAAAATTTGGTGGTAAACTTACAAAATAATCGGCTTTTGTTAAGGCTAGAACAACAACAACAGCAATAATGATAATATAATAACCGATTTTTTTTAAACTTAAAAACCATCTTGATTTTTAACAACCCTGACCAACGTTATAATTATTTCAGTAATGATAATGGCACTACCAATAGAATAGACAGAGAGCAACAGTATGTATTAATAATTTTCATTATTATTTTAGTAGCAGTAGTGGTAGTACAGACTTGCCAACTCTCACGCATTCTGCGTGAGACTCACTCAATTGCCCCATTTCTCACGCCTCTCACGCGCGTCTCACGCTTTTCCCCATTATGACTAAAAAAAAATTATTTTACTAAATTTTTATAATTCATAATAATCAACTACTATCTATCAACTATTATATCATCTATTCTCAAAATAATAGTATTTTGTTTGCATCGCTGCAAAGGGTTGAACGGCAGATAATCTATGAAATACTTCCTCAATTTAGGGGTGTTTGTAGTTGCCCTTCAACTAGACTTAGTATTTGGGCTGTGTTTTCAGCAGACATGACCCACTTGTGGCAAATATCATCATATCGTGTTTTTCTCTTTAGTACTCATGAATAAAATTTATCTCAGCAAATGATGATGTTGTAGTCTTACTAACTACTACCACTTATTATGACTACTTACTTTTTTTTCAGTGCAAGAGTGGTTGACCTCTGCAAAAGTTCAGCTGTCAAATAAAAATGGTTATCAACTGTTTTTTCAATGTTTTCATCATCAGCATAATAATTTTCACTATTATTATTATTATTATTAATTATTATTATTATTATTATAGTTACAGTAGTTATTATTATTATTATTATTGATTCAATACAGCAGACTTGAATGAATATAATCAATTATAATAATTGATATTATAATTATAGCACCATCATGAATGAAATAAATCTTTCCATTTAGTATTTTTGAAAAACTTTATTGAAATTATTATTGAGATTACCTAAGTTTAACCCAAAGGTATTTTACACAGGCCTACAGCAGAATATTGGTGGGTTTGAGCCACTTTTGGGAACTTTATTATGTTGTGTTTTGTAACGCAACATTAATTTCCTAAAAGTGACCAAAACCCAACAGCTTTTCACAGTAGTAGCTCTGTGCTATACACTGGCTGCAATATACTTTCTTTGAAACTTGCAAAATGGTGCCAGAATCCTGTGTGTCCACGGTGTGCCATAGCTGTTTTTCAAAATAGTACGTACATAGGGGAGCCAATTTTGTTTCAAAGAGGAGAAAATCATTTAAAAGGAAGAGCATTATGCTTTGAAAGAAGCTAAAAAAATTTTCGGCGCTCCGCGCCGAAGTGGGTTTCCTTTCACACATTTCCAGGTCTGCCACTATATCCATCCATACGTGATATTACACGTTGCATTAGCTGGTTGTAGTAACTACCTTGCATTTAGCTTTTATTAATGCATATTGCCCCATTCATCAAATTTTGCGCGTGAAGTTTGCCCCAAATCCAATTCTCACTCAATTCCCCACTCCCAGGTTGGCAAGTCTGTGGTAGTAGTACATGTTGAACAACAATAGTAGTGTTTTTGACCCTGCTACTACTACTAACTCTACTACCTCCTCCCTCCACCTCCTACTACTACTAATAATAATAATAAATATAAACAAAACAACAACAATAAATAATAATTAATTAATAATAATAATAATATAATAAAGTACCAATTGCTAACTACTTACTTATGACTATAACAACAACTGTTATCGTATTATTATTTTTGCTGCAACTCTTTGTAACTAATTATTCTACGTTGATATTTGCGTCTTATAACTCAAAAGCTTATGTTGTTTATTTGAATTGTATATGCAAAAAATTGGATGAGAACTCTCCTTTGCAATGGAACATATTTTGTTTTTATAACTTGACAAATAAATCTTAGTGGGCGGGTTGTATTAGCCTTTTCAGCTGAGACTTTGTGAAACGGACGATGCGGTAAGGGTTTATAATACCATTATCTTGTTACTGAGGCTATATTTCAGCGTTTTCACGTTTGGCAAAATTAATATGCGTACTTGTTTTAAAAAGAGAACAACTCCAATGCAGTCTTGGAATTCACTGGAGACTTGTTATTTACACTGCTTGACATAGTCTTGCAGAGCTGTGTTCAAATCACCAAGAATCAAATATTTGGTGACTCAAATATTTGAAAAATGATTTATTTCAAATATTTGATACAACTGGTGAATTGATTTCATTACTTTCAGTCATTATTATTTGATTTGATTTGCCTCTTTTCACAAGATTTGACCAAATATTTGCAAAAATATGGCAAATCATCAAAAAAAAACAGTGATGATGTTTGCAGCTTTTCTTAGTGCTTGTAATTCACCTGAGATTGTCATAATTCATAGTATTCAATTGTAGCAAATAAGTAAAAGCAGTGAAAAGAAAATAAACTACCTAATTATTAGCCTATAGTAATCAAGGATCGAGGTAAACTATGCTGCCTTTTCCGTTATGTATAAGTTTTCATCAGCCGAGGTCAAATTAACAGTTGTCTACCTTTTTTTCTGACTTGAATGTGGTGAGCTGAGAGTGTTTATGGATGGCGATCAGGTTATTTACTTATCTGTAGTGAGTAATGCATTAGTTGATGATGTACATAATGATAACTGCAAACCAATGCTCAGTGTTTGCTATTAGCAATAGGCTACCACAATGGCAGTTTTTTGGCAATGAAGGAGTTTTAGAAAGGTATAACCTATAGTGGTTGATTGTTTTGTTTACAGGGTGTGCATTTTATGTTGCATGAAACTGGCTAATTCATTTGGCTAGTCTAAGCATTGGTTTTGAATTTAAATGATAACATTTTTAGGCATGCATACCAATAAAAAAGCCCCCATTTGATTTGATTTGGAACAACTCATGACTTGATTTGAATTTTTACTCACTTGTAACAATTTGATTTGAATGAAAATTCAAATGATTCGATTTGAGTCATAAAAATCGTGATTTGTCACAGCTCTGTAGTTTTGTGATGGGTTTGGAACTTGAGAATGTGGATTAACATCTATTTGGAAAGTGGAACTGTAGTCAACAGCTTTTGGCTGATTTGCAATGTATTTCATTCTATAATAAGTAAATCCATCAAAAACAGAAAGATGAATAACTGGGTTCATTGCAAGACAATAAATTAAATATAAACACGTGCATCCCTTGTAGAAGACACAGAAGTAAACAGTATTGGTAGGATAGACTACGCAAGTCACAACTAAAAGGCAAGAACAAATAGTGATCTAATTAAATCATAACGTTGAGTCAATCATCACATAATAAATAAAAGCTTCCACGGAATGGATTGCATAGCCGCATAAATACAAAATATCATTGCAGGTTTTGGAAAAAAGTTTACAACTCTCTCTGCCTAAAACTGAGAATCAAATATGGTGAGCGAAGAATATATAAAAAATACTAGCAATTTGAAAAGAAATACTCTGGTCCGGAAAATGGTGACATCCTGTCTAAACAATAACAACACATACTAGAGTGTATAGATACTACCGGCAATGTGTGTACGAGGTACTACTAGGGATGCAGTGAATATATTCACAACCGTACTACTTGCTCACAGCATAGAATAAACCATATATGCCAGCTACCACCATGGCCACTGTACCTATCACTAGTATCATATCCTGAAACATAGATATAACACGGTCAATACGCATAAGGATATGTTCTAGACTAGAGTATCTCTATTGCTTGTATCAGGGATCTAAGGCTACTAGAGCAGGCCACTACGTACAAGTCAACAGATGCGCTATATTGATCACAGGGCTGTAGATGAATGAAATTTAGTGAGCTAACACAAAATCAAACGAAGAAAAGACAACTCAAAATTTACTTTTCTGCTCACAAATCATACCAGTACGCAAGGAGAGAAAAAAATATCCCATCCATGTGATCAAGCGCATAATATTGAGGTAACAAAAACTACCACACATTTGACTGTTTCTATTATAAAGAAAAATTGCTAGCTTGTACGACAATAAAATGGCAATGAGATTATCGGCAATAAGTCAACACATTTTTAACATAAGAGAGTAATGT
The DNA here is from genome assembly GCA_945261195.1 of Cryptosula pallasiana. Classification (NCBI taxonomy): domain Eukaryota; kingdom Metazoa; phylum Bryozoa; class Gymnolaemata; order Cheilostomatida; family Cryptosulidae; genus Cryptosula; species Cryptosula pallasiana. The sequence continues at coordinate 40,472,521 of OX183136.1, forward strand.
AAAAGTTGTTCCTCTTCTCCGAAAAAAATAAAATAAAAATAAATAAATTAATATTTGCAGCTTTTTAGCTTTCAATTCTACCATAAATAATCCATACAGCGGCTAAAATATTTCAGTAAAAGCGCAGTAGAATCATGTGAGTGCGAATATAATAGCAGTGGTGTGAGGAGCCTGACCACTTTCATTTTGAGGACAGTTTTATTTCCAATTTTTTGTTTCAAAACATCAAACAAGCGCCACTATTTCAGATACTCCCAACAAAATGAAAGCTATAAATGTATTTAGCAGGGTCAAAACTTGGCATTGGACTGTATTTGGCTCATAGCGACTTTTCAATAAAAACCTCATAAAGCCGAGTGTGAGAGCGTAACGCCTGCTGTCATGGAGCTAACGGCCAATATTCTGAACTTTACCTGATAATGGTGACTAGACTTTTTTAGCTCTGCCTGTTGTTTGTTTTTTTTTAGATGAGTCCGAGACTTCAGGTAGTCTTGCTTGCCTGAAATGTTAAATGTCAACTCTGTGAGAGAGACAAAAGAACAACCAACAGAAAGTCTTGTTAACAAGTTGAAATAATACAAGGATTTCACACTCCAGTTGACAGACATGAAAAGCAAACTGATCACATGTGTGACAAAGTATTCACATTTCAAGTGCATCTTTTCAGAATGTTGGACCAAACATTCTCCACTTTATTCTGTTTTGGAAATGTTGTAAAACCAAAGAAATGTAAAAATATGTTCTACATACATATGATAACTACAACAGAAAAAAACAAGCAAATTAAAACAGTCATACTATGAGAAAAAACTAAAAACGCAAGCGTGCAGTAATTTGCTAGCGAGCAAATAGTTTTTATTTCCATTAATTGTTCGTAATTTAGAAAGGAAAAATTTCTGCTCATGAATAAATATGTGTCAAAACTTGAAGAAAAAAAAACATTAAAGTGAACATAATTTTTTACTAACATTAGAACTCCGATATTGATAGCTTACAATTTAATTATCAGGTTTGCGTATAAAAACCTACCAATTTTTTTTCTGTATTCATCTCTCACATCTGAATGCCTGTGTCCCCCAGCATCCTTCTTCCCCATACCTGATTGGTGGGACTAAATAACAATCATAACTTTCCTGTCGCTATGAGCTCAAATCGGTCCTAACGAAATCAAACATTTTCCATAAGCACTTCACAAAAACTGTGAAATTACAACAGCTGAGGAGTTCCTTTTCGTAGAAATATGCTGTAGCCAACAATAGGCGCAGACTCTAGGCTGAAAGTCTTCTATCTACATATATGGCTCTTTCTTGCATGAGTGCCATACAAATAAGTATTTACACTGTTAATTAGCTGGTGCGGGTGTAGAAAAAGGCATCTTTTCGAGGGCAAGCTAGGACCATGATTTCATTCTTTCCGGAGTTTATTGTGTTGTTGCAATAGTAATGATGTAAGGTGAATAATTTATTCGGACTAGCTAGTAAATAAATAAAATAGCATAAGTATCTGGTGCAGTGGCAACTTTTCAGTTGGAATAAAAGGAAATGAACACTTTGGTTTAGTAATCAATTATTAAAACATTTAAGAGGTACCAGCAATAATACCTGTTCTATTCAAATACGCCCACCCAATCGGCTCCGGCCACGCTCCACACCCAGCCCCCTCCTGATGCTGCTCAAATCCAGCCGCGCTCTACCCCAGTCCTGCTCTATCTAGCCTTACAATTTCCCATCTGTCTCTACTTCTCATTCTCTACCTTGCCCAACCTTCACCTTGCTTCACTTCTGACAATCTCCACCCCTCCATATCTCCCTTTCTCTTTTTTTCGCCCAACAAATCGATAGAATGGTGAAGCGATGGGTGGCATGCTTTATTAAGCAGCATGTTGAAACTTACAACCCAGTTGTATTGTATTAACTTTTACAGTCAACTACTACAGCCACAACTAACTGGTAGTAAATAGTACAATAATAAAACTAGATGTAGATCAAGGTGAAGGGCGAGAAGTGCAGCGAGACAGAAAAATAATGGGGTAAGGGAATGGTAAGGTAGGGGTAGAGTGGAAGTGGACATAGACAGGTGGTGGGGGAGAATAGGAGTAGAGCAGGGCAGCAGCAAAATAGCACATGGGCTGAGAAGCAAAGCTAGGCTGGGGGTGGAGCGGAGTAGGATGTCCTATTTGAATACAAGTTGGTTAATTCTAAAGCATTCATTCAATTTGCAGTTTTCAAAACCAACTAAACTAGTTTAAAAAATATCTGATGATTTCCAAAACAGCTAGACGGTCTCAAAATATTTAGTTGTCAGACAGGAAATGCGTTCACATCGCGTAAAACTCCATACCTCCCAAAGCCGATAATAATTCATTGAAGCGTTGATTTATACTGCTCATCAATCTATTAACTGTGCCATCTCCATTAATTTCAATGAAAAAACTTGCTTTGCTGAGCATCTATTTTATTCGATAACCATCAAATCATTTTTAAAAACGATAGTGGCCATTGTATGAGTCACCATAGACATCCAACATCTTGTGCTATTTCAAAATTGACATTATCAAGGAAAATTTTAGGTAGCGGAGACGATGTAATGCTAATAAATAATTGGCATATAGATAATTTTTGATATTGGGTGCAGTAAAACACAGTTCTGCTATGCCACTAGGTTGACGACAAGTTTATTTCCAATTTAATGACATTAAAATTGTGCAATTAATCATTCACACTGACCGATTGTAGATAGCAATACTATATATATGTGCATGTATATACATATAGCTGAGAGCATTTCATGTACAACTTTTATCACTACACTGAGAGCATTACAAACTGGGTAAAAACAAGTTATCAGATCACTTAGTTGCAATGTCAAGGTTAGGTTTTGCCATTTTTCCTTAAACCAAAGATGTTGTGATTATAACTTTTAAAATCAACCACTTTCTGCCATGACAGAATGTCAATTAGCATACGACTTATTATTAGATTTGGTAATAAAAAGCTTCAATACCAGTCGTTTGAGAAATTCCGTTCATTTTCAAACAGAAGACAGCTAGCCTCTTGTGGGGCTGATCAAGATGGTAAGGGTGATGTAAGTGAAGTGAGAGTAGAAAAGTGCAGCAATAGAGTAGAGCAAGCATGAATAGCAGGCTGAGCTTAGAGCGGAGCAGGGTAAGCGAAGACAAGTGAGAGGAAAGGCAAGGGGGGAAAAGCAAGGGGGGAGAGTAGAATATGTGGGTACAGAGCAGTATGAGGGGAAGTTCAGCAGTGTGGGTGGGTGGTGAAGTGGGGTGAAGGTATAGAGCGGAAGGAAACAATTAAATCTAACAGATTTTATGGCACGAGCCCCTGGGGATTTCCGCAAGTATGTCCTTCCAACGGCCCGCTATCATTTATAATACTATAATTAAACTTTTATTATAGTATAAATGATAGTGGGCCATTGGAAGAACATCACATGCTTGCGAAAATCCCAGCGGTCCGTGTTTTATGGCTAGTCATCTACAAAAATAATAATCCAGGTCACAATGTCAGCTAAGCTTACTGCTGCTTTTGAAAAATAATAAACTCAGCAGTTGAGATACAATACAAAGATACCCGGTAACATTACCTCCAAGTACTACCCCATAATACCTCGGGAATCTTGGTACCCATAAAGTTAAGTACCTAGAAAGAAGAAGACACCCATTGTTTTGATTATATCAAAAACTACTAAAGTGTCACTCTGGCTAAACTAACAATGAATAAATAAAATAGCGTAGCAAAACTTAAAAGCAATTATTATTACTAAATTTAATTATCATTATATATTAATTTATCGTTACCATAATAATAATGTACAGGAATTTACTGTCTGGGTGGTAGCCACCTGTACACCTCCCGAATGCTTGGTCCCCTAGCTAATGCAGTGCACAATAATTGTGTAATTATTGTTACCAGGCTACTACTGACTTTGGTCATGCAAAAGAACAACCGAATCTGGTGTGGATCAAGTGCTGGCAGTTGCAATAATTATTCAATAATTATTGGCTGCGTTTGAACCTCTCTAGGCTCGACAATAATCAGTGCCGTGATTATTGTCTAGTTTAAAGTTTGTTTCGAACTTTGCTGCACACAATAATTCCGCAGGAATTACCGTTTAGTTTATAGTTTGTTGCGAACTTTGGGCCACCGACAATAATGGTGCTGTAATTACCGACAATAATTACGCTGAGTTATTATTGTATAAGTTTGTTTCGAACTCCACAGTTCGGATTGCAATGTGTGTCGAACTACTAGGGCACCAGGTGCTTTGCGTCGTACACCTCGGGTCGAGGGAATACGCAGTAAGAGAGCGAACAATCTTACTTTCCACCAAGCCTCGTGCTTACTAATAGTCGACCAGCGCTTGTAGTTATGCTGCTTCTAGCTGTGCTCAGTGCTTGCTTCTTGAGAGAGAGAATCATCTGAGAGTCAGGCTAACTCTAACTTTTATTGCACGAACATAGATATATAAATAAAGTAGGCGGGTATGCTCTAACATAGTCACACCCTTGTATAAAATCTGACAAGCCACACCTTGCTAAGCACCAATTAGCAGTGGATAAAAGATAATAATAATTAGCCACACCTTGCTAAGCACCAATTAGCACTGAGTAAAAGATAAGAATAATAATTTGTGGAACAGTATGTGCATAGAACTATACAGCATAGAATCTCGTAGTTAGGCACCAATACATAGAACGATACATAGACACTTGGGTAAATAATTAGAATAGACGCAGACAGTGCATGATACAAGGGTAGATAATAATAAATGTGTTAACGTAGTACAGTAATGAGTGCTGGCGTCCCTCACAATAATATAATTAATAATAAATTTGAATAATAAAACTTCAAATAGTGATAGTCCAGTGAATAATTAATAATCATTATCAATAATAACAAGAACAACAGCAGCAGCAGCTGCAACAACAATCACAAATATTATTATTATTATCAATCCTTGGTGATTATCATTAATAATTATTATTATAATCATTAATATTATTATTATTTACAATAATTATCATCGTGATCTTAGAAAAAAAGGTTAAACTTATTATTTTATTTATTTATTTATTACCACAGAACGGTGATAATAATAATAAATTCAAATTGAAATCTTCAACTTCAACTTCTACTATTATTGATGGTCAGATCAGATGATGTGATGATGCATTGCAGCACCAGGTCGTAATAATATTAAATTAAGATTAATTATCAACTAATAATAATAGTAGGTAATAATAATTATAATAATATTAATTATTATTATTATTTATTATTAATTTAATTAATCAATCATCATCATCATGATGAATCAATGAATGATGATGATTTAATAATAATAATAAATAATAATAAACATTATAGTAATAACAAAACTAATAAGAAAATTACAACGAACAATGAGTACTATCACTAGAGAGTTGAGAATGACTTTCAGTAGTTTAATGGGATAAAATAAACAAGAAGAAAAAACAAATGCAACAGCTCTGCACCATCACGCTCAAAACCCTGGAAAAATCCCAAATCAGCTGTTAACCGGAAATAAGAAAATGTCAAGGTTATTGCTGAGGGTAGATGAAGCAGGCAAAGTCAATAGACATAGACAGAAAGTTCTTCGTCAAAATATTATGCGTTGATCGCCCTTTCTCAAACACTATTGGAATAATAGTTTGACCGGACTATAATTTTATTGATATCCTTGTTCAGATTTCTGTCAATGATTTCTAACATCTGGACTGTTAAAAGAATTTCAAGCACTCATCTTTGAGCTATAGCAACAGAGATGTAAGTATTTCAAGAGATGGCCAATATATATGTATTAAAATTTTTTCAAGTAGCTGCGTTACAGAAAACTGCAAACAGTGACACATCCCTTCCTACATCACCATCATCCTTGTTTGTTGTGTTGTTGTTGTTGTTGTAAAAAATTAATAAATAAATAAATAACAAAACAACCACAACAAATTGTTTATTATTATTTATTATTATTATTCAATCAATAGTTTAAATTATAAAAAATAATAATAAAAAAGGTTATTTGTAATAATTTATAATAATAATTAGTAATAAAAAATTATGAAAATAATAATAATTATTATTATTATTATTATAATAATCTAATGATAGCAATGATCTATTATTATAATAATAATAATGCTAACTACTAACTAACAAACAAACAAACAAGGAAAATGAATTGATTTATTTTCTTTGTTTGTTAGTTAGCATTATTATTATTATTATTATTATTATTATAGATAGATCATTGTTGTTGTTATCATTATTATTATCATTCATTGTTATTATCATAATAATAACAATCATAATCATAACAATGATTATTATGATACTTATTAGTTATTATTTATCATAGCTATTATTATTATTATTATTATGAATGGTAACTATTACTGTTATTTATTAGGATCAATATTATTATGATAGGAGTTGCTATTATAAATTATTATAATTATTATTCATTGTTATTATTAAAAGTAATAATTACTCAAAATAATTATCGTAATAATTATTACTAATAATAATTATAGTAATTTATAATAGCAACTCGTATCATAATAATATTGATCCTAATAAATAATAGTAGTAGTTGTCATTCATAATAATAATAGCTATGAATAATAATAAGTATAATAATACTTATTTATTATTATTTATTACTACTACATTTTTTTAATAATTATAATCTTACAACAGAGGAGTATCATAATATTTACAGTAATAATAAAATAATTATTTGGTTTTTATTTTAAATAATATTAATTTAAAGCATCTCAAATTTTGTTGTTTGTTCTTTAATTGTGATTACTTACTGCTCAAGAAGATTGTTAAAGTTCAGAATTTATCAAGTATCATGGTTTTTGTTATCTTTGTATTGTTACCTATCACTCCTAACTTTTAATTGTAATACATAAATTAAGCTACTGATAATTGACTGGATATTGTTATTATTATTACTTATTATCATTACTTTGTTAGTATTACAAATAATTATTACATTATTATTATTGCATATTTTGGTAGTCCCTAACTAAGTAATACTGATACAACATGCACCACAAAATTTTGATTAATATTATTGAAAATATTACTATTATCCCAAATGATAATCATGTTTTTGACTTATTGTTACCTATTAACCAACATTGATATTGTTATAAATGAGAATGGATATTAAACCAATTTTAAAACAATGAAATTGAAACAGTCTTAGTGCATCATTATTTTATCTGATTCAAGTAGCTCTATTCTACATGAATGGCAATAACATTTATCAACATCTACTTTTGACTTTTGCTGCTTCATTATGATCTGTTAACTATTGTTCGTTTCTTTATTCATGCGTATTGTATTATTATGATTGTTTCATGGAAGATATCATGGCGGATCAGCGTACAACTACTTATGGCATTCGAATAAATTCTTATTAGTTGGTTTACTAACTCGAGAAGTTATCGGATATGAATACTTTATTTCATTCTAAAAGAGTGTCTCTACATGCAGCATTTTGGTAAACACTGCATATGACATGAATTCATGCATAAATGCCTATATGAAGTGGAAACTAATTCTCGATTAATTAAAAAGATTTATTATTGCTGTGACAACATTTGCGAAGTCGTAAAAATTAAAATAACTGCCAATAATGAAATGGTAAAATACTCTGTCAACTACTTGTCATACCGTTGTAATGAGTGTATTAATTATGAATGTCTCATAGTCAATCGCATATCTGGTGATAATAGTGTGATTGAGCATGCGTTATGTAAGGGGTCAAGAGCAGATAAGTGGTAAAGCATTGTCCAAACCTCGGGCTTATTATTCCTGGTCCATTCACCATCTGCAATGTGCATTTTCATCATATTATTTCATTTCTTGAAACTAGAAAAACAACATTTACGCCTCTAATTGTAGTCATTTTACGATAGGGTCACACTCAGCACAGATACTAATGTTGTAATTAGCCAAATATTGATTAATTACGTTGACATGATAACTTTCATTTTCAAACACCATTCTTTTGCTGTCATTTCATTTTGTTGTGATGGTGTTTGTTTAAGCATTCTTGAACAATTATCATCTAACTTATTGTCATGATGCGGAAAATTGTGCAGAAAAACAATATGTAATAGACACTAACTGGCCATAGTATTAACTATCATCAATCATAGAGTAGTGACAGCGCTAATGAAAAATGAGATATATATATATACTGATGATGTTTTATCGTTGCCATTACTATAAGGTTGTCATAAAATATTAAGCCTTCAGAGCTCCAAAACAAAACTCATAAAGGTTAGACAGCTTCTTCAATCATGTAAAGTGTTGTCCTCCCTTGCTCAATTGGTAACTTGTGTTATATTGTATGAAGGTCAGCCATCAAAGCAGCCACGAGGTATAGCTCTCTCTGTATGTTTAAAATTGTCTCACACAGTTGTTTTGTTTAGCGCTCGAGTTCTGGAAATTGCCAAATCATTAAAACAATTATATAGCATTTGTGTCAATAATGATTAAAATAACTTTCAAAATATTGCATTTTTCTTTGTGTCTCGACTTTTGCAACATTCTGAAAGTTTTGTTGATGTCATAATTATGCGAAATATGGTGATGTGATTGTTGCGTGTGCATTGTCTTGTCCATTGCCAATAATAATGACAGACTCAATCATTGGAGAAAGTCAGGGGCATTGTTCGAGTGTAAGCAAACAGTTGTAATGCCACAATAGATTAGCATGTGTGTTCCTTTAGTTGACTCCTAGTCGTGTTTGTTTGTAACTTACATGACATGTGCAAGACACGATAAAAATCAATAGTATTAACTGCAATATCTAATGAGCAGAAGCTATATAGCTTTACTGTACTGCTCTTGTAAAATTATCATCACATCAACTATCATTTGATATTACTTCTCTAATGTAACGATGTTATACATCTACAATATGAGTAAACATGAATACATACGAGCCGCTTCCCATATTCACAAGCATCTAGATGTATTCACAAACATATAAACGTATTCACAAACATCTAGACGATTGCGATTATTATGCAACCACAGCTTGAAACTACAAATTTTTCATTTATTCCAGGAATTTATTTGTCATGGGTTACAGATTAATGTTCGAGCTTTGATTGATTGGGATAATTATGAAAAGGCATTAGCCTACTTGTACTACTCAAAATGTGTGGTAAACATTTAGGAACTGAGGCATTGGCTTGCATGGATTCTAAGGCTTGGTCACATGAGCGCACACTTTTGATGAATACATAAGTTTACAAACCTGCACTCACGAATAATTTAGCACAAATTACGTCCGCAATAAAAAACAGTTTTAAGTGAGACCATGGCAGCGTGGTGTGTGGTTAGTTAACAATTCTAGTATCTTTAGCAATAATCATTGCACATCAAACTTCAAATCTTGCTGTTTGTGCAGCAAAATTATTAGAAGATGTCATCTATGTAATTAGACAGTACCAAATGGTGGTATAAATAATTCTGTTGATGTTCTAAAATTTTCTTGATTTTTCAGTTTTTCAAAGTATGATTTATTATTTTTGATTACTCCGCTTTTTGTCAGTTTTCACAACTTAGGAAGTCTGGCGAAGCCATTCAGATGGTTTGGGACGGGTTTCATTTCCACTCGACTGCAGTAATAGTTATGCCTGGTTTGACCCTTTCCATGAAATGGGAATCAGCTTATAGATCCAAGAAATGAAATCATCTTTTGAGTATTTTGCTACATTGAATATCCCTGAGGCATATCTGTGCACTTAGACCAAATGAATTCCATATAATGTCTTTTTTTTAAAAGCACTATAGTGATAGCAGGATACTCTTCTCCCTTAGCGGTAACATGTATTGAAAAAGATAATCGTTTTCAGGTCAGCTCTGAATAAGTTGATTCTACTGTTTTATTACGAACTGAGCAACTCTTCAAACATGACAATGAAAGCATGGAGCAATTATTGTTATTGAATTTCTTGCGTCATAAGAACTCGAGGCAAGCCTTTTTTGTCTTTGTCTCCTCATGACATCACATCAGTCATTTGCTCTCATTTGCATATTTGTGTTACTAGATCAACACTCTTGAGCAACAATCAAATTGGAAAGTAGTATCTACCTTTAATTTGAATAACAGAAATAATCGCAGATGTGACTTTGTTTAGGCTGGTTAATTTTTTGCACAACGCTAAAGTTTATCTTCGTCAATCCTGATCCTGATACTCTAGTATTTCTTCATTACCAGGGGACACTGGTTTGTGCGGAGACTTGTATACATTAATTTTTGATCTACTCGCAAATTTAAATAAATTCAATTATTTATCAATATTGTTTATTATTATTATTATTTATTTCTACTTGTTTACTGTTATATTTCTTGAAATCTCCGGAGTGTTTGATAACAATATTTTTGTAAGTAATTATGCTCTGAAGTAGCAAACCAATGATTACAAAATTTGCGAATTATTCCTTCAAGCAAAAGCTAATGCTTGTTTCCATGGGTTTTACCACGGAAAAATTAAATTCTGAGTAGATTCTTTTTTATACAGAAAAAAATATAGTTTTATTTATTTTTGTTGGTTGGTTGGTTGTAAGTTTTTTCAAAGTAATTAGGTTCCAATAATTCTTGTGTTTCGTATTGATGAATGGTTGACCAATCACTAATATTACTTTTTATACTTCATTATGACAACCATGATTTATGGCTATTTGTTAAATGCTGAACATAATGTGTGGTGGTATTTCTTAGCTGTATGTAAGTGTCGGGGGATGTTGGTAGCTACTCAGTTGTTGTGAACCATTGCATGCTATAACTAATGACTATTGTACACAGGGCTGATGTAGAACAAGGACAAGCAGCTGATGGGTTTGTAATTGTGTTGTCTGCTAGTTGATAGCTTCTGCTTATAGCTAGCTAGCCTAATGCTGCTGGAAAAATTGACAAGTAATGTGCAGGTGTTCCGAGGTTATATCTATTGGGTTTTTTTTAAAGTATGCTTGGAGTTGAGGTCAATTTTTTAGCTGATATCAAATATGACGGCATGTTCTATGTATTTTTAATTGCTAATGAACATAGTGAGCAAATGTAATGATTGCGTTTATGGGCAATCAAAATTTACTGATTTTACTTCTTGTGTTCCAAGGTTTTCATTGAACTATTGGTGGTTACGACATTTTTTCAAAATTTCAAATGATCAACAGCCAACTTAGTTCTCGCTATCTTTTATTCTGTACATGTGGAGCACCTCGCACATAGGTTGTTTTGTTTGCTAGGCACTTCTTTTCCAGCCTCACTGTGTTCCTGTCTCCATTGGCCTCACTTTATGATTTCTCGGAGCTTTGATACTTCCGCTTATTTTCTTTTAAAATTTACCTGCAATTTTTTTTCGGATATTTATATATCGCTTCTCCTAGTATTTATGTAAAGGCGTGCACTTTCCATTCTTTAGTTGTAGCTATTAGTAGTGATCTACTGAATGTCAGGCCGAGAATTATTTTTTTTACGTTGAATGTGATTTGCAAACTATTTGATTGCCATTTGCTTTGAATGTGAGATTCTTGTTATATAGAAACAGTGATTGCTCAATTTTTGTATCACAGGTTGCGGTTTGTTTTCATAATTTGGTGTCTGGGATTATATTTTGGCCATTTGATTTGCGGCTCTATTCAAATAAACACGATTCCCTGGCAGTAAAACTTTCTGTTTGGACACCGTTGGTAGAGATTACTGTTGCTGTCTATTGTACAGAGCTATCTCGTTTACCTTAGATTGGTTCATTCCGCTCCATAACGCCAGCTAGCTTTCAGCTCACTGTAACCTGCAAATGTTTTCGTTCATCTACTGGTGTGTGTGTTTTTTTTCTTTGATTTCCATATGTTGATTGCTGGCTGCTGTACGCATTACATAATATTTATTTCAGCTCATTTTATACGACCTGCTTTTCAGGTCTGCAAGGTCAATTGTGAGTCCAGTTGCATTTCACCACTAATCCCATCATTAGTTATTTCATTACTAGTCAAGAAATTGTAGGATTCAGAATTGTCTACTTTTTTATTTTTATCCCTACAGGTCTGGTGTACCCCCACCCCAGCCCGACCCTAAGGCTATGCAGCAACAGGCTGCTGGCAAGAGGCTCCAACAGACTCAAGCACAAGTCAATGAGGTACCAATCACCAGCAATGAGTACTAGTTACTGGTAGTTACTACTAGTTACTGGTAGTTACTACTAGTTACTGGTAGTTACTACTAGTTACTGGTAGTTACTACTAGTTACTGGTAGTTACTAGTAGTTACTACTAGTTACTGGTAGTTACTACTAGTTACTGGTAGTTACTACTAGTTACTGGTAGTTACTACTAGTTACTAGTAGTTACTACTAGTTACTGGTAGTTACTACTAGTTACTGGTAGTTGCTACTAGTTACTGGTAGTTACTACTAGTTACTGGTAGTTACTACTAGTTACTAGTGTTACTACTAGTTACTGGTAGTTACTACTAGTTACTGGTAGTTGCTACTAGTTACTGGTAGTTACTACTAGTTACTGGTAGTTAATACTAGTTACTGGTAGTTGCTACTAGTTATTAGTAATTACTAGCAGTCCTAGAAGAGTCTAGTGGTAGTGTGGAGACTACTAAACCTATCTGTCAGCGTGCACATTTATGATGGTCTAAAGTTGAACTGCATGTCTGCAATAACCATTAGCCGGCACGTTGTTTGAAGTCTAGCCTGTGTACCTCAGTGTCGAGTAGGTTAAGCTGTGGTTCTGTTGTTAGGTGGTAGACATTATGAGGGTGAATGTGGACAAAGTGCTGGAGAGAGATCAGAAATTGTCAGAACTTGATCAAAGAGCTGGTAAGCTCAACTTTATGCATTTTACTAAACTTTCTGTCCTCGTCTAGCCGTTTAGAGTTATATAAAACCCCCCCCCCCTCCAACGGCACCTTTTGTTTCATGGTGCTAAAGCTAACTTATGTATTCTCAATGGTCGAGCTTGCTTATACAGATCACCTGCAGGCTGGAGCCTCACAGTTCGAAGCGAGTGCTGGAAAACTCAAGCGGAAGTTTTGGTGGAAGAATTGCAAGGTAAGTCTAATCACTGTTGAGGGATTTACTGTATGTGTGTTCTCTTAGCCTGGCAACGTCTACCACTACGTAACTGATAGTGTGTATTTGGATGAATAGTTTATACAGCAGTTTGACTACGATTAATCTTGGTGCATTTGATTGTCCTGGTTGTGTGAATTCTCCTGTAACGTACTGCTTGCGGTCAAGTTTTGATGGATATTTCACAGAAAATCAAATCATTTTTGATTTTTTTCTTTGAAAAAGCTTATTAGTGATAGCATTTGTGTGCAACAATATAAGTCTTGATTTGACTTAGACTCATCTATAAATTTAAATCAAGTTCAACGTGACTCTTTTACATGTCTATTTACCAGTGATTTACTCCGGTTTTTGTAAAGAAATGAAAGTGTTTAGATCTGATTAGTCATCAATCTATTTGCTGGCAGCTCTTACATAGCTGTCAGCAGTGACAGCTGAGCTCGAGTGATGTCAGTCAGTCCTTGAATGCTGATTTACTTCCTGTGCTTGTTGGCTGATAAATGTTATTTGGTAGTTGAATTGATATTTATGTATTTATTATATACTTTTTTAATTATTTTTATATAAACAAACATATTTGAGATTGAAAACTTTTTTATTTATCAATGTCAGTTGTCAAAAAATGCATAACATTTTTTAACTGTTGATGTTTTTTCATAGTCTTAACACTCAATTGATGAATTTTAACTTGAGTAATTAAGTTATTATTTCTTGTAATTTTTATTTATTTTTTAAACATTTGTCAAGTTCATTCTCAGATGCTGTTATCAACAAATCTTTCGGAAAAACGTTTGATTTAGTTTGGTTCAGTTGAGAGAACAGCGGTCTAGAGTCAAGTAGTTTAGAGTTGTCTACCTTTTATATAGCTCAATTTGTACCGCATAGCCTAAGATGGTAATCTCACTTATGCAGATGATGATTATACTGGGCGTGGTCATCGCTCTAGTACTAGTGGTAGGGGGAGGTGAGTGTACGACCCTACCATTTTACCTGTAAATCAGGTCAAGAACTTGTGCTAGGCTCCTAGTAATATACGGGCTCGGAGAGATTGAAGTAAAAGCTTAGCATGAGTTTTGTAACTTATCAGAAGACTGTTGGTGGCTGTTTGCATTATTGGGATCCCAATGCTATGATTGTTGATAGTTCAAGCCGTCACTTTCCATGCGTCGGGCATCTCAGTTTTATGCCAAAAGCCATCAATCAAACTTGTAATTTTTAGTGTTGTACACTTTAGCCCTAGCTTTTTGTTGTAACTCTGGCTTCGGAACGTTTTTTGGCACTTATTTCATGATACTGAGGCTATCCACCCACTTTCTTGATATGATTTAGCTTGTGGTAGTTGCTGCTACTGTTGAAGGTGGACTGTGCTTGTCCATCACCAGCTACAGCACTATATTATTACATATAGTACTAATGTGTTATATAATTTAGCATTTGTTGTTGTCACAGTATCAGTTGCCATTCTCTCCTATCTCTGCTTTAGATGTGGCTCATCCTTATTGCTGTTATATTGGCCATCATTATTATTATCGTTGGTAAGTGAATGACTTGGATGCCTCTCTGCCGCTGCTGTAAATATCCGTCTACAGCAAAATCATTTCTCTCTATTGAAGATTATTCTTATACACATTTTATAATTGTTATTTTAATTAAAGAAAAACGTTGTTTGGTCGAAAGTAAAACCGGAATTTTTGAAAACAGGACAGCAATTTTATTATTTCTGTGGATCGGATATTTAAAGTGGTGCTGCAGGTAATGTAGACTTACTACTCAGTCTACACTATATGCATGACATGTTAGCAGGGCACACAGGTGTGTCATATCGTCTAAACACGCGCAACCTCTACCTGTCGAATGGCTTCACTTGTGTGTCCTGATGCTAGTCTCTTTTGGGAGTTGTCCTCTAATCAGGGGGACAACTCTGACACTGAAATTGTTTGAGTAATTGTTGTCTCTCTCTATTGCAGTTTGGATAGCCCAGAAGTATGTGGTGACATAAATATTGTGTATTTTAGTTACTAGTTATTTAGTTGTGTGTGATATTAGTTGAGGCAGGTGTGCTGCACCTTCAAATTTGGATCAGCGTCTTGATTGCATCTTTTTACATCGCAGAGCACTGTTTTATTTTTGGTAGAGCTGAACTGGTTTCTTTAAGTAACCATGTGTAGGCGGTTGTGATAGCCTATATTACTAGCTCTATCAGTTTATGTGATGTGGGTGGAGTGAGCTGATGGGCATTGTGAGTGTGACATGTGAGGTGCAATAAGAGTGCCAATGTGTGGTGGTAGTCCAGCCACCATTGTTATCTCAACACCCATTGCAAGTTCTGTATGCAAGGGGAAGTAACTTTGTGATACATGTGACATATTATAATATCATTGCTTTCTTGTGTCACCTCATTTTGTAATTCACATCATATTGGATTTGTCTTCTCTTTAAAGCTCTGACAGCATTTGACCCTTGTTAATTGCTCCCTCAATGTTATTCTCTAAAATGAACAGATATGAAATTTACAGTAACAAAAACTTGAGTGTTGAAAGCTTTGTATACTCACTCCCCAAATAGCGGTGTAAGAGAAAGCTTTGATGAAAGAATGCTGGGAGTTGTCTTCCACCAAGTAATTCTGTATTATGTAACTAGGCTGGTCTAGACTGACACCTGCAGTGATAGCTATAAATAGATAATGAACATTCTGTTACTGTTTGTCTAATGGTTGTTGTATGGTGTATCTTGTAGGATGGGCTAGTAAGTTGATTATTTGTCTGCTCTCACTCACGTTGTTGTCATGAATTATTATTATTACATATTATTTGACACAAAATTAATTTTGAAAGAGTGTTCACCTATATAATTGGTGTAACGATACATAGATCGCTAGAAGAAAAGGAGGTAGTCCTTAATTCTGGCAGATGATGAGAGAAACAGTTAGTTTGTTGTGCTTTTGTTTACATAAGCCTGCAGCACTGACAGCAATAGTCTGTGTGGGGGGTATAGAGGCCCACCCTCTATGGAAGAGTAAAATATATTTCAATTGTTTTATCTCAAATACACAAAACCTTTTCGTTTTACTGATAGCGAATCTTATCAGCAGTGGTATCATATAGAGGTTCATTTTAAATTTAGTATGTTTTATTTATAAATTGTGTATCACACATCGCAGGCAGTGAACATCGATTCATCACCATTTCTTTCTCTGATTGTTCACTGCTGAATCTACCGGGTCTAAAAATGCTTCACCTTAATTTTTGAGCCTATGAAAAATTCAATAAATTTCAATGAAAGTATTTGATCATGATTTACTTTTCTTTTAGTTTTCGTCGTTTGTCTCATTTGATACAATTTTTAAAGGTTTCAGCAAGGAATAAATAGGTGTTTATACTCCGCATCTGGTGATACCAAACATTTCCTGTCTGATAAATGACCATATATGGTGGCACTGCAGATATATCACAGCCTCTAACTATGTGCTTTCACTTCTAGATGTAACAGCCATGTTGTACAACCTTGTTTGTATTGTCTCATGTTGTGTTACACTCTTGTCTGCATTGTTGGTTTCTGATTTCACTTTATGGTAGTGCTAACCTTTACTTACTATGTTTGGTGCAATTTCGTTATCTCCCTTGTAGTTTGGGTGGTGGTGGCAAAAACGAAGTCACAACCGTCGGGCCAAACATCGCCCAGCAGTTCCCCAGCAACTTTCAGGTAAGATTTAGTATTTGTCCTCTCTTGACTAATTATCCATTTGAGTGGACAACTCCTTTTTTGAAGATGTTTATCTCGGTTATCCTTAGTATTTTAGCACTATGAAGTGCGATATGATGAGAAATCTGTAGTGCCTCTTAATGATGAGCATTTAATGATTGATAATCAAAGATATTTGATTGTCTGAATATTGTGACATATTGGTGTGACTGTGTGTCATATTGGTGTGACTGTGTGTCATATTGGTGTGACTTTGTGTCATATTGGTGTGACTGTGTGTCACCTGACTGGCTAAAGAGCTCTCATAAATGTTTGTTTTTCTGATAAAACATTGTACCATGTATCTATTGACAGCCCAACTACAACGTAAGGCATTATAAATTATATATGTATGCTTACTGACATATGTTGTGGGCAAGCTTACTGACATATGTTGTGGGCAAGCTTACTGACATATGTTGTGGGCAAGCTTACTGACATATGTTGTGGGCAAGCTTATAATCTATGTCTATGCACTGATACTACATGATATCTCTACGTAGAAAAGCTTGGGTTCTATGTCTATGCACTGATACTACATGATATCTCTACGTAGACAAGCTTGGGTTCTATGTCTATGCACTGATACTACATGATATATCTAACTCATTCATTTGTCTGCTTATCATCGAGGCTTTCGTTTAGTTGTTGCTAGGATATCCCTGTACACAGGCTTGTCTTATTTTCTGTTCATGCTTTAGGATGTTGTCTACCGATAATTTATTTTATTGATCACATTAATCAATGATCAATTAATACTTAATATTAATTAATGGTTAGTAATTGAATATAATAATTATTAATTGACAAATATTTTACCTAATCAATGGCGATTGATGTATAATTGACTGCAGAAGACTTCAGTCAATCAATATCAGTTCAATAGCTTTTATCCACCAACGCAATCTCAGTATGATCAGTGCTGATTATTTTCATGTCAGTCCTTAGTCCATAGTCTGTCGGGAATATATTTGTGTTCAACTTGAAAAAAATTAATAATTCGAAGACTTTGTTGTCTTTAAGCCTTGGTCACACGAGACCGAATCTCTGACGAAACTGTCAACGAAACTATTTTTTCAAGCCCAGCGAATTAGTTGCTGAGCAAACCGAGCAAATATTTCAGTTTCGTCGTGATCAAGCAATGCTAGGTTTGGGAAAATCGTCGGTTGCGATGCTTGCATGTGATTGGACCATTGGACCAGATAAGCTCATTAATAGGTTTATTTTCTATGTTCTGTTATTGGCTGGTCTCCAATGTCAGGGTCATTCACAACGAACGCATGGTTTCCATAGTAGTAGCACATTTGTTTTTTGAATAAATAATTATTTATTTTATTATATTCATAATGAGTTTTAAATAAATGAAAGATAATAATAATAATAAATTATAATCAAACAATTGGAATAGTACTGGCTGGTCAAACTTAGCTATTTATTAAAATAATCTATTCCAATCCTTGCTTCATTCTTCCATGCTTTTACATCACGCAGTAAAGTATGAGTAGGCCCGCGCACAAAACGCAATCCTCTGTCATTGGATGAAACTAGTGATCGCTAGGCGTAACGAACTAATTATAGTTCTCGTGTGACCAGCACAACGAAACTATTATCGTCGCACCTCAGCGATTTCTAAAAAAGTTTCGTTAAGTTTCGTTTATCGGTCTCGTGTGACCAGGGCATTACTGCTTTACATAACACTTCGTCATTGTGGTTAGTTGGAGTTGTCACACCTCTCTGCCTGTCATAACTTGTAATCACTTGACAAAAAGTGATGAATATATCATCAGTCAGCGCAGTTTGCACAAGGTTTACCATTCATTATGTAATGTATTCAACAGCTCACGAGTAAATACCTTTTCAAGCGGTAATGTAACTGAATGCAACAGTTAAAAATTTGTCAGTGTATTTTTGGTAAAACAAACTTTTGTATGTATTTTAAAATATAAAATGCATATATAATATATATATGCAATATATAATCATCATGCTTTCGAACATTGGTGTAGTGTGGTGAGCGGGCTGAGCTGTGTGGGGGTGCCGGGGTATGTGGGGTGGGTGGGGGTGCCGTGGTATGTGGGGTGAATGGGGGTGCCGTGGTATGTGGGGTGGGTGGGGGTGCCGTGGTATGTGGGGTGGGTGGGGGTGCTGTGGTATGTGGGGTGGGTGGGGGTGCCGGGGTATGTGGGGTGGGTGGGGGTGCCGTGGTATGTGGGGTGGGTGGGGGTGCCGGGGTATGTGGGGTGGGTGGGGGTACCGGGGTATGTGGGGTGGGTGGGGGTGCTGTGGTATGTGGGGTGGGTGGGGGTGCCGGGGTATGTGGGGTGGGTGGGGGTGCCGGGGTATGTGGGGTGGGTGGGGGTGCCGGGGTATGTGGGGTGGGTGGGGGTGCTGTGGTATGTGGGGTGGGTGGGGGTGCCGTGGTATGTGGGGTGGGTGGGGGTGCTGTGGTATGTGGGGTGGGTGGGGGTGCCGGGGTATGTGGGGTGGGTGGGGGTGCCGTGGTATGTGGGGTGGGTGGGGGTGCTGTGGTATGTGGGGTGGGTGTAGGTGCCGGGGTATGTGGGGTGGGTGGGGGTGCTGTGGTATGTGGGGTGGGTGGGGGTGCCGGGGTGGGTGGGGGTGCCGTGGTATGTGGGGTGGGTGGGGGTGCTGTGGTATGTGGGGTGGGTGTAGGTGCCGTGGTATGTGGGGTGGGTGGGGGTGCCGGGGTATGTGGGGTGGGTGGGGGTGCCGTGGTATGTGGGGTGGGTGGGGGTGCCGTGGTATGTGGGGGGGTGCCGGGGTATGTGGGGTGGGTGGGGTGCCGGGGTATGTGGGGTGGGTGGGGGTGCTGTGGTATGTAGGGTGGGTGCGGGTGCCGGGGTATGTGGGGTGGGTGGGGGTGCTGTGGTATGTGGGGTGGGTGAGGGTGCTGGGGTATGTGGGGTGGGTGGGGGTGCCGTGGTATGTGGGGTGGGTGGGGGTGCTGTGGTATGTGGGGGGGGTGCCGGGGTATGTGGGGTGGGTGGGGTGCCGGGGTATGTGGGGTGGGTGGGGGTGCTGTGGTATGTAGGGTGGGTGCGGGTGCCGGGGTATGTGGGGTGGGTGGGGGTGCTGTGGTATGTGGGGTGGGTGAGGGTGCTGTGGTATATGGGGTGGGTGGGGGTGCCGGGGTATGTGGGGTGGGTGGGGGTGCTGTGGTATGTGGGGTGGGTGGGGGTGCTGTGGTATGTGGGGTGGGTGAGGGTGCTGTGGTATGTGGGGTGGGTGGGGGTGCCGGGGTATGTGGGGTGGGTGGGGGTGCCGGGGTATGTGGGGTGGGTGTAGGTGCCGGGGTATGTGGGGTGGGTGGGGGTGCCGGGGTATGTGGGGTGGGTGGGGGTGCCGGGGTATGTGGGGTAGGTGGGGGTGCCGGGGTATGTGGGGTGGGTGGGGGTGCCGGGGTATGTGGGGTGGGTGGGGGTGCCGGGGTATGTGGGGTGGGTGGGGGTGCCGGGGTATGTGGGGTGGGTGGGGGTGCCGGGGTATGTGGGGTGGGTGGGGGTGCCGTGGTATGTGGGGTGGGTGCAGGTGCGCTCATATAATGCAACTTATACTGTAAACTGCTTCTTTACTGCTCTAGTAGGCCGTGTGCTCACAGTAATTGTCTTCTCCACCCATCCGTGTCTCTCCTGACCCATTAATGTATGGATGTTATTGTGCTTTCTGACACTTAGCATTGCTGTAATGTCACATCTTGTATCATAAGTTGTCCTATCCTGTTGTTGATTGCATACTGCAAGGATAATTTATAGTCAAGTTCTATTGTACTCTTCGTGTCTGTGTTTTGTGCTGCCACGCTAAAGAAATTTGATGATAAAGTTTTGCTTTCAGTTGTGTATTCGTGTACTCGGTGTTTGTCATTGAATTCTATTTTGTTTATGTCGAAGTCATCACTAATACCATTTTAGTGACTAAACTAAAACTGGGCATTTCTACAGAAGACCTGGCTGTTAAGTGGCTCTCAGGTGTATAAAAGAGTATCTCTATACTATAATGTATATACCTTCGTTTTTGTTGTAGCCACAACCTGGGGCGATAGTGCCCTCAGCTCCTCCTGTACCTGCGGGTGGTGGTGCAGAGCCTGCTGCCCCTGCACAATAACTCTACCTGCAAGCATCTCTCTCAGCCTGTCTACAATATGTCTTGATTCATTACTCATCTCAACTGCATTGCACTTTCAAGGATTTTCAGTTAACTGTTTAACACCACAATGTGTTACTCCATCTGTGTATTAATATGTGGTTACCTACTCGTCTATTTTTTGTTATTGTAGCAATCCCAACATTTTACTTTATTAGAAAGGAGTTCTGAGCAAATATAACTATTCTTTTGTATGTTTCTCTTTCTACACACTTTTTTGTGTCTACACAAAGAATAGTCAACATTGGTGAATGATTCCGCAGTAAAGTTTGTAATCTCAGATTACTAGATGTTTGTGTACTGTGTTGGATCAGATTACTAGATGTTCGTGTACTGTGTTGGAATTGTAAACATCTGTATTGTGTGAATGTACAATGTCTTAGAACAAACCAGTTTGTAATATTATACACATTTAATATTTCATATTCAGCGTTGTCAAATTTTATATATTTGTTAGACATTTATTTTGTGTCAGTAATGGCAGCTCGAGTTTGTTTATTTGATGGCAAGTGATAGTCATCTGTATGGAGATGGAAATTTTGACTGTTAGGCAACGGGAATTCCAACATAGCTGTTATTGTATTAAATAATTGCTGAATAATATATATTGGTAAACATTATCAGTTGAGTGTGGTTTTGCTTCAAGTTTTTGTGATTGACTTGAACTTGCATTGACGAAAGTGTAATTACTGTCATCTTTTTGTCTGCATAAGTATTTGTAAATGTACCTATATAGCCACACAATATTACTTGGCTATTAGCTGTAAAAGGTCGATTTTATTCTCTACTTAGGATCAATTGCTAAATCATCAGTTTATTGATTTAAACTTTTGAAAATTATTTTTTCATTCTAAAAAATTATCTTAACATCTCGCCCATCAAAATTGGCGAATACAGTCCTACGTTGAAATCAATAGAGAAGTTATCTTCTCCTCGTCAACATTTTGTTGGGCCATTAGAGTGATTAGCATGTTGCATTCATGTATGGTTATGGCTAGCCGATGACATAATGTTAATATTACATTTCACTCCCATCCCTTGTTGGTGTGCATGATTATAACTTGGGATCGAAACACATCTTTCATCAAACTAAATGGTATTCTCATGACGATTTGTCAAAATAAATATTACGTATATACAAAGCATGTTCGGTAACATAAAGATGACGACCCTAGTTTTATAGTAAGACTATGTCGGCCGATGCAGTTTATCATTTTAGTGAGTAAATGTACTATTCTAGAACAAGTCTCTCAGCGTTCTCATCAATCTATTGCGTAGTTTTAATTTACTAAGTACTTCGGGCCTCGGCAGAACAACATATAAAACATGGATTTGTCTTTCTCATTTAAAGCATTTTAGTGTAGCAGTAACGCTATACGTCTGATTACATATATAAATAATCATAGAGAACTTATATACAAAATATAACCTATAAGCCTATACACATTGCTTTCTTGATAAGGTAAGTCAACATACCTGCACTAAAGTGATGGATGAATTAAGACATAAAGTGGAAGATGTGATTGAGAAGGATCATACAGTATCAGATCTTCAACAAAGAGCGGGTGAGCTTCCGCATTTTCTGTCGCATTTTCAGCTATACGAATATTGCACCATCTTTCTTTCTTTCTTAGCTGATGGAAATAAATATTATGTAAGTATGCACCCATCAAATGATATTCCATGCGTAGCATGGATAAAATTTTCTAGTACGGCAATTGTATGTTAGGAGAGCTTGACTGGAACATGATAAGCACTCGACTATCTTATTTTGAAGGAGATCACAAAGCTGTTTAATTTGTCTTATTCTTAGAAAAAAACTGAAATAAGTCTAAAAGTACAATCATTGAAAAGTTACCAGCTCGATAATGAATGAAAGTAAGTGCAAGTAAAAAGTACGTATTTTGGAGTCGACAGAAATTTTTTGTTTTAGAAATTAACACACATGCTTAAATATGGACGTAGGCATTACCGCAAACAGAGTCGTTTGTTTTTTGAAAAAAGCAGCTCAGTTTTATAAACTTGAAGGCATGTATTTCGTCTTACAACTCCATAGTTTTAATGATGGTGGATACATAACATGACAAGAAAGTTGCATAATTATGCACATGCATTATTCATGTATAATAGCTAGATCATTTGGTGATGAGTTTGCTCGTCTAAAATTTTTTGAAATTTCTTTACTTATCAAGAACCTGCAGCTTTTAATACTAAAAGGCCTGAAAAGTTTTAAGCAAGCAAAATAATCATAGCTCGATCTATAAACCTGCTATGATTATTCACAGGTGTGTAATAATTTAGTATGTTTAATGTTACCTTACACTGAGCGGTCCGTGGTAATTTTCCTTAGCGGTTGCCAGACCTCCCAAAAAATTTGCTCACATTTTAACTACTATCCATTCTTCAGCAATTCCAGTCAAACTCGCTGGTACAAACTATAGCCTACAAATTATTATATTATCAATGATAGATCATGGCACTGCAGACGACAAGACATTGTTGAAAACTAGGATACCGGATCTCTGTAATTGGTTGAAATGGAATCAACTAGCGGTTTTTGATCTCGGTCAAAACCTGACGATAACCTCAATTAAAATGCTAGCAATTTACTTAGCAATTTCTCCAGAAAAAGTAGCTGCAAAGTTAGCAATCTCCAAGCCAATCAACAAGCACTCACTGTGCGTGTCACTGAATAGTGTAAATGATGTCTTTTTTATACTTTAAATGCAACTTACTCGACCTATATGTGAAAACTGCACCGTGTCAGGGATGGCATGTCAGGAATGGCGAGGTGTCAATGAAGCTATAAAGTATGCATACAAAGATGTGCATTGGTGGTGCTGTGACTAAAAAGATCACAGTGTGTTTGGGTTTGTACATAAGTAACAGCGGCCATTTTAATTGTTTGATTCAGCATCGATTAAAACACCGTAGTTTAGTCAGTTTAAAATTTCACTTTAGCTCGCGAAAAAGGCTGAGTAGTAGTATGTAGATAGACATTATAATATCAATAAACAATAATGGTGCATGCAAATTTTGTATTTTATAGCAAGTCCAAGAAAACCTTTTTGCAGTCAAGTGTTTCCATTTTTCAGGTTAAATGATAATTTGCATCCTAAAAAGATACAAGAATCTATTGAACACAAAAAAAACTGATGTTGGTACTTACAGCTGTGAATTCCGTATCTTGTAGATAAGTTTTTATGCTTGTCAAGTCAGTGGTACATCCAGCTGACCCTGTGTGTGTGCACTCAGCAATGTTGTCAGCGCTTCAGTATGATAAAGCTGTCAGTTTTTGTTGGGATATGACATTGTAGAACTGGCTTTCATTTCATTCTAACACATTCATTTAGCAATTCAAACCATCTCAACATCTCCTTCTATAGGTGCATCCTTTGCTCAGCCGCACTGGCAAGATGGACTTAGCTCAATATCTGAGTTTGTTTTCAGATAATCTGGAGGCCGCGGCACAGACTCTGTTTCCACATTGTGAGACTAATCAAACAAGAAGACGAAAGTTTTGTCGGAAAAACTGCAAGGTAAGTCAGTTGTTGGGGAGCTAGCTAGTGTACCGTGCATACAGTGAGTACCAGGGCTAAGTAACCAGTAATGGATCATTGTAGATCTGGTCTTTGAGTGTCCGATATTGTAAGTGTGCGCATCTGTGTAGAAAACCTTCGTTGTGGTAGTTTGTGCGCACCCGTACACGCTGCAAGTTGTTGACACTGGAAGAGCCGCTGATCAGATTCAAGTCAAGCTCTGCTTGAGCTGGTAGCAACCAGCGACCATCCTGCATCTAGCAGTAGCAGACATTGTCCACTGTTGGCCTCTCTGCTGTAGTTGGCAATGAGTGAATGTGTTAATTTGATCTGCTAGTTTATAGGTGACTGACTAGCCGTTTGCATTTGCAATGCTTATTCCATGGGGCTAAAAAATAGGAGGTGACCTTTGGTATATTTATATATATTGAATAAAGAAACAGTTTAGCATTCCATAGTAAGTACTGCACTTCAGTGAACAAGCAATGGGAGTTTGCAGAAGTATTGCCAGGCTACTTGTTTACATTACATAACTGATTGTTGTATAATTGAGTGAAAAATTTTCAAATCTGTTAATTTTAGTGCATTTAAATGTCGCGGAGTTAGTATAACACCTTCTGGAATGTGCTACCTTACAATGTAAAACTGTATGAAATATGAAAAAACAGTTTGATTTACCTGAGGGTACTCAATATTTAGAGGTTACGTTAGGGTGAAGTGGCAGCAGATGCAGAGGTACACAACTAATAATGAAGCAGAAACAAAAGTAACTGTGAGTTCAGTCAATCGCTAGTAGACATGTATGACAAGTCTAAGCAACTACTAGTAGACATGTATGACAAGTCTTAACAACTTCTAGTAGACGTGTATGACAAGTCTTAGCAACTTCTAGTAGACATATATGACAAGTCTTAGCAACTTCTAGTAGACGTGTATGACAAGTCTTAGCAACTTCTAGTAGACACGTATGACAAGTCTTAACAACTACTAGTAGACATGTTTGACAAGTCTTAGCAGCTACTAGTAGACATGTATGACAAGTCTTAGCAGCTACTAGTAGACATGTATAACAAGTCTTAGCAGTTACTATTAGACATGTATGACAAGTCTTAACAACTTCTAGTAGACACGTATGACAAGTCTTAACAACTACTAGTAGACATGTTTGACAAGTCTTAGCAGCTACTAGTAGACATGTATGACAAGTCTTAGCAACTTCTAGTAGACACGTATGACAAGTCTTAACAACATCTAGTAGATGTGTATGACAAGTCTTAGCAGTTACTAGTAAACGTGTATGACAAGTTTTAGACCATGTGTTTATAAATATTTTGATTTAATCAGTTATCAGCTGACTGAAAGTAATTCTCATGTAGAGAGCGTTATGAGGTGTCCTTGAAACTAAGGCTCAATAAGGTTTATATTACGCGATTTAGTTGAAGTTGCTTAGTACTATTTTTGATACCCCAAGATGTAAACTTGAAGACTAATTATCAATGTAACGCGATATTTGGAGCTTATCTGATGAGGAAGAACTATTTTTGTACTTGGGCATCATCTTCTGAGAACAAAAAGAGTACCTGACATTGAAAAAGAATTGCCCCTTTTTATGTTGTTTATGTGTTCTTAACCTGGGAGATTGCTATCTCGGACCCAAGCAGACCAGGATTGTACTGAGTGTGGTTAGCTCCATATTGCTATCAGAAAGGGAATGTGAGTGTGCAACACTGCCTTTGCAGTTCAATGCATCTGTTTTAAAAAATTGTCTGAGAAATAGTGAAAGCAGTAGAATTAGCTATTGGATAAGCTTCAATGTTATTTTGAGATATCAACCCACGCTCTGCCATCATCAGAAGGTAACAATGCAGTCTTAACCACCACAGCTCCTTGTTTCTCACCAGAAAGCAATAGAAGCTTTCTTGAAACATTCACTGAAGCAATGTTATTCGCCTCTCACCAGTTGCAGTACTACAAATGTGTTATATAATTTATCATTTGTTGTTGTCACATTATCAGTTGCCATCCTCTCCTATCTTTCTGTTGTAGATGTGGCTCATCCTTACTGCTGTTATATTGGCCATCGTTATTATTATTGTTGGTAAGTGAATGACTTGGATGCCTGCTCTAGTACTTACTTACATAATCACTCTATTTAAGTTTTTTGGTTTGAGGTTACAACTACATACAATATACAGTGGAGTGCGCTTATAACAGCCTTGCTTATAACAAACTAATGCATATAACAGACTAAACTTGCAAGTCCCAAAGCAGTAAGTTTCATAAGTCTATGGTTCATTTGTAATTAAGTTTTTATATAAAGAGCTGAAGCTTTTGGTCCACTCAGGTTTGTTATAAGAAAGTTCCACTGTACATGTATATATGTACATATGTATGCATGCATGTATATATATGTATGTATACATATGTATGTGTATGTGTATATGTGTCATGTATATTTGTGTCTTACAATGCATCAGAGTTGTTTTCTCTTTAGTTGAGTTTCTCTTTAGTAGTTTTACACTATAGCCGGGGCGACTCTCAAGGGGCAAGGTTTGTAGTGGTGGGCGGGCAGAGAGCCACCCTGGCTAGATAGACCAAGGCTTGGTATTTGGAGTTGCCTACTCAATCATTGCTCGTGATAAAATTTTTAAGGTTGCAAGTTCCAATTTACCAAACCACATTAGGATTTATCCTTTCACTTGACATTGTGAAGACAACTCACAAACTTAAATGAAGCCAACCAATCATCCCACTTAAATGACAAGATGTGTGCATGCGTTGGATGCACAGTACACACTTTTCTTCCTTCAATCATCGGTTTTGTTTCACATGGATCTAACTTAACAGTAAATGTATTATACATTTCTATAATTATTTATGAAACATTTTATAAGTTGACTTATTTGTTCACTCTCATTCACGAATTGTTGTCATGGTTACCAATTATTATTATTACATATTATTTGACACAAAATTAATTTTGAAAGAGTGTTCACCTATATAATTAGTGTAACGATACATAGATTGCTAGAAGAAAAGGAGGTAGTCCTTAATTCTGGCAGATGATGTGAGAAACAGTTAGTTTGTTGTGCTTTTGTTTACATAAGCCTGCAGCACTGACAGCAATAGTCTGTGTGGGGGGCATAGAGTCTATGGAAGAGGAAAATACATTTCAGTTGTTTTACTCCAAATACCCAAAACTCCTTAGTATATCTGATGTTCAGTGACTTTATACAGAAAGTGAATTCAAATTCAAGTGTATATTCTCTATCAAACATTGCAGGCAGTAAATGTCAATTATTGTTTATGCCAACAATTGTTTGCTACTGGATTTAATAAATGAGTCTAGGGAAATGCTTTACCTTAATTTCCAAGTTATTAGAAATAAAAAAATAATCATTTTCAATGAAAGTATTTGATTATGATTTGCCTTTTGAAAGCTTTTGTAACTTTTTATTTGTTGAAATAAGCAACGTCAACTTTCTTTTTAGAAATAAAGTGTTGTATTTGATACAATTTTTAAAGGTTTTGGCAAGGAAAAAACAGGTGTTTTTACTCTGCATCTGGTGATACCAAACATTTCCTGTCTGATAAATGACCATATATGGTGGCACTGCAGATATATCACAGCCTCTAACTGTGTGCTTTCACTTCTAGATGTAACAGCCATGTTGTACAACCTTGTTTGTGATGTGTTACATTCTAATAAGCATTGTTGGTTTTTGATTTCGTCACTCCAGAGCTAACTTGTAATTGCTGTTTGATGGAATCTGGTTATCTCCCTTGTAGCGTTGGTGGTGGTGCTAAAGGTGATAAAACAAACAGAATCTCTAATGCCATTGCCAAAATTGAATAGCTCGGCGATTTTGAAGTGAGTTTCAATTGTTGCTACATTATAAAATTTGATGATAAACTTGTAAACAGTATTTCTCTGAATACACAACCAGTCACCAAACACTGTGGAGTCAACCAGCTTAACATATTGTATCCTGGTGTGAGAGATTACTCACGTGTGAAGCAACTTGTTTGTTTGTGTAAATGTGGTGTTATATGTATATTTGTTTAACTTTTGATCAGCTCGCTGAACAACACTGTACAACATTGTACAACATTTTACAACATTGTACAACACTGTACAACACTGTACAATATTGTACAACATTGTACAACATTGTACAACACTGTACAACACTGTACAACATTGTACAACACTGTACAACATTGTACAACACACTGTACAAAACACTATAGAACACACTGTATACAACACTGTACAACACTGTATACAACACACTGTATACAACACTATAGAACACACTGTATACAACACTGTACAACACTGTATACAACACACTGTATACAACACACTGTAAAACACACTGTACAATGCACTGTATACAACATTGTATAAAGTTGCAGTTGATCTAAGCCTGCCTAAACCTACCAAAGGCCTCCATCTCCTTATATTTTGTATTTTTAGTGGGAGCACTTCACAATTGTAACACAGTCGGGGTGGTAGTGGACAGCCTTTCTCTTCTTTAAAGAGTTTTTCTGGAATTATCTCCACCAGCTTCTTTATTTTCTACTTTTTTTAATATTATTATTATTATTATTATTTATTAAAGCAGAGGTTTGCAGTGAGAATTCCAAAAAAACATTCAGGTGCTTTATACTCTGCCACCCAACTCGGTTTGAGCTTCAGTCAAGTACTGTGGTGAGAGACTTGTCTATTTTTGGTTATTGTAGCTATTACAAAATATTGATCAAAAATATATTCTGAGCAAATATAACTCTTTGTATGTTTCTCTTTCTGTAAATTCTTTGGTGTCTGCATAAAGAACAGTGGACATTGGTGATTAATTGTTGCAGCAATTTTTTTACATTTTTAATTTAACAGAATTCCCAATTGAGTGTGATTTTAGTTTTGGAGTCAACTGGGGTGTAAGAACACAGTTATTGTTGAACGAACTGTTACTTAAAAACTCACCAAACTTGTTCCGCCGATGAAAAACTTTGCTAAATGGACACATAAAATCTGATGATTGTGGACACATGAAAATGCCCCAATGACAGCCATGTTTGATTTCCTGACAATCATCGCAATAATCAAGATAAATAAGAATTTCATTCTCATGGACGCAGTATAAATTGGCAATAGTTGGGCCAGGAGATACCACACGACACATCCTTGACTTGATTCCGGTGGCTGCCATATGCCATAACACTTAAATGGTAAGGAATGGAAGCCTATGACGTGGCCTTGTTTTATTACAGAAATGGTTAGCGTATATTACAGTGGCCAGCTATTGTCGAGTGGTACTAACAAAAGATACATCCATTTATGAGTGCGGGCCTCACAAATAACCCGCTATCTCACAAAAGTCTGGTTGCATTGCTTACATTTTGTAACAAACTCATCAGTGGCAGCAAAGGGCTTACAATATCTAGATTTCTCTATATATAGTTTTGTATGTCTGGCCTCACAAAACATTCATATTTCAAAATAACTATTACATATGGACAGCAGCTTTGTCCTCATTAACTGCGGATATGTAGTAGAGGGATGTACACTAGACAAGGCAGCATGTGGGATGTGGGTCATGTGGTGCTGTCTATTCTACACAACACTGAAAGTGACAGAAAGTGTCTGGTTTGACAGGTTATCTCCGTATGTTGTGAGATCATCGTCTTGGTATGCATAGAATGTCTGCCCAATCTTTTTTATCTGACATATACTTTTAGTGTTTCTTTCTTATGGGTACATATAATAAAAAAACTTACGCATGCAGGTATTAGAACAAGCAGATTAGTAACTTCAAAGCAAGTTCAGTTGTAGGAGTGACAATGATGGACACATTGCAATGACTAATTGCTCTGATGCAACGTAGTGTATGTACTTATACTGTTATTTATATTTGACAAGAAGTCACTGTGAGCAATACATTTCCCAACTCTGATTGAAAGCCGAGAACCTACCCATAATGAATTCATGAATGTCACAAACATTGTTCCTGTATGCTTCCTGGTTGAATGAAACGGAATCGCCACCCAGTACTGGGTTGTTTAACGTAAATGTCTAATATTCATACAATGAGTCATCGCTCGACTGCGCTAGTATCGTACCATCGGAGCGTAAATGTTGTTTGGCTCACCCTTTATGATTAGTAACCTCGTGATTTATAATTATTACGAAAGATGAATTAGTAAAGAAAAACAAATTTTCAATAAAAACAACAAACAACGGATAGTAATAAAAAAAGACTACTAAACCCTGTCCAGATTTTTTATTATTATGATATTAATATGAACCACAGGCACAGAGCTGTTGGCAATGCAGCTATCAGAGCTCTTGCCTGAAATTAAAAAAAAATCACCTAATTCCGTTCAAGTGTCTACAAAAATACATAATCAGCAGTGTTCCGAGTTCGTCACTTTTCACAACAAATGTAGAAATGTCACGACTTATCAGCATCTTTCTTTGAATTACGATGTGTAAATTTGTAGCAATAGATCCATGCGTGTGTAGCAATAGATGCGTGTGAAAAACCGCCTTCTGGTTGGTTGCCTAGATTGCTTTATTATGCCACATTACGTCTGAAAGGAAGTTGACGCTACTTCGAAGATATCCTACCTCATAAAGTACTAATAACTGCATAGATCAATCATACTCAATGTATTATCAATTCATTCTGCCAACTCATCATCTCTACAGAATGTGGTGCGATTATCTCAATGATCAATCAAAACCCGGTGTTTAGTTGATGATTTCATTTTCCTATCTCGTTAATACTGCATTATTTTAGCTGCACCCACAAAATTAAAGTAAATAAACGTAATGAAGGATTTAAAAGCATTTAGTTAAAGCAAAAATTTTAGTAGCCATAATTACAAAAAGCATTACAAAAAATGGTGAACTGTGTTACAGATGAGCTGCATCTGTGTGACAGCTGCCTGCATGTGGGCAATGGCTTTGATATTCAAAGAAATATACTAATTGAAACATTTTTGTTGGTTTGTTGAGCACACGGTTATTTGTTCTGTTGTCTTCACTCCAAAAAAAAAGATTATTTATGCTTTCAGGTAGCAGTTTTTCAGAAGTTAACATATGTTTTGTGACTTGTGAACTGTTAGGGTGGCAATATTATATAACATAATTGCTCCTGCACATTTGCCAGTATAAATGAAAAAAGTAAGTTTTAAAATTTTTAATTTCCTGCCTCAGCAGTCGTAACTTGAGAGAACAGCTATTGCAATCAAGCACTGGGTAAACCTCTGATGACAATCATAGTTGCACTGCAGCACATTTATGTGATAATCAGCAAAAAATAAATTTATAATTTGATCTAGCTTTATTTTTGCTATTTCAAAAATTAATAATCCAAATAACAATTTATTATAGCTTATTGCCAATTTTAGATCGTCTTCTATTGATTTTATTTTTCTATTATTATTATTATGATATATAATTTAGCCTATAAACTTCAAATAATGCGTCTTGTGTGCATTGAACCAACAATTGTGAGTTGTGGTTTCAAATAAAAACAATAAATCTGATTATTGATCGCTCGTGGGCAATGAAACCACTGATGCGTATAGTTTTAATTCGCATTCGAAAAATAGGAAACTGATCCTGCTTAACGGTGAAGCTGAAAAGGTCTGATACAAAATATACATTTGACAAAACTTGTTGGTTAAGGAATGGCTACCAGTAGAGAGACCTCAAACAGCCATCTCAAAAATATTATTTTGTGACAGAGTCTAAGTTTAGACAGTTAAGCGCTTTTACTTTTTACTTTACATTTTTTGAGAGTCAAAATAGCTGCACACAAAGCTGCACCAAAAACTGGAGTTCGTCTAGTACACAATGGCCTTGCTCAATGCTCTTTATGTAATTACATCACCCAATATGTCTGCCAGTGACAACAATAACCAGCTGAGGCATTGTTAAGTCTTTTTCATGTCACGTTTCTAACGCAGTGCAGTGCATCACAAGGGCTATTCATCTCCGCACTTTTTGTACACCCAATAAAAGCTTATAGTTCATTCATCCCCAGCGCGTGAGCTTTTTTGGCACTATGTCAACATTTCTCTACTGAAAAATTTATTATTGCCTTCATCATCATGATATTAGCATAATCCTGTAATTATACAAGAAATTACATTAATCAGACTATCGTTATATAATCTTTGTACTCAAGTCGCTAACGTAGTATAGATTATTTTTGGATGAGTTGATAGTAAAATGTAATACAGTTGGTATTACTTCTAGCATGACTTGGCAAAGTTTCAACTCATAAAAAAAATTAAGAAGATTTGTAACATTTCCTATTGCTTCATCGATGAAATAATTTGTAATTAAAAGCTTGATTATGCATATTTCTTTTGACACAATAAAATAGAGTCGTTATACAATTTTTTTTTTGTAGCATGTTTACTTTGAGAAGATATCAAACACATTTGTTCATGCAACTCAAACAACTCAATTTGGAAATCAACTTTTTTTAAATTTATTTATAAATAAATGTTGCATTCAATAAAAGATACAAATACCTCACCGTCAAAAGTGAGTACATTGTTGTGAAAGAACACTGATGTCAGCTACTCAATTTATTGCATTTATGTTTCACAATCAAATAAGTTTTGAAAATTTGATAGTTATTATCTATCGACTATTGTTTGTTATGTGGCAGTTTAATTAATTTAAATAAAATGGTTAAATGTTGCTTTGTGTTGTGATGACTTCCATTGGTTACCAGCGTAACTTGAGCATAACGTTCAGGATGTTAATTTAAAAATAGCACTGGGTCTATTTTTAGCAATTATTAAGAACAAATATTATAAATGTAATGATGTGCTTCCCCACCTATAATGTATTTATTACTATTGTTACCAGCTTTGTTCATCCACAATATGATGTTGTTCGTCAAGCTTGTTAGAGGATGCACATATAACCCCAGGACTATATACATTAGTATAACCCAGTGATTGTACACGCTCCTGTATAGACAAAACATTTTTGATATCAGCTGTCAGTTGGTATGGTTTGTTACACCCATCCTTTGTCTGTTTATCAAACCGATATTATAGTTCTTATTAAACCATAAGAGCTACCTACACTATACATGCTGCCATAAACAACATGGTGTGTTATCTATAGTATGTATTGTGGCTTTTCGTGAAATGATTACCAAAAGCTCTCTACACTACACCTCATGCAAACTTTGGTAAAACTAAGTACAACAGCTGCCATGTTTGCTATTTATAAAAGAGTATCAAAGAGCTATCATAGAGTTAAGTTACACTATATTTATAAGGATGTATATATAAAGACCTCTGTTCTAGAGTCTGCTTTACCAGATTTGGTATGACCTAGCCTGTGTCAGCTACCACACCTAACCTGTGTCAGCTACCACACCTAGCCTGTGTCAGCTACCACACCTAACCTGTGTCAGCTACCACAATCATATTTCTGAAATGGTGAGACAAAATAAAGCTCCCACTTTTTCGGAAGGTGACTATTATGAAACGCTGCGCTACATTTGTGGGTGTCCAGGTGATTGCCCTAATGCAACCAATAATTCTTTCTGTTTAGAAGTTTGCTGACGCGTTGATGTAATACAAACATGTTGCACCCAGCTGTGGACTTACATGGTAGTTCATAGTGCAGACAGAACTAAGCAATAAAGAAATGAAGTTATAAATTGCTTTGGACTCCTGGGTCTATAGAGTCAATACTATACCTGACTAATGCTACATGTACATCTACCGATTACCTACCGATTTGTCCTTACCGATTGGAGATGACGCCAAGGAGTTTCCCCTATTTTTTTTTCTACTTACCATTCTCACGCAATACCGGTAAAACTCGCTACATTTTTTTCATAGTTAGCCATAAAGTGATATAAAACAACAAAAACGGGACGCTAAAAAACGATTCTTCATCTAAAATTAATTGTACTTGAGAAACCATTTTGTTGGAAACATTAAAACCACGAACGGTGATATGATTGGTCCAATCACAAAATATCTACCGATTTTTTGACGACGAGCAAAACCTACCAATAGCCTCAAATAAAATGCTACCGATTATTTTATTACGTCACACAGGAAACGGATGCAAGGAAATCATCAATCGGTAAGGCAAATCGGGAGCTAATCGGTAGATGTACATGGGGTATATATATGTAGATTTGTTAGATGGCCTGACTGAAAAAATATAAGATGATTGTAAAGTGTACTTTATTTACATATTCTTCTGGTTGACAAGTTCTGCTTACAAAAGTCCTTTTGTTTTTATTAGGAAATCATTTTTGTCATTTCCTGTAGGTTTGACATCTTAAATAAAACCAATAACGATAACTAGTATTTTAAACTTGTTGCAAAGTTTTTTTTTATGTTTTGATACTGGTTTATTAAGTTTTAGAGGTTCTGACATTTTGAATTTCATTAGGTTATCGAAAGAAAGGTGAAGGGAAAATTTTCACATTTGCCAGCTTTCTCCGAGTCAACTAAAATGACTTATAAAATAAAGTGAAATATGGTTAGAGATAAAGTTTTTTGTGCTCTGCTGACTTGAATCGTAGGTAATTTACAGCATTGAGTAACAACACTTATAAGGAAATGGTGACTGGTAATCTCTGCAGGTATACCAGAACAGCTTCTAGAACATAAAAGTTCTGTGTCTCAAATTGTATGAAAGCAACAATTATTTGGATCAAGTTTTTTGCCATAGCGAAATCATGAAAACTTAACATGCAAGTTTTTATAGATAGCTTCATTTTAACTGATTTAGGCTTGATGACGCCATAGGTGACAGACACTTTCTGGCTTGGTATTGAAATAATAGCTCAAACTTTATTGGTCGAGTAATGTTTTTTATGCTTGAGCAATCTACTGATTTTTGTTATTAAACTCAGAGAACAATCTAGACCAATTCATCATGCGCAGGAAACCAACTGTAAAAAAATTTTTATATTTGTCTTTTAAATGATCAATGATTTGAATTTAAAACTTTACAAGATGCGGTTTTACCAAAATGGTTTAAAGCAACATTTGAATAATAACAATCTAAGATAATTAAACAACTTACATAATAGTTTAAGTAAAAAGTTTGTAGCTTTTCTTTCAGTAGAACAGGTCATAAAGAGTATATAAAGTAACAGCACTTGTGTGGAAGTATCAGTATTCCTACACGGTTCACAAAATCAAATACAATCAGCTAGACTCTGGTGAGTAAATTTACAAGGGAGACTAATAAGAGTTCTACGAACAACTAAGTGACTGCGTTCAGTTCACTGCAATCATAGTAGAGCAAATTAATTAAAAAATAGTGAGCTTGTGAAAAAGTGAAAAATTGTCCTTGTGTGGTGATTACTGCTTGTGATATGACAATTTCAACTACAACTTACAGTCATACTCCTGCAACAAAATGAATTGAATTGAAAAGATTTAAAATAAATCAATTTGGAGTGTTTGTTTATGCCCCTTTCCAGCATTTCTAAGGTATTTGTGTTTGCTGACAGGTGCGCAGAAGGTAGTAAATAAACTCAACACTAATACACATACACTAAGAACCTCAACATGCATGTATTTGGTTATGGCTCAATTTTGTGGAAGCAAGGCTTTCCTTTTGAGGAAATGATCCCCGGCTATGTCAAGGGCTTTAAAAGAAGGTTCTGGCAAGGCAATGAAGATCACCGAGGAGTGCCTGGAAATGTAAGTCAGAATTTACTGGTTTTGTATAGTACCTTTGTATCTGGTGGTGTCTATTTTCTATAAGTTTTCATTTGTTATGTATAGTTATATATTATGCTTACTGATGTTTGACGACTCATTAATTTTCATCCCAATCACCGCCTATCCACTTTAGAATATTCTGTTTACTTTACTCCTACAAACACTGAATCACGTGGCCGACTAATTTATTGCCTCATTCATTGAATCGTTGCAAACGTCAAATAACAAACTGTATAGGTTATTAGCATTACCACATCCAGAAATAGTGCATCTATTGCCTTGCTTCCTGTGTACATATTGCTTGGTTGTTGAACTGTGAACTTTCCGTGCATCCTTTGTACTTAGTAATTCAGTGCTTGCAGTAGTTTCATTTATTATGTTTTTTATTTGTAGCCTGGGAGAGTAGTGTCTGTATTTGAATCTGAGGATCCAGAGGTATGTACTGATATTTCCTTGGACTAAAGGCTTTTATGGAATGAAGCCAAAAACTGGTATGATTTTGTTGTTATGAGTATCCAGGGTGGAAGAATTTCTATTATATTTATTGCATGTTAATCGCTATCCAGGTTGAGATTATTTTACTCTGTTAGAATCTGTTAGTGCATAACTCATTTACTTTTTGTTTGCTTCAAACAATCATAGTCGCTTCAATCTGCGCACTACGAAAAATACTTTTTTTTGCAGAATAACTTTCTCTATCCCAGTTGTTCACTAATCTCGTCATTATTTACAGGAGAAAGTGTTTGGGGCAGCATTCAGAATCCACAAAGACGATGAAGAGTTTGTTAAAAAGAACTTGACAGCTAGAGAGAGCGGGTACAAGACAACGACGACAACATTTTATCCTCTAAATGACTCGACGGAAGAATGCTGGATAGAGTTGGATTTATTTATAGCCAATGAGACCGTTGAAACTTACCTTGGACCCGCCCCAATTGAGGACATTGCCTGGCAGATCTATCATTCGCAGGTAAGTTTTTTCTGTTTTGCTTATATTTTGTTAATCACCATTTTGATGACCAAGTAATTAATTTTTACTAATAATACATTTCTTATCACCTCACTGTATACTACATGGACGACTTACTATTGCAGGGCATGTCTGGACACAACATGGAGTACCTGATGAAACTTGTCTGGTGTAACCGGATGATGTTCCCAGATAACATCGATGAACATTTAGATGACCTTGAAGACGAAGTCTGCAATATAGCACGAAAGAAAGGAGAGAGTATGGTTGAATATGAGTTTCAAAATCTTTGTTGGCCATCGCACTTGCCCGATTTATTTATAAACCAATCAGAAGTACCGGTTTATTCAATAGCCAGTAGAATGGCTGAAAAACATCAAAACATATATACCAGACAAGCTACTTATGGATAGGTTTTTCAGCTTGCCATTAAATAATTATTATTGTTATACAGTTAATTATATTTATCATTTTTGATACAATTATAACCTCCGTAACCGATACTGTTATAAACTTTTATTCATCGATGCAGTTATCTTTCCACGGAAGCAACAAACGTGAAGTGCTGAAACAAAGTTTTAGGTAGACATAAGAAAGTATTATTTCAGCTTTGAATCTCATCCTGCACTTTTATGTATCAATTGACTTGGTGCTCGGTTGTTTGAGAGGCCTCCAACCTCATAACACCCATTTCCATTTATATTTATTTTTTTCTGATTCTGATTCTAGCATAGAAATTACATACCCGATGATATTTTGTTTTTATATTTTTGTATTTTATTTTTTTATATCATGGTCATTGTCACAAGGAATTTTTTTAAGTTCAGGATGCATAATTTTATGTCTATTGCTCTTGCTATTGCAAACTCAAGCATTGCCATACCATTTGAATAAGTTGTACAACAAATATACATATGTCTGCAGAACTCTGGTGTTCCTTGGCTTATATCTACAATAGACACACATTTTGTATGTTAGATGAAGTCTGTGGGGGTCATGGTCACATGTTACTTGTTCTCTAACTAGTTTTCTTATTGTTGGATTGTAATCGATACTTTCGATGATGAAAGGTTAGTGCTTCCTCAAAGATTTGTCGCAATACAAAGCTGGTCGGCTCAGTCAAAGAATCTCTGGTTTTTATCATTTGTTATCTGTTTTTTGTTGTGTGTAAATAACAATAGATGAAATGGGAGTGACTAACCTCGGCTAGCTGTTTTTTTATAAAATAACAACTGCATATACTAAAAAAAAATGTACTTCGTTGTGGGACCACAAAAAGCAATCTCTATCGAGGCAGGCCAATTTGTGTGAAGGAAATGTTAGTAATCAGGAGATCTTTCACAACCAGATAATCCACAAGAATCAGCCATTGATGACATCAGCAGGAAACTGAGTGTGACCTACTCAAGGATCTTATGGGGCGTTGACTTGCGCCTCAAAAACTGTTATCAAAGTTCCAATGTTTATTTTTTATGTTGTAACAGTTTGAAACTCACGCTGTAATTATTCAGTGTTGCGTTATAGCAGCTTTTACATATATGAAGCACGGATGAAACCGAGTTTGCCAAAACCGGATTTTTACTTTCACCATTCACAAATGATGGGAGAACAGCTTCAACATTCAGATAGAGAAGGAGGGGAAAGGATTTTGTGTGCGTCATTCTTGAGCTACCAGCAATGTTGACAGCTTTTCATCAATAGTTGTTAATAAAAATAAGTTTGGCTGGTACGCATACCAAAAGCCAGCTTATTATTATTTCTGAGCCATCCTTTTCATTATCTACCATTTCATCATTATTTCTTCCTTTTTTTATTTCAATCACAAGCCAGGCGTTCTTCCACAGCTGTCTGTAACGGACACACTACAGCCCTCCGTCACTCTTTCACTAAAAATTTCCTTATTATACACTTATATAGATAAAACAAAACAAACTTTGTTTTTGTCACAAAATAATGGAATAAAATAAAAAGCATATAAAAATGTAATACAAAACAAAGAGAATAAAAATGGACGAACATAAGGAGTAAATAATTTCTTTTTTAGTTGGGAAATTGAAAAAGTTATTTTCGATGTTATGTGATATCATCAAACAGCCAAAGATAAACATGGCAGATATCTTCCAGCAATTAAAAAGCTCTTTTCATGCCTTAAAAACAAATGGAATGAATTGGGAAGAAAGTACCGATCAATTGTAGTTGCTTGCAGTTAATAAATACAGACAGCAATTCTCATTTAATAGCGTATCGCCATTTTTGGTAAACGCAAATGGAAAGGTAAATAGATGTGTGTAATTCCATAACTCAAAGGCATAATAATCACCAACTTCATCAGCATTAACAATAGGAAATAAGTTACAATTTGTGCCAAAATATGGCATCAACAGTTTCAAAACAATTTTATTAAAATAAAAAGTTAAGAGTGACAAGCACAGGTTCAACCTGTACAGGCTGGGTCAGTAGGCATAAATGCATAAAATGTTTTTCTTTTATTTAAAATACTTAAAAATTGGCTTTTAAGTTTATGCTGACATGACAATAAAGTTATTTAGGCTGCCAGAGTAAGCACAGCAAGGAGAACACACACTTGGTACGTTGTTAAGTATTTGTAGTTCAATCGGAAGGCGCCACCTTAACAAACCTTACCTGACAGCTTCCTGCAGGTGGCTTTAGTCAACCAATTACCTAGCGAGGTGTTGGGTTGCTAGAGGTTGGAGTCCAATGAACTATCTAAATGTGGATTACAGGCTTAAACTAAAGTCTCACATGTGTAGGCTGGCTTACCTACTCTTTAGCTGTGCCAAGATCTACTGTTAAGAATAGAGGCTATTTATCTTTTCTAAATGGTAACCCTTCAGAGCTTAAGAACATTTGTTGTGGCTTTCTAATTGTCAGCCAGAACAGATTTTTTTTATACTAAAGCAAAAAAAACCCCACCTTACGATTACAGTTTGACGCAATAGAAATGATACTTTTGAAGTTCCCGTCTTGTTGGTCTTATGAATGTACTAATACAACTTGGCACCTGCTTGAACTTTTGATGAAAGACTTTGCTAGCCACAGCAAAAAGCACTTTAGAGTTTTTATTGTTTTTTTTTGAAAAATTTCCATGGATAAACACTTATTAACAGGTCAAATTTTATTACATTGATTTTGTGTCTGAAGGCGCTCTTAATTTTTTTTAATTTTTCATTCCATCATTGTTTGCCTAACTATTCCTCTTTACCATTCATCTACACCCCTAGCTTGCTCCCCACCTAGCTTTCCCCTTCCTTCTACAGCCCTAGCCTTCCTTCAAGCCCACTTTTCTTCCTCGTCATGCTACGTTTGAGTAAGGCTCTATGCTCCAACTGCTCTACATTCAGAAATCTCTAAGTTTCGAAACTTTTGACTCTATGTTCCTGAAAAAAGTTTTATATAAAGTCATGTCGAACTAGAGCGCTGTGATGTTTTCTGCTAATAAGTAACAACTGAAAGTTCCCATAATTTATTTTTTATGGTCAACTCAGAATGATAACAAAAATGAAGTTTGAACATGCATTGTTACAAGTCACAATCCAATAATAGCAATGATATTGATTAAACATCAATAATATTGATCAAAGAAAATAATTCCAAATAGATTTTGCACCTCAAAATCTTAACCGTACCATGAGTAGATTCGGCTGCTGCCACTATCTGTAAATGCATTCTTCTATGAGTGTTTTTCATTCGGAATCGTTTGAACATAAAGCGGTCAAAACATGGAGCGGTCCCAGTTAAATTCAACATAACAAGAATCCACAACTTGTAGTTATTTATAGAGTTTACCTGAAATATTTTGGAGTTGTCTGCCCATAAAAATCCATTCTATACATTGCACCCCACCCTACCCTCTTACCACCTCAAAAGAACCTCTACACCTTACACAAAAACCTAACCATCATTTCTACAAATGTTACACAAAAGCAATAAGAAGACAAAATGTGAAAACTGGGAGTTACCATCTCCTGCCCTGTAATAACAGCCCCGACACCGACACCTAAACCACCTACCCGGGGTTTGCGCTGCACGTCAAAAATGTAAATTTTGATTTTTTAATGACAACTACTGATTGAAATTTGATGTCAAGCTTCAAATGACGTGTTTTTGGACTTCAAAGTTTGCACTTTCTGTTGAAGCAGAATTTAAATATTTTGAGAATTATTGCTGAAGAGATCGGCCCGGAACAAGCTGCAATCTAGGATGCTGGAGTGGATTTGCGTCTTCTACTACGGACACAACGGCTAAACAATTCGTGTGCACTCCTTGTACACACTCCATTCCTTCGCCAAACACCCGGAGTTTACCCTGAAATAATTCTAACGGCTCCACAAAGTCTGCGACCCAGGCACACTACACAGATGGTAGAGAGTAAACACTTCATTTAACAATTCTATTTAGCAATGTAAGGTAATTATTGCACAAGACTTCTGATTCTCATAATGCACAGCAGCTCCTTTTATAAGAGAAAACCAGGAACTCTCACCCCCTTATTAGATGTGAGCCAATCATACATAATAAAAGAAACAATGCACTGATCAAAACATACAATACAAATAGGTGAAAACAATGATACCCAGTCATATCACAAGCACATGGCCGAGTGGCTCCTTCCTTCCACAAGAGAATGGAAGTGGATGGTGCTTGGCAGGCTTGGTTCCTCTGTCTCTGTTCATAGGTATTCCAGATTCTGTCTCTATCCTTTATGAGTGGATACTCAGTTCCCTGGACCTCAGGCTCTCTTTTCCAGACATTACTGGCTAACTAGGTCTGGACCCTGGCCCGGGATAGACCTGGGGGTAAGTTATATAGAGGATACAGAGTTAAGGGTTGACCCGGTATCTAAACCCGGTATAGGTTATATAAACTATAATGGAGTGATATTGGGTCAGTATAAAAGCCATGCTAGGGGACACGGGAAGGGGTGTAGGGGATCAAGTCAGGTGGCTTAAGGGGGTGGAAGTTACAATCAGTTTAACCACAAAGATCTCCCACAATATTGCGATCACTGTGGGTGGTGTGGTGTTAGCAGAGGAGGCTTACACCTCCATAAAAAGATATTTTCAAGCGCAACTATTGTGTTTCACATAAAACTCAGCACAAACTGTTACAATATGTATATCAACAAATTTGAAATCTTTGTACAATGAGTATTTATAATTTTTTTCTTAAAGTTTTTCTGCAGGTATTTAGTAATTAAGCCCTAATTGATGTAATTGTTTTTGCATTTCCTCCAACTGTTACTTAAAACAGTTTTTGACTGAACAAACAGCTGCACTACTTCACAAGTGTGAGGTTTTGGTTTTGTTTGCTATCTAAAGCTTGTTTATATGGTTTACAAGAAATCTAATCCAAATAGTGATAGCTTTAGACTGGTGGTAGAAAACTCCAAACTCATCATTTATAACTGGATAAATGGAGTTGTCTTCTGACGTACCACTCAGTGGCTTTTTGCAAAGCTGGAGTCGTGTGTTTCTGTTGCAGACAAGCTACTTGTCAAGTTTTGTGCGACTTCATAACAAAAAACGCAAGTCGCTTCTGGCATCTGAACACTTATCCGCAGTCTAAACATAGCACAACGAGAATGGATATCACAACGAATAGCTCAGTAGACTGTATTCACAGCAGAATGAGAATATTTTTGATGAAAGGGGATGTATACAGCAACAAGAATAATAGTAGGACTGTCAAAGATTAAGAATTTTTAATCTTTATCTTGATCTTAATCTTTTCCATTAATCTTAAATTGATCTTATTTTTTAATCTTATGTACCCATGTGATATAAATGCATATGCCTGCA
This sequence comes from Cryptosula pallasiana, assembly GCA_945261195.1. Taxonomy (NCBI): domain Eukaryota; kingdom Metazoa; phylum Bryozoa; class Gymnolaemata; order Cheilostomatida; family Cryptosulidae; genus Cryptosula; species Cryptosula pallasiana. The sequence continues at coordinate 40,515,634 of OX183136.1, forward strand.
TGCTTGTAGAATGAGATTAGCAAACCTCAATTTGGATTTGCCAGTCCAGGAACAAATAACAGATACAATATCACAATAGTGTAATATCACAATGAAAAACAAATATGTATGTATGTATTTATTTATGTATGTAAATGTGAACAAACCCGTTTTTGAATTCAGAACTGAAAAGGAAAGAAACAAACTAAAGCTAGTTGCTATTTAATAAATAAATAATTAATAAATACTACACTAAAAAAAATGATATGTCTGGTAAGTTTCAATTTTTAAATAATAATTATATGTTATCAACTAATTGTATTGTTTGTGCTGAATAATAACAACAATAACAATAAAACAACAGTTTAATAAAAAAATATAATTGTTTATTATTAGAATGAATGAATAAAGACAGTAAGTAATATGAAAATTGTTTTAAAGTATAAACCATATTACATCGTATTACATGTTATTATTATATAAGATATTTTGTTAACTATTATTATTGGTCACTTTTACATATAGATTATAGTTTTTTTCATTATTATCATTACCAACAATCATCATTTTATTAGGAAGCTTGAATTATTGTTTATTTATTACATTCCAGTTGTTTTATAAGCAGTTCTGAGCAGAAAACTTTCTATTGGATGGAGGATAATGAGACTTATCGTAGCAAAATGTGTACCAAAGTAATGATGACAATCTGGATGCCTAAAATAAAACAGCTCCCAAAAACTAATCTCGTCATTCAAGGTCTCTCCATTGCACTCATATCGGCAGAAAAATGATAGCCTGAGAACTCATGATAGTTAACTCGTTTTGCAACAACACTCACCGACAAACGTCTTGATTCACATCAAGTTAAATCGATTTGTTCAAAGTGACAAGATGGACATTTTCATAATTTTTTTCAGGATAGCATGATTGAAATTTAGTGACAAAGGTAGGGTTATGTGACGAAACACTCAAAAAGGCATCTCCCTCTTCATGTAGACAAACTGATAATGTGTTCAGCATAATAAACAGTATTATAGTGACGTAACTGGGGTTTCTTTTTATCAGATTAACTGAGTCATAAAAGGTTAATCTTTTTGATCTTAAAAATCAATTAATCTGGTTAATCTTTAAAATAACTCAATTAATTGACAGCCTTAAATAATAGGCTAACAAAACTCAACAATTTTATGACCTAGAACAGGCGACTCTAAATATACAAAGATTGATCTTTCATATACAAGCGACAACAACTGCAAAGACCAAACTTTTTCTGACGATTGCTGCAATAAATTGGATAGTTTCATGATAATTGCCCACTCTTTGATTTCCTGCTTCTATTTCTTATTTTTTCTTCAAGTTCAAAATGTTTTATTGACATTCGTTCCTTATCAAGTCAATGAACTTTCGACTACTTACTATATCTCTAGATAACCAAACCAACACGAAACATTATACGTATTTCATAGCACTGTACATTTATAAAATATTGTTTCTGGTTTATGGTCCCAAGTTGGAGAGATGTCATCTTTTCTCTTAGCTTACCTACAAAATAGCTACGTACAAAACTGCACCAAAAACTGAAGTACGACTGGTACACAATGGCCTTGTTCAATGCTCTTTATGTAATTAGAGCACCCAATATGTCTGCCAGCGACAAAATTAACCAGCTGTCACGTTTTTAACACAGTGCAGTGCTTTTCAGGGGCTATTCATCGCTGTACCTCAGTGCATCCAATAGTTCATTCAACTCTAGCGTGTGAGCGCTCTTGGCACAACGTCAACATCTCCCTACTGAAAAATTCACTGTTGCTTTAATCATCATGATATTAACATAATCCTACAGAAGATTACATTAATCAGATCATGGTTACTTATCTTGTGTAAAGCATGGAATGATTACTTGGCACATTGCAAACTATTCAACTGTATTTGACTGAGCCATCTCAAATAATACATACTTTATAGAAGGTATTGCAGCCGCTGCAGAGAGAGTTGACTCAAATGGTTTTAACATTGCTGCCAGGAGAAGCACACAAGTGTGTAAAAATGTACTTTCGACCACAACACTAATGTCATTCACAAATGATCACTTAAATGCTTTGGTATTTTGAATTGGGATTTGATTTAAAATAATAATAATGATCCTGAATCCAAATGCATACTGGTGGCCTTATGTAATCTAGCTGTCAACAGAATACTGGAAAAATGTAACATTTTGGGTTCTATTCAAATCTTTTATTGAACACTTTCTCCTCACCATTTGACGACTGTAAATGTAGCATTAGTGAAAATATCCCACCAGAATGATACATGTATTTTGTAATGATTGCTTTAGAGCTGGCCCCAGGCTAACACTCAGTTAACTGTGTAACACTACCCACTCCTACCAATTGTAAACTGGTTAAACTCCCATATACATTGCTGTTAGTGGAAATTAAACAGGTTGATTACTTGAAGGACCAAATTTTTAGCATAAAAAATCAAAGGTTTACTTCATTATTACTGTAGATTCAGCTACATAAGCCGGAACTGTAGCAACTAAGGTCACAGTTCCTGCAAGACCTATTTGTCCACAGAGAAGCGCTGATTTAACAGGAGCTTAAATGTTTATAATCATCCTAAACACTAAAGTTTAACAATACAAGATATTTTTGATATGCTCAAAACACGTGTGCAAACACTGCCCTAAAACATTTCTTATAACTTTAAAACTGCGCCAGAGATAAATTATGGCGATTGTCATGGTGAGAAACACTTTTGTTATTTTTTTTAAAAAACATTAACAAAACAGGTAGAGCGAAAACTGAAGAAGGTATGACCAAGAAGTTAAGTTCATAGACTGCTGTACGTCACGCTTGATCAGTAGACCAGTTTTTCCACTAAAACTGGATAATGCAACATTGCATCAGCTTTTACAGGATATCAACAGGAAAAAAAAGTTTGCTATGTTTATTAACTGGATAAAAAAGGCAATAAATATTGTATGGGATGAGTTTTTTGTTACTTAGGCATTTGATAACGATAGTTTAATAAAATCAAAACTTTCTTTAGTATTAAAAACCATAAAATAGTAGATGAAGTTTTTATTCAATTTTTACAGTAGGACATTATCTTGAAAAGCCTATCACACATATTTTCGCTTTTCAGTATCAGTTATCCTGCTGAGATCACAGACTCAACACGTACAGGTAAACCCACCCAGGTTAGTATAGTAGCTGCTAGTAACTAGATAGAAAATCAATGACTGCGACATTACAAGTGTGGTTGATTTCATTTTTGTGCGTTATCATGAACTTCAATCCATAACTAAAGAGTTTAATTCTTTTGATTTGGTTTGGTATATCTAACTACTAAACAAACAGCCAACAGCTCAATTTCAAAGTTTATTCACATCTCTCTTTTCATCAGCAGTGGATTCATGTTGGTGAAGAGTTGTTTCCACGTGAATGTTATTGGTTGAAGAAATTTTATACAGCGATTCTAGCCGTGTTATATAGTCTAATAAAACGTAGGTAACAAATAAATACAATCGATGTTTTTAGCGGAGTATTATGCTTACAGATAAACTACCACGTGTAATATTACAAGCAAAGCCTGCGTTCTAAAATAGTACATTGGTTTTCAAGAAAAACAATGGAATACTCATGCAAAAAACACACCAGTCAGGCTACAATTGTCTGACGAAATGTTAAGTTGGTTGGCAAGCTGGCAATGGAGCAAAGTAATAAAAAATCCTGACGCTGATCATCTTTGAGGAGATTATACCACACGCAGCTGAGCTTACGAGAATATGGTCTTATTGTTCGAACTTCATTGCTTGCACAGTTTTTTGTAAGGTAGATTATAGATTGAATTAGTTGGTACAGAAAAAAAGAACAAACAACAAGCCGTTTGCCAAGAGAAGTAAAACTAAAAAAAAGTGGCTTCTTTTTCTTCTTTGTTTCTTTGTTGTTCAATTGTTGTGGCGAGTTATTATTATTTATTCATTGCTGTTCAATTGCTTAAGAGTGAGTAAAATTGTTGATCAGCATGTACTCGGTATTATTATTCATGCTATTATTATTATAAAAAAAATAGTAATAGTAGTCTCTCCAACCAACTTCAAGTGCTGCTAGTAGCAGTAACCCAGTAGTAGTAGTCGAAAGTTCTTATCAGCGTAACATCATTTATTATTAATTAATTACTTGATGATGATGATTAAAAAATACTCCTTTCTTCTTTTATTATGTTATTATTATTAGTAATAATAATAATAATTATTATTATGTACATAATAATAATTGGGAATAATTATTTTTATTAATTACTTTAATAATAATAATTAATTATTGTTATTACTACCCGCCCGGTGAGGTTGTTGTTATTATTGAACATCGTGTGGTTAGATATTTTTCATGATCAAATCGCTAATAATTATTATTATTTTTACTACTATTATTAATCATATTGTGAGGGACGCCATTATTATTTACCTCACGCCATTATTATTTACCTTATCAACATAGCTACCCAATTACATATTTTATTTCCACCTTCCTCATCTGTTTATTTTATTCCCGTATCACTACGAGATTCTATTGCAAACATAAATATTTAATTAATTATTATTTACCAACGACTTTTCCACTAAGAATAGTAAACTACATTTTGGGTATTGTAAATGTAAGGCGTGGCTAACATAGATCCTTTGTTCTATTCCTGTATAAATATTTGTGTAAGTTCATAATAAATTCAGAGTTAGCCTAACTCTCAGAAGAACTTTCACCTGCACTCGATTGAAGGATAGACACAAGCTGAAGATACAGAATAACAACAAACTTAGTCGAGCCAACGATCAGTGCGAGCAAGGCTTGGTGGAAAGTGAGCAGTCAATTCGACCCTCACTGCGTATTCTCTTCCAGTAAGAAGTACGACATAAAGTACCTTGTCTTCACTGAATAGTTCGGCTGCAGACAGTTGGCCGAATTAGATCGGAACTTAGTGGGCGATAATTACTCAGTAACGATTGCTATATACAACGCTAAGTATTCCACCCTAAATTCGGACCTCACTGTCGACCTACAAAAAATACAAACAAGCACAGAAATAAATACAGATTATATGCACATTGCCTCGGCTGAAATATATGCAGTAATTCGGGAGGTGTACAGGTGTGTGCTACCACCCAGACGAAATTCCTGTACATACAGTTACATATGATGATAATAAAGCTTAATCAACAGGAAATTACGATAAGCAATGGTTATATTATTAATAGAAATAATAATTATATGTAGATATATAATCATTTCTTCCTTATGGTTTCTGTTTAAGATTACAATATAATTTTAATACAATGGAAAATTATTATGATGAGTATTACTATAATTTGATATTACTCTAATTGCAATTAATTCAACCGAGTACTAAAAGCTTTAGTACAGTATTACAGTGATTTGCGATATCAGCGTGGCAACTTCTGAGTTTGTTTGTTGAAGGAAGGAGTAATAAACAGACACTGTTAAGCAGTTGACAAAAATTATTGGGCTGATTCTTGTTGCGTGTGTCAACTGTAATATTTTTTAACAATCAAACTACAGCAACTATACTATCCATATATATACTATTTTATAGATTTCCTTTAATTTGATTGGTTGCAAGCATTCTATTTCAGCTTCATTGGTAGTTCTCAATTTTCCAGCTTACCAAGGATGAAATCAGTTTTTAATGAATGCCCTCTTTACTCAGTCTAAAGTTTGCTAATAGCTTATGATTGTAAATCACATGGTTGTACAAAGTTAACTTACCTGTGAATTGGAGTTTTTCTGGAGGCTTGCTTGAAAGATTTCTTAAATTTAAACCAAACTGGCTTTGTGTCCAAATGACTGGTGTGAAGTGGAAATAAAATTCTGTGATTTATTGTATAAAGTACATAAACCTTGGCATTAGCTGCCAGCTTAACTGAATATGCCATGAGATTTACAATATTTTGTGATAATCCATTTCTATGAGCATTAGGGTTCCTTCATCTGGATATATTACATAGCGGCGCTAGGTACAGTGTGACAGCTATTGATACACTCCCTGACTTATATTTCATATGAAGTAGTTTGCATTTGCTACCTTCCTCAAACAAGAGCATGTCATTTCAGCACTTTTATCCCCCCTCTATTTGCTTACAGCCCCAGAGAGAGTAGTAATCAGACACAGCTATAACACATATAGACTAAGGTTCTCAACATGCATGTATTTGGTTACGGCTCTCTCTTGTGGAAACAAGGCTTTCCGTTTGAGGAGATGATCCCCGGCTATGTCAAGGGTTTCAAAAGACGGTTTTGGCAAGGCAGCGAAGATCACCGAGGAGAGCCTGGAAATGTAAGTCAGCATTTAGTGGCATTTTGTTGTAGCTTTGTAGCTCATTGAAAATAAACACCTCCAACCTTACATGCTTCTGTTTCTAGGCATGTATGGAATAACAAACATTTGTTGATTATTGGTCATAATATGCGTGTTTCTATTTTTTGATTTTTGAAACTCCCAGTTTTCAGAACAGTTGAAAGCTGTTATTATAAGAGTTTGTGTCACTCACAGCAGGAAGTTTTGCTCCATTGCATCCATAACAGGAAAAATCTGAATGATGGAATTAGTTCAACTGATTGCTGCGTCACTTTATTGATTCGTTCCTTGGAAACATCAGACAATAAACTGTTTAGGTTATTGAACTTTTCCACAACTCGAAATAGTGTATCCGTTTCTTCACTTTATGTGTAATCACTGTGTAGAAGTTAAGCTGTGAACTTTCCATGCATCCTTTGTACTTCTCGTGCACTTGATGTCTGCGGTAGTATTATTTATCTTACTTGTAGCCTGGGAGAGTAGTGTCTGTATTTGAATCTGAGGATCCAGAGGTATGTACTGATATTTCCTTGGACTAAAGGCTTTTATGGAATGAAGCCAAACATTTGTATCATTTAAGTATTCAGTAATACCAAGTTTTCACTTTTTACTGCAGGAGTTGTCTTCTCCTATAAACAATTTTTTTAGTCATTCCGAGCCACCAGAGCCTCCACACTATCGTTCAATCGGCATTTGTTGTTTTTTTGAAATAGAACTGACTAATGAAAGTGATGCAGGCTTTTATTTCAAGTCTGTCACGTTCTGTCTAGGCTGTCACGTTCTGTCAAGTCTGTCACGTTCTCACTTTAAATACTTTTGCCAGCTGCTGCGACAAAAAACATAACTATGTACTTGCTGCTTTTTTTTACTAGTTTAAACCTGTCACATCTTAAATGGAAATCTGTCATATTTTAGCAAGCATCCCGAGACTTATATTTCATTTGCAGATGAAACTTATTATCATTCCTCAATGAAGATTCTGCCAGCATATGCTACTTGTGCTCAAAAAGCACGTTTGACTACTGGTGGTTTTCAGTTTCGAAATAAAACCAGTGCGATTGTTATTATTTACAGGAGAAGGTGCTCGGAATGGCATTTAAAATCCACGAGGACAATGTTGAGTCTGTTAAAGATAATTTAACAGAAAGAGAAACAGGATACAAAACAACGAAGACGACATTTTATCCTCTGAATGACATGGCGGGAGAAAACAGGATAGAGCTGAATTTATTTATAGCCAATGAGACGGTTGAAACTTATCTTGGTCCTGCCCCAATTGAGGACATTGCCTGGCAGATCTACCATTCACAGGTAAGTTTACTCTGTTTTGTTTATTTTTCGTTACTCACCGCTTTGGTGACCAAACAATATTATTTATTAATCATTTATGGAATAGTAATAGTTTATAATGATGATAAATAATTATTAAGGAGTATTAACTGCGTCTGAATATCCTTTTACCAATTTATCTCTCATCCTTGTAGGGCATGTGTGGACCCAACATCGAGTACCTGATGAAGCTTGTTTGGTGTAACAAGAAAATGTTTCCCGGCAATACAGACGAACATTTGGATGACCTTGAGGAAGAAGTTTATGAAATCGCAAGAAAAAGAGGCCACAGTTTGGATGAATATGAATACGAAAATCTTCATTGGCCAATTCATTAGGTTAATGTCTTAAGCCAATGAAAAGGACTGGTTTATACAGTAAATGATAATAGATATTATATAATGGACCGGTTAATTATGGCTAAGTGGCATGAGTGTTGCTATCACCTATCGGTTGATACTCTTTCCAACCTTTTACATCCATTATTTCTAAGTAGAGGCAATAGACATAAGCTAGTAGTATAAAGTTCATTTAAACACAGGAAATGATTATTTTACTTTTGAATCTCAGTTTCTGCTATTTTATTCAACTAGTTAGGTGCTGGTAAACGAGTAAGCAGAGTAGCCACTTCCATTTTGCTAATTTTGACCAAATTCTCTCATGACCTGTCTTGTCAGATAGATAAAAGGTATTTAGCGGATTCTAGCGTAGACACTAATATCACATTTGAGTTATTACATTATTGCATTTTGCTCCTTGTAAGTTTGCAATCTTCTTAGACATATTTGCTACAAGTTAATACTTTATAGATGATCTCTTTAACTGTGGGTCAGAGTAATGCAAGCTAAGTAAGTTTTAAGACAAATATATCAGTACTAGTGAGTGTTCAACTCTTTCTATATTAGTTTACTGTGGAACTGTGCAGGAGTTGTGACCCATGAACTCAAGTTACAATACACATCCTGTCGGTTAAATTTCAAAATATCTGAAACTTATTTATTACGTTGCTGTTTTGTTGCGTTAAATGCAACAGTAATATATGCAGAAATGGAGACTGGAAAAAAATACAAAATTAGGCTTGGCTTAAGCCTTCGGGTAAACAGTAACACATGCAATGAGATTTGACTCAACATAGGTTAATCATTACCAGGCCAAGAGGTCTTTTTATGTTCACAAGAGAATTTTGTTGAGGGCCCACAACTCCAACATCAACATAGGTACTTAATATGTGTACACTTTCACCGAAACAGAATTAAGGCATGTTCCACAGGAAGTTTTATCTCTTTATGTAAGACCTTTGAAGTGTTATCAGCACTCCCCTGAGCAATGTTACGCTCATATAGTACATTTGATGCTCCTGGATAAGCCTCACAACAGCCATTGATGACATCAGTTTTGAATTATATCACAGGAAGTCAAGTGTAATCTACTTAGCAGTGTAACGGAACACTGACCTGAGCCAAAACTTGTGTGATTACTTAAAGCTTTGAAGAATTTTTATGTTTCAACAGCTGCGTCGCTAAAATTCCCAGGAATGCCTATCAACGATATGCTGTCAAATCCTTGTAGCAGTTTTATTAAACTTATCAAGAATGTGAAAAGCAAAAAAATCAACAAAAAAAGCTTGCAACTAATTATAAAGCCTTCGATCGAACTGTAAATAACAATAAATGATAATAACAATATAGTTGTAGTAGGTAGGTACTAAATACACTTGAGTATATAGACAGCATGAGTTTGTGGCAGCGCGGCAGCAAGTGGCACTGTTCAGTTGTAGCAAACGTTGCCAGTATCTTTAAGGATTGCACATTCATCAGTCTGAAACATGGCCCCTTCAGCAGTGGAGAAAGTAGTTTTCTTGGCGTTGTCTAAATCCAACCATGTCCACACTCTGCAGGCCGAGTCTGTAAGCAAAGAAACAAGAATTAACTGATTGAATTGAATAATTTCAACTTCATACAGCTTTAGGTTACATCGGCTTCTTGAATACAAGTTGGAAACTTCCTTATAAATAAGCTCAAAGTAAGTGATTGCATAAATAAATGAAGACCTACTTGGTTCAGTGTGGAATATTCCTTCGTCGGTCAGGCATACGGACGGAGAGGTACAGATGTCTTCATCTGCTTTGTTGAGAATGTAGCTGAGTTTTTCAGAGATACTGCAGGGTGGCAGCTTTGAGATGCATTCTGTACTTTCATTTACAGATGCACTACTGAAAAAGTTTAATGGTACAACTTAATCACAGTAATCCGAGTATGGTAAACGGATAACCAGATGAGATGAGAAAAACCAGATGTAAAGGATTTTGCCGGTTGTTGCTGCACTTGTTCATAAAAGTCCTAGTTTTTTGTTGACTTATATGATCGTGCAAACAAGCTGTAACTACGACAATGAAGGATTGAAATAAAATTAATGCCAGCATCTTTTTACTTACAGATCTATGAAACAACTTGTCAAATTAGAGAACGCAGACTTAACGAAGCACAGAAAAAAAAATTTAATTAATAACAATCTAAATAAACATATATATGCTAGCAGTTCAAATAATATTGCTGTTAACTACAAATACTTTGGTTATCAAGGGAGTTGGCATATTTCTTTTAGCACGAGGAGATAATTTTAAAAGTGGCACACTACGAAATTTATCTATTTATACGATATTTTCCCTTTTTCAAACCCAAACTTGTATTCAAAAACTTTTGTTGAAATTTTATTAAATAACTTTTTGCAGTTTGTGCTAGAAGTTCACTGCATTGAAACTAGATCAACTCCTTTCGTTTAGGGTTATCTCCTCAGAGTAGACAACTGCTGCTTAGCCATAATGTAACAAAAGAAGACAACTCCAAGTTTCTATACTTACCCATGGTTTAGTCCTGAGCAATCAAATGCTTGGGTTAAGTTGCCGCTGAGGACGTGATGTAAGCACTGGAGACTCTCACTGCAATCTACAAAGAGTATATCTCAGACCTGAATGGGGTAGTATTAAGTTTTTTGCATAAAGCGAAGGAAGTGCGCTTTTAAGTACCATACATACACTCGAGCATCCGATGTATCTAGTATAACAGGGAGATATTTCATTATAATTATTTTTCTACCATAAACTGTAAAATGGGTTCAACTCAGCTGAGGCATCGCCATAGACGTTAAAACAAATGACTGCGCTTATGGTTTAAATTGGTAAAATACTAAGGTCCAACGGCACTCAATCATTGGTCAAGTCTCAACTGCCAATGACTACTAGGAATATCCGAAAGTATCCTAACTTGATGACAACATATTTATGGCAAATAACCTTACTAGATACGTACTTAAACAAGGCTTGTTGCCTAGCGAGTATATTCAATGCTCACATCGACTACAGCCATTTCATTGCGTCAAATCTATTTTTTTAAATTTGATTTTTTTAAAGATCATAAGAATTGTAGAGGCTTGCAACACAAATGAAAACTTACCAATTTACTCATAAAGGCTACTCAGTAACCACCATTAGCAAAAAATACGAGTTTCCGAAGAATTATTCCCTTCTATAATGGCTAACTATGACATGTTTTGTGGCCTTTGCAAGATATAAAATGACTATAATTAGTAATTCATCATTCCAATCCATTAGTCAATTTCCACATCTGATTCTATTAATAGAGAGATTACGCGAATCACCTCTCAGACTGGTATTATATTCGATTTCGCCACAGACATCTAAGCTTCCCACAGTTAAGTATGAGTAAATGCTTAGGTGTATATGTTTGTTACTGGTCTAAACAGGTACAAATGGGTAGTCTATTAAATTTTTGTCCTGTTTTTCTTAGAATTGCTACTAATCGGATTAACACATTCTAGACTTTCCGAGACGTACCTTTTAAAGTGTTCACAAAAAACAGAAGTTGATACAAAAATTATTTATGTCTGTGTGCGTCTTCTGCTTTCTAATTACCATGAGAGCAGTGAACAATAAAATTTTTGATGTTAGCCAAAACGCTATACAATTTTGAGACTTATTGCTTGTGAACATATTGGCCATTACCTGATGCGGGGTTGATATGTGATGGCCGAGCCATGTAGTTACATGAGACTTTGCCAGCACTAAATGCATTGAGTATGATGTGAAGGTTGACAGCAGTTCGCAGAGGGTCTGACGGTCGACATTGCTCGAGTAGTTCTGTCAGTTGGATAGGAACACTACAAGTAGATGAGTGGGTTGAGTGTGGGATGGCTTAGCTCCCTCTAGTGGCTGTTTTTTATCATTCACGTCAAAGATAATTATTCAAAAGGCAATGATGAATATCACTGACGCATAAATGGGAAATTTTAGAGACAAAATGGCTGCAGCAAGTTATAAATAGCAAATTATTTTTTGATTCCAAAAGTGATGCGATTTGTCTGAAACCAGTTTTATCATATATGCTATGCGATATAGCTTGCTGAAAATCAGTTTCCGATTATTGCCGAAGTTGACAATAAACCACCGACACGGCAAAACTTGGAGCAACAAATAGCTGCAGAGATAAATGCAGCGAATGAAAAATCAAACCAAGTTTTAGGAAATAAGCCGTCAGCATAGAACGAGGCAGTGCTTACCTGTAACAAGGTAAATTCTCTCCACCTTGCATCAGCTGATGGTACCATTTGTTCAAGCTCTCGTGACAATCTGGAACTTTCTCCGCACCTGCTCGACAAAAAATTGTGAATATGGTCAATGACAAAAAAACAACTGTTGTATTGATACATCAAACCACATACAAAAAGTCTATATCATTTAAAACATTTTGCTAGTAATAGTAATAATAAACACAAAACATTACATTGAACAATATTAGTAGAAAGTCATGTTAAACATAGAAACTTACCTGAATGAGAGGGTGCAGACACTGACAGATCCAATATAGCACACAGTGTAGAGACTATCAAAAGTAGGTTGGCCATCTTTAATTAATGCGGAGCTGAAATGAGTCGCTGGCGCGCTTCATGGGTTTCAGACTAGATATGATATTTGTGATACACGAGACACGAGTTGTTGGGTAGCAACCGGTGATTTATGGCTCACGTAATGTGATTATTTATTGATTAGAGATGGCTTCTCATCCCACCAGGTAGGTTCTCTTAACTCGATGACTCAAACGGTGAAATCAACATCATCAACATAAATAATGCAATAAAACTAAAAAAACACTGGTGCATTCTAGAGCCAAGTTGCGGGTCTCCATGAGAAACTTGCTTGAAGACAATTGAAAAAATACAATCAAGTTGCAACCTGAGGCAATGCTTTAGAGTTTACTCTGGGAGTCTGGGGTGAGAACAATAGATTCTAGTGGAATATGCATGCTGTGGCCCCCTAATCCATAAAATGTCCAAATTCAAGTTTTTAGTTTCTTGGAAAAGAAGATGAAGGTGCGTTTACACCTGGTGATTTGTCTGCTAGTTTACCAACACCGTCTGTCTGCAGCAATACAAAAGTTTTCAACTTAAATTTTCCACTCGTTGCCATCTTGCTGTCCCAGGCATAGGCATCAGCCAATGGGAATTGGCTTCTATGTCTGCAATAATTTTGATTGACTCTTGCAGCACGATGAAGCGCCAATTTTGGAGGTGCTCTGAGACATTGCCACAGAGTTCTGACATTCACCTTTTCATGGCGGTAGACAATTTACACTGTGCATCAAACAGACGGCATTGGAAAAAGCACAGACAAAACGCCCATTGTAAACGCAGCTTTAATCGTGAATAGGATTTCTTCCTAACCTAGAGTAAAGTGGCAAGCATGCAGCATTGTTACGTGAATTGCAAGTTTAGTTAAGTAATATCATCTCTTGCTAACGAGCCTAATCTGTCTACCTATTATTATCAACCCGCTATCTGAACATTGGTCAGTATCAAGTATTCAAACGCCAGGAGCAGTCTTAAAACGTTCGTAATAAGCAAATAGTGACATATACAAATCACGACACCTAATTTATTTCAAGATTTAAATTGGTTTAAAATAAGAAAAGCTTCACTCTGCACAAAAGTTGATGGAACAAATCAACAAACTGGAGTGGAAAGTTGTATGGCAATGTATTGCAGGAAGCGTAAAACATGAAGCTATAATATAGCAGTGCACAGAACATCGTAGCAAAATGTGTTGAATAAAACAGAAGAAAAAGAAATCCTGTGGTCCACACCCATAGTGAAGTACACTAGTCTTAATGAAAAACTTTAAACATCAGAAAGTTCAACCCAAATGGAGCGCTGATACGAAAAAAAATTATAAAAAAATTAAAAATAATGTCTACATCGGCTAAAAATTCAGATAAAATCTCAAATATTGTTGCAACACTAAGTGGTTCTACCGCAGAATCCAGTCACACAAGACATGATTTGTATAAATAGTATCGCGCGTCTATGATATAAGAACTAAATGTATTTCGGTCCCTAAGTTTGGAGTGATGGCAGTGAAAGGCTGGTTTGTAATGGTAATTTATGAATAAATATGTTGGCCAGTATAAGATTAAAATATCAGGAGTTGTCAGACCTCATTGGTAAAAAAATGTTGGGTTACGCGCAGTTTAGCGTTACAAATAATATACTGAATCATAAACGATTGAGGCGATCTTGGCAAGCATTATCTACGCTAAAATGATGCAACTGGCAAGAGCTGATTGTGTTCATATGGTGATACAAGGCTGTCACCATGGCTTGTAACTGCTCATTTCTGCTTTGATATACCTTTGAATACTAACAGGGTTGTTTGAAAACTGAATTGAAAATCTGAAAACTTTTAGGTTTATGTAAACCGCACTAGACCTGTTAACTTTTGCAAGTGGTTTCAGAGTTGATTGAGGCAGCACTAGTAGAAAGCAGAAAATAATGCAGTTTAAAACCATAATGACAGGCATGAGCGCTACAGTTACAGTGAAGGGCAATCAGTCGGCTATGTGTCTGGTTTTACCAAAGCTCATTCCAGCTTGTGAAGCCCCTCTGTTGGTGCCCATCTGTAGTCCTATAATACTGTTACCAGCATTTAACTGCTCTTTTGTAAACGATCTAGGATTCTCTGTCGCTTCTTTCGGGCCCAAACCGAACTGAAAGCAATGAAGTAGTCAATGAAAACGTAGCCCACAATGACATCTCAAATAATCAAACTAAAATAATAGCAACTCTTTTGATAGCAAAGGGTGATATAATCTCAACAGCTGATTTCATAATAACTCAACTAGTAAAAATGAAAATTTTTTTTCCAACAACAGCTTCACATAAGCATAGAATTAACATTTGGGACAAGTCTATTTAACACCACTTATAAGTTTATGTCTAGCCATTGCTATCACAAACCTTCCTCATGAGAGCTGCTATGCAAGTAACAACTTGGTTCATGTTTTGTTGTTCGTACAAGTCTACAGTGGCAAAGCATTCATGGTCTGGCACTCCGAGATCCCGGCAGGCATCTACAATGTATTGTATGTTAGGAGTTGTCCACTTTTTTCAGAAGACTAACACAGAGAGCACAACTCCTGACTATAATCTTTTAGAGCTAACAACAATGATTATTAATAGGATTGTCTTAGTGATAAATGAATGCAAGAAAATTTTTTTCTGAAAATATAAGTATGTTGTCTACGCTACTTTGGATGTGCATGCTCTATTTAGAGGATGAAGCCAGATTAAGAAGTTTCACTCCAAGTTCGCTACAGATATCACGGAGAGAGATAACGAGAGAGCCAAGCAAAACATCAGCATCAAGATATTTACAGGATCAAGAAATAAACCATACTGTGACAATAGATGTACAAAAAACAAGTCTATGACTCACTCAAACAAAAGATTATTTATTCATTAGTGACCTCATTAAGTACTTTTTTTAAACCATTTGTAATAGAAAAAAACTGAAGATATATGAACATTATCACGATAACACCGTAAGGAGAAACAAAGAAAGAACGGCAACTGACAAAAGTCATTGTCTCTGAGCTGCATTGCAACTTGAATATAACCAAAATACTTTTTGCTCAAAGACTCAAATAAAAAGCAAAACTCTACTTCTATTGCATCGCCATTTTATAACAGACAGAAACACATAACATTAAAGTGCACACTAAAAAGTAGCACAAACCACGGCTAATGATGTGGGCACAACTCCAAAAACATTAAGATATTAATGACTCTCCAGATTGAATCGGTATTTTTCATGAGACTCCAACGTCACGAATACAATGATTATTTTCAAACGACTTTGATGCTCATTTTCCACATAGTTTTCGCACTAGTTGTGAAGGACTCAAAGTAAAACACTCAACTCCTATCACATGATACAAAGATGGATATTTGCGGCGAAGCGCATATCTTATACTTACTGATAAATAGATTGATAAGTTCCATTTGTTTAAAGGGCATCTTAGCCCCATCTATGGCACGCTGTGAGATCCTTCCTGATTGAATAACATTGACTAACCTGCAATCACAACAATCCACTAAATAATTAAAAAATCATTAATAAACAACCAAAACGTGACACCAGTGTGTGTGAGTCTTCTTTTGGTTTTGTGAAACCTTACATACCACAAAAATAATCGTTTGCATAAAACATTCTTCATATATCATTGTCACAGATTGTCAGAACCTTTTTAATTAAAACAAAACACAATGTATGCAAACTGTGACATAACTGCAATAAAAAAGACATGTTTTGTAGAATGTGCACAAGTAGTAATATATGAGCAGATCTCCCTACCAAGTGTTTTTTTGTGGATTTGATCTTGGAGTTTAGGCAATGGGTTACGACGTTGGATGAATTCGCCGAGTTTATATTGTATTTCATTTGAGGGGTACTTGAGTGGCATTTGAGTGGCATTTAAGTGGCATTTGAGTTTTGATTATTTTTTTACTTAATTTGAACTTATAGCATATAGATTTCGAAGGCATGACATTCAAGTTTTGATAATTTTTTTACATAACTCGAACTCATATGATATTTTTGAGAGAGAGGAGAGAAGAATGAGGAGATATAACTACATTGAATCAATATATGATTATATACATTTATTACATAATAAGTAGCAAAATATTCTTGTATAATATAGCTAGAGTTAGTAAATACTAAGTAATACAAAGCACTACAACTTGTAATGACAATCAATGGATGATAGTCTTTTTCTTTACAATGTCGTCATTGTTGTACTGATGTTATAACTTAGGAAGGAAGACTTCTGTTCTATGTACTTTTGATTCCATAATGAACTAAAATAAAAAGTTATGTATTAGTATAGAATGATTAAACAAAAATGTAAAATAATTACATGAATTTGAATTATAGTTCTTTTTACATTGGTTAGTTAACATTATATAGTAAAGGGAAGTAACTCACCAAGTTATATTGTTCGGTTTGTTTTTTCTTGAGCATAATTTTCATCAAGTGTTTTTGATTCTCTCTCTTCTATCTAAAGCAAAACAAAAAATAATTGCTTTATAAATAAATATTATCTAATTGGAAGTATTACTTATATCAGTTAGTTTACATTAAATAAAAAATACTCACTATGTTGTCTTGTCTGACATGCTCTTTTTGAATATAGTTTTCACCAGGGGGTGTTGGTTCTCTCAAAGATGTAGAAGATGTGTTTCCCACTCCCATTGAAAGCACTAAGACCTTGTTCTCAACAACCTCATCTGTAGTAAAGTACTTCATCTGGTTGGAATCATCAAGTTTGTTGGATAGGTTTTGAGCCGTTTCTATCGCTTGTAATGCTGTGAATGTGATTATATCATGTCGATGATAACCAAATCTACTAACTTCACGATTTCTTACAAGTATGACTCCTGTTCCAATTCGTTTGACGTTGCTAGCATGTTTTTCAGGTATATATAGAACTCCCATCATCAAACCATCATATTGCAAACATCTGTAGTTTACCAGTAGCGCATCCATCACCACTTCTCCATTAGGTAATGTTAACTGAGTTGATATTTGAGGAGATTCAAAACTGATTACACTTCCAACAGCAAATTGAGAGAGTGTTGCGATACGAACCATACTGATCAACTGAGTAAGTGTTTTTTTTTTATTAATCTACTTAGCTGTTTAGCTTCCTCAAGGGAAATATTGGATGGGAAGTTGATAGGGTGAAAGATTGGATGCTTGTCTGAATCGAATCCCATAAAAACCGCCAGTTTTGGAACATCTGGTTGTGTTGGAGCTAATTTGTTGTAATCCTCATTTCTCACCATAGACCTCACTTGTCGTCTGTTGCCAAATGTTTCGACATTGTAGCGGATAATGCATAAGTTTTTATATACATCCTCAGTTGGTCTTTCGATGGAGATTATCTCGAGAAGTGATGGCGTTTGATTTAAGTGAAGTGGTTGAAACCTTCCAATCATTACTCTGTCATTGGTATCGCAAGAATTGAGCAAACTAGCAGCATTTTTTGACAAGCAGGAAAGATGAGAAGGAGATGGTGCTTTCAAAGTCCAAGTATAGTCAATCGTTTTATTTCTATCCGAATCCCATGGCTTTGGTCGAATTGTGTTCAGTTTCCTTCTTATTATATGTGAATCAGGAGGGATATTTTCTTTATCATCAGAGTATGGTTCGAATGTTGAGAGAAATGAGGTATTACGGTCTTCATTCATATTCAGAGCGTTCAGTCAGAAGTTGGAACTGAAAAGAGAGTAAAAATTATGTAACAGATGACTGGAATTTGAAAAATATTTTGAAAAGAATAAACTAACTAGATATTTATAAAATAAACACATAATCAAAACCATAATAATTTTTCTGATGCATTATGGTGAAACTATTTGATCTTTTATTAATAAGAACAAAATATTAAAACATAAAATTAACTTTCTGAAGTATTATAGCAAATCTAGTTGAAGTTTTTTATCAATATATGTTAAAGAATTATTTAGTGATTCTCACCTTATTGAATGAAAGTCTTTCTATAGTTTCAAGTAAATGTAGTAGTTGCTGTGTAGATGTTGCTTCTTCGCTAGCTATTGTAGAACTGGATGCTTTCTGTGTGAAAACAGTGGTTCTTAAATAGCTAAAGCTGTACTAATTAACCCTATGAAAAAACATCTCGTGAAACCTTCTTTATAATATATCTATGACTCAGCAGTTTTTCACGCGATATTCCCGCGAAAGCATTGGTTTTTATTCGCGTGAAAATAAAATTTTCACTCCCGCGAAAGCAACGGTTTCCATTCGCGTGAAAATAAAGTATTTATTCCCGCGAAAGCATTGGTTTGTATTCGCGGGAAAATAAAATCTTTATTCCCGCGAAAGCAACGGTTTCCATTCGCGTGAAAATAAGTTATTTATTCCCGCGAAAACATTGGTTTGTATTCGCGGGAAAATAACATTTTTATTCCCGCGAAAACATTGGTTTGTATTCGCGTGAAAATAAAATATTTATTCCCGCGAAAGTATTGGTTTGTATTCGCGGGAAAATAAAATGTTCATTCCCGCGAAAGCAACAGGTTCCATTCGCGAGAAAATAAATTATTTATTCCCGCGAAAGCATTGGTTTGTATTCGCGGGAAAATAAAATTCTTATTCCCGCGAAAGCAACAGGTTCCATTCGCGGGAAAATAAATTATTTATTCCCGCGAAAGCATTGGTTTGTATTCGCGGCAAAATAAATTTTTTATTCCCGCGAAAGCATTGGTTTGTATTCGCGGGAAAATAAAATTTTTATTCCTGCGAAAACATTGGTTTGTATTCGCGTGAAAATAAAATATTTATTCCCGCGAAAGCAACAGTTTCCATTCGCGTGAAAATAAATTATTTATTCCCGCGAAAGCATTGGTTTGTATTCGCAGGAAAATAAAATCTTTATTCCCGCGAAAGCAACGGTTTCCATTCGCGTGAAAATAAGTTATTTATTCCCGCGAAAACATTGGTTTGTATTCGCGGGAAAATAACATTTTTATTCCCGCGAAAACATTGGTTTGTATTCGCGTGAAAATAAAATATTTATTCCCGCGAAAGCAACAGTTTCCATTCGCGTGAAAATAAATTATTTATTCCCGCGAAAGCATTGGTTTGTATTCGCGGGAAAATAAAATGTTCATTCCCGCGAAAGCAACAGGTTCCATTCGCGGGAAAATAAATTATTTATTCCCGCGAAAGCATTGGTTTGTATTCGCGGGAAAATAAAATTCTTATTCCCGCGAAAGCAACAGGTTCCATTCGCGGGAAAATAAATTATTTATTCCCGCGAAAGCATTGGTTTGTATTCGCCGGGAAAATAAATTTTTTATTCCCGCGAAAGCATTGGTTTGTATTCGCGGGAAAATAAAATTTTTATTCCTGCGAAAACATTGGTTTGTATTCGCGTGAAAATAAAATATTTATTCCCGCGAAAGCAACAGGTTCCATTCGCATGAAAATGAAATATCTATTCCCGCGAAAGCAACGGTTTCCATTCACGTGAAAATAATGCTGATTCATAGCGGTGCAACTTAAGCTATATAAGAAGCACTGTTTTCATACAGAAAGCATTCACTTCATTGTTAGTAACTGAAGGAACAAGATCTACTACATCATCATCTACTACAGCACTCCTTCTTTATCATTTGAATTACATAGGAAACAGCTGAAGTTCAAACAACTATGTGTATAATTCATCTAATTCAAAGAAAACATGTCTTCATTTGTGATGTAAGTATTGTTTTAATTGTAATCAATTTAAACGTGAAGACATTTTCTGAAAAAAACAAGATTATTCACTATTTAAGATATCAAAAAATGTTGTAAGTTTTAATTATGTTTTATTATTATTATTTCAGGACTTCAAAATGAAAAAAGTACTCCTTCATCCGAATTTTATAGAAAGCAGCTCAAGTTCAACCAACTAGGAATATCATTCATTTAATTCAAAGAAAGACAAGTCTTCATTTCTGATGTAAGTATTTACATTCTATTACAATAGTAATCAATTCAAGTATATTGAAAAAAAATTGAAACCTTAGTCTTTTTTTATTTTTTGCTATAAAGCATTATCATTTTTTTTTAGAATAACAACGAACTAGATCAAAGGAAAAGAACTTTCCAACAAAACTTCAACTTGAGTAATAACTGAAGCTACTACTTATATTATATATAAATAATGTGTCGAGTAACAAACAACAGATATGTAGCAAACACTATTTATAATGAAAAAAGAGAAATGCAAAAAACTCGGAATTGCTTTGAAAATACTAAAGACTGCGCTGAATGGATAGATGATAGTTTACTCGTTACTTCGTCGTTGTTTTTACAAAGAACTTTTCCTGATACCACTGCAATAACTTATGTCGTCGCAACTTATCCGGATAATCACTGTAGTCTTTTGTCATTAAAATTACAAAAAACTATTGCACAACTTTCCCCAACGGACTTTTTCAAGTTCATTTACAATGAACTCTCTTTTTATGAAAGAGAGACTTTAATGCTTGATGAAAGTTATCGAAGAAAATCATTTCTTACAAATTGGAGACGAGTAGGTAAACATTGTGGTGAAAACATGGCTGGAGCTGGTTTCTATAACCTTGAAAAAGACAACGCTGTTCGATGTGCTTTTTGCCAAGGGGTATTACTAAACTGGAAGGATGAAGATGAACATCCGATGAAAGAACATGCTAAAAGTTTTCCGTTTTGTCGATTTGTTAGAGGATTTAACACTCACAATCGTGTGTATAGACCTAGGAAACTACTTGCAGATGAAATGAAAAACATCTCAATTGTCAAAAGTTATACGATGGAAGAACAAAAAACTAGAAGAGGAGATTTAACTGCAGAAGTATTACCTCTAGGTATATCAATTGATCGTGCTGGTACACCACGTTTTGCTACTGAAACATCTAGAGAAGACAGTTTCAAACAATGGAAGGGTAAAGTCTCCATGAAACTCCTTTCCAATGCAGGTTTCTACTATACTAAGTTCGGAGATAGTGTAAAATGCTTCTTTTGCTCAGGTGAACTTAAAGAATGGGAAGAGAGTGATCTACCGTGGGAGGAACACTGTCGATGGTTCCCAGACTGTAATTTTTTACTCAGCAGTAAAGGTGAAGAGTATGTTGAGGATGTTTACATGCGAACGGAAAAAGGCAAAAGGTGTAAGCTACGGGTTGAAAAATATCGAGAAAAAGTAAAACAAATAACGCACAACAATGACACCAAAGAAATGAAACTTATTTGCAAAAAACTAGGATACAGTCAAAACGATATCGAACAAGTTTTAGTGTTAAATGGAAAGCCTTTTGAGCGAATAGGTTTTATGATTGAAGCCTTACATGCTTTTGAAAATGATTTTACATCTGTTGAGAATTCGACAACACTGTTAAAAAATGATGCTAAATCAATTGATTCGTTAAAAAAAGATAAAGATCAGCCTAAGCAAAGCAAACTCGCTCAATGTGTGTCTGAGTCACATGAAAAAAAAGTAATTGCAAATCATATCTCTCTTCCATGTGGTCATCTCATTTACTGTAGTGAGTGTAAGGAAAAAGCACTTACTGAATGCTCATCAGAAGTAAAACCTTGCCCAATCGATGGTTGTCAGGTTGAAATTAAAGCATTTATGAAGATCTACATGAGCTAGCATAACAATTGACCTCAAAAAAAAGAAAAAGTAATGAATGATTAAATAGGTATTCCAATTTGAAAACGAATCATTCGCGTTTTGTAATTTAACGGGCTAACAACAAATATGTTACGCGTTGAAGACTTTGCTCACCAAGAAGCTTCCGATGCTATAGGACCTAAGACTTTTTTGGCTGAGGTTTCTGATGAAATGTTGAGGATTTATTTTACGGAAGAATGTGTATACTGTGTACTAGGAGGAAGCTTTTACAAGCAAGCAACCAATCTATCACTACTAAACTGTTACTGTTCACACGTTGATGATAAATGTATCACTTGTAAAAGATATGCTGAAATGGTTGAAGGTGCTACACCCACCAAAAAAGAATTGGGTGATGCTATCGACTGGATTGACAGAAAACAAGTTTTGAAAAACGCTAAAATGGGATTTTTGGTGCATGATGAATGGATTAATGCTTTTTTGGATCTTTCCTCTGATGATTTGAAGTCTCCCTTTATGTTAACAAATTTGAGAGCACGATTAAATCCCTACCTATTACCTACTAGTCAGAGCAAGCTGTCTTATCAACGTCTAAAGGATAAATTACTTGCGATAGCAGAAGGATATCCATATGCTTATACTCCTGATGAAAAAGAAGACTCAGTCAACCCGATAATACCTATTGATTCGACAAGTATATCTGAGGACTCAACAAGTATATCTGAGGACTCATAAAAGAACTGCTACAAAAAATGTTGCTTCATTTATCTCTGAACTACAGAAGAAACATGAGTGGAAAAACTGAAGGATTCAAGTCAATTGCTACATTGGCTGATTTTGTTCCTAAGTTCATAAGGACTTATTTTGAACACATTCCTTTAGAGCGTTCGAATCCTCTTTTTGTTCAACTCATCACCGAAGAAGTATTTTATTTTGTGTTAGGATTCAATCTAGTTCGTAAATCAATACAAAGCATGCTTTTGAGCTGTAATTGTATTTCAAGAGCAAATCCTCTCGAATGCTCAAACTGTTCTAGGAGCTTTGAACCAAAAGTATGCTGTCCGCAAGACAAATTGATAGATTTTGAAGATCTCAAAAGAGCGATCGAACTGATTGATATTAAGCAATGTTTGAAAGATGCTGAACTAGGTGATTTGATAGATATTTCGATTTTAAGAGGTTTGACTTCATTTCGCTGGACAGGAACACATGTTCTTTTGTCTCAATCTCGATTGGAACCATACTTACATTTTGGTAACCACTTTGATGAGATTGTTTCACATCTTCAAAATCAGCTCAGAGAGCTGAACAAACCACTAGCCACTTACGTATAAATAGAAAGAACATCAAGAAAGAAAGTATTCAACTTTCAACACTGAAAGCAAAAACATTTTAAAAAATGAGCTGCGTATTTATCTTGCTATTAGCACTAACATTTCCCAATGTTAGTGGGGTATTCTATACCAATGAAATTGATGAATGTATAGCCGGAGTTATGGATAAAAATGATGTCTTGGTTTTTTCACCTTTCGAAAGGACTATACGATATAAAGATGAAAATGGAACAAACTGTGTGCGACTCTACCCTCCTGACTTATTATATTGTGGTTTTTTCATCCCTCAAAGCGCTTCTTGGATCTGCAAGAGCACAACTTGTGATACTTCAACAAAATACGTTTTGAATCAAGAGGAATGTGAACTAGGTATTACAAATAATACGGAAGGACTTACTCAAAATACAAAAGTATATCGAAATGGGAATTTATGTGCATTTCAATACATTGGCGGACGTGTGATCTGTCCAATGAGAAGACAATTTATGACATACAAATTTGCATGCATGCCATGTGTTCATTCCGATCATTCGATCAACAAGGAACCAAAACCAGTTAACATCACTAACATCAAAGATTCATCACTTTCGACTTTTGACAGTTTCAAAACTAGTGGAGTGTATTATAGCAACAAAATTGATAAATGTCTAGCTGGAGTTATGGAAAAAAACGATGTCTTGGTTTTTTCACCTTTTGAAAGGACTATACGATATAAAGATGAAAATGGGGAAAACTGTGTGAGACTCTACCCTTCTGACTATATATATTGCGGTTTTTTCATCCCTCGAAACGCTTCTTGGATCTGTAAGAGTAAAGATTCTACAGATACCGAGGAATCAATTTCAGCTAACATCACTACCATCAATGATATCGAAATTCCAGCTAACATCACTACCTTCAATGAGGAATCAAATCCAGCTAACATCACTAAAATCAATAAAATCGACGGTGTGAATTCAACATTTTCGAGTTTCGACAGTTTCAATGCCAGCGAAGTATTTTATGCCGACGAAATTGATAAATGTATAGATGGAGTTATGGAAAAAAATGATGTGTTATTTTTTTCACCTTTTGAAAAGAGTATTCGATATAAAGATGAAAATGGAACAAACTGTGTGAGACTCTATCCTTTCAACTATTTACATTGTAGTTTTATTATCGCTCAAAACGCTTCTTGGATCTGCAAAAGCAAAACTTCTACAGATACCCTGACCTGTAATACGCCAACAAAATACACTCTGAATCAGGAGGAATGTGCAATAGGGGTTAAAAATAATACGGAAGGCCTTACTCAAAATACAAAACTATTTTGGAATGATAAATTATGTGTATTTGAATACAACACCTCACGTTTGATTTGTCCACCAACAGAAGAGTTTGAGTCAACCAACTTTGCATGTGTGGAATGCAATCATTCGACCAATGAGAAGCCGAAAATAGGTACTATCATCACTAACATCAATGGTATTGAAGGTGTAAATTTGTCATTTTCGAGTTTTGAAAGTTTGAAGTCTATTCAAAACAAGATTATCATCAGTATCACATGTCAAGGAGATAAAAAAGACAAATGCGATCCCAAAGTTATATATATAGAACTTTAGTTGGAGCATATTAACCAAAGTCCACCGAAATGCAAGACAGTTAACTCTAAATGATGAAAGCATAAACTAGGTTAAAACTCTCTCTCTCTGAATAAAGATGAAATATCGAATCTATCTTCTATTATTCCCAATCCTAAGCAGTTATTGTCTTGCAACAGAGATTCGACCGTTCACTTTATCTCATAGAGCGTCTGGATGTTTTTCGGGATCCCTTAATATGGAGGCGGTTAATTCAGTAACTCATATTTTAGAAAAAAACTTGAAATATCGTATGCATACACTCACATGTTTCATGCAGTTTTCTCACCAACGTAGAACCTGTGATACTTATGATATGTGGCCTCTACAATACTTTGTTTGCAAAACCGATGAAGCTTTAAATTACATTCGTTTATACGATGAAGGATTACTACCTACGATTCGAAGAACAACTTCAACAATCACCACAACTCCGCAGACGACGACAACAACAAAAATTACAAACGAGTCACTAGTTCCAGCTTTATCACCATCAATTCCATCTCTTCCACAAGCTCTGGGTTTAGTCGATTTAATTTTGGAACAGCCAAGCCCTACAAACTCTACTATATACAAAGAAGAAATCGAAACAACTACTGATTGTGTGTGTGATAGATACATCATATGCGAAAACAATTCAGCTGCAATTACAAGTTCAACACCATCGATTTATAGAGTTTTTATTTATAATGACTTGGAGGATTTTTCAAAACTTTCTCTATCTATATTGGAAGATAGTAAACTTAAACTTGAAGAAAATCTTCTCATCGTCATTGAACCTGAATGTGATGATATTTCTTGTAAAGTCATCAAATACTTTACAAATTAAAAAGTTTTTATAGACTTTAACACTATATATTCAACCTATTACACTTTATTATGATATGTATTTTATTACATTCTCCAGTAAGCAATTAATGTAATACTTATTATGTAATAATAAAACTATAACAATAACTATATCGTTGTAGATGGTTATATCATATACAAAAACAATTCAGTAGCAATTACAACTCCATCAAAAATGTTGTCATATGAGTGCCATACATTCAAAATCTATATGCCATATAAGTTCAAATCAAGTAAAAAAATAATCAAAACTCAAATGCCACTTAAATGCCACTCAAATGCCACTCAAATACCCCTCAAATAAAATACAATATAAACTCGGCGAATCCATCCAACGCCGTAACTCATTGCATAACCCCCAAGGTCTAATCCACAAAAAAACACTTGGTAGGGAGATCTGCTCATATATTACTACTTGCACAGTTGGAGGTGAAAGCAAGTCAGTAGTCAATACTAGTTCTATGTGATGATTCCACTCTTATCATTAACAACCACAATTATGTTTTGACACGGTGTCCCAAATTCTAGGCATCAGTGCATTGGCAGCATTACACAACCACCCGAACAATATCAAAACAATAACCTTGAGTAGGAGAACTTGGGGGCCAGAAGATATGCCCAAAAAAGTCATAGTCATAGACTCTGGTGATATCTATACAGCGGCACAGAGTGCTTGTTTGCAACCCTTAAGCCTGGTTCCCAATTGAGCAAAAATCGTACGATTTTCGGAGTCTTGCGACTCCTACAATTGTGCACTTGTTAATCTTGCATTATCTTGGGAGCCGTAAGAGTCGAGCGCCCCTGCGATCTATATCGTAGGAGTTTGGCACTGCCAAACTTTCACGACAGCCACGACTAAGATCGTGGCTATTATTTTTTGGGAACCTAGTCTTGCGACATCCTGTGATCTGATTGCCTTGACCTACAAATTATTACTACTACTATTATAATTATTATAATTAATAATAATTGGATTTTCCCTCACTTCACTACTATTATTTTTAATCATTATTATTATAATAGCTGTTATAATTACAAATAATAATTAATAATATTTTGAAGCAGCCAAATTATATTATTATTATATTAATATTATTATTATTATAATAATAATAATATATATTATTATTTATTATTATAATAAAAATCAAATTACTTAATGAGAAATTATTGTTATAATAAATACATAAATATATAGATATATTAATGATAATAATAAATAATCAAAATACATATAATAAAATTAATTATCATTAATAATTATGGGAGTGATTGATTTTGATTGGCTACTATCAACTAGTAGGTCAAGACATAAAGATAAACTAAACAATTGGGAACTACGGATCTTATCGGATCTTACATACAATACTTGCCAAATAAACACGTAAAAAATAACAAGTTCAATGAAAGACAATCAGAAAACGCTGAACATATCCTGAGCTAGGGTCCACAAAAAGAAACTTGGTAAATAATAAATAAACTGCTAGCATTTATTATTTACTGTTACTAAGAACCTTCAACTTCAACAGTAGATTGACTTCATCTTATTAAGGCGTCAGCTGTTACCAGACAGCTGGAGAAAAAAAGAAATTATACAAGCCCTGAATGACAAGATAAGTAATGTCACTTTATTTTGGTAAACGCCAACGTCTTTCTCAAAATTTCCTTGAATAAATAATTACACAACATCAACTCTGCAAAGAATATGTAACACCCAGTTTTCTGTAATCGGAAAAGGCAATTATAACACTGATTAATGCTAAATAAATTTGAGGTTCTTTGATGAGGAAGTTTACCATTCGTTACTAGTTACACAACAACCAAAAGAACGAATTACTCATTTATTATTATTTTATCAGGTGGTCAGTTAGCTGTGGTACTAAGTGTCTCCTGGTCTACACTTCCGCATACTAGTTTTTACTCTCAGCCTTCTGAGCTTTAATCAAAAAGTGATCTTATAGCCAAGCTTAATCCAACAACTATAAGATGAGCTGAAGTGACAATCCACAATTATAAGACATCTCTCAGTTAGTGAAAGTTCACACAACCAAACCTACTCACAATAAAACATCTGCCTACATCGATACTTTGTCAAGGATTCAAGTGAAGCCCATTTACTGTAGCTATTATCAAGTACAGCAGTATGTGGATATAATACTAGTAAGATAGTTGGATCACGATGACTGAAAGTGAACTAGTTGTAAATCCTAAAGACATTACACAACCAAGACATACGAAATATTTTGCTAAACCAGCTGCTCTTCAGATAACTTTCAAGTGGTGCTCCATTCTATTGAGAGCCCGAAGGAACTGCTGGAGAAACTAAGGGCCTGCTTTTATTGCACCCACGGAATATGTTTTAGTAGGCTAGTCAGAGATAATGGTTAAAAAGAGAGGACAAGAATACAACCTGTGCTAAAAGCTATTAATACAAGCTATTCAACAAGTCTTCCTTAGCACACCTACCTACCACGGCACAGTCATTAACTATTGTAAATGTGGTCACTGAAGGTCTTTTCAAATATTTAACAATATAACAATATAAATCAAAACAAACACCTGTATACATTACACACTGGCTCGCTATGAGCTGAATATGAACTCAGAGCTGAAGCAACGAACAAAACAGTTGTTCACTCACTGACCTAACACCCTGACTTGAGGCAACCATCTTAATCGAACTGATACTATTCATGCTTGTTCCGTTCAAACAAACAATTTAAATGTTTGACAAAAACTGATGCAAGAGAAACCGTCTAGATTATATCAGCTCACTCAGAGCCTTCCGGTATACAATTTGTGGGACTACAGGGGAACAAAAGTATTTATTGGTACAGTTAAAAAGAGAGCAATTTTAGGTGCCTTACAACTTATAATTATAACACTTGTCTCTGTTACCTTATAACTACTGTAAGACTTTTTACATTTGTGGTCACATACAGAAGTGTACTGTAGTAGCTACTAGTTGTGCAGTTACAACCTGTACTAGAATACATGGTACTAGTAAATCTAGAGCAAAAAACAAATGATAGCTAGGTATCAGCAACTCAAATGTCCAGTTGAATAAACAAAAGCAAGTAAAATTACAAATTATCTTCTACTGGCAGTTGTAAAACTATTCAAACTTGATCTATTAACTTGACTGCTTGTAACGACTTTGGTAAATTATATACAACCAGCCACAAAAAGTTAAAATTGAGGTTGACAATTAATTGTAGGTTTTTGTTAAGTGATCGGGTGGCTTGCTGGCAGTTGCTGCTGCCATTTTTCTCAAATCACCACCAACTTGATAATTATTCATATCAGCAGAACCAGAATATTGTCCCCTGGCCTGGGATGCTGGAGTGTTGAATAAAACAACTGCCCCGCTGACCCAGCATTACTAGGTCAAAAGGAGTTCTCAGTCACAGACATTGAAACTCAATAGAAATAGAGACATTGCTACTCATTGATGGTGAATGATAATCTCTATTGGAAGTACATTAACCAGCACTAATCAATCATAGACATAATGGGTGTAGTATGTCAGCCAACAATTATAAGCTACTTTACATTGTCATTTCCACCTAGATTAGACTCTCTTCAATCAATACAATAATAGGTATCTATTGTTGATGTTGGACATAACTAGTCAGTTAAGTAGTGACAATCACTAGGTGAGTGAATGCTAGTCAGTAGTACTAACTAACAACTAACAACAATAATATTGATTCTTTGCGATGTGAATTGAATTAACTAGGTCTCCTGTGGTTATGTATTTTTAAACGTGATATTCTATTCTACATCGACGTTACTGCTCTTTCAGTGCGGGAGTTTTTAACAATTGGGAGTTAAGAGTGGTTAAAATTACAGTGCATTCAGGTTTTTCTTACATATCAATGTGGACGACAACGACAAAATAGCCCATGCATAGCACGGCCCGGCCTGGTTCTGCGGCTACCATTGAGGAGAGGACTTGAAAAGAGCAAAATACATCACAATATATGTCTGGGCAACACAATCACTAGCAGTATGCCATCATCGTTTCACAGATGAGCAAAGCTGAGGAGAGGAGTCACGTAGTATTTGTGCATTTACTGCACTTCTGAAGCATACAGCTGTTTAGCCTACTTACATATGTTTTGAGTGATCAAGTCAGCCACTATTACCGCTGCCAAACCAAAAATATTCTATTTGCTTGGCGGACTGCAGCTAGCAAGAATGACGATTGTTTGCTTGTTTTATAAACAGAAGGAAATAGCACAAACCTGGCAAGGCGTTGGCCTGATTTCAACTGTTCATACACATTTCTCTGGTCTCCTGCAGTGTCAAAAGACTCCTTGATTTGATGACTAATCCACATGAGACACTGAGATGCAAGCTGGCCGTCATACTTTGATGCCAACTTTAACAGACAGACATGAAAATCGATTTTAGCCATCAAAGATTTTAAACCCTTGTAATTTTAAAAACCATGACGATGCGCCAAAATGAACTTATAGCAATTCATTAGTGATACGTTACAACCTTTCAGTAATAATCGATAAGTAAATACTGATACATATTTTGTAGATATAATTTCATAGTTGCATGTTATAAATAAAGCTTCAAAATAGGGCTATAAAGACCCCTGAAATAGTGAAATATCAAAATGGCTTGAGATAATACAGCTGGTAATGACCAACAATTAAGCACATGATAAGATATAACTTACCATACATAAACAAATGCATCCATATTTATGTAAATTGACTCATGATCAAGCATGATTTGAAAGTCAGTAGGTGATATAGACCGGGAGAGGCTTGATAATAATTAGTAATAATAAATGTGTGGTGAAGTCATAAAAGATAGAATACTGACTGATACAGCCAGTGACAACAGTAGGTCAATAATCATTTTGGCAAGCAATCGGTAACAATTATTGATTGTGTGAATAAATCTAGCAACATTTCATAAGAAATTTATTTTAAGGACACTGAAACGAAAAAATGCAGCCATTTGAAATGAGTAAACACACAAGGTAGATGATTGTCTACAAACTTGGAATGAATGCGTATCGCGAAGAATGAGGTACAGATAGAAACTTTTTTCCGCACAACTTCTATATACATTTATTAATTAATTCTCCACATCAGTTATGCATACGACCAAATGAGAAAGATCAATCTTACCATCAGATGACTTCCCAAAAGTGTATTTCTCTGAAAGAGTAGTTACAGACACACCAATAATACGAACCAGAATGCGATTATGTAAGTCGATGTGAACGACACAGTCAAACATTTTTGACGTTAATTCCAGGCAGCGTGTACAGCTTAGTAGGCATTCAAACCATGTATGACGACATTTGCCCTCGGAAGGGTCTGCGTTTATATCGGTTGCATTTAAATTTCATTCCAACCAATGTTAGCTTCAAATTCAAACTAGATTTGAACAGAAGTTTTTTCTTTTTACAAGCTGAATGATTTGCAACTGTGACTGTCCGATAGCTGCTGCAAAGACGATAAATTTTCGAAGAAAAATATATTAGATACCTTGACAAATAGCCAGGTATGAACTTCTACTATTACGGTTTTCTTATAAAACGAATAATTCTTCTTCTAATTTTAAGCATTTCACAAAAAGATTTTGGTGTCCCACCAGGTACGTCTTGATAGTGCGATCTGGTATACAACAATAAACTATTGCCCATTGGAAGACTAACAACAACAAAAAAACTAATAACATCAACAGAAATCACACGAACCGATCATCAACATGCTCATCACCATGAGAACTCATTGAATGCACAGGACGATTAAGATTAGTCGACTAAAGTAGATTCTTATTGGAAAAGCACACAGCACACAAGACAACGAAGCATTGTCTATGCCGATCAAGCTAACAAATTGTCTGATTAAAGTTACTGTTTTGAGTAAGACGGTTAAAACAAAAAGCAGACTGAAAAACAAAGAATGAATTAATAAATTATCGAGTCCAAACAAAAGTAACTGAAATACTAATAAGAATAGTAGTAATGAGTAGTTTAATGGACATGTGAAGGCCTAAAAAGGATGATTATATAATAATAATGATATATAGTTAGTAGATAAACAAACAAATAATTATTAATAGTAAGTAACAAATTATCATTAGTAATACAGATAATTATAATAATACAACAACAGAAATAAATCTCCAATAATAGTTATAGCAGTCTCTAAAGACTAACCGCAGCAACAATGGTAGTAGCAGTGTTCCTGAGTGGACAGTGGCTGTAAGTGGCTGGCAGTAGTGGCCCAATAGTAGTAGCAATAACAGTGAGAGTAGCAGTAGCAGGCAGTAATAGTGCATAATAAGTATTAGTAAGTACTGGTAGTACAATAATAATAGTACTTTGTGTTGTTGTCACAGGTCTGCTGCAGAAAATTTGGTAGGTTTTGGACCATTTTTTAGAATTTCATGTTGTGTTTTGTTGTTGGTGTTTGGAAGGTTAGTCATGATTTGACACACCGGTCTTCACGAGCTGGCCTGCTGGCTCAAAAATAATTTGGGCAGCACCCCACCAAGAAATTACCAAAAAGTAAACCCTCTGGGCTGTCGATACTGACCTTTTTCATTCCTGAGAAGCATCAACAGCATGTTTCCAAAATTAGTGCTAGAAAATGGGACGCCATGCAAAATTTCTTGCGATTATCTGGGTCTCGCAAGTCCTAGTTTACGGGGGCGGCAAAGGGTACTCATCTCAGCTTTAACATTGTGGGTAACTCGGAACAGCCCGCAGTAAATATAGTGAGGATACTCAAGAGGGGCTTCGAGAGTTTGCCGAAAGAACGTGAAGACGATGTAACCTGATTACACTAAACCGAGGGTTCTTGTTGAACAGTTGAAAAGCAGTAAAATAATTAATTATTACCGGGCGCAGTCTTTATTTTCTTTGGCAGTAATGTGTTGTGGATCCTCAAAACACCAATACGGGTTAATACGAGTGCCCGCAATTTCAAAGCTGAGATGAGGACTCTTCGTCGCCCCCGTGAACTAGGACTTGCTAGTTAGGAGACCCAGGTTATCAGAAGAAATTTTCGCATGACGCGCCATTAGCAAGCACAAATTTTGGAAATATGCTGTTGCTGCTTCTCAGGTAGTCATCTGATTGCAATAAAAAAGGCCAGTATATATCAACAGTCCAGAAGAGAGGGTTTACTTTTTGGTAATTTCTTGGTGGGGTGCTGCCCAAATTACCTTTGAGCCAGCAGGCCAGCATGTGAAGACAGATTTGGCAAATCATGACTAATCTTCCAAACACCAACAACAAACCACAACATAAAATTCTGAAAAAATGGTCCAAAACCCATCAAACTTTCTGCAGTAAACCTGTGGTTGTTGTCGTCATGATGATGATGATATCATCTTCTTCTTCTTCATTAAATTAGCTTCTTAGGAAAGTTGTACAAACCTTAGCTTGGATGTCACGATTTATGCCTGATTTGGTTGCTCGATGAGTCATCTCGTATACTTATTACAGTAACAAAAGTTCAACCCAAATCATAACGGGCCTAAAACCAGCAGAAATTTGTCAGTTAACCGGCTTTGTAACAAAGTAATTGAGAATAGCACAGATTATTGGAGATCAACTCGAGCAACCACCTGTTAGCAACACAATAACCCGATAATGCTGGCACAAACTGTTTCGGCAAGTAACGAGCATAATGGAAAACATTGACAAATAAAATAGTAGACGAGTTACAGCTATAGACCAAGATCTAGTATATCTCACTGTTGTTTAATAAAGCTACAAAAATAAACTATGTTCTCTGATTTTGTCACAGAAAAATATATGTGTGAGACTCTAATTAGATTACTTATGTCTATGGAAACTTCCGATAGCCAACAATCTCACCAAAAATCTTTGCTGCAGAAGATAAATTCATGCATGTGCGCGCCAACAAGCTGAGTTGTAAGTGATGTTTTTCATATCAGTTTTCTAAATAATAAGAAGTTTACTCATTTTTTTGTAAGCGACAATGTTCTGAGCATCTTTGTATCACCAACAGGTACCCCCCTATGTTAAGTTACCTAGCATGCAATTTACTGCTGTTCTGCCCGACACAGTATTCAAGACAGAACCCTTGTTGTTGTTGTTGGATCATCAATTAATCAGAAGAAGAAGAATCACTAGTCACTCACTACTGTGATGAATGAATTAACTGTCTGTCTTTGACTACTACTACTACTACCACCTACTACTGTAACTATGATAATAATAATTATAATAATATTATTATATATTTATTATTATAATATATATAAATAATAATATAATTATAATAATATATATATTATAATAATAATATAAATATACAACAATTAATAAATAATAATAAAAAAAATTATAAACTACTATTATTTATAATTATAATAGTTTATTTATAATAAATAATATAATAATAATATAATGGTAATAATTAATAAATATATATAATATATAGTAAATTTGTTTAATAATAATAATTATTTAATTAAAAAAACCCTAACTATAGATAGTGCAAAAAGTTTTGTCTAATTTTTCTGAAAATTTTTTAAATAGTTTCAGTGGGTAGAAAAATATGTTGTGATACAATGAGACCAAATATGCTATTGTCACCTCAATAGTTAACTGTTAAAACAAGTTTTACCAAATGTACCTTTAAGTAAAAAAAATGCATGGTAAATAAATGTCTTTTTGCCAGGCAATTAGTGTTGACGCACGCATGAAGCGACGCATGTTATATACATATATATATATATATTATATATCATGCGTACGCCTCAATAATTATACAATGTATATGTAACAATTATAAATACTTTGCATTGGCTGTATAACATTATTTTGTAGAAGTAGCTGGATTACACAAAAAACAACAAGTTCTGTATCTCAGTTGATATAGACAGGTGCCATCATCAGAAATCTTGTAATTAATTTAATAATCATAAATAATAATAAATGAATTTAATATAAAATTTTAATACTGTAGAAGTGGTTATTATTGCGCGGATCTTAATACATAGCAAATAGCGATTTTGTTATGAACGCTATTTTAGGATCAGCAAACATGAACTATTCTTACCGAAACGCTATTTCCGCAGCCGCAGTGATGAAGAATCCCATGCTATCATTATTTTATATTTTCTTTAATATTATTATTAAAATAATTAATATGCATGATTTAGTTTTATTAACAAACGATTACTAGCATCAGGTTGTACCCAGTAATTAATTATTATTATACATATGAATGAATGGTTGTCAAATATAATATTGATATGAAGCAACATCCAGTTTTACTTACTACTACTCGCTACTACTAGTAAGTAAGCGTACTAGCTAGTAATCACGTATTACAAGGGAACTAGTCGGACACGTATAGCTCTAAACTAATGAGTCAGTGGTTATGATCAGTGGAGTTGTAGAGCTCAAGGGCATGATTTGTAAGGTAGTATCTGCATTTAGATATAAATGACCGCAGTTCCTTGTTAGGATTTTGAACATCTAATGGGGGTCTGCAGAATGCCTAATATCTGGAAGATGTTTATAATATTGGTTCACTGCTAATATGTTTTTTTGTACGTGATACCTAACATGTGAATGCCTTGCAGCCATTACGTATCATTGTTGGGCAGACTGGAGTACTTATAATAATTATACATCATTTTCAGTATGTGAAGATATTTAAATGTCAGTAAGAATTTATGTTTCTTTCTTGTTACTATGTCATAAGAGACAAGGTTATTATTTGCAAGTCTGATTGACTACATATTCATTAAATAGTAATAAATAGTATAAGACCACATTCATTCACAGTACTGAGTACAGTTATGAACTTTATTACGCAATGGTGAATGGCTCATCAGCAGACAATATGCAGTAGAACTCAGCGACCAGCACTATACTGTAATGACAAATGCTGCTTGTTGCTGACAGGAGATCTAAAGCACAAGATCATTCAGCAATGAGTCACTGCAGTGTTGTGGAGTTATTATCAGTACCATGCATTGTGATGCATTGAAACTATATGTATGTATGAATGCAAAACATGTAGTTTAATTTTCTGAATCCAATATGACGAAAACGCTATTATTACATTCGCATATCACCAGTTACGTAGGAGAAAACGCTAGTATAAATGCCGTATTTTGTCGGATTTGTCAAAATTCGCTATATTAAACTCCGGCCGTAATAACCACTTCTACAGTAATTAATTAATAAATAGTTATTAAAACTAATGGTTATTGATGACCCTGCATTTTTGCTATATCATATTTATTACCACTAGCTGTTATCATTCAATGATGTTTTTTTTTTGATTAACAGATATAATATTAGATTAATTATGAACCAGAATAAATTAAAACGCTAATGATGACAAATAAATAGCCGCGATACTAACGACTACTAACCATCATTAACCGTAGCGTTTGCTGTAAACCCATTATTTACTTAAAACACGCGGCGCACATGATAAGCCCGCGATGCATTTACAATGGTTGTGGTTAGGCTGATTTATATTTAGCTAGGATAAAAAATAATTTTAGTTGGGGCGTCTTTTTGAAAAACCTTCATATTATCAAAATACATTGAACACACTCCAATAATAATACACCATTCAAATCCTAACTCCTCAGTCTATTTTATAGTCCTATAACAATATGTCGATGCCCTTCAGGGACCTGGTAGATTTTAGATAAAAAGTCGAAAATTTAAAGGCATTTTCCCAAGTCTATGACTGGAATGAGGAGAATGTTCATAGTCACATCTATGCGCGGTAGACTACTCTAGCTATAGCAATTGGATTTGTGTCTCTGTGAGCTTTAGTTTGAAAGATATGAAAAAAAACATGATTTTTTGGACTTGAAAAAAATCATGAATTTTCCGGGACAAATTTTTATAACAATGCTATTGTTCATATTACACGGCGACCGCAACGGTTTTGCACTATCTACTAACTACTATTATTATTATTATAAATAAATAATAATTATTAATTACCAACAACAATTATAATAATATAGCCAGTACAAATGGATTTCTCAAATCAGCCTTGGGACGTTAAAAAACATTATGGCGTAGAATCATATCTTGCAGTCACAATAGTGGTAAACTTTTTTGTCTCTCATAGATAGTTACTGAGAAAATGAGTTTTAAAAATGACTCTCTGCACCAAAATTACTTTGTTTTATGTTTGCACAGCGGATAGTTTTACGCCTCATTATTGGTACATTAGAGTGAAATCCGTGACGTGTGACCAAGCGTGCTTTATTAATTGGCGGCAGTTACTAATTACTTCATTGTAATATATAAAAAAAATAACGCTTTTATTTGGAAAGTGCATTATTGTTAAATCTATTTTCATACCTTCAGATGTAAATAATCTATAACAAATAGTATATCAACAGGTCGGTAATCTGATAGGCTAGTGATATAACAAACTAAAATCATAAGGTCCCACGGCGCACTGGGATATTGCTCGTTTACAACGTGGTTTCAAAACATTTTTTTTACAAGTCCACGGCTATGTAAGCAGTGCAGTGATTAGTTGATCTGGTACAGAATAGTGTATCCTATTAAACCCTTTTAAATTTTGTTTCTAGCAGCTTGTGGTCCCACGTTATTAAAGATTTAGTAATTCCATAATATTTGAAAACTAGAAAAAAACGGGTGCTACAAATATTTATATCAATGCTTTTGATGCGTGACGTCATATTTCGTGATCAATTTGTAGACGCTAAATAATAATAATAAATTGCCACCATGACCATGATGAAACATAATAATTAGTAATATATATATTGAATATATATAAATGGTGATTGATAATTAATTTTAACCATCCACCATCATCTTTTTACAAGAATATAAACTTTATTTTTTTCGACAATGAAATTATATATTTTATTACATGATGAAATTATGTATCTAATTTATCGATTATTGTTTCAATTCTTATTATTTATTGATAATAATAATAATAGTTTATTAAATTTATTACTAGACTACTCAGACTGTTAATCATAAATAATTATAATAAATGGTATACATTATAATAATTCGTTGATTATTGTTATTATTATTATTAGTTATAGTGATAAAAATGTCGATCATGTATTATTATTAACAAATCAGACAAAAAAGTAGCAATAGATCTACTGTTACTTCTTAAGATCTTTGTCTGATTTGTTAATAATACTAAATAAATGATGATAAATATTTTCATTATTGTAAATTACTAACTATAATTAATGTATATATAGACAATTTCAAAAAACACATTTTAAAGTCCAGATCTATGTAAGCAGTGTATAGGTTGACTAAACCCATCCGGACTAGTGCCTCCCAAGTTATTGAAGAATTAGTAACCCAAAGAATATTTGAAGAATTAAAAACTGTGTGAGACAAATTTATGTATCGATGCTTTGTCTTAAAGTGATACCATCTCACCAATGTATAGAATATCCTTGAATTGGTGTTTTAAAGTATCCCAGCATTGAACAATTTTTTGTTGAATTTTTGAATATTCAAGTCTCAAGCAGCAGGTTGAT
Source organism: Cryptosula pallasiana (assembly GCA_945261195.1). Taxonomy (NCBI): domain Eukaryota; kingdom Metazoa; phylum Bryozoa; class Gymnolaemata; order Cheilostomatida; family Cryptosulidae; genus Cryptosula; species Cryptosula pallasiana. Next base: position 40,554,193 of record OX183136.1, read on the forward strand.
GTATTGAACAACCCTTCAGGCCTACTCAGCGTGCAAAATAGTCTACCCCTCTTCCAGAAATGCTCGCCAATTTTTACACTGCTTAAAATTGACGTCATCTTTAGACCGGAAGTATATTCACTGCTTTGCTGTACAGTATTTATTCGGCCAATCAGATCCCGCTATTTTTTTTTATATTTTTATTTATTGTTCTACGTACATACTACTGTCCATTCTTGCCTGAATACCATTTATTGTTCCTTAACTCACCAAAACAAGCACAATTTTTTTCGATCCTGTTGATGTAAAGAGTATAAGATGATCCTTGTGATTGTGATCACATTGGACCGCCTGAAAAGTCCCGCACTCGTCTTTTGTTGCTATTTCACATATGAAATTTACATGATAAATTAGCGTTGATTTTGTTTACTATGTGTGTACACTAATTGTGTCCATATTGAGAGAAACCACTAATTCCGATTTTATGCGTGGAGCGTGCAAATTCAAGCCTGATGAAAAATGGTGCGTAACAGTAAAGCCCAACATTAAATCTTAGAATTAATTTTTGATGGGGTGTCTTCGCAAGGATTCTTTATTCCTGTTGCAATGGCCTTCAGTAGACCTAAGACCAAATGAATTGCCCAATCAGATTTCATTTTAAACGTAGACGATGTAACTTTTATAAAAATTTGCTATTATTTATTATAATTGACCAGGCCCACAATCCGAAGATGGCGTACACGGCAATCAATGGAAATTATAGTGAGCTAAATTTCAGCTGATGCGATGATCATTGCAGGCCAATGGCTTTTTGCCAAGCCTGTAAATCAGGACTGAGTAGGCCTAGAGGGTTATTTAATACATCAATCTGCTGCTTAAGGCTTGAATATTCAGAAACTCAACAAAAAAACTGATCAGTGCTGACATGCTTTAACTTTTTCAAGTCCTACTACGAGCAACGTTCGTAGTGGAATTATCTGTCCAGTTTGTCTTCTATGAGCAATGTTCGTAGCAAAAACCGTCACGTTTTCGGAACGGATTGCAAACGTTTGTGTAGACTTACATGAATAATTTTTATACCATCGTGTAGAGCAGAGAATTGCCTATTTTCTGGTTTTTGTTTGAAGACTGTAGGACCTTCTAAACGGAAACAGTTCCAAATATCCTTGACCCATCATTTCCTGTTTTCAATTTCGGAACATTTTTGATAATTATGGACAATTTTTTTCTGGAAAGGAGCAAGCACATTGTTTTCTTCTTCTGATTTAGTTAGTTTATTAATATTTTAGCTTGTTTGAGCTCTCTGATAATGGAATTGAAGGTTAGTAAGCTAGTAATTAATTATTTAGATACGGCATTGATAATAAATAATTAATTTTAATTTTTTTTTATTATTTTTGAAAAGTTGTTGATTGATGTTGTTCTTTACATCAAAATGTAGCTCTAAATGTTTCTAGTTCATTCGCGCACCAATGAGGGCTTTATCTTAGCTAATAAAAAAATTATTAATTATTTTCAGAAAAAAAACTTTCCGAAATTTTCGGTAATCTGTGCAGCCAGTGATTGTTGTTGCAGTGTTCTAACACTTCTTTTGCAAGTTTTTGCTTCAAATTTTGCTAGTCTTATCAAAATTTTGTCCTCTTTTCAGCTGTGCTATCAGTTTTACATTCAGTGTGTTATTTTTTTTGTAACTGGTTGATCTGTTGAGATCATTACTAAAAAATGGTCTCCGAACTAAAAAAATAATAAAAATAGTTTAGACTGGTGGAATCAATATGTTATTAATTCTCCTAAGAGAAGAGAGAATGCTGATTCATATGAGCATAAATATGTTACCATATCATGTATAGATGAATTTTAATAAAAATTTGAAAATTGAACTTTTTTTGCAAAAAGCGGGTGAATGCTGAGGTAATTTATTGGTCGAAGCGATTGAAATTCAAAGAGTTTTAACACTGATTCTGAAGGTGTCTATTGTTGGAGTTTTCCATTAGCTCACAGACTTGGAGAGCTACTTGAAAATGTTGTATCAAAGTGTCAGTTGTCTGCTCCCATTTAAACTGCAACCAGCTTCAAGGAGCATGGTTTTATTGTAAAGCGACAGTCGCTGGCAAACACTAAGCTGAGCAACTATATGGCCATTAGTGAGTCACCAATGTCTAGCTAGCATTTCGCTCGTTCGTTTGTTGTGTAGGTTGATTTTGATTAAGTCAGCCTATGTATGACTTGTTGTTCACAAACTTTGGCCTTTATATATTTATAACTGGAATCATACATATGGAGTAGCAGTAAATGAATGTATGATATCGACTTGATGGCATGTTTTCGTTATAATGAAAAAATTAGTTTATGAAATCTTGACAAATGTATTGTGTTCCTGCTACTTACAATTTTTTTCATACTACTATGAAAAAGTAGCCAGAGATATTGTAGCAACTCTTCAAATGAGCATCGACAGACCTGGAATGAATGTATGACGAAACTGTGATAAAAGCTAATATTTCTATCGCCGGTCTACAAAGTCAGCATTTGTTCCTAGCTACATAAAAAATATGGTTTTTAAAGTGCCTGCATTTCCTAATTTTATGGAATAGCAAGGAATGTTGTGATTGAGTTCTAGCCTTTCATTAATGCCAAAGAAGCCAACTTGAACAAAACTGCTTACAGAATTGGACAGACACTGCTGAATGCATGTCATAATGGAACAGGGTTGCTACTGTATATTTGATGGCAACGTGTTTATAGCCTGCTATATATACTGGGAGTTGGGTGTTAATAATAGCGCATGGCAGCATGACAAAGATTTTACTGCCACAGTTAATATGGAAAATGAGCTAGATTTTCAAACAAATATCCAAATAGTTTACCATAAGCCAGTTTTATGAATGAGAAGGGTTTAATAACTGCCTAAGGATCTTGTGAGTTATGCAGAAAACTCAAAGGTGCTACCCTCACTTTAAGTAATAATCAAAATTTTTTAAAGTAATTTAAAACTGAAACCTGAATGAAAATTCTACAATTACTTGTTCCAATTTACTATATAACATCATCAACAATAATATATAATTGATGATATTGTAATGGAGCCGCTGCTTGCTGATAGTACTTCCCAAAGACTTCCGAGTAGTAGTGCTCAATAAACCATTTGGAAGCTGTCAGTTTGTTTAAGTTGTCAGTTAGTATTTGTAATAGTTTTACAATGCTCAGTGAAGAAACAACTACATGCAGTGTGTCTTTCTGTACTGGTCTTCAACAATTCAACATTGAACAAAATAATATTTATAATCATAATGTAGGAGATGAGTGTGATAATAGCAGTTACAATTATCCCAACAGCCGTTCGTAATAATCATAACAGTATAATAAAACGCCATGCAGTATGGGAAATCCTTGTTTGTCTTGATAATGCAGATTTTAAACATCTTGCGAGTAAATGTATGTGAACTGAAGTTACCAATTTCTAAATTTCTCTCATTTACAACTAATACATAAAGTTTAATGTATATTTTATTGAAATTGAGTTCTTGAAATGAAGTGCAATTATGTAATAAACCTTGTACACATTTTATCAACAAACCAGTATGATTGGTGCAGTGTCACTAAATTTTTACTTTTATCATTTCCATGGAGGTATAAATTTAGCAGCCTTGGTTCAGCAAACATGTATTACTCAAGTTTTTAGGATAAACCCATGTAAGCCCTTGGTACTATGAGTTTTTAACTTTATATATGTACAGAAAACTTTCTTTAACGATTTCGAAGTTGTGTTCTTTTCTAATTGTATGTGACATTCAGTTTGTGTATTAACAAGTGGACAACTCCAGATTTTGTTTGTGGTTCATTTTTTGCCGAAAATTTAATAGCTTCATTCTGATAGCATTTTTTGAGTTGGCTGATTCAGTTTTTGTGTAGGTAGTCGACACTGTAATAACAGGTCTTGTTCCTGATAGGGCATCCTAACACTTAAAACAATACCTCCTTAGTTATTTATCAATAAAAACCTGAGCAGTTTGCCACAAGCAATGCCATCGCACTTACTGTATTTGGTATTGGAATGTTTGGTGTGTCATCTATCATTTATTTTGCCTCAGATCGTTACAAGGACTTGTTTTATTGCAAGATCAACAACTTGCCAAAAAGTAGTTGCCTGATGATCACTATAGCTCATTGTATCTTTGCTGTATATTTTTACTTTATTTTTTTTTTAACTTTAGTCTATTGCCTTTCAAACATAGAATGGTTTTATTCTACCAATTCTTTACTAGATAGTGTTAAGCCATATTTTATGTTAACCTACTTGAATACCTAAACCTTTCAGTAAATGAATCCAATCCAGTTATAGTGATTATTTTAGGTACATACGTGTTTGTGTGTTTTAATAACATTAAACACTACATTTTTGCTTTTTAAATAAGTTGAAATGTGTTTGTTGTACAACAAGTGCTCAACATTTCTGTTATTACGATTGGCCTACTTATAACCAAAACCTTACGGTGCAGACAGATGTTTGTAAACATTGCAGATTATTCATTTTTATTAGGTTTGGTGTTTGCCACTGATACTGAGTAAGTTTAGTAGATTAGTGTGCTAATATACCAAGTAATTACCATTTAATTCTAAAAAAAATATATGCCAACGTATAATTTGTCAAGACTTGCTAATGCTGTAATAGAATGAGACTTTTTATTCTTCTGTTGATAAATTTATTTCATTTACAGTTACTACATTTTTATTGTTTTTTTTTTTCAATGGTTAGGCAACCAGTTCCATTGTTCGAGTTATGCATTGAGAAAATGTTGAATTATGATATGCGATATTTTTTTGCTCAAGTACGAATCACTGAGTCTACTTTTGCAGATTCTGTAGATATACTACTAAATTGAAATATTTTTAGTACATATTATTTGTTGATATTACATTTTGCTAGTTGTTTGCCTTAAATATTTTTAAACCTGGACAAGAACACAAAATTTATAAAGTTACATAATTAACACTTATTGTCAGAATTACAGTGCCATCACCTTCCCAATTTACAACTGTGTAAACAGCAAGATGTTACATAATGGGTGAATCCACGTTAAGTTCTTACATATTTAAACCTCTTAATATTGTCATTAGTGCATAGTTTGACAGTAGTATACAGGTGTCCCCTGTCACAGATATGTCTATGGGCCATGCATTGTTATACAATGAAACATGCAACTATTCAAATAATACTTTTGGCGGGAATTGTATATTTAAATTGCTACCAGTGTATCATGTGAACAATCTTCTATCATGTTTATGAATACGCAGCGCCCTGTTGTTTGCAGTCATCTTGCCCTGCTACCAGGTGCGTAGTAGGACAATTCATAATGAATAGTTGAATGCAGCTTCAAGCATTCATAAACAAATGAGATATTGGTTTTTACAGTCATTTAAATATCAGTAAACAGTAGGCAAATTGTAGTTTCTACCAAATTTCAGTTTTGGCTAAAAAAATTTTACCAGCTACTTATCTTTACGGTTTTTATGGAACACTACTGAAAATGTATAACCTGTCTTTGTTAAATATCCATTGTACAGCCCTATAAGCTGTATCAATTTCTTTTTAATTAAATAAAGACACCCTCTGAATCCCTTTTTATGTTTGTTCACTGTAAATTTATTTTTGCAAAAAGTTTATGTGAAATTTTTTTTTTAATATTTTGTGGTGCAAAATTTCATAGGATTATTTTTCTTGCCATTTGTGATAAACATTGAGTCTGTATAGATTGAGTTTTATAATTTGAAGTAATACAGCGGGTGCAGCACTATGAATATTCTTACAAAAAGCATCATTTTAATTTATTCGTTTGTTTCTTTTTTAGCATGATTCTTTTTGCATTTTAATACACGCTCAATGGATATCGTTTAAATTTTCTCCCTCGGATATCAGTATTTTGAAGCTCGATGGAACCATACAATTAGTTTTCATGTTCAAAATTATGTTCAAATGAATTGAGAAATTTTGATTACTCAATGGCTTCAGTAGGAATAAATTTTTGACAAAAGATTCCCAGCTAACAAACAACTTCGTTGCCTTGCCTGTGTGATGTATTGAATATAGTGATTCAATTTAATTGTTTGGACAACTAAAAGTTTGGTCTAATGAATATTAAAATAACATCAAAATAAGATCTTACTTCCAATAGTTATGGCGGCACTTGAATTTTACAGCCATAGAGTTGTCTCCACCTAATAAAAACTTGGGTTCTGGAAAATGTTTTTTGTACTGTGAAGGTTACACAAATAAATGGAAAGCCTTCAGTATTGTTGAAAAGTTTGCCAATCAGTTAGAATACCATGTTGGGTAAAGGTTGTTTGTTGATTTTTTTAACGCTTCAATTCTTTTTTGCAATAAAAAAGACTCCTTGCTAAGTTTTGGTTTGCTAATGTAATTGTAGATTGATGAGAAGAAAATTGACCAGTAATTAAATGTTTTGTGTATACCATACTGAAACAACGCATTATGTTAGTAAAAACACAGCTAGGGGCAAGCCTTGAAATTTATAAATGAAGGTATGCATTTAGAATTAAAATTGAAGCTCACTTGCCTGAGATATTTCCATCCTTCATATGCAAATGAAATGATACAGGTTTTGTTAGTGTCCCAAGTGCCTCATTCAGGATTTATAAACTTGAAAACATGAATTGAATGTCATTTGATGTCACCCGAAAATGTTAAACAATGATACTGAAGTGGGAATGAGTTGGATTGGGAAATTCATTGTCGCCACTCTCTCTTCCCATCTTTATCTCACCAACTAAAACATGTGGGAACAGAATACATCTTGGGAGTATTTAAAATCATTGATGCAATTAATGCTCATTCAAAATGTTTAATTCATGAATTCAAATATTATTGTTACATTCTTTCCCATCGTAATTTGCATTTATCATTATTCAATACCCCTGCAAATGTGTCCACTTGTTTATCCTTGTCAAAAGGTGTCATAACCAAAGCTGTAAGTCCAAATATTAGTTTAACATGAGATGCGCCTATAAATTTGGAACTGGGAGATAGTAACCATCTATAGACACTGAGAGTTGTTTTGCTTCCTTTTGTGTCTTTCTATGTCAATGTTTAATCTTGGCCTGCCTAGCATTGTGCTACCCTGGAGTTTATCGTTTTCATAAACACTCTGTATTTATTTTCGCATAATTGTTAAATATCTGATATGTCAATGGGCTTGCCACCCTTCTTTGTTTGGTATGATAACTGATTTAATCCAACTGAGCTTCTACTGTTTATCATTAAATTTTATCAAGATCTTCAACTTTTCTGTATTCAACTGCTCTTTGATGTTGACTGTTTTTCCGTTCATTTTGATATAAGAATGACACTGCTCACTGTAATTGAGACTATGTTTCATTTTAAATCTTGCAAAGTTTATGACATTGATAGGTTTGTGCAATTCAAAATTTTTGATCATATTGTAATTGTTTGTCTACATCTATTACAATATTTCATACCAGACACTTAAATGTATATGAGCGCATAAATGAAAGTAAGGTATTCTCATCAATCAGCAAATCTCTTAACAAAAGTATTGATTTGAGTCGATGGGTATTTTTATGGATCAGTTGGTTTACTTGGCATAGGTACTGGCTGATTGGTTCTGCATAAAGGAATTTCAGTTATTTATTTATTTAGTTCAGGTAATATCCCATAAACAATGTGTTAGTCATTTGCTGTAATAAATATTTGAAAATTGTAAAAAAATCCAAATGTTAATTTCTTATAAGGTTATTTTAGTTATGACCCAGTTAATAAAGCCTATATGCATTTGGAAGAAAACATAACAGAAGTAATGTCATCAACACTAAAATTATCATAAATTGTTGGCAAGGAGATCACTAGTAAGTTGAGCATTTTCCATTTAGTTTGCCCGCTGAAATTTGCTCTGGCGTACAAATAATTAATTGACATGAATTGTTTTCTTCTATTAATTTTTGTTCTTTGATTATTGCTCATATCATTATGAGTACATGTTTTTTCAAACAGACTTCACTATCACCTGCATTAAAAGTACCTACAAATGGTGCACTGTTTTTATTTTCAACTGTCAGTGTTTTGCTTACACTGCACAACCACAAACGTTCATGCTGCTCTTGATCCCTGGTTACCTACACACCCAAACAAACAGATAAAATTTGGAATCTATGCCTTTAACAATAAATTCTTTCCCCTACTCACCTATCTTGCACTGGCACACCCGCAGTGATGCCCTGCCAACATTTTTTTACTCACTAATTAACCTTCTCCTGAGTTAGTCAGAAGTGTTATTTACTAAATTAGTTGTTTAATGAAAAATTTGAAAAAAGTTTTCGTTTCGCGAAAATATATCGTTTTCTGATTGTGAATTCATATGGTTTCACTGCAAGCAGCATGGATTGCTAGTGTCAGGAAAAATACCGACAAGTTGGTGTTTTGAACTAACCATAAAAGATGACGTTGGTAACGGACATACCTGGAATACCTCATCACATTGCAGCCTTTGATTGGTGGTGTAGTCATGGCTTTTTAACGCACCCGTATTTTGAGTGTGATTCCTGGAGATAAGTGCATAAACTAACCCCAGTTTTATTTTGTCGCAGTTATAGGTGTCTACACATGCCCGGTGTTCTATGCTAAAAAATAGCGGTGTGGTTATATTTGGCTAGTAGCCAACTTTTTGTCATGTTGTTGGCAAGAATCTGAAAACAAACCGCATTGACTTAGCTCTATCTATATTTATTCATTGCGCAATTTATCATTTTTTATGCCGAATACACCTTGTTTTTTGCCAGCAACTCAACCACCAATGGATGATCTTTCAAAAAAGTTGGCAAATAGTTTGAACAACAAATCATTGATGACAGAAAAATTGGCTTTAGTTGTAACACCTGAGTTCTATTTTTTAAAATTGTTTTTATGCAAAAAATTTTATAAACCACTTTACATCAATAATACATCCCAAATGTGGCATGCTTAAAAATCTGTCCACTGAATTCAAATAAAATTGTGGTTAAGAAATATTTGAATAATATCCAGTGTAATTGAAAAAAACAAATGAGTGATTTGCCATCTGCAAGCTCTCAGTTACATTGAATTGCACAGTAATAGGTAATAGGGTAGGATAACACTGCACAATGTAGCTATAGTCTCAGCTTTTTTATATGAAAAACCAAAACTGTAACAAAATTTTACTTGAATGAAAAGTACTTGTAAACCTCTACAAACTCAACATTGATCTATGGAATTGCTTTTCAGTGCCACTGAAAACAGCTAACCATCAAGTGCAGTAGAATAAAGCTACATGCAACCTTGATTTAATTGTATCTTGTAAAATGACAGTAGCCCTTTTCATCTGCTGGATAAAGCTTTAAACCAAAGTTAAAAACCTCTCTTGAAATAACACGATGCAAGCAAAGCAATAAAAACAGGCAGTAATTTTACATTTTTGAAAATCCACAGCATCAAAAGTTTTGGTCGTTCAATAAAAGCAGTTATTTTTTGTATTTTATAATATTAGTAGTCACCTTTCGTCTGCATTATTATTATTATTATTGGCACAGATCCCAATTTACTCTTTAAAAATTTTCTATTCACTTTTTGTTTGATCAACATGATATTGTCTACACATTTTTGTTGTTGTTTCTTCCTCTCCCGTTTCAGCTAAAGTAATCTAAATTTTTCTACTACTGACTTGCAGCAATTCTCTTGTTCAGCACTTGTCTCCATTTACCAATACACATTTAAAAAATGCACAACATTTTTTTTCAGTTGCAAGTTGTTCCACTTTGCAATGTTTGGTTTTTCGAATGTTTGCATTCAAATTTGATGCAAATGCTCAACATTCACTACTTTACTAGCTGACAATGTTAGTTTTTGACGACATGACTTAGTATAACAATTTCTATTGTTATCAAATAGATTAAAGATGAAATATCAGATTGATTGTGTGTATGATCACACCTGCCTGGCATTATGTATGTGGGTACTTCCACACAGTTCAACTATCAAGCTTAACCCCACTTTTGCACTCACGGCAAAGCCAGAATTTGGCCAGTGGGACCAGTCAGGTTTCTTTTTTGTCTGGATTTATTGCGTTGCTTTTTAGCCAGGTTGTTTTCTGTACTACTCTGGGAATTTTTGAGGACCCTTGGGAAAACTTGAATGCTTTTTTGATTGGCATTTCTTGAACTGCTTGTACTGGGCATCATAAATATTTCATCAACAGTCTCAATATCATTTTGGTAAAGTTTTATGTAGAAGCTTCTCATTTAAAAAAGTCCTCCAGCATGGTAATCTTACTATGTGTAAAGTAAGCAGGCTTCTCATGGTTGTGATTAGCTAATTCCATATAATGAAACACAAATGTTGCAACTGGTTGCTCACCCAAAAATAGTGAATGAAACATTCTTCTATTGTAGAAACGGCCTCTTTATTGACTCGAGGTGATATTTAAATGCTTCAACAATAATGGCCAAATCTGAAGAATGAATTGCTACATTAAATACAACAAATGCATGAAAGCTGTCAAACTTGAGGCCAAAAACTTTTACCAGTTGTTATACCATTGGAAACAAAGAAAACAAAAATCCCCATTGAGATTTCAACAGCTTTTCAAATTGCCTATTCGTCGTAATAATACTGTGACCATTACAGGGTTGGCAATTGCAATCACTTGAAGCCAAGTCTATGCTAATGCAATTCCGTCTTTGCTTGTTAATAGGCCATTTCGGATCACAAACATCCATGCCTTGCAAAAATTGGTCTGGGAAAGCACTTCCAATTGCAGTTTGAACGATTGGTTCAGGCATGATTTCCATGTAATAACATTGAAAGCATCCGCGTATTTGGTAAGGCGTTGTGTTTTTTTTTATTTATAGTGTTGCAAAGAATTGATAAAAATAATTGTGCGATGCTTCCTAGTAGCAACTTCTTTGTTACTCATGAAAAACACAATATGCAATCATAATATTTATTACAAACTACTGTATAACTATTTAATATTTATAATTTTATTGTAATTTTTGTTATAAATTATTATGATTATTATAATATCGATTGAATAATAATACGGCTAACAATAATTACGATGCTTTTTCATATTCGCATGATTCACCATGAAAAATTTGTCCCAAAATAATTTCAACATGCTTCACAAACTTTTTATTAGTGTTATTTACGATTATTAGACATGAAACTCGGAGGCCTCAGAATTTTTTGTAATTGTAGAACTAACGTAAAATAGCTAGGTTTTGACAAACTTTGTCATCAGAGCTTCAAACTGTATGCATTTGGATCGAGAACATCATAGGGTAAACATCCCCCTGAACAGCAAACGCTGGGTTCAACAACGTTTAAAATAACAGGTTTTTAACTAAAAAAAAAAACAGACTTTTGCCCATTTTGGCATAAACGTTCATGATCCTAAAATGCCTAATGTGCCTTGCATCTCAAAATGGCCTGTCACAAAGTGCACTACAAAGTCCCTCATTAACCACATCTGCTGTCACATTATTATTGCATAACGAAAGCAACTATAATGTTGCTGCATACAGTTTTTTGTGTTAGTAAGATATTTTTTAATTTATAGTGATTAATAATTGCTGCTACAACTAAAAAGTTAACCTTCAGTTTATCATATCATAGTTAATACCTAGTAAGTAATAACTAGTACATTAGTTTTATTTGCATTAATTTTAATACCTAAATTACTTAGATTTTGGCTAATTATTAATAGTAAGACCAATTTTATATCAATAAGTTTATTCAATCGGTCATTTGGGGATTCAGTCATCACTTACAATATACCCATGCTTTCATAATTATCTGTAGAACTTCGACTACACAAACTGATTTCTAATGATTGAAATGTAAATCCCTGATGGGCAAATCCTGTTTGCGGTAACTGTGGGTTAAACTCTATGTCCTCGGCAAAGTTGCATAATTTTTTTTTATCTACAAAGCATATCATAAGAACATCTAAGGATAACTTTTTAGTGGATTAAATAAATGTTTATAGTCATTCTCTTTAAGCAAGTTGCCATGTATGTATTTTATGTTGCCGAAAGTTCAGTGGTTTTCCAGCTGAGCCCCTCTTCCCACAATCGTATTGGTTTTCATGCACCTGTTAATTACTGGTAGTATACGATATCTAAGCTGCTCTCTCACACCCTCTCACAAGGAGTTATCAATACCGTAATATTTTATTAACTTAATTATTATCAATATCATTATTATTAGCTTATTGAGTAACCAAATATGAGAAAAAATCTCCAATTTCGCCAGTGTAACTAGACCTGTGGTGTGAACTGGGAACCACTCAAACGGCAGCTAATTATAGATCAAAGATGCCCGCTCAGGCATTCCTTGTTGATAGAGATCGAGGACAAAAGCATAGCATGTTAACATAGCTTTTCAGCCTTATTTTACTGATGCTGTTTCAAAGATGAGAGGGTGATTGTGATAAAGTAATAAATGAAGTTCATTGGAGGATCACTTCCGTAGATCTATTTCTCATGGTGTGTTACGAGTGACTGACAAGTTATTTAAAGTTGATTGAAATTAGGAATGAGTACCTAGATAGTGAAAAAAATTTCTATATATATTATCAGCTTTAGTTTGTTTCAGTGCTGTGTTTATTGTAATGACACAGCTAAAAATCTGGCTTTCAATTTTGAGTTTTCTATATCCTCGGTATTACCGAAATAGGGAAATGTTGGGCAGACATAAAAGTTTCTCAATTTTAAATTGGGGCCAAGAATGTACTCTGCAATAAATTTACTTCACTTTCTTTGGGAGACAGAGTTTTATGGTCTATCCAGTAAGAAGTGATTGCAAGCTGTAGTCAAATGTCCATTTTGTTCTGTTGTCTTAATAGGTATCATGATTACTTGGTTTGTTGCAATGATTGCTGGTACAAATCTGTCACATACTTTTAACAATGCTGTGTCTGGTGATCTTGAGGAGAAATTCGAATAAATAAGTGAAATCTCTGTTCCATCTGATGCATTTTCATTTATCATATAATTATGAATTTCATTTTGTTCAATTTCCATAATCAAAGCGTCGTTTTCGGTTATAAATAGCATATTTGGTGTTTGTCGCTAAAACTTAGTCAATAAATGTAGTTGACCAAGTAGAGGAACACATGTTGTACATCCTCTCACATATTTCAATATTATCTCTATTGCCAGCTCAATTCATCGGAAATCTCATGATTTGTGACTCTGCTGATAGAAAGTATCATATCATTGCATTAATTGGAAAAAAGGAGAATCTGTATTTCAAAAATATAGTTTGCCGTGGTTACCTTCATTTGCAGTTGATTTGCGACTGAATTGCGACAATTTTTCAACTGCCAGGGCAGTAGGTATAGCATTCATTGGCCACGAGCTTTTGGTTTTATTGATACATTTCATGTATGTTAGGGTGTCAAGTAATCGACAAACATTATTCTCAACTTACAGTGGCTCCTTTCAAACTGTACAAAAACTACTGGCATATGATAGTCATGTCAGTCATGTTGATATTCCAGTGATAACTTGCTTGCGCTTGTCAATGTATCTACTCATGTCTATAGTCTGCCTTGTCTGTTCTTGCCCAGACTTGCCCAGCATTGCACTTGCTTTTTTGATAAAAAACAGGCCTTATGGTATGCCGCAATCCTATGTATTATCGTTGCCATCAAGCTGAGTTACAACATCATCTCATCAAACTCATGACTGGAATGTGCTATGATAAAAGTTAAAAGAGATGTTACAAGGAATCTTTACAGTGGCTCACGGGTTTGAGTATCTGTACAGTCATGTTCGATTTTTTCCTAGACAAGTAATCTTCGGCAAGTCTCAAAGTTTTTAATACTACAGCTGCCTATTGTTAGCTTAGGTGTTGCCTTGTGGCAAAATAGTGTTTATCCCCTATAACATCAACGTAAAACATTGGTTTACTGAAAAGATTTATTAAATTCAATGCCGTTGCAGTTAAGAAAGCCAAAAGTTCTTTAAACAAAAGAGCCTTTGTGTAAGAAAACATTAATAAAGTAGCCAGTCTTATAGTTACACACTGGTTTTTGGTGCCTTTTTCCGTTAATTAGCTTGATAAAAGATTCTTTCAACTACTTTTTGTAAGGGGTAGTTCATTCGTGAACAAATCAGAAAAAATATCTCTATAATATTTTTTTTGTGAAGTTGTTTGTATTTGAGTTGCTCAATGTCATTAAATAATAGTATCACTCAATTTTGATTACAGCCAACTTTACTATCTACACCATGAAAACTATCAGTCGCTTATATTTTTAAATTGTGTATTAGCTCTGTGGTTAGAACTCAAACACTTATCATCCCGTCCCATCATTTACACATTCTCTTGTGCTGCATCCAAATGTATTCGCTGTCAAAAATTCCCTAGTTGGTCAGCAAATTATTAGGATATCCAATTCAGTCATGTGTTTTCAAAAATGGTGAAAGTGACAAGCTGATGATATCAGCCATGGGTTTGTTAGATTAGAATATAGGCACTCCTAGAGTTTCTTTAACATATATATTGATTACCATCCAACGTTTATTACTACCCATTTAGCATGTTTTTTTTCACTTGCTGTCCTATCTATAACGCTATAAAAATATCGTTAAACTCTTAGTATTTCATAAAATATCATTGCTTATTCTTGCCTGATTTCCATCCTGCATTAATCATATTACATGAAATGTCAAGTGTCCAATAGCACTATTCACACAACGATTACATACGGCTATTGCACTCAAACTACTGCGCTATACAATTGATTGTCTTTTGATAATTTTCTTGTTCAGTTAGGAAAGAAAAAGATCTTGCATTATTGTATCATTTTTATAGAAAAAGCAGCATCATTTTTCATTGTCTCAATAACTTTGCCTAAGGCTAGCTTTGACTTTTACAATTTTTTCTACATCCACTTCCTCATACCAATTTCGCTTCTGGTATTTTACAATTTCAAGTGACAGAAATTATGAAATTAACAAGTGTGATCGTTATATTTTCAATTTTCAGGCATTAAGTTTATCGACGTATTAGTATATAAGAATAATCCAACATATTTGTCTGTTGTTTGTGCATTTGTGGATGTGTTTTCACCAGACAATGTTGGTTGCTTTTAGGAAAAAGTATTCTGTGAAATTGGAAATCTGAAGTTGATAAACGAAGGAGTTTGGTCAATTTTGTCTACAAATTTAGCATTTATTGAGGTAAGTTATACAATTAATTTGTGCCATATGGTACATCCATCTGTCACATTTTGTATGAAGCTCTAGCTAAACTATGACTTTTACTAAAATAAGTCTTAATCCATAATTAGTGAAGTTGAGCGATAACTTATACAATCTGTCACGTTTGGATTTGGCGTCACGACTATGAAATCATTACTGCTTACATGTCATTGGTTCATTAATATCTGACCACGCCCATTTGGTTATGGCAACCAATCACTGCCGTTGTCTATTCCGCTTCTCTACCCTCTGTATATTTAGCAATGCTTAGTAGTACAACTAGCATACTAGCTTCGTTGTCTTCACCACAAGCATAGATCACTAGATAATCTCGCCTTGTGTTTTCTTGCGGTTTTAGTTTCACTGATTTATCGAATAATGATTGGTGATACACGTCGAACGGTGCCTGAGCGTAGAACCATGGTAGATTGTAAAGCTGTTTCTGCTGTTAAGCGGTGCCTCTTTGGTGAGCCAAACCATGTTCAGGTTCAAAATGAGCTCGTAAAACAGCTCACAATGATCATTCAACAAGACAGTGAGAAATACAACTTTGACTTTGTCAATGGGGAACCATTGAAAGGGAAGTTTCAGTGGGAGAAGTTAGAGAAAACTGAGGACAACCCTAAAATGGTCAACAGTGAAGTACCTGATGCTTTGGAACGTCTCCAATTGACTAAATCAGAAACCTCAGCAACAGAAAAGAACCGCAAACCGACTTGCCTGACCAAGGCGAAGGCTACTAGGTTTAGAAGTAAACCTCAAGGGAAACAGTTGAAATTAACAGGTACTGATAATTATTTATCTATTAATTATGTTTTCCTTTGTTAATAAAACATTAAAAGTCTTAACCAGTCTATACACATTTACTAGATTAGTTGTAGTATTGGTTATCTAACATCTACTTTTAACATGGCTGATACTGATACTAATTATATCACTAATACTCAAACTAGCATTACTGCCTATCACTCACATGTGTGTGGAATGATTTTATTTACTTTATTATCGGTTACAACCTACCGCTGAAGATACATTGCATATACTAATAAAGTTGAGAATAAAAAAAATAATTTTTAATAGAATTTTATGTGAAAGAAACCTTAGTTATTATGGTGGTATTTTTTTTGTTTGTTCAAATAGTATTTAATTAATTGCGTAGTTTGTTACCCAGAAGTTGAATTAAAAATTTGTATAATATGTCGATCAAATTAACCTTTTGTTGTTCATTGATACATCAGTTTTATCATTGCTAATTTTTTATATTCTCCCACGATCCTAGACTAAGATTGTGTCTGAATGGTTCTTCGGACCTAAGACACATATTTTGTTTCATGCCACCATTTGATGTCTCATCACTGTGTAAACACCTCCAGGAGCTCCGTTAAAAATTATGAAAACTTGGCAGCTACCTGACAGTTTCTGACAAAATTAAACTTTAACTCACACAAGTAACTCTTAATCATTTCTTCAAAGTGTGCGGTGTAGGTTTGGATATGTATCCATGCATTCAACCTTTACAGTTTTTCCATTCTTTTTGTTTGAATTAAACTGTCAGGGTATAAAAGTAATGTGCATGCCACTTTGACTTGGCTGCCAAAAGAGCCACTTGACATCTATTGTCTAGTACTGTAAGGTATTAAGACTTGACATGTGTTCACACTTGCTAGAGATAGTCAAGAGCCATTATCCTGAAAGCTAACATTTCTAATTGACCGATTAGCAGTCTTCTGATTTTGTTGCTGGATTTTATCTCAATAGTGGCCTTACCCTAATGGCCATGCTGCAGGCCAATGTTTTAGCTCACTAACATTCAACAAGAGAGAACAGATGAGGGGTCACTCAAAGCCTGGCTGTTTCAATGCTTCAGTTTCATCTAGGGTATTCAATCAACTAATTAAAAACAGATTATATTCAAGATTGTCCTGCAATGTTATGAAAATTTAGGTCAGTTTCTAGCTTGGGGGCTTTTGTTGTGAAACTGTATCCTTTCTGGTCATTAATGTGAGCAATTTATATAATTGGATGGACCTGTTTGTTTTCAGTCCAGTCTACCATTCAGCTGGCTAATGCAGCAGTGATCCTTTTGTCTCTTTCTTAAATTTGCTACTCGTTTCTTTTGAAGTCTTGGTGATCTCATATTAATGTTCACCCTTTTGTTTCTTTTGTTACTATATTTTATTGATAAATGTTTTTTTGCAGGAATTTTCCCTCAGAAAAAAAGGAGTGGTTTGGCAAATGATCCAGTCAAAAGTTTAAAGAGACATCCATCTGATAGTGCCATTCTGGGGAGCACGGTAGCTACAAAGCGAAGCTGTCGTCAAAGAACCTAACTTTTACATCGCCTAATTATTTATTCTTCATCTTTCATCAGTAGAATTTTGGTAAGTAAAGTTCGATTTATGATAGGCAAGTAAGACTGTTTGGTTGCTGTATATTGACCTATCTATCCACTATCATTCACTCCATGTATTCATCCATTTGATTGTCATTACCTTCATTTACTCCCCTTGTGGAACCAATAAGTCAACGCACTTAATCATCCTCCTAGGCTGACTATGAGGCTGAATATGACGCCGCAGGGATTCGTGATACTTCCTTCCGCTCCTGTGATTCATAATGCCTCTCTTGTTGCTAAGCACTTTTAACCACTTAATTGAAAAAATGCCTGATTCTTTAGTTGGTCATATTAAATAGTTTGCTTTATGACTTTAAAACCAGTACCCACAGTCACTGATTATATTTTACATTGCATCAGCTTTTTTCTATATCAGTCATTTGATTACTCTTCCCAAACTTATTTTCGTGTCATCCTAATTTCAAAATGCATGCTCAACGCTACTGTTCCATGCCACTGCCATGTGCGTGTATTATGTGGCTTGCTATTTTGGCGCCACTGCTCTCACGCTGTGATTGTTATCACATTGTATGTCATGGGCCCTGTTTACTAGATACTACAGTTTGTTGGCACTTTGCCTACTACTTCAGTTGTGGTTCACACTATTGTTGTTTATCAGGATCATAGCAATTACCTATACGTCATTGTGGGTATTGCTACAAGTAGTAGTAGTGGTAGTAGTAGTGGAAATGTTTATTGCCCTAGTTTAGCCAGTGATGATAATTAGTAAAAGTTAATAGGATCGCAGTCAAGTGAACTTTATGATTTTTTTTATAATAAATCCTTGGTCAGTTTTGGCTTTCCATGCACGTGGAATTTGTGTTCTTTTTATTTCTTAAAATATGTGGAAAGCTTATAAATTTTACTAAATTGCGCAAAGGGTAGATTTCCTAAAACAGTTGGCAGCTGAGTAAAGTTTTGATTTTGATAATCTTTCACATTTTTTATGGCGTTTCACTTTTATAAATTGTAGCCATGCTGGACAATTGCTCAGATGTTATCTGCTCTCTAATACTGCAATGTTTGCAGAAGCCTAGTCAAACCACAGTCTAATATTTACACGTAGAAGACAATTGCATGCCTTTCAATTGGGTAGATCTCATCTGACTATGGTCCCGGAGGAAATTGAAAGATTTGATGAGTTTTGCCGCGTTGGCGTCGTGCCAACAGCGTGTCAGTGAATATTCTGTTGTCACGCATTGAAAAATTTATGAATAATTTAGGATGATAAACTGTTTGCCAGTGATATTAGGTTACAGCATTTCAGTACTATGACAAAAAAACTTGGCAAAGTTTTAGATGACTCAGTTAGCAATTTTCCTGCTTCCCTGTTGTTGGTAGTGCTTATTAAATAAGCGATGAGCATCCTTGTTATGATAAAGTTTTTTGACTATTCTTGGGTTAGAAACAGACCTGCTCCATGAAAAAGTAGTGAGATAAGTAAGGATTCATTCTTGTTGGCAAGTAGTAGAAAATTGATGGGCATTTTTATGAATTTTCCCATTGGAAACAATCATTTTACTAGCAATACATCGAAACATCTGATTACTCTTTTTTGCTTTATGTCCAACCACAACTCATTGGAATTTGTAAGTGAAGTTTATCAGCCAGTTTTCTGACTCTCTACTGTCCAGCAATGCATCTTTTACTCACGATTCTGGCTCAACATTTCTCATCTTGCTTGTCTTCAAGTTGTTTGTCAGTTATTTTTATCATTTCTTTTACTAAAACCACAATATTTTGGCGGGTGTTTCTGAAATGTGTTGAAATCTACCACAATTTGTACTATAGCGTTCCGTGTTTACCACTTTGCTATCCACTAACCAACCACAATGGTGCAACATCAATGCGCTCTTTAGTGACAAGCATTACTGAAAGTAATTTGTCACTGCGTTGTTTGCCAGGTTACTCCCTTAGCTTAGAGTTTAATAATAAAAATAGCAGTGGCCATGCTAACAAACCCCAGAGCTCCAGTTTGTTTACATAAAAAATTTGTTTACATCCTACAGTAACCCTTGTGAGATTAAAAAATGTTATGACACTAGTTCAAGTCACAACAGAATTTGACATGCCCGAGGTTTGGATGAAAATAACTTGAGCGGTTTCTAAAATCTCACATCCAGTACTGCTAGAATAATGAGAAACTGTATAGTTTGTTGAACACGATACAAAGCTGGCTGGTAGCTCAGGTGCCTTGTGCCAATTTAACAATCCTAAGTGCCATTAGACCTGTTAGCACTGTCCATTGTTGACGGCCACTTGACTTTTGTTCTAACACATGCACACCTAATTATTTCCTTTAATTGTGTTAATGACATCTCATTAATTTGCTTGCAGAGGCTAATAACATTGTACTCTCTTCTTGTGGGCAGCTGTTCTGTGGATGGAAGTGAAGCAGTGCAGCACTGCTGACAGAGTCAAAGTGTTATACCACACAATTTGGTTGTTGAATGCATGTTTGTGGTTGTTGTAAATCTATATTATCTATATTTTGATTATAATTACACATTTTCCCATTTTATTTTAACACTCGTTGGATTTGTCTTATCTATATTTGCTGTGAGGACAACTCTGTGCTATTTGTATGCTAGATAAGCATATTTTTGAATTTAGAGTCAGCAGTTCACAATATTGTTGTATTCGTATATTAGTTGCTGTAACAGCAACTTTCAGTCATGGTGATCTATTATTTGTATGTTATGCGGATACCTAGTATCTTTTCAACTCTTCAAATCGTAAGCTCATCAAACCTTTCAGATATATTTATTTTTGATCTCAGCTGTTATGCATCCAAATATACTCCCTATGTTCACAAACACATTTTATTTAACAATTGCAATGGTGTAAAACCGTAAGTGCTTCATATCAAACATATGGACAACTTTTTTGTCACACTAACGCAAATCTTAATGGTCAATCAGTCTTGAGTGTCTCTACAACTGCCGGAAAGAACTCCGCATACCAGATTAGAGTTTGAACCCAAAGCGTTACAGCAGATGCATTAACTGTCACACCTAGAGTTGCGTAGTTGGTGTAATAGTTAACAAACCTGGTAGCTCGACTGGGCGGTGTTGCTGAACTGGGTGGTGTTGCTGGAATGCCTTGAGAGGTACCCCAGTTTGATATGTGAAAATTTGTTTCTGCAGTTATGGAAACGTTTGTGATTGCCTTGAATTAGCAGCAAAAACTGATCAAACAAAGACAGACCACGTTAATGATTCTGCTACAAAAAAGTTAAAGTCAAGTCATAATTTTGTATATATTGTCAATGGAGCTGCATAAAACAGCTCAGGAGTTGTGAAACAATCAATAGCACTAAAACCCAAAACTGCTAAAGTATGCAATCAATGAAAATGATTTAGTCAATGCAAAGGATAGATAACTCCAATATTTTGTGGTTCAACTGATGTTGGAAAATTGCTATTACGGTATGTTTGCTAGAATACTGCATGTCTAAATGGCATAGAACTAATTTTTGTGAACAAAAAAATATTGCAAAGATATTAATGTTTTTAGTACAACTGAATTTAAAATTTTAATAGCTTCATCTGAGTCTCTAGCTCTCCAGCAGAAAAAATGCCCATCATTATGAAAAATTTACCGATAATGAGTTCAGGAAGTTGTAGGGTCAAAAAGATTTGGAACTGTTTCCATTTAGAATTCCATGAAGTCTTCAAACAAAAACCAAAAAATAGGCAAGACTCTGTTCTACATGATGCTCTAAGAATTATTAGAATCATTACACACGAACATGCAATTCGTTCCGAAAAAAGGACAATTTTGAAAACGAGCATTGCTCGTGCACAAAAAGTTGGATGCATAACTCCAAAACAAGTAATGCTCGTAAGAGAAAAGGAAAACGTTAAACAGTACATGATGAAACACAAGTTATCAACAACATGTTGGCAATAACTAATGCATGATATTGCCAGCCTTACTGTATGTAACATGGAAACACAAACAGTGCCTATAATATTCAGCAGCAATTAGGATTTCATTGAAGCTTCATATTTAGACCAATCGATTGTAATTGATTATTTTGCCTTTATTCAATAAAATATAAATTGGATTTTTAGTATGAAATAAATCAAGTTCGATTTTATTGAAGTATGGAATTTTTCATCTGGGTTGATTCATAGGTTTCTTTACCTGTTCCGTAGGAGCATGTGAGCTTCATTAACAATGCTATGATGAAGCAGAACGTTGAGTTGTAGTATGAATTTAAAAGTTATTGAGGTTAGGGATATATCTAGCTAATTATGATGTGAAAAGTGTAAAAGTGCCATTGTTGATAACATAAAGTCAGTGAAATATTGTAGAATGTCATAAATGCACAAATATTTGTAAAACATCAGTCAGGTTTAGAAGAAGTGGTTGCAGACAGCCGTTGCAAAGAATAATCAATATTTATTGACCGGTTGAAAGATCTTTGTTCTTCAGCTTACCACTTCTGCTTCTTCCTCATAAGTGACACTGTTTTCCAACTTGTCATCTATAATACAGGCATTCAGCTTTGTACTAACACTACCAATTACCAATACGCTAATTTACACATGAGTTGTCTGACCAATGCCTAAGGAGGAAGCAACTCCAGGAAAACAATGCACCTGTATGTTTATGTAACCAACATATAATTAATGCATCAGTAGGTGTTGAATGGATTTATTTAAATAAATTTATCAAACATGTGGTTCATGCTTTGACATTGCCCCTCATCTGATAATAACATAGAGCACCATGTTTGTGATTCTATAGAAGGTTAGACATTTTAGTTACAGTATTGTATTGTTGGGGTTGTCTCCCCCAATACAGTTTGTTAAAGTGTTGCCCTTTCTACCTCCTTACAAGTGCGTATCCATTTTGCCTTAATTAATTCTCACATCAATTTCTGATCAAGAAACAAAGTCTTTGGTAATAAACAAATATTTTTTTATTACATCGTCATGTAATAGTGCTTGATTTTTCATTGCATTTTCTCGAAAAAGCATCATAACAAATTGTGTTCCTTCTTTTGTTTTGCTATGCCACTAGAGCGCTCTAAAGGTAAGTCTCAAACTGTATGCGTGCATCACCCTGTAGCCATGGCCACTATTAATTTGACTACTCTTAAGAAGAGACAGAGGTGAGACTTTTTTACTGGTTGGACTCTACATCTGATATGAAAATTGCAGCCAAACTATAGCCCACTTCATTTATGCCCATGTTTGATCAGGGGGAGCATATAATAAGAATCCGAAGACTTGATGAAACGTAACTTGACTGGGAATTAACACCCAATTTTGTTGTGTAAAATACTTACCTATGAAGTTCAGCTATCGGGGTGATAAGAGAGATAACATTCTATAATATTGAATTTGATTCTCAGAGAGTTATATTAAAGTATTACCTGTTGACTTGGACTCTGGCTCATCACTTTGAGGCTGTTTTCGGTTTCTAAATTTTTGTATGATGTAAGGTATTAGACAACAGCTACCAGCAACTCCAAGACTCCCCGAAAGCATCATGGCAGCCAGAGCACTCACATTGTCTGCTACATAACCTGCACATATTAAAAGGATTATGAGTTGCATGCTTTGCTGAAAAAACTCTGATTTTGGAAAAAAGTTACAAACTTACAGTTTTGTGAGCTTCTCACTAGTTTGCTGAACTATAAACTCCTCCGACTTTTGTCTTTTTTGTTCTCTCATAATATTTGTGCTTTCAACGATCACTTGATCAATCATTGTATTCACTCGATTGTCATATATCTTGCAAATTTTTGAACAAGCACGTTTAACGATAAGAAAATGGTCAAAAACCACTATTCATAAAATGAACCTTCAATTTCACGTCCGCAAAAAAAATTTATATGATATTCTTTAATCACCATACTTAATCCAAATGATGGCCATCGTGGCATTTCTTAAAAGCTTAGTAATTCTTCATTATAGGATTATCTTCCATTATTATTTATAGTGGTAGTTGTTTTTCGATAGATTTATCTCTCATCCCCGAAATTAAAATAATTGTTTCCATTGTTTCACATTTATCGATTACAGTGACATCCAATATTGACTACGACTTCACTGTTTAGTTTTACATTGTTATACATTGATAAATTTTTGTTAAGAGTTGTTCAGATTAAATTTTAGCTCCTGTTTTCGTGGTAAATACGAATTGGCATAATTTCTTTCAACCTTGTTTGAAATGAATTCTACGCATACAAGAGTTTTTGAAAATATTTGATTGTGGTATTATTTGTTTCACATGGTTATGTGAGAACCCTTAGTGACTGATCTCAGAATTCAATGGTACAAATTTTAAACTGTCTCACTTGCCATACATCGCTTCAACTGATTTTGCTGGAGCTAGACTAAGCTATGCCCTGGTCACACGGGGGCGATAATGAAATTATAACGAAACTTTATGAGGTGGTCTCTGAAGCACGGCGAATAAAGTTTCGGCTGGCTCACGAAACTATAACTAATTCGTTATGCCTAGCGATCACTAGTTTCAATCAATGACAGCGCATTGTGCTTTGTGCGCGAGCCTACTCATACTTTACTGCATGATGCAAAAGCATAAAAATTTATTGAAGCAAGGTTTGGATTAGATTATTTTAATAAATAGTCAAGTTTGACCTGCCATTACTATTTCAATTGTTTGATTATAATTTATTATTATTATCTTTCATTTATTTAAAACTCATTATGAATCGAAGAAAATGAATAATCATTTTTCAAAAAACAACTGAGCTACTATGGAAACTATGTGTTTGTGGTGAATGACCCTGACATTGGAGACCAGCCAATAACGGCGCATAGAAAATAAACCAATTAATGAGCTTATATGGTCCAATGGTCCAATCATATGCAAACATCACAACTGACAAATTTCACAAACCTAGCATTGCTTGATCACAACGAAACTGAAATATTCGCTCGGTTTGCTCAGCAACGTATTCTCTGGGCCTGAAAAAAATAGTTTCGTTTACAGTTTCGTCAAAGATTCGCTCTCGTTTGACCAGTGCTTTATTTTTCTCTTAAAACTGTTAATATTTTTACCATTTCAAAAGACTTCAAGTGTTCGATAATTTTTTATGTGTAGTTGAAAGTCCAATTTCTGAAACTTTGAACTCTATGAGCTATGATTGTACGTGCATTACTTGCAGTCTAACAAATTTCTTACTACTTACTACACAGTGAAGTACCAAGCAAACCGCCTGCTCCTTCTGTTAACAGAGTTAGACCAAACAGAGTCGCAATTTGTTCTGCATCACAAAACTCATTTACTGTAGCTAGTAGGTTAGCAATGGAGCTACCTGTTCCTACTCCCCACAGTGCACACAAAATGTAGAACATCATCTAAACAGATAGAAAATCAAATAATAGTTTTTTTACGATATCTTGTTTCACAGACATAAGTTTACAATTTCTGCAGCTGAAAAACTTTGTATCAGTGTTATACAATTCATCAAGTATTGATGTAACACACAAAATTCTAAATAATGACCTCTTGGTGACCTAATAGATCTGCGCTATTAGATAATGCAAGGTATGTTCTATGACTGATCAGATTTCAATCTTTACAGCCTACTTTTAAATCAACACTGTCATTAGGATTCATCGTGTCGCACCTACCTTATTTGTGCTAAGAGCTATTATTATTGTGCAGATTCCATACGACATAATATACACCATCTGGGCGATAAGTCTGTTATAATTCAATGAACTAGTTGATATCACCATGAGACATCCAGCGATGTTAGAAATACCTTAGATGAAAGCAAATACAAGACACTCACATAACCATAGTAAAAATAGATAAGCACAAAGCCCTAATCAGTACTCAGAGAACTTTGTTGAATGCTAAGTTTTATTGCTCAACGACTTTGAATACATCTTACGCTTAACACTTTTATTATTGAAAAATCTGATTTAATAGATATTCTATATAAAAGTTTGAACATGAAATCTGTCTCATGGGTCGAGATGCTTGTTATTATAACTATGCTAGGTTACTATCTAAATTTGATCTCTTCTTTCATGCTCTGCAATTCTCATTGATTGACGTAAACTTGTCAAATAATATAATTCAGATTCAACAGTGTTCGTGTTGGCCGGCTCATTTAATCATTAGACGAATCAGCATTCCATAAATAAAATGATAAAAATATTTTGGTTAAAAAGTGCTTTCGCTCAGAAATTTTTTTTCGAAAACTATACCTGGCTGCATTTAAGCAGAATTTCTTTTAACACGTGAGTCAGTCGATGACAATGCATAAGCAGCCCCACTTCAAGCCCAGCATGTAAAAGTATGGATATGTAATCTTTTGTTAGCATTGTTCAACTCCATATCAATGAAAGCTACTGAATTGTATTACATTGAATAGTGATCCAGTTAGCTGGTTAGATGCAACAATCAAACATTTCTTAATAAATCTTTGCCTTTCCACAGTTAAAATAAATGATGGTTATCCCGTGACCGGTCACTGTTGATAATTATCTTTATTGCTTTTTAATGAACGCAATTATTTTCATATTATGTAAAATTCCTGAATACTGGTATTCTTCAGACAATTAACTAAGCTTAGTCATAATTGTGATAGTATTTGATAGGTTGGGCACAAAAACTCATACATTTGACAATAAGTCACAGCTATACCACTGCTTAAGTTAACAACTTTTGCCGCATGTAACTGATAGCCATTAAGAATGGTTTTGTATTGGTTCTTAACCAAATGCATTCATTTTATTATTATCATCTACACTTTTCCAGATGCTACATATATGATCGGAATTGAAAGCAAACTTGATGAAGCAAGTTCACTTTGATACCCCTTTGCTAGTTTGTTTATTGATAGTTTGTCCTGAGCGTAATTATTAACCGACATTTTGAAATTCAATCATTTTGCATTGGATTTTTATTGTATAGAACAATATATCAAATAAATTGTAGCTAAAAGTGTTTACTTTACGTCAACTCTGCACCACCTTCTGGAAATGATGGAATTTTTGAAAATTAATGGAAAGTTTTTACTTTATATCAACTCTGCAATCAGTGGTCTCGCTTACCAACAATAGTGATTCCAAATGCAATTTCTTTTTCTGATGCTCCCGTTTGATGGACAACTATGTCGTTGACAAGAACATAAAACGATGTGAAGTTTCCACCCCAAAGAAAACAGTGCAACAGTAACAGCCAGATCTAAAAGATAGTGTAATTTTTTTGTAGGTAAAATTTTTTAGTTTTATGAAATACCAGTTTTTAACAAAACTTCTCAATAAAGGTTAAAGGTTTGAAGTGTCCTTAGCTAAGTGACTGCAGCAGCCTCAATCACAATATAAAACAAATACTATACAAACCTACCAATTGTATTGTAGAAAATATAGATCCATGTCCACCACATTTATGTGTATACAGTAAATACATATACAGTGTGATATACAGCGCACAGCGTACCTGATATGATTTTAGATATGTCATAAACTCTTCTTTGACAGCTCTTGCACTTTTTCCTGTTGCAACTGTGTTGCTTTCAGCTTTCATTGAAATGTCTTCTACTTCTTCTGTTGCCGAAGATGTGACTGCTAATCCAGAATCATTTGCTGGTGTAGTCTATCAATTAAAAGTAAATGCATTAGTGCCACTTTTTTCAATATCAGTCGATACGACACCCAATGTCGATCACCTTCTAATATTTATGTTTCAGATGATACAACACAGAATATTTTACTATTTTTAATCTTAAGATTAGCCTAGCTGCTACCTGACTGCAATCAAGTGCCAAGTTTTCGTGTCCTTCAACTGTTCTGGAAACATCCGTTTCTGACAATTTGCCATCTAAAACATATTCACCTTCCCTTTTATTTAAAAAATGACAAAAGTGACATTTCCACAAAAAAGTTGTCTTTGAAGCCCAATACTATAAAAAAAACCTTCAAATTCACAATAAAACAATGCTTATTTTATGTGTGGCAGACTAGAGCTAATGTAATTGCCAAATTCTGTACAAAAAATAAATGAGTCTAGAATAGCTATTTTTTCAATTCAACTCTCATGAAAAAATTTAGCAAGTTCTATGCTTACTAATACTAACTCAAATTGAAAGGATTTTGTATCACGTATGTAGTATGACTGAGTTACTGAGAGCTGGTGACAGTTAGCTGTGTCTAGTTAGGACTGCACCCCCCCCCCCCATTTTGTATCCGGCAAATTAGCATTTCTACCTTGAATAGCTTCCTCCCTTGGGACATTTGTAGGCTGAAAGTATAGAAATCCTGCTATGATATGAACAGCTTGTGGTCCAGCCATAATTCCCATGGCAACGGAGTAATCAAATTTATCAAACAGCTTCTGTGATACGATTGGCCAAAATGTCACGCCGGCGTAAAACCCCATGGTAGCTGCTGAGAACGCAAAATATTTGTATCGCTCAAAATGGAATGCTAATATTGCTGAGCTTGTGGTGTAGGTAATCGAGATGCCCAAACCTGTAAATCAGAAATTCAATGTATTGATAATTTTCCAGAAGTATTATTGATTGAGAATTGGCAATATTAAATTTTCCATGGCCAGTCAAGCACTAGTGTTTCCTTAGCTGTGTAAAAATGTCACATACGTTACAGGAGTTCAAACCCAAGACCTCAATCCAACACTGCTATGTATATACTGTTAAACATATATAAAAAGAGTGGTCAACAAAGATTTACTGTTATAGAAAGAAATATTACAAACCATTCAGCATACAAAAAGTTAAATGAAACCAAACAGAAAGCTGCTTTTAAAACACAGCTCAGATCTAAACAAAGCCTTGTATATCACCCACTTTCCCCTTCCCCCAAAGGCCATACGCACCTCCTAGTATGCCAAACAAAAGAAGGGCGTGCCAATACTGTGTGGTCAGTGTAGAAAGGCCAATTGCTAGCACCATGCAAACTCCACCGACTATCTGTGTTAGCTGGTATCCCAGCAACTTCACAATGATTGAAACCAAAGGTGCTGAAATAAGTAAAGTCGTATTAGCCAAATATGTAATGCAGAAAGTCGCTTGCTTATCGTTACTGATAAAAATGCAGAGGCCACCAGCCAATCAAACAATGGAACCACTTTTAGATTGTCCGAAATCATTTTGAGAGAAAGTATGCTCATATTATGATTACTAATTACTACATCATTTTGATTATTTCTGTCAAGTATGCTTTGTAATATTTTAATTAGGTATATGTTCAAGTTTACCCAAGGCTGCAAAGTGCGCAACAAAACAGGATAAAGAAAGCATTGGCTGATTTGATAAATTTTTAAGTTACTTGTGTTAATTGCATTCTATGTATAAAATTGTTATTTTTTGGTAGCACATCAGTAGTATACTGCCTGCAGTTGAGTAACAAACCACCAATCCTAAGAAACGGCGGGAAAACCGGTACGACTGGGGTACCAAAAATCTGCACCTCACCCGTCAAAAACTTAGATATATTTTTACAGAACCCGAGTCAGGGCTACGCTAGCGTGAGGATCCTACCTAATCCCCATGCAATACAGGGCGTTCCCACCAGACGCAGTACAGGGTCTTTTAGGTTCCTCGACTACTAGACTGGAATTCAAAATATTTCAAACGTGACGGGATACGATATACCGTCTCTTTGCCCGTTTGAAGACCATCAGTCTAGTGTAGCCCGGTGAGAAATATAGTGAGATCTGCAAAACCGCAACACCCTAAGGCTATACCCACCTCTACTCACAACAAGAGCAGAAATTTCCTTTGTCGACGAATTTACAGCGGAAAATTACTAGTTTAAAGGAGTCCGACACCTCCGCCGAAAAACCAATGCCAAAATCTACATCTGTAACCAACACTGAACGTTCAGCGGACCACGCCGAATTTTACATTTGTGAACTGCGAGGTTTGCCGAACTTTCAGTGGTGGTTACAGATGTAGATTTTCGGTGTCGGTTTTTTGGGGGAGGTGTCGGACTCCTTTAAACTAGTAATTTTCCGCCGAATTTTCGACGTTAATTACAGACATGAAAATCCGTGTGTATTTCGTGTCCTAAATTTGCCAGTGAAGGAATTGTCTGCTCTTGTTGTTAGTAGAGGTGCATACAGCCTTAGGGTGTTGCGGTTTTGCAGATCTCACTTTATTTCTCACCGGGCTACACTAGACTGATGGTCTTCAAACGGGCGGAAGGGTGATATATTGTACCCGTCACATTTAAAATATTTCGGATTCCAGTCTAGTAGTCGAGGGACCTAAAAGACTCTTTTACTGCGTCTGGTGGTACGCCCCGTTGCACATGGGGATAAGGTAGGATCTTCAGTCTAGCATAGCCCTGGCTCGAATTCTGTAAAACTATATTTAAATTTTTAACAGGTGGGGTGCAAATTTTGAGTACCCCGCTCGTCCTGGTTTTCCCGCTGTTTCTTAGGATTGGTGGTTTGTTACTCAACTGCGGGCACTATGCTACTCACATTTTGCCAGACTCGGTTTCAATAAAATAGCAAAACCTAGCATGCACATTTCACAGCCTCCGCAAGCATCCCACAAACAGATGAATGGTTTGTAAAAATTAAGACAGTGACAAATTTTTTTCGTTATTTGAATGCCTACCAACTTGCTGGTGTACACCATGTTCCAAGTTTGCATAATTGCATGTTTGCATAATTACTAGTCTGGCTCTCATAAAATTGAATGTCAAAGCTTTTTTTTAGTGCTAGATTTATCAGTGTTTGTGACTAAAATTAATAATTTCAAATACAAAATTTTCCTAGCTAAGTGTTTTAGGTTAGTTTTTACTAAGCGCTTGGAAAAATTCCAGTCGTTTTCTATGGCTCAGAAGCATACAAAAAGTTGCCTATAAGTTAACACGAGTTGTTGAAGTTGAGCAAAAAACACATATATCTAATCATTCCTTGAATTGAAAATGGTAAAATTTTGAAAAGAAGAAATTTTTGTTTGTCAACGGCTCTTGAACACAATACTAGTTGAAATTGTTACTTACCAAACATACAGAGCAGTCCGATGTGTATGGAACCAATCAAGCTGCTCTTTTGTAAACTGATACCAAACAGATTCTTGTGTTCAATAGTCAGGTTACCAACCACTGCGTAGCTGAACCCAATATTAACTGTATGCGAGAGAAAAGACATTAAAAGTACAACCCATGCAAAACCTTTGTCTTTTACCAAGGGAGGTCCTTTCCTGACTTTCTGCAACACTGCCATTTTGGATTCTTCCTAAAAAATAAATTATTCCTAGGTTTAATTTTTTGCATCACTCAACTGAACTTCATTAGTTATGTTAGCATTTTCATGCCATATTTACTGCTCTACGGTAAATGTAGCATATTTGTTCTTGCAGAATTGTTGCTCTTCCTACAAAAATATGGGACTTTAAGAGCTTACATAGTGCGGCAGGTTATTTTCCTGTCAAGTTCAACTGCAAAGTAAGCTGTGTCATTCTGTTTTAAATTTAACCATTTCTTAGCTTAAAATTATATGACTAACCAAATTAAATATGGAAGTTGCATATGGTTGGTACTGTCATCTATATTAATAAAACATCTCTTCTGATGAACAAACACCAATTATCTTGCTCATTTGTTGAAGCGATTAAAATTTATGTTTTCCTTGTCCTCAAACATTTTTCTATTCCGGACATTTCAAGTCTGATAAAACCTGGATAGTACTCAATGCATACTTACAAATTTATTGCAAATTGAATTATCTAACAGGTTCTTTTTTGTATAACCTAATAGATAGTTAAATTTAAGTATTCTACTCAATTCGTTTACTATTAACAAATAATAAAACTTTTTAATAGTTCAACAGCTCCTATTTGTTTGTTATAAGTGTTTGGAGTCAGTTAACTGTTGATCAAGTTTTATAGTTCAAAGTAGTTGTCATAGCTTACCTTAGGGAAAGGCTTACCAAACTCTAAAACATAAGGTTATCCGAATGCTCTGCATATGAAAGTTAATTCTTTCAAAGTTGTCTCGGGTATTATATACTGATCATTATATCAACCAAGATAGGTATCTGTTTTGAAAAGGTGGCATAACACATGCATTTGTTCCTAAGTAAAACTTGATGCAATTTAAGGAGGAGGAGACAACTCCAATTTTTTTCTCGATCTTCATTACTCCCACTTTTGCATTCAATTGACGAAGTAGAAGAGGACTGGAAAATTTATTTGTAGGCAAAATAAAACTTGAAAACGTTGTGTTATGAACCCCTTTTCATTCTTTTTTTCGATAAAAAGTATAGTCATGAAATCATTTCATCAATGTTTTATTTCTCAACTAATTGTTGATCTAAACATGAAATCAGCAACATATTTTGTTTTGTGTTCAATTATGCATTGTAGTTAGAATGCAAAGAATGACCAAATGTAAAAAAACTGAGTTTGTTGCCTATATTTCATATGAGCGATGCCTACGGCCTAGGGTATTGATTTGGTCAAAATGAGGCTACACCATGCGGTTTAGTATTAAATGTTTCATGCTTAAATCGAGTGGAGCTATTGAAATTTCAAATTATTAAAACTTAAACTGAAAGATTATTTCAATTTTCGTTAATCTAAAAGATTTCACCAAAGGGTTTTTTCATCTTTCTAAAACTAAATCATCAATCAGTTATTTTTAGCAGTTATTTATGACAATGGACCTTTGAGCAAACAGTTCGGTCAAAAAGTCAAAAAAATTGTTTATGACTTTCAAAACATATATTAGTTGCCATGGTAATAATTGCTATTACAGGCCACTTATAGTTGTCACTTTGAGGTTTTTATGAAGTGCTTGCTTAATCTGTTTTCCATTCGCTATTTTGGTCTTTGAATCCGGTCAAGGTTGCACAATTTTGCATGGTTGATATTGATATAAAGTTTTGCTTGCTCATAAGTAGATACATCTTTATTAACCGATTTGTTGTTTGAAGTTACTTTTCTCAAAACTTGTCTCATCAAAGGAATCATGACTTCAGGAGAAGAACATTGCTGCACTTTTCCAAACTTTAATGTAAACTGAACAGTTGCTCATGAGACACGAGATGCTGTTTTACCTGCATCATTTACTTTGTAATGTACATAGATTATTTTATGAGAGCGCTATAAAAGTTTTAGCAAATGGTGAATTATTAAAAGTAATCATCATTACTTACAAAGACTAATGACTAATCACCAAACAAGACAATGCTTCATTAACTTAATTCCTGTTTTCAAATACTGAAAAAATTTTAAACTGGCTGCAGTAAATAAGTTTACAATTTTGAAGTTGGATTGAAATTGTTTTGCCGCCAGAGTTTAAATACCAGTTGTGTAATATTTTAATCTGCGCCCAAGTTCAAGCACACAATAAATGTACATAATATCAAACAAACTTTATATATATTGCGCATTTGAAGTTGGTTTATGCGGAGTCTGGTATTTAGAACTCGTTTTTCAACTTTTGCACATACCGCTTATAACGCAAAGCTCTATACTCACCTGCAACTAAGAAGGCGTTGTTACTGTTTCTGCAACCAATCAAGCGTCATATTTATCCCAGGGGAAGAGAAATATAGATGTGCCAATGATGCGTTGCAGTTGGGCATACTTTGAAAAACTAGTTTTTAACATTGACACTGCATTATATTTAATTTTAAATCATAATTATGTCAGCAAGTAGTTTAAATTTTGGCTATATTTATTATCAGATACTTGCAATGTCAAAATAACGATGACGGAGGCTTCCATTTCTGACACTATTTTATACATCAACCTGATATTAGCAGAAATTAACGTATATGAATAAAACGCAGAAAACCATGCATGCGTTGCATAAATGAATGCCTGATTCCCAGAGACACATTTTTGCTCTGTTTTTTGTTGCCAAATATTGTCAATCACTGATCATGGTGACAAGAAAGTTGTTTCTCTTTGGATTTAAGCAGTTTAAATATTAGTGAACACAATTAGTTAGCTTCTTCCTGCAAAATAAGTTTGGTACAAGTAAAGTGCTTGCAATGTTGGATGTCACAGGTGTAAAAATTCTTTTATCAGAAAACTACATTCTGTTATTGTACAAGTTGTAGTATTGATACAACCGAAATCTTGTGATTGCATCATATATGTATGCAAACACACTTTTAGCAAATACTTTTATAAATGTATATGGAGTTTTCCTCACTATGTGCACTTCGGTTGAAAATATTGATTTGGGCTTTTTATATCAAATAAATTCCCCTTGTTTCATACTAACAATAGACACAGATACATGTATGTATAAGCTGGATAAATCCATTAGACTTAATATTGTATCTGTTGTTGTTACTAAATGTGAAATTCGTGCCATCTGCACTTCAAAGCTTTTTCAAAAATGATCCCAAGTCTATATAAACGTTATACACAGTAAATGATGTATTCATGTTTATACTTGAAACATGGATACATCTTTTTTGAAATTGTTGAGCATCCTTTTTGTAAGGGTTTTGCAAAATGTAGTTGACTATTGCAACTAAAATTGTTTGTAATAATGTATACTTCAGCTGAAATTTGAAACGACGTTAGGAATGAAATTTTCCTATTGGAGCAGTTTAGCTTGATATTGGGCGCTTGCTAACCCTGGATTTAATTCTCAAGTGCTTCTATATTTGCATATTCTCATTGTCAAACCATATACTTGATTGATTTAAACTACTTGCCGACATAATTATGATTTAAAATTAAATATAATGCAGTGTCGATGTTAAAAACGAGTTTTTCAAAGTATGCCCAACTGCAACGCATCATTGACACCCCCATATTTCTCTTCACCTGGTATAATGACGCTTGATTGGTTGCAGAAACAGTAACAACGCCTTCTTAGTTGCAGGTGAGAACAGAGCTCTAAGTTGGCAAATGATCAAAATGATTCATGTTATTAAAAACATTTAACCTTTAAAAAAGTTTACCCAATGAAATGTTGACCCTGAAAACATTGAAAAGTTCAAAATATTCAAAGTGAATATTTCTGAATTGTTATTGTTTGGAGGTTTCATCTTTTTTCCAGATTTTTTCCCACACCAAAAAAGCAGTTTTAGTTGACTGAGGTGAAAAAATTGTTATGC
Organism: Cryptosula pallasiana; assembly: GCA_945261195.1. Taxonomy (NCBI): domain Eukaryota; kingdom Metazoa; phylum Bryozoa; class Gymnolaemata; order Cheilostomatida; family Cryptosulidae; genus Cryptosula; species Cryptosula pallasiana. The sequence goes on from OX183136.1 coordinate 40,588,883, forward strand.
TGAAAGTTGTGCGCAGGCAATTGTTACCATAATCATTCCTTTCTAATCCTTCATTTTCACCTGTTTATATTGATGCTCAAAATTTGTGGAAGTATTCCAATTGATCTTTGTCAGCTATTTTTGGAAACAAGTATCGAACTATTACTTCATGGTTGAATGTGGCCAACTATTAGGACAACTACTACTACCAACCCTTTTACTTTGGCAATTAATAGATTACTCCTAGCATATTGTTTTATAGCCGTGTGAAACATTTTCAATGAATAAATAGCCTGAAACTATAAATAAATCACGTTAGTGCTAAATTTGCATCGTTCGTGCTGGTAGTGTGATAGATCATCAGTCCATTTTGCAATGAGAACCGAACTTTCTCTGAATTAGTGGGTAGTAATAAGATATGTATTGTGCAACTATATTAGCTCAGATAAGCTATGCTTTGTTTACTAACATATTTTTGGTGAAGACTTTCATATAATGAAATAATGTAGTTTCTCAGTTGTTCTCAAAAAATGTCATAGTTCAAAATCTTAATAGAAAACTAATATGTTGTTTCATTACTTGATATGTTAATGTTGATTTTAAAACCAATACTCTAGCTAAATTACTCTGGTGAACAATGACACTTAGGTGATTAATATTTTCGATAAAAACTAGGTAGAAGGCTCTCTGGGTTACAAGCTAAAAGTAGGACATGAGTAAGTCATAAAATAAGTTTTAATTTGACTTTTTTTTTATAAAAAATGAAAAGAGTGAGCTTGTCCTATACTGCCTGCATATCAGTACCAATATGCAATGCAAAGCATTAGGATTGTTGCTGTTAGAGCTATTTCATAACCGTAGCTTATGGCATTCTTCATACTTATCATATTGCAATCCATCTTTTCTGGCACGAGTAAACCTCTGGGAAAAGTCTTGAGAGTTCGCCATTTTGGCAAGGAAAACTGTTTCCAGGCAATTTTAGCAGTTTTTTTGAGTAATAATTTACCCTTAGTTTATTTCGGCAGGTGCTGTCACCAATCATCCATTATGATTACTGTTTATAGTCAAAGATTTTTTAACATTCCAGTGACAAAAAATGTTTGCTATAAACAACCAAGCGTTTGCCAAAGCAATAGCTTTCAAATATATCAAATTCATGCTTATAGTTATCTGGTCACGTACTTTCTCACTTTATCAAGGTCCTTTCTGGTGAAGAATAGCAATCTGTACTGCAATTAATAAAGGTTTAATCATTATCTTTGCCGGTTTCATGTTGTGATCATCTAGCATTAGATACTTATAAAAACAAATATGGACATGATGCAAACAAAAGGCAACACGGATACAATTGCGCCAGGAGCAGAAACATTCCAATTCAAAGAGCAACAGAAAAAAAACAACAATTTGGCGTAAACACCATAAATACATCATTTCTGCGACATTCAAAGGAAGGACAGGGCAATACTGCAGTTCACGAACAAAAAAGGATGGATGTAGCACCTTTTAGATTGAAAACTGACAGTGTTTGGAGTTTTCCTATTTACAATTTTAATATTTTACATAATACCATTTGCATTCAAATATACTTTTGGTGCTTTTAGCAAATTTATTTGTGTACTATTTTGAGCAGCTGCACACAATATAACACGACACTTTTGAATAAGTTGGGAAAGATAAAAAAGCTGTCCAACAAGAGTGACTGACAAATAACCGTAGCATGAACAAAAACATTGAGTTTTCATCTAACTAACTGCACAGTCTTAATAGCGTTGTGTTACGCAGCTCTTAGACTCTTTAGAGGCTCTAAATTTGAGTTCTGTTTTTTGTTCCAATCAATTTTCTCCAATGAAACTCATAGGTGCCACTGAGTTAGTGTTGTTTCAAAAAAAGTGGTCAGTAACTGTAATATATGCAACTGCAATGCTCATCGCTGCAAAATAAATTGTTTGTAAGCTAGAATTGAGGCCTTGCCAAACCGCAGCAAATCATTACGCAAATTTTTTCTTTGCAGAATCAAGATCAGCAAGCATTGCCACACGCAAGGCAATCAACTGCTTCAGAGTTATCCTCCCACATCAAAGACAACTTTACATCAAAACATTCTTATTTTCTCAGCAGTATTGACGGAGCATGCTATGTCAGTGTTTAGCGTGTTCCTACCGAAGTCTCGAGGAATTGATAATTAAACATTTTTTGAATTATTATTACTGTTATTGTTTTTTTTTCATTGTAGTCAATTAGATTCAATCATGCCAGCTAGGCATTTTGTAATCTATGTCGGCTCGCTATCGACACAAATGGTTTTAATACAGAAATGTAACAATATGGAAAACACTAAATTGCTACGCAAGCAACAATAATTTATTGATTCGATGACACCGGAATCAACTCAACGATTGTAATCAGGGATAATTTATATATAATCGTTGTTATAATTATCATTGTTAAACAAATTTTGTGTTTTGGAGAATAATAAATTGATTTTGTTGCTTGTAAATATGATTGACCAATCGGGATTAAGCGTGAATGCAAATTCCCTGTGCGAGGAATAATCGTTCTATTTTTGTGAAAAAAAATTGCAGTGGGCAGACAATCGCCAAAAATGGCTGATATCGCTAAAATAATCACTCCCAGGAGGTCAGGCCTTAAATTCAAATTGTAGCAAAGGTAGCTCTCATACGTCACTACAAGTACAATGAGCAAGAGCAATCAATTCCAATCATGAAAATTTTGTCTAATCACCAGAAATATGGGAACTTAAGCTAGATGAATTTGAGCGTTGACTTTGAATATGTCCAGTAAATTACTTGTTGATGTATAAAATTTACTAATTATGTGAATGTTCTAACTTGTGGAAATGTCTATTTAGATATTATACATTGAAACCGACATGTAAGTCTGCTTTAGCTGAGGATCAGCTGTTGATTTATCAAAAGGAAATTTCAAAAGAATGACAGCAAGTTGTGGCTCGTAAATGAATTTCTACGTCTCTAGCCCGGGTTGCATGAACTAATCAATTAATGTTGGGTCAACTCAAGTTTGCAAGTTGTACGTATTATTTGATCAGTGTATTAAAAAGCAATGCATCGGTTTTTTTCCAGATTGGTACAGAAAATTATTTTCTGATTGCAATGTCACTTTCAATTTGACTGCAAACTGAAGCCATAAGTTTTTGACAATCTCCACTGAGTTTTCTTGTTGTGCTGTCTCTCGCTTTATATTAGCGATCGTCTCCAATCCCTGTACTTCTGTTCATTCAGTAGATGTAAGGTGTATTTAGAAACTGGAGAAAGGTCAAATTGAAGTGGAAGACATGGATATTTTAATCAAAAACGGAAAAGAATAATTAATAAATTCGCGGCTTAATGAAGTGTATTGGGAACGAACGTATTTGGTGTAACCTATTTTAAACTAGAAGAAAAGCAAGCACACGCTATATTGAACGCTTGGGTTTGTAGTATTCTTACTTACAGCTCCGTCTCTTTTTCTTGCAACTACCATAATCTATTCAATAGACTAACAAAAATGGTCACATAAAAGTTCTAGTTAGAGTCGCTATCGCATGAGCATGTCTTCACAACATTAAATAAAGTTACCACTAACCCCGAAAAAATAACAGAAAGCTATCACTATTAGAAATAGTAATATTCTGCGAAAACCTCTGCGATGTGCGTTCAGAAATGTGCGTTCAGTTGTAAAACCCATTTGCGCATTTTTGCACCAATTCAACAATGGGAAGTATTCAAAACGCCTATAATGAAGGTTGACGTTTCGTTTTTGTGTTTTTCAGACTTTGTGATTTAGCATGAAAACACTAAGCTACAAATTTGTTTTTAAACGTATGTTTAAGCAACTTTAAGCTTTTATCATGAAAATCTGTTTAAACCAGAAAAACAATGACATCCAGGCTCAAACTATGCGCAGTACTGGATACATTAAATTAGTACTCAATGTTTTCAAATGCAACTATTGTAATAATTAGTTGCTTTGTCTGATAAATCGAATAATAAAAAAGTTTTTTCATCGGCATTGACTGAGTAGGAGTTGCTCTGCTTCTTGTAAAATAATGAAGTTTTAAAAAGATGGCTTGTTACCGTTTGACATGCAATTCTCTAGTCAAAGTTGTCTTTTCTTTAGTGTTAAAAAGTGGTAAATAGTCCAAACCAAAATACTAAAAATAATCATAAGTTAGTCAAATAACGTGTAATTCAGATTTGAATAATTATTGTTGTTGTTGGAACAACAATAACCATGCCAACAATAAAAATCTGGCATTTTTTTCACAAATAAATTCTAAATAACGATAATTTGAATCTTTTGGTTTTATTTGATTTAAAATAAATTTTTTCAACTGTTATATTGTTGTAGCTTTTGAGATATCGGTCAAGTAATTTATCATGTGAATGCCAGTCTCTACACAATAGCAAACCTATCAGTAATAAATTAGAATGCTGACTCTATTAAAGCGCATTCAAAAAATCTGAAAATAATTGCAAACTTGATTTTCTATGCTCTTGAAAGTCTCTGCACAACGACTATTACTGGGATGCCCTCTTTCTATCCAAACAAGCCAAATTTTTTACCACTCTGCTTTATGGCCTTGTGTAAGTTGTTGCATATCGAGAAGAAAATTGCGTACAAGTCGGCATCTATTGCACTTATGCTATAGATGGAATTAATGAGAGCACAACTCCAGAAAAATCTTTTTGTGTAAAAATCACTAGAAATAGATGAATTATGTTTATTTCAGCCCAAAATCGGTGACATAGCACCTTTAACAAATAACATACATTGATTAACAAGAGATCAAGCAGAATGTTACACTGGTCTGATGTTTGAACAAAACCGTCTCAACTTACCTCAATGCAAAGTTTCCCTCAAAATCCCTAGAGCATTGATTGTATTTTGTATTTATAGAAGACACTTTTATTCTTAGTTAGTGTGTCACACATGACTGAACCTTTTGGTGGTACAAGAGATTTATGCTGCGTGATTGAAATAACTTGTGTAATAGTCTTGATTTTTTATCATTGTGCAAAGGCTAAACAAGTCAGTAAACACCAAGGCAATAAAAAACTGTTGAGCAAAGATTAAAACCTGAAGCATTGCAGCACCTGGTCATAACTATGTCAATAAATTTTGTTGCGGACATTAAATGTCATTTGTTGGGGTGTTTTTGCCTCAACAGATGACAATTTGTATATAAGAAGTTTTTACGGATGCTTTATTACTTTTTTGAGCTTTTTTCAAAGTGAGTGTGAATGGATAAAAAAGTAGTGATGTAGAATATAATTGTGGGACATTCGTATAACTGTTCTGATGCCTTTGGAGGCGGGGCACTTGCGCGAACTGTGTGCACTGCGAGGTCAAGGACGAGGGCAGCTGTGTCGGGTTCATTCATTCGCCTAGATGGTTCTTGGTACAGCAAGTCGCGTTTTTAACTGTTACTGCTATTATTATATTCTCTCGAGTTTGTGTCCTGTGAGACACGGTGTGGTTTGTGAGACGAACCGAAGGTGGTGTTTGCCGCAACTAAGGGGAGGTTGGAGGTTGCGGGGCAGCTTGGAGCTGCGTTTGTATTCATCACCTTGAGTTGAGTTCAAGATTGCCCAGCAATAATAGAATAAATTCAGTATACTTTCAGCGGAGCGCATGAGGAGACTCAGGCTCAAATCAAGTCGACTCAAATATTGTCCATAAAAAAGATCAGGTGCTCTGCCTTTCCTCTGCTTGCAAAGTCAGACTGGCTGACCAGACAACTAATCCGAGCTGACTGTTTATGCAGGTATTGACTGGGACAACTCCGATTCATCTAGTTATTTTGCAAAACTTGAACTAAAGTAGCATATCTCAAAATCTTGCTCTTAATTTTAGTCTGGTGAAAGCACTTGAGATGTCACTCTTTTATGGTTTCATTCAGTACATATTGCGTGCATATGGAGTTCATGTTTAGAAAACATACATTTGCTCTACTGGAACCTCTCTATTTATCGTACCTCTGAAGTTGTTAGTATGTGTTGGCAATACTCCTTCCCTACCCATACCTTTCCTATTTCATTTGCTATTCCAAAGTCACACATTGTGACGTTAAGCATCAGCTAATGCAACAATGATGACAACTTTTTTGTTAGATCTTTAGAAATTATTTTGTATCGAGCATGAAATGAATTATTACCGTGTCAATTTGCTATTTACAAAAATAATTTGCATCATCGAACTATATATAATAAACACGATAGATAATAATAGAAGGCTTTTGATGAACAAGGCAGTTTTCATTTTTTTTCGCGTTCACCCCCAACCACCATATTAAGTCTTAACAAAATTTAATATTTTGTAAAAATGTGTTGGTGATACTGATAAAAATGAAAATAATTACAGTGGTAGTAGTAAACGACAGCGTATGAGAGTAAATGATTAAGTACCGATTTGACCATGACAGAATGTGATGTGCCAGAAACTAACAATATATTGCTATTTCATGTTTGTGGTTCAGATGATATAATCCTGATATTCAATAAATTTGAGTTTGAGTTTTGAGATTTGACATTTTTGGGAGATAACTTGATTTCAAATAGACCCCACAAATAACTATAACAAAGCGATTCCTTTGGACTTTAACTTTTTATGATATTATTTAGTAATTTATTTGCGAAGATTGAAACCAAATATCTATTTCTTTTAAGAATAAACTACAATCATGAAATAATAATGTAGTTACTTTAGTGGAGTAAATGAACCTGCTTTTCTTGTTGGTATAGCATCATTGGTTTGGTCCCTTAAATTCAGAGATACATCTGTTACAATTCCAAATAACATAGCATTGAACTGGAAACTGTGTGATCTCATGAAAGAGGATGGGGTAAAATGGAAGGTTGAGGTAGGCTATGGGAGAGAAGGGTACGTGCCTAAGAGGTAGGCTATGGGAGAGTGGGGTAGGCTATGAGAGAATGGGGTAGGCTATGGGAGAGTGAGGTAGGCTATGGGAGAGTGAGGTAGGCTATGGGAGAGTGGGGTAGGCTATGGGAGAGTGGAGTAGGCTATGGGAGAGTGAGGTAGGCTATGGGAGAGTGAGGTAGGCTATGGGAGAGTGAGGTAGGCTATGGGAGAGTGAGGTAGGTTATGGGAGAGTGAGGTAGGCTATGGGAGAGTGGGGTAGGCTATGGGAGAGTGGGGTAGGCTATGGGAGAGTGGGGTAGGCTATGGGAGAGTAGGCTATGGGAGAGTGGGGTAGGCTATGGGAGAGTAGGCTATGGGAGAGTGGGGTAGGCTATGGGAGAGTAGGCTATGGGAGAGTGGGGTAGGCTATGGGAGAGTGAGGTAGGCTATGGGATAGTGGGGTAGGCTGTGGGAGAGTGGGGTAGGCTATGGGAGAGTGAGGTAGGCTATGGGATAGTGGGGTAGGCTGTGGGAGAGTGGGGTAGGCTATGGGAGAGTGGGGTAGGCTATGGGAGAGTAGGCTATGGGAGAGTGGGGTAGGCTATGGGAGAGTGGGGTAGGCTATGGGAGAGTGAGGTAGGCTATGGGAGAGTGGGATAGGCTATGGGAGAGTGGGATAGGCTATGGGAGAGTGGGATAGGCTATGGGAGAGTGAGGTAGGCTATGGGAGAGTGGAGTAGGCTATGGGAGAGTGAGGTAGGCTATGGGAGAGTGGAGTAGGCTATGGGAGAGTGAGGTAGGCTATGGGAGAGTGAGGTAGGCTATGGGGGAGTGAGGTAGGCTGTGGGAGAGTGAGGTAGGCTATGGGAGAGTGGAGTAGGCTATGGGAGAGTGAGGTAGGCTATGGGAGAGTGAGGTAGGCTATGGGAGAGTGAGGTAGGCTATGGGGGAGTGAGGTAGGCTGTGGGAGAGTGAGGTAGGCTATGGGAGAGTGGGGTAGGCTATGGGGGAGTGAGGTAGGCTGTGGGAGAGTGAGGTAGGCTATGGGAGAGTGGGGTAGGCTATGGGAGAGTGGGGTAGGCTATGGGAGAGTAGGCTATGGGGGAGTGGGGTAGGCTATGGGAGAGTGGGGTAGGCTATGGGAGAGTGAGGTAGGCTATGGGAGAGTGAGGTAGGCTATGGGGGAGTGAGGTAGGCTGTGGGAGAGTGAGGTAGGCTATGGGAGAGTGGGGTAGGCTATGGGAGAGTGGGGTAGGCTATAGGAGAGTGGGGTAGGCTATGGGAGAGTGAGGTAGGCTATGGGAGAGTGGGGTAGGCTATGGGAGAGTGAGGTAGGCTATGGGAGAGTGAGGTAGGCTATGGGGGAGTGAGGTAGGCTGTGGGAGAGTGGGGTAGGTTATGGGAGAGTGGGATAGGCTATGGGAGAGTGGGGTAGGCTATGGGAGAGTGGGGTAGGCTATGGGAGAGTGGGGTAGGCTATGGGAGAGTGGGGTAGGCTATGGGAGAGTGGGGTAGGCTATGGGAGAGTGGGGTAGGCTATGGGAGAGTGAGATAGGCTATGGGAGAGTGAGGTAGGTTATGGGAGAGTGAGGTAGGCTATGGGAGAGTGGGGTAGGCTATGGGAGAGTGGGGTAGGCTATGGGAGAGTGGGGTAGGCTATGGGAGAGTGAGGTAGGCTATGGGAGAGTGGGGTAGGCTATGGGAGAGTGGGGTAGGCTATAGGAGAGTGGGGTAGGCTATGGGAGAGTGAGGTAGGCTATGGGAGAGTGGGGTAGGCTATGGGAGAGTGGGGTAGGCTATGGGAGAGTGGGGTAGGCTATAGGAGAGTGGGGTAGGCTATGGGAGAGTGAGGTAGGCTATGGGAGAGTGGGGTAGGCTATGGGAGAGTGGGGTAGGCTATGGGAGAAAGGGGTAGGCTATGGGAGAGTGGGGTAGGCTATGGGAGAGTGAGGTAGGCTATGAGAGAGTGGGGTAGGCTATGGGAGAGTGGGGTAGGCTATGGGAGAGTAGGCTATGGGGGAGTGGGGTAGGCTATGGGAGAGTGAGGTAGGCTATGGGAGAGTGGGATAGGCTATGGGAGAGTAGGGTAGGCCTTGGGAGAGTGAGGTAGGCTATGGGAGAGTGGGGTAGGCTATGGGAGAGTGGGGTAGGCTATGGGAGAGTGGGTAGGCTATGGGAGAGTGGGATAGGCTATGGGAGAGTGAGGTAGGCTATGGGAGAGTGGGATAGGCTATGGGAGAGTAGGGTAGGCTATGGGAGAGTGAGGTAGGCTATGGGAGAGTGGGGTAGGCTATGGGAGAGTGGGGTAGGCTAAGGGAGAGTGGGGTAGGCTATGGGAGAGTGAGGTAGGCTATGAGAGAGTGGGGTAGGCTATGGGAGAGTGGGGTAGGCTATGGGAGAGTAGGCTATGGGGGAGTGGGGTAGGCTATGGAAGAGTGAGGTAGGCTATGGGAGAGTGGGATAGGCTATGGGAGAGTAGGGTAGGCTATGGGAGAGTGAGGTAGGCTATGGGAGAGTGGGGTAGGCTATGGGAGAGTGGGGTAGGCTATGGGAGAGTGGGGTAGGCTATGGGAGAGTGGGATAGGCTATGGGAGAGTGAGGTAGGCTATGGGAGAGTGGGATAGGCTATGGGAGAGTAGGGTAGGCTATGGGAGAGTGAGGTAGGCTATGGGAGAGTGGGGTAGGCTATGGGAGAGTGGGGTAGGCTATGGGAGAGTGGGGTAGGCTATGGGAGAGTGGGGTAGGCTATGGGAGAGTGGGGTAGGCTATGGGAGAGTGTGGTAGGCTATGGGAGAGTGGGGTAGGCTATGGGAGAGTGGGGTAGGCTATGGGAGAGTGGGGTAGGCTATGGGAGAGTGGGGTAGGCTATGGGAGAGTGGGGTAGGCTATGGGAGAGTGGGGTAGGCTATGGGAGAGTGGGGTAGGCTATGGGAGAGTGGGGTAGGCTATGGGAGAGTGGGGTATGTGCCAAAGAGTTAGAAAAGAATGTAAAAAGATATGGAGTTGAGGGAAAGCTAATCAAGGCACAGCAGCTTTCCTTGCAAATCCATCCCATTATTATTTACAGTCATTCCTATTATCAACCGATGATAAATAAACAATTTCTGATTATTATTATTAATTATGAATATATAAATTTAACTAATTTAGATGCAATTTTTCATCCAATTCACCCAACTACCAATTTTCAATGATAATTTAAATATACTTAATAAATTAATTATATACTGTTGTAATTATTATATAACCTAAATCAGGAGTGCATACTATTTATATTATGTCTATATATTAGCAGCAACAATCATTGTTACTTCATTTATATAACCATATAAATAATTGAAATTATCTACAGACTAGATCTTACTGGTTTAACCCTATAAATCACCTGTGAATAAATTCCACTTACAGTGATCTATATTTGACTGGCTATTATCATTGGTTATCACAGTCATGTACTATGCCTACCACTCGCCATAAAACAGTTCAAATTGAAACAAAAGAGAATCTTAGACCCTGTTTGGATAACCGCTGTTTTTATCTTACTCAGAGGCTTTCTCTAAATCTTTATTTTAATTTTCTGTAGTTTTAGTGTGCAGACACTTGCCTCATAATGTTCATTTTTTTTAGTATTTTACTCTACCATATTGAAATGGAAAAGTTAAAGATTTTCGTGATCGGAATAACTAAATATTACTATGTGACGTCACAATCAACTTGACCAGCCACATAGTAACAATCAAATCAGCTGTATTCTCTAGGTCTATGGCTATCTCTCGGTATCTAGGCAATGTTAGCTGAAACTGTACCAGCTGTTTTTCTAAATTGAGGAGACAAATTTAAAGTTTTATGCGGCCACTAAAAAATCAGGTATATTTACTCCAGTCACTACATTATCCCTCTAATCGCAATTGGTTTTTAAAGTTCGTGAGATTAACATTGTTTGTTGACAGGCCTTGGTATATCTGGGACTTTTATTTTCAATGAAACCATCTTGGTTTCGCATTTTGAGTACTACAATTACCTGACGTTTTTTTGCTGCTGTAATGGGTTTTTATGCTGACTTCTTGTTTTGGCCGATGACATCACTGAAACTGTTGGATGTCTTCCAATATTTGTTTGCAATAAAAATTATGGCAGGTCTATGGCTGCCTCACATCACAACAGACCTGTTTTTCTTCAGCAAGAAGACTGATATACTTCTAAGAAAGAAGTTATAAAATAAGGAAACCATTTCATTGGGTATTTTATGCAGTGAGCTAGTTTTGTTGACCCTCTAGTTCCAAACAAAATAAATATTTATGAGTTTTATTTTTAATTTAATTCATCTTTCTTATAATTATTTATTTACTTCAAAAAAGTGTTAATTTTTATGAGTAATGTTTCATGTTCGTTTTTATTTCTCTTCAAAAAATGGCGAGAACGTTTAGAGAAGTGTCAATTCACCTGCAGAAAATGACGTGGGATCAAACAAAAATCAGTGACGCATCGTTATAGAACCCAAATGGATGCGATAATTTAGCTTTGGATTGCAGTCAAGGATGTGTTGTTTGATTACTTTAAATGGCATTCAAAAGAGTTCTGTATTGTCTGTCTTTTTTATGGTCAGTGTTTAGAAAAACTGTTTTATATTTTTTCTAGCAGTTATTTTGTCGAGTTTGAATGTCAAATATATTTAGATGAGGATGTGATTACAGCAGTGTAGGTAGAGAGTTCATTGGAGCTTGGAGAGAGGACGACGAGCAATCTACTGAAATACCTCCAATGACATCTATAAGTCATAATTCTATCCACTCGCTCAAGTCCACCAAAGTCGCTAGCATTTGCTGGTTGTTACAGTTCAACTCTAACATATGTGTAAATGTATTCACTGTTAAACAGCTGACAACCTTGCTTGTGTTTAAAATTAGTTTTTTTTTCTCTCCCCCATCTCTCATATACTGTAGTTTCATGTAGGAAATGCTAGGTGAGTAGGCCTGGTCAGTATTGATGCATGTTTTTGTTATGGAGTGCAGATGTAACTTTATATCTTATACTTGTTAATGGTTTTAATGTTCATGAGGCAAATTTTTTCTAAGATGAAGTGTCTTTGGGAGTGACCATCAAAGATCAGGATTATTATAAGCTGGAATTATATTAAATACAAACATAAATAACAAACCACAGTGTGATATTATTTGATAAACAATTTTTTCATGCGCATTATCAGCAGTTTGATTTATCTAAAACAAAAAAGTTTGCATGGATAACCTAGAAGAGATGTATGGTCTAAATGTTATGCATTTATTTGAGGTTCTCTAGAAATAGTAAATGCTGTGATACTTGTGAGCTTTCTCAATTTCGACGCACTCATTTTCCAGTTTTCATGTGTGCTCACATTTTCACTCTCTGTATAATTTTGTTGCCCTTATCATAAAAAGGTAGGTACACCCCGGCAAACTGTTACCAAAATCAAAATTGTAACTTGCTCAGTTGGAGTTGTCTAATCAATACAGTAGCGAAAAGGTAGCTTATTTTGAAAAAAGCTGTGTAAAACCTTGACTATGGCTCTAAGCTTGAGGTTTGCTTTTGTTTTAAACCGTTTTAGACTTGACTCTATCATATAGCCAAGTTGTGACTAGTTAGTAGTTACACCGGGCCAAGGTAACATATGATCTTCTAGTTACATTTTAGCATCCAATGATTGATTGTTAACTCTTCACAGTTCTTTACAAACTTTCAAATTACAAAATTTCGCTGTTTGTAATTTTGAATAAACATTTGGTGTTGTTCGTGCTATTTGGAGTGCCAAGCATGGTTAATGGTGCTTTCATGGCCAACCAGGTTGCAGTGACCTACCAGTATTCCAATGCGAGCCACCTTGCTATACTTATAGGGTTGTTATGGTCTTTTTGCTGAAGAAATGGATGGCTTCATAGGCACCTATCTTTGTAGTAAGTAAACTAAAACTTTTAAAAAATCAATAAATTATATTTTGCAAGAGTCTAGCGGTGTATCCCATGTTGCAACAATAAATAGTTGCAGAAGCTCTAGACGCTGTTCTGTCTTGTGGTAATTTTATTGGAAAAGTATTTTGTAAACTTACAGGGATATAAAATTTCCGTAATGCTCTGCCTGCGGTGTTCATCCAGGTGTTTTAACCGCTAGATGATTTAAACGTGGCAAATTCAAAACAGAATAAATTGAAGATAGGATTTGGCAATAAGACTTTTTGCAGATAGTAAAAGTTTTTAATTTGTTACTTTGACAACAAAAAACTATAGATAAATCACTATCAACACAAGAATAAGCAGCCATAAATAACGTTAATGATGGAGATTGTTCTTTTTAAAGCAAGCCTCTCAAAAGCTGGAATTGTCCAAGTTAGATAAGACAACTCATATTTTTCCCACTGTCTTCCTCTTGTGGGCCTATTGACCTACAGAAGATATTTGAGAAATCATTTCCTGCGACAAAAAAAAAATAGTAATAGTCATTCAGATTCTATCGCTGACGCATTCCATCTATTATTGCAATGGCAAACGTTTGGATTACTAAACCAGTCAAATCCTAATCTCTAAATTTGCTGCTGGGTTATGCTGCTGAAAAGATAACTCCAATAGCTGTTGTGATACTGTCTTGCGAGCTGGGAGTTATCAGCTGCTGCTGCGTAATCACTCCCAGTGTCTATGAAAGCCAAATGAGCAAATAGTAAGATTCAAATAACCAGAAATCAGTTTCGTCTGAAGAATATGAATCTCATACAAACACGTAACAGTTATTGCCAATTGATTTTCTTTTATATTGGATTACTTAATTTAAAACAAAAGCTCACAATTTATTGCAGCTGCATACAATGGGATGTCCTGTGGTAAATTTGAAAGTGGGTCATGTCAAGAATGATGACTGTTTAAGGCCCCGTTTACACCGGTGCGCACCATAGCATATGTGAGCACTCTGTACAAATGTGAACACTGAAGTTGGCAGCAAAAAAAGCCAGCTGTTCAAAAATGTTTGCATCAATACTGGTTTCTTATCTTCTTGAAATGGAACTGATACGCTATATGCAGACCAGTACCAAACCGTAGCTGTTACAAATTTCTATGGTATTTTGTAGCGTACTAGTGTAAACCGAGCCTAAATGTCGATTGAGTACAATAATTATTCAAACACAAAATGCTCTGAAAAAGTTTATCCAGAATTGATATTCTACACTTTATGCTGTTATAATTGCTTTTTAGAAAGCATTGTGTTCTTCCTCATCAGATACAATAAAAGTGTCTCTTCTTTTATCTAATTGGATATTGTAATGGATTCCGGTCTGTTTACCACAGACATCCACTAGGCTCAAGTATTATGCCTCTCTCCAGAGGGGACACTGTGCTGATTGACAGTGACAATTGTGTTCAGGCAACCGAATTACCCGGTATAGCAAGAGCCCATGGCTCAGACAAACAATACAGCGTAGTGCTTGTGTAAGTGGCTATATTCTCAAGACAAAGTCCTAGAGGGTAATTATTCCTCTAGGGTGTTTGCGGCAAGACATGAGAATGAATGCAAAGAGTAAGGCAAAAGTCTCTCCCTTTATAGGAGAGCTCACAGGAACTTAATTAGCATAAAACATAAAACAATAATAGCAAAGGAAGTCATAAGACCAATGCAATGAATTATATAAATAACTAGCCAATCATGCAATCAATAAAGGTTAAATGAATAAGGCGCTAAGGGCGGAGTCTTGTCTCCTATTGTCCAATCAGACTGTTCTACAGGGTCCCACGGCTCTGGTTAGCTTGTGGTCCCAGTTATCGCAGATGTTAAGGTAGGTAGCTTCGGTTCCTGGCTTGATGGAAAGTCTTAGCGGGTTTTGGGAATCCTCAGCTATGGCAGCCATCTTATGCCAGCCCTGACTCATCGTACCGGCCCTGCAGAGGTCACTACCGACCCTGTAGAGGTCACTACCGGCCCTGTACCGGCTCTGTATACTGCGCTACCGGCACAGTACGGCTTTGCTACCTGCACAGCATCATACAGATGGCTGCAGGAGCATTGCCAGCGCATAAGTGGAGAAATGGTGGAATAAACTCCCAGTTTACTGTGAACATTCACCAAAATCTACCACAATATGTTGTGCCTTTGTTTGCTATTTTTTGTCTCAATTTTTAATGAAACTACAGTGTTGGTTAGCTTCAAATTTTTGCTGTACTGAGCGTCAACGAAATCCACTGGGAGAAAACATCAGTGATTGTTTGGTAACGTAGCTAGTTCAGCTATAGGTTCTGTGTGCAGTCTTATCTGATAAGATGCAGTCCATTTATTTGAACATGATAAAACCCAGCATGTTGGCATGCACTACAGTCAAGGACAACGGTTGGAAAACAAACCTACTGATTATTCTGTATGTACTGTATAATGAAACTGTGTCATCCAACAAATTTCAGATAAAACTAGGTCAAAAGTTGCAATTGTGTACATTAAGTGGGCGCTACTTGTGTTTGTCAGTATTATCGACACTGGAGCCAGAGAGAACCATCTCACATTGGACGATTGACTACTGATTCGGTGTATAACAGGTAGGCTGCATGTTTTCTATGGTGTCTGATCAATTGCTAAAAAAGATACCTGTAGAGATGTTGGAAAAAGTAAACATCTGTAATTTATAGACTACAGTTTGCATATGTCAAATGCCAATGTGTTTGAGAGCCACACGCAGTAGCCAAGGATGAGGCGGTGATGTGGCAGTTATCATTAGAGTTTTGCAATTATCAAGTGCTACATTTTACTCTAGACAATTTTGGTCAGTTAGTTATAGCTTCGTTCAAGTTGAGTCGACAGTGAAAATCGAGAGAAGTAAATACAGAGACTGGTAAAGAAATGAAGAGGAAGAAACCTCCCATAATGAACGCCGACAGGCCTGGAATGAAGGTCGACTATACCATAACGAAAAAAGCTTCACCATAGATTCCAAAACTTCAAAATTCATTATTGCAACATATACTACCGTTTGGGAGTTAGTTCCAGGAATAGAAAAATTTCCCCTTTTTATCAAAGTAGACAACTTCCCAAAACGAAAGTATAAATTATGTTTTATATGTCGCATAGATGTTGATTTTTCCAAGGATGAAGGTAAAACTTTTGTGTTTTATTGCAGGGTCAGCATTCGTTCCAAGTCCGCTGTCTTTGATTTTAGGGGTTGTCTACATTCGTTCCATTGCATACATTTGTTGCGATCCCTGTCAACTGATGCTAATTTGGCTGCATCTTCACCAGTAATGCAATCAGTGAGTTTTGCAATGTTTTGTAGGCTAAATTGTAAGAAAATGGAAGACATGGAACAGCAGGTGGGTAAGAGAGAGGTAACTAATGATATGATGGCATTGCTTCGAGGTCAATCTAAATACAGGACACAATCAGCACATTTGTGTGCCTGATGTACTTCTGACATATCACTCTGTTACAGATCCACCCTCTCATGTTTTCTAAAGTGAGGGCAGCAAGTAAACTTAGAGGCTCAACAGGCATGTACTATTGTTTAAAAACAGGTGCAGCGATTTGGTTCAAGATTAATCAAGTGGTGAAAAGTTTAAGCCTTGTTTTGTGCCAAAAGTTTAAAAAGAAGCTTTGTTAAGATATTATGTGCATGTATATAAAGCTTTTTATACCAGTTTAAATATTATATACAAGTTCTCCAACACATTTTTCCAAATCCACTATCTATTCACAACTTTGCTAATTTTTATGTTTGCTTCAATATCTTTGCATCAAACTGATAGCTCACACACTATTGGTACTGCAGTGTTCCGTCTCAAATACAGTTGATGGACAAACGTGTGGGCTGTGTACTAGACTATGCAATAGACTGTATAGTAGACTGTGTAGTAGACAATGTAGTAGACTATGTAGAACTTTTTAACACCATCAATAATAGTTTTCCATTTTTTTCAAGATTGAAATAGAAGTGGTAATCAGTAATATTTATTTCATATAAATTATTGCTTACGTATATTTAACATTGGAAGCGTGTAGGCTGTGATTTTTAACAATTATGCTTAATTCAATTAAACCACAGGTGAGAAACTGATAATCCCAGTTTCGGAGGATATCGATGGCACGGAGGGCTACACAAAGGAAGAAGTGGAGTCTAGGTGTAAGCTGGCTTCTCTCTACAGACTAATGGATGTCTTTGGTTGGAAAGAAAACATCTGGAATCACCACACGGTGAGTTGGATGAAGGAGAAATCCGAAATGAGAAAAATATACTATTTGTAAAGAGTTTTGGTGAATTCTACTTCCAACCATTTTCAGTTGCTACCTTGCTGTAATAATGGTCTGTATTGAACTTTAAAGGGACTACAATGCACACAACAGCACTGATTTCAGCAATTCTAGCAGCTAGGCCAACCTCATTTTTTATTCACAATTACCTGAAATTTACAGCGTACTGTAGATGTCTCTAAAAACTCATCCTATACGGACTAAGCTCGAGGTTGCTCTCTGCTATTGCCTAGACCGAACTTAACGAACTCCATTATGAGGCAGTCCCAAGCCAAACATATATTGTTCCCGTTTTGTATTAAATGGGGACCAGGCCAATTTTAGGTACTCACCAGATGGCGCTAATTTAATGCGATTGAAAGTTTTGTTGCTAACATAGTACAATACCATTGAGATTGGCAAAAGTCAAACAAATAATTTTTTGATTCTTTGCTTTAGAGTTCTCCTCTCACTGATATATTGGGATGGCATGAGCTCCAGTGTCTTATAGCTCACTAAGTGCTTTGGGCACATTAAACAATGAGTATTAACCCAAATAATCATTTTTTTTATGAGCACATCTTTTTATAGCTGAGATTGCTATATAAGATATAGAGGGAACTGGTAGGAGTTATCTCTCAACTGGAATAATCAAACCTCTTTACATCTAGCAGTCAGTTATTACTAGTCTAATTATTTTGTCTTGTCATCAGGGATTTACACTGTTTACTTCATTTAATGTTTAATACTTTTCATTCAAGCACAAGTTTGATAGAACCTGTGATTAGAAAATTACAAATATTACTCAACAACCATAATATAATTACTTTTTTTATTTTAATTAATTATTAGTTATTGTAATAACAAAATCAAAGAAAATTAATAATCAATTGACCTGAAAGTTCAATAATAGAGCAATAGCAAGCAATTGCCATTTATTAATCACCATAGGGCAGCTCATGTTTGGTACGCTTGGTGATTGTCATAAGGATTAATTATTATTATTACTAGTCAGTTACTAGAGTTATGAAACCTGCAACTAACATTCATGAGCAGTAGATGGGGATGGGTGTGTAATACTGACGATGCGCCGCTTACATAAACCATCTCAGTACATCACCACTGCAGAAGTAGGCTACAACAAGGGCGCACTGTAATTACTTTACGTTGGCAAACTTGGTTAAACCCGAACTATCAAACTATGGCTCTACTGCGTAGTATTTATGAGCATCATTCTTCATTTAATTTTTTTCAAGTGATTAAACCAAAATCGTTTTTGAAAATGTTTTTCAAGGGCTATATCGATTCCTCGAGTTTTCTCAACGACCTCGTTTTGGTCATATCAATTGTTCAAAATGTCTCAAATCAGGATAAAAATCAAGCAAATCGTGATTTCTAATGATAAGTTGTATTAGCGACTATAGTGCTTCTGGCTGCATCTACAAAGAGAAACTACAGGCCGGTTCTCCATCGGTTTATGATTTTGAACTTTGGTGTTAATGGATTCAACTTTTCAAATTCTTAGCCTCTCAGCAGCGCATAAACTTGACCAAATAAGTCAGTCTGCATATGCACTGATGAATGGTTTTAATTATTTTTTCAGCTGGAAATGTTTGTTGGCATTAGCGATAATATCTCAGTGTAGGCCATATATGGTTTGGTGTTCACTTTACTGGAGCATATAAATGGATTAAAGTAGGCTTCGCACCATTTGAGGTAGCTGGCCAAGGGTGATGACTCCAGCGTTAGGGGTTTCACCGGTTTTGTGATGTATTTTCTCACATTCCATTAGAGCAAAAACCTGGGGGCTCATGATTTACTGAGAAAAATCCTCACCAAGTAATTACCCCCAAAAGCATAAAGAAGTCTCACGTCAAGGACACATTCACAAGTTACTAACGCCAGTACAATTTGAGGTACAGCGAACGCTGCTGTTCAAGATGAAACAGGAATGTGACATGCCTGGGTAGAGTCGGAATGTCATTCTTGGGGAAGGGGTGCAAAGGAATTCTCACATAATAGCAGAGCAATCACCATTATTTAATGCAGATTCGCGTGGCTGGAGAGAAAGACAATTTTCTGATGAACCCTTTGGGCTTGTTGTTTCATGAAGTCACCGCAGGAAGTTTAATAAAGGTGAACACCAAGGGTGAAGTTGTATCTGAAGGGAATACTGTACTTGGGTTCAACACTGCTGCCTTCATCCTCCACTCACCTATCTATGCTGCCAGACCGGATGTCAACTGTATTATTCACACTCACACTCCATCCATTATAGCAGTAAGTGGCATTTGCCCTCGAAAGCTATCAGCCCCGCTTACTTATTAATGATCAATCGAATGAATGTGTTTCACAGGCAACAATATGGTTTAGACGAGATGCTTTCTATCAAATTCTAGGACAAAAAAAGAAGAAAAAAAACAACCAACTGCTAAAGATTGAAAGTTATTCAAAGCTGTTCATTAGTGTTCTGCCTTGTCAATCGAAAGATCTTTAGTTTATTATTACTGAAAATAGCTAAATTTTTTGTTAAGTAGTTTATACTTTGAAAATCTCTGTTTTTCAGGTCAGCGTGATGAAAAAAGGTTTGCTGCCAATAACACAGCATGCAATGATTGTTGGAGATGTGTCTTACCACGAGTTCCTGGGAGCCTTTGTGGATGATGGGGAGAAGGAGCAGATTATAGGAAGCCTTGGCTCCAAGAACAAGGTCATGTTTCTCAGAAGTCACGGAGTCGTAGTGTGTGGGTCCTCAATTGAAGAAGCTTATGATTTGATACGATACGTCACCCTTGCCTGTGATGTACAGGTTGGTTGGTTGCGTTGTTAAGTTTTTGAGAAGTAAAACTCTAAAATGTTTGACACAACTTGCATCGCCGCGAGTGATTGTTTTTCCACAAGTTTTGTCTATTTATTGTCAAATTTTGCATTTTTCTGAGCCACTGCCATTTCAATAACCTAGACGAGTGGAAAACTATGTAAACTTTTCCAGCACTAACAATGGACTAAACTGAAATGCTTGGTTTAAGCAAGTTAAATGCGCTTGAATTTTGTTTTGCACAGTTGCCGATGGTAACAAGAGAGAGGATATTCATTAACGTGTATTTTGTGTGCGTCCACGGAGCAATTACTCTGTGACTAGTAGCTACCTTGTTAACTAGTAACGTGGAGTCGATGCTAGTAATTTATGGGCTATACCGCTCATCAGTCCGTTAGAAAGAACGTTTTAGATTGACAAAGCTATTGAAAGCGAGAGAATTTGTTAGCTAGATATTCCTGACTATTGGTGTAGAAGTGTGATTCAATTTTTGCTTTTTTGTTGAATCTGTGCCATTCACTATCCATAGAAAATGCTTAAAGGTTTAGTAACACCAACCATCCATTGAGACAAAAATAATTGAACTTTTGTAGAAATAAAGTCCATGACACCATTGTTGCTTGACTGGTCATGGTAACAATTGCACATGGTGGTAAAACATGCAATGATAAAATTACTTTCATATACATTCACTCTCGTTGTGGGGTAAGAAAGAATTGTATCCTAAGGTTATCAGTAAATATATCCTAACACAGGTCCAAATGTTATCCAATGGGGGTGTAGATGAGATGGTGCAGCCCTCAGAGCAAGCTGTAAAGATGACATCTGCTAACTCGGATGCTTCTATATATGACACAAGTAATAACAGCTGGGCAAAAGGTGTTCTAGAGTACGAAGCTGAGATGAGGTCCTTAGATTACGCTGTAAGTCAAAACAAAGTTACAGAAATTTGCATTTTTTGTATCAACAATATCCTAATTTATCAGACACCTGAAAATAATGTTTCTTGTCTTGTAGGGATACAAAACTGGCTATCCATACAAAGTTCCCGTATGGAGAACCCATGACAAGCAACCAGACCAACGTAACCAGAAAAGAGGGTGAGACATAGGCAAATAGGTTCTGAATAAAATTTATAAAAAGGTTTATAAACATTTTTAAAACCTGAGTAGCTCAGTACCTAAAGAGATACTACAGCTTGTAGCATGTAAACAAGTTGTGTTGGTCTCTTGAAAAAATGGCAGCAAAAAGTAGGAATTCTCGGTAACATCAATGTTCCTGTCGAAGTATCCAATACAAGTTTGGATGTAACTGAGCCAACAAATACTGTCATAAGTTTAAACTGTCCGCCATACTTTTAGAAAAGTTTCCTCTAAAAACAGGTCTAAAAGAACCAATGGTGGAAGGGTGACTAAGTCAGCTAGAAAGAGTGCGTCTAAGTAGGTCACATGACATACCCAGCTGAAAATTACTCGCTGATGTAAGTTGGTACTGCTAGTCAAAATAATCATATCTGAAACCTTTTACTATCAACTACTTTACCAATAGAAAGTGATTTAGGCAACCAGCTACAGCTGCTACTGCTACTGCTACTACTACTGCTACTGCTACTGCTACTGCTGCTGCTGCTGCTGCTGCTGCTGTTACTACAACTACTACTACTGCTGCTGCTGCTGCTTCTACTACTACTACTGCTGCTGCTACTACAACTGCTACTACTGCTACTGCTACTGCTGCTGCTACTACAACTGCTACTACTACTACAACTATTGCTACTACTGTTACTGCTACTTCTACAACTGCTGCTGCTACTGCTGTTGGTGCCATTGCTGCTGTTTTACTGCTGCTTCTACTACTGCTACTATTACCAGTATGGCTACTTCTACTATCACTACTGCTAGTGTCACTATGGCTATTGCTACTAGTATTACTACAGCTGCTGCTCTTGCTACTTCTATAGTCGCTACTACTGATACTGTTACTATACTATCACTAATCTGAATGCTGCTGCAACTGCTACCGCTGCCGCTACTACTACTGCTACTGTTACTATACTATTACTACTGCGAATGCTGCTGCAACTGCTAGTGCTACTGCTGCTAGTGCTACTGCAGCTGCTGCGCTACCACTCCTACAGCCACTATCGCTACTACACTACTAAGACTACCTACTAATATTGCTACAGCTCCTACTGCAACTACTGCCATTCTCACAACTTCCATTACTACTTACATATGTACAAGTTTGGTTAGAGGGTTTGTTAGAAGAAAAAGCTTAAGGCTATTGTAACTGGAGTTGTCTTATTTACATGAAATAACTCTACCACATGAATGAATGTGTTTTCTTTTGGGTAATGACTATTTTAGTTTTTTTTCCAATAGGGTCTGGAAGTATTTGCAACTCCTTGTCTTTGCTATTTTATCTGCTCAATGCCCATTTTTGTAATGCCTGAAGTGTGTGAGCAGACAACTCCAAGAATTTTGTGAGATGATGCAGCGGAACATGTTTAATGATGTCAAATGAATGCTTTGTCATTTGTAGAGATAAGAAATGATTTCAAATTCAACCGCCCTACATGATACTTTAGAGTCTTGGAGGTTACGAAAAAGTGAACATTGTACTTGTTCTATGCCGACTAACTATACCATATAAACTACACGTATATGTCAATTAAAAAGGAAAGTGTGTGACGCAATTAAAGCAACATAGTTTTCCTTGCAAGCGTATTGAATTGATACTGGTGCCTTCGGAATGAAGTTTATAGTTTACTTAGAATGCTGTGGTCCACCATTATAGTGAATATATCAAATGCTTCATCATCAGTATTTAATTCTCTCTAATATATTTCACCAATCATATTTTGATTTTGCAAGAATTGAGAAGTTACGTGTTCATTTTTATTGGTGTTTCAGTCTTTTCTAGTATTATTAGCAGTAAGACATACTCTCAAGCATATTGAGAATTTGAGGCAATGGCTTCACAGTGTTATATTTAGACATAAAGACTTGTCTTCCCTTGATTTTATAACCGCAATGTGCAGACAATTTACATTCATAGAATCACTTTCTATATTGGATGAAAAAGCAATTGTGCAAATCAGCCGAGGAGTAAAACAAGTCAATAAACTGAAAAGAAGGTAAAAAACTATTGGACAACAAACAATCCAAAGCAAATCTGTTTGATCTGATGCAACGTCCATGTAAACCCATGTTTAGACTCATTCATCAGCGAAAGCTTCTAAAACATCAGCTAAAACAATAAATAAACATTGCAGTAAACTATGACTGTAAATAAACTGCAATGTGGCCAAGTATTTCTTAATTTCTTGAGCATAAAGAAAATTTGAGCTGTAGACAAAAAATTTTGTGGTGAGAGCCAGCTTTGGAGAAGTTGTCTTCTCATTTCATACATTGACAATTACTCTGGAGATGTTAGAGTTGTAAAGCCATGATTGAATAAGCATTCAACTTAGAAGCACAGCCATTACCCTTTGTGGTCCAAAGGTGCTAGCAACTATGATTTTTATTTAAAACACCGAGTTTTATGACAATTTAAAAGTGCTGAAGTCTCTCACCTTTAACGTTATTGCTTCCTTTTCCATACAGGTACTTTGTATGGGTAGCCAGTTTTGTAGCCCTATAACAAATTAAAACAACGCCACAAGTTTTAACGATGTGGAGATTAATCAATAATCGCCGTAGAGAAAAGATACAAATTCTATCTACTTTACCGCATAATCAAGGGCTCTCATCTCAGCTTCAAACTCCAGAACCCCCTCCTCCCAGACCTGGTCGCTTGTATCGTACTTTGATGCGTCTGGATTGGCATACGTAACACTGATGGCCTCCTTAGAGGGCTGCACAATATCCTCCACATCTCCATTGGATAACATCTGCACCTGCAATTGTATTTAAGTTTGGGATGAAAAAGCAGCCATCTTTCTCAGAAAAGAGCAAAAAAATTGTATGAGAATAAAAACCAACCTGTACGTCGCACGCAAGGATTACATAGCGTATCAGATTGAAGGCTTCTTCGACAGAAGACCCGCACACCACAACTCCGTGGTTTCTGAGAAACATGACCTTGTTTGTTGGGCCAAGGTTCTGTACAATTAGCTTTTTTTCTTCTTCGTCCAGTAGAGCTCCCCTGTAGTCATGGTAGCTGACGACACCTGCCACCATTGAGTTCTGGGTAAAAGGTAACAAGCCTTCTTTTTTCAAACCTACCTGGAAAGAACAAAACTGG
The DNA here is from genome assembly GCA_945261195.1 of Cryptosula pallasiana. Lineage (NCBI taxonomy): Eukaryota > Metazoa > Bryozoa > Gymnolaemata > Cheilostomatida > Cryptosulidae > Cryptosula > Cryptosula pallasiana. The sequence goes on from OX183136.1 coordinate 40,613,031, forward strand.
GCATTTCAGTTAGCTCACATCTATCTGCTTCTTTTGTGTCAAATGTAAACAACGCTTGAGAGATCCTTGAACATAACTGCACGAAGCATATGTTAGATCTATGTGTAACGTAACATATGTTAGACCTGTGTGTAACGTAGCACATGTTAGACCTGTGTGTAACGTAACATATGTTAGATCTATGTGTAACGTATCTACGACTGGTAATGCCTTCTCCCGGTTTAGTTAAACAATTTGTGAACCATAGCCATTATTGGCAGTGCTATGATTTTGTTGGAATTGAGTTGACATTTAAAAGCTGATATCCTTACCACTTCTCGCACCTTCCCTTTACACATGATAACACCGTTTAACTTATGATGTAACCTATGCACAGTACAGGGGTATATTCAATCTGAATCAGGGGAAAGTGAAAGGTGGCTAATCAGGGCAAAGTTGCCATCAATCACGTGTAACCCAAGCATCACATTGGATAGGGTATAGCCAACATGTCAGATATTTGACTGAAGACTTGAAATCGATGTTTGTTTTGACAAAACTTAGCCACTGCAGTCAGTTTTTCATCTATGGAACATTTTTGTAAAAAAAAAGAAGTTATAAGAGTTTGGACTGAGATTTCATCGCTTATTTTTGAATAGCTAAATGGAGCCTTCTACAATCCGCTGATGTAACGACATGAGATGGAGCTACCTACGCCAAGTCAACTAAGAGTTTCTACTTTCTTAAACAATAACTCATGAAGTGGCAGACGTAGTTCCTTAGAATTTCTCACTATCACAATTAAATGCTAGTTCAATTATCTGATATTCTAATCATGGTTTTCTCACCGTGATTGTAGAAGATACGTGAGTGTGAATAATACAGTTCACATCCGGTCTGGCAGCATAGATAGGTGAGTGGAGAATGAAGGCAGCAATGTTGAACCCAAGGACAGTATTCCCTTCAGATATGACATCACCTTTGGTGTTCACCTTCATTAAACTTCCTGCAGTAATCTCATGAAACAACAAGCCCAGTGGATTCAGCAGAAAGTTGTCTTTTTCTCCGGCCACACGAATCTGCACACAAAAGTAATAGTGTTTATACCAGAGCCTGCATCTCACACTCATGACTACTCTGTTCCTCTCTCATCTAACTCACTGTGTGGTGGTTCCAAATGCTTTCTGTCCAACCAAAGACATCCATTAGTCTGTAGAGAGAAGCCAGCTTGCACCTAGACTCCACCTCTTCCTTTGTGTAGCCCTCCGTGCCATCGATATCCTCCGACACCGGGATTATCAGCTTTCCTCCTGTTTGCAAACCAGAGCAGGCAAAATCATTCATTGGCATTGGGCCAGAAGAAAACAAGCAGTTTGAGAAAATTATCTCTGTTTTATTCTAGTTGCCAGCTTTAGTAGCATTTCTTCCAAGTTTTTGGGGTAGAAAATGTAGTCAAGTTGCACTAAGCAATACTTTTAATAACCTGCAAAACGATAACTAATATACTAAAACAAGAATTTCGTAGAGCTGTTTTATTTGTTTTGGAGTTGTCTTTATCACAAAAACCGTTTGCTAAGCATAGTGATATATATTCGATTTATGCCAGTTAAACAACCTAGGAATTAGTTGATGTTGTAATTTTATTTACACTAAAAGTCATCAATTATTTTCTTTGCGTGGAGTGCAGTTAATGTTTTTTAAAATGGTTTGTAATTTACAATGGCTGTTGAAAACCATAACCATGAAATAAGAAATAAGTTGCTTTGTTTCCCGCAGTAACTTATTTCTTTACAATCAATTTTTTAATTCATCCAATTTATTCTTTTGCCAACTTTAAACCTGAAAATATTTTTACAGTTGATTTTTTTTGGCAGCTTTTGCGATACTGGTCATACAAAGTTATCACATGGGCGTCTGTCTGAATGCGATACCATACTTATTAACTCCAATAGTCAGGTTGATTCAATTAAAACACTTTCAAAAATTTGAAATTATTTTTGGTGTGTAAATTTTTTGTGTATTTGAAACTCTCTACTAGACGTCTTTTTGAGAGGATTTTGCTCTGTGTAAAAACTTGTTTTTAGTTGAAAAAACATGAAATAAATGTGAGCCCAAATTTTTTACGCCATTTTGTGTTTTCTGCATTTTAGAACAGCAAAAAAGAAACCTTAATTTGTAGGCGCACCCACTAGACAACAACATTATTGTGAAGGAATCGCATAAAAGCATAATTGAATAATTTTGTAGCCTTCTGTATCCACCCCTGGCTACTCAATACCTCATTCTCGATGCAGATTCTCGCTCCTACCTCCTGCCTCCAGTACCTATCCACTTGATAATCGCCCCTGTTCACCCCGTGCCCCAGGTAGATGAGCAGACTGCAATCAACATCACATCTTAGAGCCCCACTTGCACCCCCAACTGGTCCCTCCCCCTCCCTCCAGTCTGTTCTGTAAACCCCCCATTTCTCCCATGCAAGTTTGGCATCCTTGGTAGAAAACAAACAGCCCCAGTCTCGTGTAAATACCACACAAATACAAGCTGATATCACGCTTTCCTGAGAGATAGAAGATAGCTCTGTAACAGCTGCTAAAACCATAATGCATTTGAAGGTTGTACGAAATGATCTTTCGAAAACGAACATGGTTGTCATATTTTGAAATCTGCAGGTGTTTTTACTCCAGCAAGCCAACTTTTGTGTGAAAAAAGAAATTTAAACACCGGAAGTTCTTAGAGTTTTGTCCCTATATTTATTGCTAATAGAAAAAAACATCGCAGTAGAACTAACTGGATTGATGACGTTGGATTTCGCCTATCGCTAAAGAAAATTGGTACCACGATCGCTATATGTAAATTATGCATAAATTATTGGTGGCTTAGCAAATGAAAGCATTAATTTCAACGAATAAATGGCGTGTGCGTAGCGCCAACATATTATTACGGCTAATTAGCGAAGCAACCGCTTTTGTTTTATTTTACTAACTGTAGGCTATTAAGAAACGTTAGCCCAATATCTTAGTGTGTAGCCAGGAAAAAATGTATTCTTTGGTTAACCAACTAATCGCAAAGGTTTAGCATCTCGTACACGTCATAAATCAGCCCCAAGTTTTCCAAGAGTTTTTCTAAAGAGACCTCACCTTCCCCCACAATTTAACCCACTTCTTATGGATAAATCTCAACAAAATTTACATTTATGGAGTAAAAAAGATGCAGACTTTAAATATGACAAGAAAATTTGGTTTTAAAAAGCATGCTGTACAACCTTCAATTAAATAAAAATATTGATGCTCGGAAAAAGTACGTGAGTCAATAGAAAAAATCCTGACAAGCAAGGAACCAATAGAAAGCCCTGACTAGCATTAGATCAATAAAAAGTCCTGAAAAACATTAGATCAATGAAAATCACCACATACAGCGATTTTTGTGTGACACTACATGATTGGTTGAATTTTTGTGTTCCTGATTGGCCAGTTTGTTCAAATTATGTCTGGGAAATTCTTTACAAAACTACCGGGAAGTTCCTTGAACTTCATATGTCAAGACTCAAGTAAAATGCTCAATACAATAACAAATCATGATTCAAAAAGGTTAAATATGTATAAAAAAATGTAAAGAGGTAAACTGTAGAAGCTCAACTTCAAAATTAATTTTTTCAAAAGTGTGCAGCCGAAAGCATTCACACTCATAAATTGTTTTAAACTAGGATTTTGATTCATAACTATCTTAAACCTACAACATACTGACATTCTTTAGCCTAATCTTCAAGTATTATTGCTACTAGTTTTATAAGTAGGACCGGTGTTCTGTGAATAACTTTTTTTTAACATGCTGCTATTAGCTGTGTTGGTATATTATGAACAGCGAAACACCACTTGACATTTTTCATTATTGTTAGCTAATTATATTTCTGGAAATCTTTAGGCCAGTGAAAAGCTCTCTTGCACATCGCTGTATGCGGTGCTGCATTTAACGATTTTTTAGATCAATAGAAAATAAATATTTGACCTCTCTTTGATGAGATAAAAGTGCGATTTGATAGCATAGAAATTAAAGTGTATTTCCTGTACTTTCTGACAAGATTGAAGATGCTGAATTAAACTTATAGCATTGTTCTGTGTCTGGCTGGAAACCATTGTTGGTGATGAGTACGTTGTAGGTGCTGTTGATGAGTACAGTTTCAAGCATAGCTAAAATTCTCACCAGAAAATTTTACAATATTAAGCAGGAAGTGTTGCCTAAGAGTCTAACTCACCGGATGAACCAATCAGCTTGTTTGTTTCTCTCAATCTCTGACGTACCAATGGGTGAAACTACAGTGAATGTGTACAAAGTAAAGACCAAATCTATCACACTTAGAATCTTGATAAACCGTAAGTGAAAACTTAAAAAATTACCCACCTGTTTATCCATGCCTGCCTATCTTATAGTTTCCTGAGACAAAATCTACAAAGAAATGAAGTACCTGGACATAGAAGCCTTACTTGTATAGTTATTAAATTATAATAAAAACTAATCGTGATCAAAAGTCTTCCAGCACCCGGCATGTTCGGTGACATGAATTGAGCATGATATTCACATACCTATCGGTGACATACAAGTGCGTAGTCAATCAGTGAGTTAGTCAATCAGCCAGTCAGTCATTTAGTTAGTCAGACAGTGAGTGAGTGCAGTGAGTGAGTGAGTGAGTGAGTGAGTGCAGTGAGTGAGTGAGTGAGTGAGTGCAGTGAGTGAGTGAGTGAGTGAGTGAGTGAGTGAGTGAGTGAGTGAGTGAGTCAGTCAGTCAGTCAGTCAGTCAGTCAGTCAGTCAGTTATGTAGTTAGCTATTTAGTCAGTCGCTACTTACTGCATAAATGACCTAGGCTGAATATTTGGCTTGTGTCAAATATAACAGCGTGCATATTTGGTGCCTTGATCTAGTCAAGTTTTGTAGCAGATGCTGTCAGTGCAAGGTCATCAAATGCTTCCACGTAACAGTGAGTTGATTTATGCATTGTGGGGTAAAACCTGTATCATCTTACAAAATCAGTCATGACAGCTCCATTTTGACAAAACCATCAACAAATAAAGTATACGCTTACCAAGCTGTTAATTTCTCTTTCACTGTATCATCCAGTCACAGGTAAAAAGTTCACATGCCTTTTTTCACAACGTATGAGCAGATAAATATTTTTACTAGTTGTGAGTAAGCAGACAACTCCTACTTCTTGCCATACATAAGTGGCAACTATGCAACAACCTATCATTAGACACCTCCAGATTGATGTAAAAATAAAGAGTCTGGGCAGGAACACAATTTGCAATTGTGGTGGCGAAAAAATGCCTAATCCTACCCATTGTGTAGTTTTGCTGTTGGATCTCACTAGTATTTCTCTATTTTTATTAATCACTTCAGTTCCTAGAAAGTTTATCTGCTCAGAACACTAACTGGCCCGACAAACTTCTACACAAGAGCAAAGTAGGCTCCAGCTATTTAACAATGTTTATCCACTAAATATTGTAGCAAATAGCATTCCTTTGTTTTAGAATCTTGCCCTCAGTATTACAGCCCGACTACAATATACAATAAGTAAAATATTATATAGATTAACTACAAAAAATATACCTGCAAATTTTAACCAACTATGAATTATCATCAACTGTTCCTTTGCCAATTAGTTTGTGCAGTTCCTTCTTGTAGCTTTGCAACTCAATAAACTGTCCTGATTCTAGAGAAACATTACCTTAATATAATGTTTTTAACAGTTTCTATTAATGATTGAAACAGATCTGAGTTGGCCTTTTCGACTATAGCGATTTTTCCTCCTTAAAAGCCAAGTCATCCAGAGCTAAACTAACCATCCTATTTTTCATCATTCTTGTAGAGGCATTCATATTTTTTCTCCTCCTAATACAGTTTTCAGTATACCGGGAACTACTGTGCTGATGTAGGGAAGCTAGAATTCCTCATTTTTGCAATACAGCTTTTTTATCATCTATCGTGATTACCTAAACCAGACTAGCAATGTCCTTCGGCTTTTTTGCAACTAATTATACTGAGCAGTCGACAATGGTATCGTTCCATTTATAATAGCTTTAGCGTATTCCATTAGAGTCATAATAAGATCTTTATTTGCATTAGCTATTGCAGACTTTTGAATCGAAGCTGATGCGGTGTCGAGTGATACAACAGCACTGCATTTCTTTTTAATTTTTGTTGTAGAGTTTTAGTCATTATATTAACAATTTGTTACCCTGATGAATAACAAAATATGTGTGAGATGAAACGAATAGTAATTGTATTTATATACTTTTACTTGGGCGCATATAATATCATTGGTTGATCCGATGTAAAGTTTCCCCATAGTCTGTAATGATCCTCCGATTGCTGAGTAGTGCCTATCAGTAGAAAAGAGTATGATTTCTTTTTCGCTTGTTCAAAGGATTCTTGGACATATTTCGTCCTTCCGGGAAAGCATTGACGAGCCAAATAGGTAATTGAAGAAGCGTCTCTAAGGTTTTTAAAAAGAAAAAAATAGTGGCTATTCAAGGAAATTGTATGATTTCCTTCTAAAAACAGATTCTGAACAATAAAAAAAAACACTTATGTTCAAATGATGACTATGTTTCGTATACAAATCATTAGCATCGGCTTTACCAGAGACTTTATCCATCAAATCATCAACTATGAACCATCTGTTTTGTCCGTCTCTGGGAAAACTCCTCATTATATTTATCATTCCCTAGTGAAAAATCACTCTGGATACATTGCCAAGGGCTTTTTGATAGGCTCCATAACAGTAATGTATTTTTACCGGTATAGGATAAGCTATAGTCTGACTAGCCTCAATCATTCATAAAATCGCTTGCATCTTCCCTGAACCAGTCGGACCCGCAATCATCGCCGTAAAAAGGGAGCGCATCCTCGTGTCAAACCCTTCAGCATTACCATCCATGATGAAAAGATGTTTGTCATGCGCCAATGGTTTCATTTATGATTCGATCTGGAGAGGTTCTCGCCTTTTGTATTTCTTTTACATCTCTTTCATATAGTGATAGATTCCGGTCTGGTTACCACGGACATCCACTATGCTCAAGTATTCTGCCTCTCTCCAGAGGGAACACTGTACTGCTCGACAGTGACAACTGTGCGCAGGGTAACCGAATTACCCGGTAAGGTAAGAGCTCATGGCTCAGACAAACATTACAGTGTAGTGCTTGTGTAAGTGGCTATATTCTCAAAGAAAAAGTGCTAGAGGGTGTTTAGTCCTCTAGGGTGTTTGTGGCAAGACATGAGAATGAATGCAAAGAGTAAGGCAAAAGTCTCTCCTTTTATAGGAGAGCTAACAGATATAAAACATATAACAGCTAAAGCACAGGAAGTAATCTAGCCAATACAATCAATTATATAAATAGGGAACCAATCAGACAATGCAATAAAGTTAAATAATAAAGGCGCCAAGTGGCAAAGGGCGGAGTCCTGTCTCCTATTGTCCAATCAGCGGTCCTGCAGGGCTCCCAGGCTATAGATAGAGTATGGTTCACCAAGTCAGTAATCCGAGTAGGGGTAGTTCCGGTTCCCGACCTTGACTAAGATCCTACATGGTTTTGGGGATTCTCCACTATGTCGGCCATCTTGTGCCGGCCCAGTACAGCTATACCGGGTTGGTAGGGGGTCAATACTGGCCCTGCAGAGGTCACAACCGGCCCTGCACACTATGCCACCGGCACAGTAAGACTTTCCACCCAAACAGCTGTTGACCGAACGCTGTGGGTTGAAGTCTAGCGCATTATCTCGCAAGGGTGGGTAGTAAACGACCTGTTTACTAATAACTTCCACCAAAATCTACCACAATATACACTAAACTTAGTAACACCTCCAAAAGTAAAAAACCTATGACAAATACCAATATCATCATAACTATTAGCACTTTTCATTTCAGACTCGGCAAAACATCTACAACTTCACTCGTAGTACCATCAACAGTATCATTTCCATTCATCACTCTCATCCCCACATATTCCTCTGTTGACATCTTACTTACCAATAGCAATACAATAATACAGCGCTTCATTTTTATACGATACTCAAACCCCCCAATCTAAATCAACATACAAAGCTAATAAAAACAACCCCTGCACAATAAATACTTAGTTAATTGTACAATTACAAACAAAATTAATACCAATAAGACTGGTGCGCAAAAAAGCATCTTCCAGGTTCTCATGGTAACTGGTGCCAAAAAAAGGCACTTGGAATTAGGAGAACCTTCTCATCCTTAGACACCATGACAGAGATCTGCTCCTACATCAATACTTCTTGGTGTTGAGCATTAAGAACAGCTGTTGTTCACAAATCACCATAGAGACAAACTGAACTGAAGTTCTGTGCCTACTCTTTACAACATTCCAAATCTCCTGCTTTATTAGCATGCAACCAGAAAACACCTAACAAATGACAACTTGGAGTACAGGTATATCACTACATAACAGTACTATCCTTAAATTAAACATTTGTGCTACTTATTTTTAGTTACTAATTTTCTTCCGATATCTTTCACAAGTTTCTGATGCAGATCCTATTTGCTAGTATTTTTTGAGTTACTCACAAAATTAATTGGTTTTGCTACTCTAGGTGCACAGAAAACCATACTGCTCCAAAATTTTGTGTGTTAGGAAGTTCTAAATAGATCTCACTTGAGACAGGTAAGAGCAGTATACCTGCTGATGTACCCAGTATACATGCTGATGTACCCAATATGCCTGCTGATGCACCCAGCATACCTGCTGATGTACCCAGTATACCTGCTGATGTACCCAGTATACCTGCTGATGTACCCAGTATACCTGCTGAATGTGAGGTTTGGCATACTTCAGGTAAGGATGCTTCTCAACACTTTCATCAGTTTTCTCAGCTCTGCGGTGCAATGCGCTATCTGATGTGCGAAAAAGCGACTCGCCTTGCGATAATTTTTTGGCAATTTGACGACTCTGACTGGACTATGTCAATTTACATAATATTTAAGTGGTTTAATTTTTACTGCTCTCTACTTCTACTATTATATATTTTAATCTCTAACTTTCACTTCAAAGTTGCACCTGCTTTGATATGCTAAGCATTGATTCTAAGGAACGATGCTGAGTACTGACTGGCTTTTATCTAATTTTTAATGCATAGGACAAGTAATATTTAGTAGAGGCAATCAAACTTTGCATTGATTATTCATGTGCTTTGCACACGGCATGTTTGTATTCTGTTACAATGTAACCTGTGCTGCTGTGCATATTTTGAGATGATGCTGTTGATTTTTGCTACTTGTAGGTCTTATTGTTAACGTGCCATTAGAATCTAATACTATGACACTAAAAAACTCTCAAACGGCAAGCCAAATTATTGAGTGAAAAGATAGAAGCATTACCCGGCAATAGAGAAGGCTACTGCTCTATATCTATACAAAGAACCTCCCTTCCCCACCCCTAGCCATAAATATTACACGCGTTGCACGCAGTCTATTGAAAATCTTGGTTGCTCATCTGCTGTAGTTTTGGACTTCAGAAGAAATGAACCAGAAGTTCATGACTGCAAAAAGCAAACACTTCATCGTGCCAATCAAGGAGGATTAAAAGCTGGATCGACTTATGACCTCCATCGATATTCAACGCAAGACTTAGAAAGTTTTGGTCTGATGCCAAACCAAACAAAATATGTGAGAATCAGTGCTTAGGTGTTTTCGGGTTGTAATTTTTTTGCTGAAAAAAGGCATTATGTTGAGATGCTGAAATGAGTACTAGTGACAAATATTGAGCATGAAATTGCTGAGAAAGTTTGAAGTCAATTCTTATTGATCATATCATCATAAATACTATAAAATTCTCATTATTTGCCACCACATGTTATTTTTAGAATACCTAATATTTTTCAATCGATTAATAGGAGTTGTCTTCTCAGGTTTCGATGTGCATCCATTAGTTATCCCAAAGTTGCTTTAGCATCTACAGAAATGTCGTTGTTAGAGAGTTACCTTCTCCTAACTCGTAATAAACAGCAACTGACAACCGACAACTAACAATGGCGCATCAGCTTTCCATACTTTCATTTCTGTTCCTTCGACTCATAGGAGAAGGCAACTCCTATCTTGTGCGCACCTTGACTTGTAATTACTGTTAACTGCATTTATGTTACCGTGTGCCAGGAAAACATGGTTCATCAGAATATTTTTTCACAATATCACAGCCAGAGTTCTACAGATGTTTGCAATACCTACAAATATAGCATTTGATTTAGTAGAAAATTTACAGAAACTCATTGTGAACAAGTGTATCATTAAAGATTTTCTGGAGAGAAATGGAGTGAATTTTTACTCAAGGTATACCTAAAATAGTGATTCCAAGAGCTGCTTCATCCACTGTCACATCAAGCCTGTGTACGATAAAGTCATTTGCAAACACAAAGAATGACTTCGCATTTGCACTCTAACCAAAAGAACTGATTATCAGCATGCATGTGCTTTTGGATACACGATGTATCGGGTAGTCATTCACAGTTGTTGCAGCCTCATTAATGAATGTCATTCAATGGAAGTTGTTTCTCATAACAAACTCATAAAGATAGACATCATCAAGTATATAAATACAATATATAGCTTTTACATTACTTATATGAGTGATCAACGGCAACAACTGTCAAAGTAATTGTCTGTGAACTTTCACCAATTGGCCGATGAGGAATTTCTATTAGCAGATAGTTTACTTTATATAGTTATTTTCTCTCACAAATTTAGGTCAAAATTGCTTCAGCACTTTGTATATAGTTTAGCCACAAATCTCTTTAAATATCTTATTACAAATCTGTTATTGATATATGGTTTGCAGCCAAAGTGGTGGCGAAAAGTGACAAGTGACACTCTAAGTTATTTGATGTCCACGAGACAAGATTTATGTTGCAATTAAAGTGTTTGTACGCATGACACTAGAAACCTTTTAGTTAGCCGGTTGAAAAGAATAGCTAACTATGGTTACATGTGGCAATGCTCACTAGTCACAAACAGGAAGTTTGACTTCACCAATCGTACTGGCTGCAGGCAACTGATTGATGCCAATACTTTTCATTCATGCTGTTATTTATAAGTTTAGAAAATTATGTAGTACAGGAGAAAACCACAGGCGCTTTTGGAAAGATGAGGTATCGGGTAGTCATTCACAATTGTGGAAGCCTCATCAATCAACATCTTTTAATGGAAATTGTTTCCTCATTCAAACCTTAGACACAGCACATGTTAACAATGCCCATGGCAATGCCATATTTTCTTATTTGATTACCATAATAATGGTTTTTAAACCAACAGTAAACTAATACTCAGTGCATATGCCAAAAACTAGTTTTGCTGAAATACCATTTTGATAAATATGTACACACGATGCTTATACATAGCATACAATAACCAATGAAGGTCAACTACTTGTAACACAGAAAATCACAACATGAGTTTCCAACATCAAATCTACAACCCAAAGTTCTATTCTTGAGGGAAAACTTTTGTTTTCAATGTGTATCAACAGATGGTGTCTCCAGTCCTTCTGCACATTCTGAGTACGACAACTGGTAACATGAACAACACGCCGGCCATGCCAAAACATCCAGCAAGTATTATACCATACTCAGCTCCAACTTGTTTGGTTACATAACCTGTAATGTAATTTTGTATGGTAGGAATCGGATGTGTGGCTGGCAGGATATAGCAATAGCTTATACTTTAAAGTTTTTATCTTTGGTATAGAACAACTTGAGGGCTCCTGTACTCACCTATGAGAGGTGTCACAGTCACAATGGCGATACCTTGTGCCAGTAGATTCAGACCAAATAACAGAGCTAGATGCCTTGGTTCACACAGGCTGGAGAAGAACCCTAATAGGTTGGCTATACATGCACCACATGCAATGCCCCATACCGCACACAAAATGTAGAACATCATCTAAAAGTAATGAAAAGATGTGCTGTGGTCCCATAGTAAGTGTGACAAGTAGCTCTTGTTTAATAAGAAGATGACTGTTGATGTCCGCTGGCTAGTACGTGAGTATGCAATGACTTGTGACAGTTATGTACACCGAGTGAAAACAAAAAGATTTCATAATTTCTTGCACAAATCAACAATTTCTTACCTTGTCGACACTGAAGGCTATAACAATGGTACAAATACCATATACCCCTACACAACATGTATGTAGTAGGGCTCTGTCAAACTTTAGTGAGCTAGTAAATACCACAGCCAGAGTACCACAGATGTTTGCTATACCTACAAGTATAGCAGGTGAATTATTACAAGTGCTTTCAGGTAAAAAGCTGTCAAAAAAAATAAAAATGTGGTGAATTATTGCTCAGGGTATACCTAAAATAGTGATTCCAAGAGCTGCTTCATCCGCTGTCACATCAAGCTTGTGTACGATGAAGTCATTCACATACACGAAGAATGGGTTGACATTTGCACCCCAGCAAAATCCATTGATCAAGACCATCCGAACCTTCAAAGGTAAGTTACTCTCTTTGTGATTGTAGGTCTGCTGGCTATGTACTTGGCTCTGATAGACATTGTATGTCCATAAAATCAAACATATGCTTTTCCTTCTGGAGAGGAGATTTACCAAATATTGGTGTGTTGCACAAAATTTGCTGGAGTTGCCAAAATTTGTGTTGCAAATCGTAAACACTAGTGGAAATGCCGATTGATGCAAAATCTCCACAGCTGGTTTTATTTTCCCACGTATTACTTATAAAAATGTACCAACAGAGCAAATTTTTTTTAGGTATTTATTTGCAGAAGCAAGATTAACTTACTGGAAATGACTTTAGCAATGCCTTCAAGCTTTCAAGTGTTCCAGGTTTGTTTGGTTCTTCTGTTCTGTATCTTACATCATTTTGTTCACTCTGTACTTTGTCTTTCTCACTCAACTATTGCGTTTAACAAATACACATTGAAAAACAACATTTTCAATCGATGTGTTATGGAAAAGACAAAAGATGATGAGTGTTTCGTAACTTTTTTGGAGGAATACTAGATGAATTATTTGTAAGCAGTTAAAGTGTAACTCAATCAATTATATGAAAATGAAAATTTCCAACTGCGTTTTATGCATTTAAGGAATTGAAACCAAATCATTATTGTTGAATAATGGTCCGGAAAAAATGTTTTAAAATTTTATATATACTGTAAAAAATTCAAGTTATCCAAAAAAAATTTGTCAAAGCCAATATTTTTGTTTTAAATAAATTACGTGTATTGAAGCGCCTCAGCTGTTTTGGCGACAAAGGATTAAGATAGTATAAAACTTGAAGAATACATTCTTTATTTATAAACTGTTACTTTTATCTTCAATTGGTGACTTTAAAACATCAGAAGGAGAGGGCTTATTTATGAGATAATAAATTTTTGTATTGAAAGTTACTTGGATTTGTTTTGTGCCGAGTAGTTTATGTTCATGTATGTTACAGCATGTGTGAGTGAGATGATTAACATGCCTGTGAAGCACTAAGTACATGGTTTCAGATATATAGTAAATAACATTTGTTACAAAAATACATAGTAACAAAGCAAAAGACAAACATGTAGAGTTCTGACAAAAATTACCATTAAAATGTACAGCATGCAGGAGCTATCTTCCTCGAACAACTGTTAACCAGAAACTAGAAATGTTCAAACCGAAATAGTTTTTATAATTGAATTGAGTGATATTTGAATGATTTTATTAATAATAAGCACTTTTGCTTTTAAATAGCTGGGTTTTACTTACTTCCATAGCTAGATTGTCATGCCCCTTTGCCTCTTGGTTGTAGTCATGTGTTGCAGACGTTCTTTCTTCTGCTCCAATAGCTTCTAAATACCCAGCAAACAAAGTCTAAACTGCTAAAAGCTTGGAAATGTTTTGAATCTGAAAAAATGGTTCTTTCCAAATAAAAACATTTTAACCATTAGTGATTCTGCTAAACAACACAGCATCACGAATAATCTTTACTCACCAGACTCTGCTCTAAATGGTTCCACAAAAAAGCAACCAATGACAATGCTCACTACTTGAATCGATGCCAAGATGAGCATTGCTGTGGAGTACTGGTATTTATTTAAAAGAAGTTGGGAGATTACAGGCCAAATGGAAAACCCAGTAAACTGCCCAATAATAACCATAGAAAAGGCCAGATACTTGTATTTGTCAAAATGCAAGTGTAATATCTCCGACGAGCTAATCAGCAGGCTGGGTGTCCCGATTCCTACAAAAATTAAGGTCTATGAACAAAATCATACTATGCTTGTTCTTTCTAAGTTTCTTTGAAGAGCTGAAAATGCTCAAAACTTTCTAGAAAAAGCAGGGAGTTGGTAAAAGAAAATTATAAGATTCAAAATGCAAATACAAAATATTGAGCTTTGTTTGATGAAGGTGATGTCAGATGTTAGCTTGAAAAAAACTATACTGACTGAAAGACTATTTATGTAAAACCTAAAAGACTATGCTCACCTGCCAAGAATCCATAAAGAAGGAAAGCATGCCAAGGTTGAGTAGAAAGCGAAGAAAGACCAAATCCAAGTACCATACAAGTTCCACCAAATATTGCAGTAATTCTACATCCAAACTTTTTTACTAGTAGAGAAGCTATCGGACCTGTTAATAAAAAAATTAATTGCACTAGGGGAATGTTGGTTAAGCAAAAGGTATAGACTTAGGAAAAGTTATTACAACTCCTGTGTATTGCAGCATACAGCAAGTTTGATACAATGATTGAGTTCAAAGTAGTATTGCCTCGGTACGTTTTCTGCATTCTGGTTACCAAAGGAGTAACTCGTAGGAAATATTTCACCCACTTTCTGATGACGGTTCGGCTGTCTACATTTCATAAACTACTATAAAAAGTTTAGGCTAATCTACTAGTTTAACTCACCAAACACAAAAGTTGCTGCTGCATTTACTGTTGAGATGAGACCGCTCTGTTCCACATCTATATCAAAGAGGTGTTTGTGGGCAATAGTTATGTTACCAACGATAGAAAAAGCAAATCCAATGTGTAGAAGATGAGATACAGCTGACAGAGCGAGAATGACCCAGGCGTATCCTTTGTCTTTTTTGAAGTTTTCTCCTTTACAGAAAACTTTTACAGCAGACATGGTATGTTTTAGAGAACTCTCTACAACATAAAAAGTTTGGGGCGGTACAAAAATAACCCTAAGGGTTTGTTGTTCAGCATTATACTGATGCAACAATCTATTTTAACCGCATGTTTATTTTCTGTCGCCAATTTTCCAACCTTTTGGCCTTTCTTTCTCACTTGAATTATATTGCAAAGCAATTTTAATAATCGCAACTGTCATTATTTATTTCGAGGATAAATAATTCTCCTAATACTTGGTTTTTTTTTTTTAAATTACCAATCACAGAAAATAATAATAAATTATTAACAAAATACTTTAAAATTTTTTTAGTTTTTCTTTGCGTAACATCTAATAGTTATAATAATCTGGTTTAATTACAACAAAGAATAATAATTGTTTGCCATTAGTTTGTGCTGTTTCTTTTATTGCCATAAACAAGATACTTACTTATACGTATACTTATCTTCAACAAGCAAAAAGATTATCACAGCCAGTTATTACATCCATAATAATACTCAAATACAGTTAGGTGACAATTTTTTCTATTATTAACCAATTTGAAGCACTGTCTTCGTTTTCTCCTAAGTTTTTTTCAGTTTAGAAAAATCGAAAAGCTATCCAGTCAGAAAAATAGAAAAAATAATAAAAAAGAAATTATCACCAATTTCCTGTATCATTTCAATAACTACCATTAAAAAGAAGTACAAAAAGCTATACATTAGAGGTAAACAGAGAGTTTATTTTCCGCATTATAGGTCTAAAAAAGACAGTTACAGCTGTAAGGTACATGTAGTTATATATAGCTTTGATTAGCTGGAAAGGGCAGTTAATGCACTAAATGTATTTTTGATTGATGGGATTGATAACATTTAGCAGTGGATATAAAAAATTTACCCCAAAACTTTTGATACTTATTTTATACACAACACTCCATGTTTGATAAGGACTTGCAATAATTATAGTTGGAACAAATGAACACCATCTTACCAGAAAAAAAGAAAATCATTAAAATTAATGAAATACAATGATTAGAGGGAGGTGTCAGTATTGAGAGAGGAAGACATTTTGTACCCTTCACCATTTTCAATAGCTTGTGATCTGAAACTGTCAATTACTAGTTTGTAAACATTAAGTCAATGTAGAGTCTTCAGCAGCGATTAAGACATGACGATGGAGATCTCTGTGAAGCAGCATCGCACTAAATAATTGCTTCTTCTAAACATCTTGTTTGTTAAGAAATATATGCGAAGATGTTGTCTTATAACTTTTATTGTTATCATTTTTAATATTATAATAACACTGTAACTGGCTACAACTAACTTGTGTGACCGCTGCCGGCTGACCTTTGCTGCAACTAAAGCAAGTCTTTTGAAGTTCTTAGTATATTACCATTGATTGGAATGATGAGCACTGCTCCTGTTTGTAGAAACAGAAGTTGATGGTTGCCCCCATCAGTCACCACCAGAAACAGTATGAACTTCAAACAGCCTTTTTGGTTGGCAAACATACCATTTGTGTACCAGCTAACAAGCATTTTATTTATCTTTTCTTCTATTGAACTCATTTCAACGGAATAAAGAGCTGCTACATGCGCTCCATTATTGCTAAATTAAAAAAAAAATTATATATACAATTTCTCTAATAAAACAGATCAAATTATACACACAAACTCTGTTATGTAGCCAATAGATTTGAATCTACAACTTACTCTAGATCACGTCCTGTTCTTCTGTCTTTCCTTCTCTCATTGCTTCTTCTGCGACCAGTTGTATTTTGTGTGTCAAGCATGAGTGACTTCTTAATTACTGTAGAATGACTATTTAATGAAGTAATGGTATTTTGTAAGCGTGGTTGCCTCAAGCAAACTATTTGGGCCTGCCATTATAAGTTGCCGAAAAACAAGAGTGTTTGCGAATTAGGTTTGCAAACAAAAAGTTATAAAAATAATTGATTCAGCCACAAATTTAATAAATAAATAATCACTTTGCTTCAAACATAAAGTTCAACAAAAAAGTAGCCTATGGAATAAAAATACAATCAATGAGCAATTGTTAGTATTATTACTCATAGGCTGTAAATAAAGTTATTACCATGTTTTGCAGTCTTTCCGATGTAAATGTACAAATATCTTAAAATAATACAGTCTACTTTGCAACGACTTGTTATTAATTGTCAATTTTTGTATGATCCTTTTATCATCTATACAGGATGTGTATATATAAACATGAAATATATTGGTCGTTTTGTTTGTGAGTTTATCCGATTCATATATGCATATTTCTGCTAAGCTCAACAACTTGAAAACTGCTGTGCAAACACCCACTGTACTACTTGTTCGTAAGGTCAGGTTTTATTTTGTCGCTTTTTTGTAAACGAAAAATGTTTTTGTCTCGCTGAATACTCTATCAAATTGAGCAGTAAGGAGAGAAGGGAGATGGAGTGAGAGGGATGCTGAGGGAGAGGGAAGTAAAGGGGAGAGGAGGAGGGTTAGTGGAGGGAGATGAGTGGGGAAGGGGAGAAAGGGGAGGAGAGAGGGGGGGGGGGGAGAGAGTAGAGCCAAGCAGGGTTGGGATAGATCGGGAGAAGAGCAAGGATGAGGGTACGAAAAAGAGCGAAGATGAAAACAGTGGACAAGACCGAGTTGGGATAGACTTCAGAGTGGAAGTGGCTAGCACAGAACACCTCTAATGCTGCGTACCAACCTTAAAGTCATTTCACCAACTAAAAATAATGTATATTTGATTTATGCTGATGGGTTTGCAGATTTTATCTATCTCGGTGACACTAACCTTTGAAAATTTTGACGCTAAATAAATTTTTCTTCAAAGGAAATTATGTTGGAAATGAAAGCAACAGTTCAACAAATTGAATCCATTTGCCAACAAAAAACAAACAAGTATATTGATTGATCTACAAAAGTCTAGCATAGACTTCTATGTACCTACCTGCCAAGAATCCATAAAGAAGAAACGCATGCCAAGGTTGAGTGGAAAGAAAAGAAAGGCCAAATCCAAGTACCATACAAGTTCCACCAAACATTGCAGTAATTCTACATCCAAACTTTTTCACAAGAAGAAAACCTCTCGGACCTGTTGACACAGGAAAAGTTTGTGTAAGAATCAATCATTCGTAAAAACAAAAAGCTGCATGTGAATTCAAGTCAGAGCAAGTTTGGCCATGATGGAACGATTTCTGTAGATGCTGAAACATTGATGGTTCCAGCAGTACTTTATTACCGATATCTGCAATCACATCTGCATAAACATTTGCATGAACGCACAATGTGGTGCTTAATCAGAAATTGCTTTCAAGTTTTTTTATAGAATCAATATCTGTTGTTGCATGCTGTATGTGTTGTTGCATGCTGTATGTGTTGTTGCATGCTGTATCTGTTGTTGTATACTGTATCTGTTGCTGTATGCTGTATCTGTTGTTGTATGTTGTATCTGTTGTTGTATGCTGTATCTGTTGTTGTATGCTGTATGCTGTATCTGTTGTTGTATGCTGTATCTGTTGTTGTATGCTGTATGCTGTATCTGTTGTTGTATGCTGTATCTGTTGTTGTATGCTGTATCTGTTGTTGTATGTTGTATCTGTTGTTGTATGCTGTATCTGTTGTTGTATGCTGTATCTGTTGTTGTATGCTGTATCTGTTGTTGTATGTTGTATCTGTTGTTGTATGCTGTATCTGTTGCTGTATGATCACTTATCATTGCATCATCCTCAAAAATGTAAAAATAAAATGATCAGTGGTTTATCTTAGAAGAAATTCCGGTGGTGATTTTTAGGAAAATTATTTGGGTGGGAGGAGCGCGGTTGTGGGGGAAGGGCACTTTTCCTTTGCATAAGGCCCAGTGTAGCAGAAAAATTATTTTCATTAGTTGCTTTATCACACCATTTACCGGTTTATTTTCGATGTTTTAATTAAGTTTCTTAGTCTGCTATTAAATTAACACCCCATAAATAAGAAAGCAAAATGATGCTGGTCAATTATTGAGGTAGACTTATACCAACATTATTTTATTTAACAAAATGAGTAACCATATTTCAGTGTGAGGAAGTCTTAAAATCATGAAGATCATCAATTCTCGTCATTGACTTGGTAAACATGGCAGTATTTTGCATGGCCACTGCAGCAATGGAACATAGAATGCTGTAATTTAGTCATGTCTCTTTAAGTATCTTATTGCAAATCTGTTATTGACTTACTGTTTGCAGCCAAAGTGGTGGCTAAAAGTGACAGATGCAACTCAAAGTTTTTTGATATTTGAAAGACAAGATTTATGTTGCAATTAAAGTAAAGTGTTTGTACGTGTGACACTAGAAACCTTTTAGTTAGCTGGTTGACAAGAATAACTAACTATGGTTACATGTGGCAATGCTCACTAGTCACAAACAGAGAGTTTGACTTCACCAATTGAACTGAGTGCTGACTATTGATTGATGCCTAGCTTTTTACGAGTCACTTATCAGTTTAGACAATCATGTAATACGGAATGCATAGGGTAAGTCATTCAAAACTGTTGAGGCCTCGTCAATGAGTACGTTTAACAGAAGTTCCTTTTTAATTTAAACCATAGACACAGTGAACTTCCATGACGCCAGTAGTATAGTTAGCCATTTGTCAACTAGTTCACCCCTGGGTCATGCGCGCACTACGCCTGTCAAGCTTTCAGAATAGTTTACTATGTAATCAATCACTTTTTAGCTATAGCAATTCCTATACCGTTAATAAACAGTTTACGTCGCGAGCTTTTATTTTCGCATTGATACACCAACTGACACGCTAGTATTGATTAAAAACGCGATGTTTATTACCATTTGTAAGCCTAAAGATTCTCATGGTCACTTTCTTGCCTCTCCAAGGTTAATGGTCAAATAACAGCCATTTGACGTATGTTAAATCTCTTTGATTAATAAGTTGTCTTAGATTGAATCTCAGTACGACACAAACTATGCATGTTTTACATGAAATGAAAGTAAAAGATAGGCTGCTTCTACTTGATGCGCACAATTAAATCATAAAGTAATAAATATAACAAAATAGCCTGAATGTATTGATATCCCTCCGAGGTTTCAACGATGAATAATCAAGGTAACAACAGGTCTCGTGAATGCATTGATGGCCAAACTATTACAATCAATCCACCATTACTTGAACAAGCTGAATATATCAGCGGTGGAGAGACGATTCGGTTGGTAAAAAATCATCAACAAAAATATTTGCGGGGATTGTTTTTATGGTTGTATGTTGGATAGTTGAAATAATATATATGACAGTCAGTTTGGAAACGACGCATCGAAAAGCATCCACATTGAACTCTACTGTAGTGCGTACAACAATAAACGCTCTCACAACTAAACTGTTAATATGACTATGTTTTAAAATCCTCATTTTATTTTACCATAGGATCTGATGACAAATTGCAGAAACGTTTTTATTGTAGCTCAAGATAAATTTAACTTTAAACAGATAACTTGCCATACAATGGAAACCTACGGAGAATTCTTACTGCTCCAAGATCATGAAAAAGAAATTTAAAAAAAGACCTGGAGAGTAAATCGATCTCGCTTCATAAAAATTACTTATAGCTCTGTCAATTAAAGCTATAAAGGAAAACAAAGACAATGTTAAATACAAAGACTGCATTGGTTTAGTTGAACACTTTGATATCAACTGCCCAGCCATGAAAGCATAGTTATGATGTTTTTTCATACATGTTTAATATCATGTATCCACCCCCCCTTCCCTTATCCTTTCATTGCTACCTACAAATCAGTTTTGAGCAGGATGTGTTTTTCTTGTTCACTCAAAAAATACAGTCATATGGCGCTATCGCATATTATTTATTTTCCAATTTGTAAAAGATTATATCTATAGGCAAGATCAATGCATCATTTTATTGTTATAAATTGTAAAAAAAATAGACAGCTGCAATAGTAAATACAAAGTGTATCTCATGCTTAATACATCTACACACTGAAATAGGCAAAGCTATATCTCAGACTTACGTCATCTCCGCTGATACAAATACTGAAAAAGCAACCGCAATATCACCTTCAAATATTATTTATGGCTAATATATTTCTGCTGATACAAATAATATATCCATTATCCTAAATGATCGTTTCTTATTATTTCAAAAAATTGTATATAAACAATCAGATCTTTCCGATGGATACACAATCTTCTCACTTCTCACCCCACAGCAACCATAATGGATGGATCTAGTAAGTTTTTCTGACATTACTTTTATACTCATGACCTGCAATAGATAAAGTATTTTGTATAAATAACACTTTAATGTTTTACTTAATACTTGTTTCAGTGATGCTAAAAGATTGCACAAACTACATATAAAAATTGCAGGAAGAGATGAACAAACTCTTGAAGAAACCATCGCCTGCTAAAAAGTCTCATTGAGTTTTGAATACAAATTTTTTTTTTATTTACATTCGCAAAAATAAAATCATTAAGAGTAAAAAATTCCATTAACTATTTGTATTTTTAGAGATCGTGAGTCCTCCAAAGGTTTACACAATGATATGATTCTAACAGCTACAACAACCGGAAAAATGTAGCGAGCAAGAAAAGATAAAGGTAAATTGACTTACCGTCACACTTTCTGTAAATGAGAACTGGTTGATTAGCGTGTCTCCGACAGATATATCGATGAATTGGTGAGTACGGTATATTTTTGTAAACTTGAGTATAACATGAATACGTGTCTCCTTCATCCGATATGGTAGGTAGAGCTCTGATTCCAACCACCAAGGCTTTCTTCCAGGCATTGTTACAATGATCAATCTTCCTCAGCTATTTGTAACGTTTTTAAACATTTTGTTGAGTTTACTTTGGCATTGATACCATATCCCTTTTACCATTTTGGTCTATTTTGTGGTACTGAACATAAACAATATGTGGCCTATATGACTCAAATGTTATTCTTTAGTCGATTGTAAATGCCATGTTTTGATGTCAAACTTGATTTTGTAGTGATAGAGAACCAAAATGAAATGGTAAATCCAATAAAAAAGCGGTTGGTGAAAATGCCAGTACAAAGTGAGGTTTTTTTGTGTTAACATGTCACAACATATCATCTTTCGGCTCTCATTAATTTCTTCTTGGATTGTATCTATTGTTTTTTAATAATTTTTTAGCGCCATGGGGCTTACAGATGATGGTGCAAGGACTGAGTCACATTCTATCGGTAAAGAACCAGCTTACGGTATTGGCTCTGCTACAGCAGGTGCATGTTTAGTGTCAACTGAACATTCTGATAAACAGAATCTAAGCTTTGATGCGAATATAACACCAAGTTTTTCAACATCATAACCAATTTCAGCTGATAATGGTTTTATCAAAAGTTCTCTTACTGACAAACCCCAAAGCAAATCAGTGTGAAGGGAGTATTGATACCACATCTCTTCAATATTACTTGATATGAGCACCTTTTGTTTTCCAACTCAGTAATCGGAATTAATTTTGCTTCGTTTTCATCGATGGCTCTAACACATTTTCCTCGTGCCTTATTCATGAAAGTGTCTATAAACGGTGTGATGTATTTGCTTTCCGGATTAATGTAAAAGCCAGCACTTTTACCTGTTTTCTCTTCTATAGTTTTCATAACACATTCCAAAGATCGTTTTTTTAACGGAGATACTCGGCGATCCATTTGCAAACTTGCTATCGTGAATTGGAATGACACCTTCTGTTGTCCACCTATCATATAAATTCGTTTATCGTTCAAATATGTAAGGTATATTTTGTCACCAGTCTCAGTTATAATGCTTAGATTCTGTTTATCAGAATGTTCAGTTGACACTAAACATGCACCTGCTGTAGCAGAGCCAATGTTGTAAGCTGGTTCTTAACCGATAGGATGTGACTCAGTCCTTGCACCATCATCAGTCAGCACCACGGCACTAAAAATTTATGCTTTGAACTGACTACTGTTCCATAGACGTTTCAAGTATAAGTGTAATATCGTTTTATACGTACTACTAGTATTCGCTATATCATATATAAAACAGTTGGAATTATTTGTGTTGACTATATCTCTAAATCCAAATATTGATTAGGTTAAGGAATAAATAACTGTTCATATTGTAGTGGATTTTGGGGGGCCGACCAAACGTCCACCAACAACACCTCACTCCAGAGGTCGACTTCTAACAGAGGAGTATACCGACTACACAACTGTTCTCAGAGCCCACGGCTCAAACGCACAACTCAATGTCTTGTTGAGTATACCATAGTTTATTATACAGCATAACCAGCAATGTATAATAACGGTAAATGTATTATGCTACTTGGCTCAATCACAAGGAGAATCCCAATACAATACAAAGAATCATGTGAAGTGTTCTGCCTTTTATAGGCAGAACAGGATTAAAACATAAGCCCAAATAAGGGGGCAACAAATCAGCAGTGGCAGGAAGTGGTTACACTAATCAGAACATAGATATAAATATGTGATACAATCATTGGTTAATATAAGGTTAAACATGCAAGGCGCCCAGAAGTAGGGGGCGGAGCTTATCAGTCAATCTTGCTGATTCATGATGGTGCAATGAGTAGCTCTAGTTCCTAGTCCTTATGGCTTGTGGTCCTTGGCTTTGGTCTTGTCTGAGGACAGCTATGTTGCAAAGTCGGGCTCCTGCATCTTTGGTATCAATTTAGGTTCTCAGGCTATAGTAGTTCTTTCCTCACCGACCCGGTAAAGGGTCAGTAGTGGCACTGCAGGGCCGGTAGTGCATGCTGCAGGGCCGGCAGGGTGTGCTGCAGGGCCGGCGGTACCTCTGCAGGGCCGGCAGTGAATGCGGCAAGGCCGGCGGTAAATGCCGCAGGGCCGGTAGGGTTTCTACCGGCTGACTTGCTTGTGTTCTGGCTGTGCCAGGCTCTATTTAGGCGTGCCTGACAGACAGCAGTTGTCAGGGGGACCTTGTGCAATGGTAGTGGTCACCAAATTCCACCACAATATTATTCATTTTTACTAACATTTTCTATGCTATGCAGGTCGCAATAAAGTTCGGAGTTACATGTTATTACCAACTATATTATCCATTCCTCATAATGATTACACTACTGAATAAATAATTTGCGTACATCATAAATAAAAAACAATAAAGTATACCTGACAGTAACACTGCATCAGGGTTGGGAATAGCGGTTTGTAAACGCTAATCGCTGGTGCTAATCGCTAGTCATGCATCAGCGATTGCAGCACATCCCCTAGTTTGATTAGACATTCAGCGGATAGCCTAATCGCTAAAGTACTAGTAGTCGCTGAAGCAAATCGCTGATTTATCAGCCAACAATGCCCAAATCACTCATGCATGCCAAAATGTTAGTCATCTTGGAAGCGTTGCACTTGCCTGCCAGTTTATTATATCATAATAGAGGCAAATGTATATGCATATAACTTTACTGCATTACCGCAGCTGGCTACATCACTGACACCTTAAAAAATAGATAGACTACTGTTGACCCAATCTGCTCTGTCATTATTAACCTGTAATTAAAAGTTTATACGTTTATAGCCAATTATTTTGTACTCTGTTTGCTGTGTAATAAAATTTTGTTCGCGTTTGTATAAGTCTTTATCGTTATAAGATTATATGCAAAGTTATCAAAAACTTGAAAATGTTATCAGCGGTTTCATCAGCGGAAATGATGGTATCCCCTAGTTTGAAATAACTTAGCATGGACACCAGCGGAAAGCCCTATCCCCTAGTTTGTAACAGCATTAGCGAAAGCGATTTAATCCCTAGTTTAACAATCAGCGATTCCCAACCCTGCACTGCATCAAACTGTTGTAGAAAAAACTCTATATTACAAGTTAATTTCTGATAACGCAATGCCACCAA